>OY744521.1:103681664-103744164 GCA_963556195.1 Sepiola atlantica | reverse complement strand
CAGTGCCTTTTTATTTTGCAGTCTCTTTAAAAGATTCAGCTCGATGATTGTCAATCAGTAAAAAGTAAGAACAGAGCATATATAAGTCAGATTCATTTTATATTCCAATAACCATGTTTTTCTTTTTCTTTTTCTTTTTTCACATTTCCAAAAAAATATGCTTTTGGAAACACACACACACACACACACACACACACACACACACACACACACACACACATATATATATATATATATATATATATATATATATATTAAATAAAAATGTAAAAATTAAAAAAAATTAAATTAAAAATAAAAATATTTATCAGGGGTGCGTAGACATATTTTTCAAACCATTGTTTCGTAATAGTATTATACTTTTTTTGAAAAAAACCCACTTTGCTTTGACAAGGAAAATTTTTATTTTCGAAAACTCAGATTAAAATAAATTTTATTTATTTCAACAAAACACATTGTTTTGGTCTTTTAAAAAAATATAATAAAATATTTATGTTTAGAAAGTGAGCCACTAGTTTCCATTTTGGCACCGTGAGCAGGACTTCTCAGTAAGGGATGAAAAAGAAAAGAAATAGGGTTACATACACAACATAATATAGGTTTTCATCAAAAGAATGGCTCGAGTTAAAGAAAGAAAATGAATTTATAATATAGCAGATACATTGGAAAGGAAACAAATGCAATTGTTTAAAAGAAAGAAGACGAAGAAAAAAGGAGAGAAACAATTAATGTGATTAATTAAAGTTTCTTTTACTGATTTTTTTTCTTAAAGAGAATCAGTTCGTGTAGGTCGGGCCTTGCTTACTTCTCTTTCTGTGGATATTTTATAAACAAGCCGCTGTATGGATGGAACGGAGCGATTGACTTTCCAGTGGATGAGAGTCACGTTGGACAATTACCGTGGTGAAATCGGGGGCGAAAACGCCCCGTTATAAATGAGGTTAGGGGTGACTATGAATGAGGATGTTAGTCGTAACAAAGTTTTATCTTACACCCTATAAGAGAGATTACATTTGACCGACGATAATTTTGGGCCGAAAATAATGATACAAATAAAAAAAGAATTATAATTGGTCATTGGGGCGAGGGGCTTACGAATTAGAACGGAAAAATCCAATTATATTTTCGGATATGAAAGGAAGCAATGTAAAAATTGGGCGAATAGACCCACTAGTATATAAATTAGTTGGTTGAAAATAACAGAAAATGAAAGCTCAGTCGGGGTCAACTTGTTGACCTTTAGGTTAGGATTTAATAAACTGCGGGAATTGATAGAAACGTATGTGACGTCACATGGTTCAAAGAGAGAGAGAAATAGAGAGAGGGGGAGATAAGTCTGCAGTTTACTGGAAGCACAACACGTGTTAACGTGTTATTTTTTCATGAATAGTCTGGGGATTGTTTTAATAGACATTCTCTTTGAGATAATCCCACAGATTAAAATATAACGGATTATGGTTCAAAATCAAACCTCCTACTGATGAGATGATCAACAAAGTTTCTCCCGTATTACTTGTCTGCCAACTAATAAATAAACAAAATAAATAAAGGGCGATAAAACAAAGACTGCCCGACATTCATGACTGAAACTTGGTGGACAAGTCAGACATAAGCAAAAGTTTGTTTGTACAAAATATGGTTGGATTTCAAAACGGATTGTAAATTTTATTAACCATTTCACGTGTTAAATAATGATCGATTACAGCCACTAGTACACACAACAGTTAATCGAGAATAATAGAAAATCAAAGTTCAGTCAGAGTCAACTTGCTGACTCGAGATTAGAATTACTTGAGTTTCGGGCATAGATAGAAATGGATGTGACATCACATGCCAGAAAAGAGAGTGTGTGAGAAAAGTCGGCACTTCCTTGGAAGCACTACACGTGTGAACATGTTATTTTAAAAATATTTTGATAAAATATAATTAAACAGCAATTATCGACCTGTCTCTGTTTCCAACCATCCCCTTGCTTAGTGATTTGGAATGAAGATCAAGGCGAATAAATGTCGTCTGTCTTCCAACAATTTCGTCTTGACTTAGTCCTTTTCGAAGTATGAAAGAACTTATTTGCAGGCGGCGTTAACCCCGGTCGGGAAGGATCAGTAAAATTTGCGCACAAGAACAAGCAATTAACAAAGTATGATTATGAATTTTTATGTGATTTTGTAATAATGACGACAGTTGCTTTTCTGGATGTATGACACAAGGTTAAAATGAAACATCATGCTATAGTGATGAGATTAGTTCACATTAACTAAATATATATTATACAAAATTGTTATATCTGTACATTTTAAAGTTAAGGTGTAGTGGTTTATTAAGGGACTGGTGTAGGTTGAGTTATGCATATTTATTCTTTGTGAAATTATACTTAAACCTTCCTAACCATTCAAACTGAGCTAGCCCCTGGTGCGGTCTTCTGTTGTATTTTCGGATTTAGTTTTCTACGATCTGGAAACTTTCTAAAAATCTCAGACTTGACATTTAAGCACGTGGTTGGTGAAGGTGTGATGGCCTGTAAAATTCTTTGCTTTTAAGTAGTGCAGGGTTACATTTCTTTGAAGTGTTCCAGTATTTTTCATGTTATTATATATGGAATGTCCTGATTTTCCAAATCCCATGCTCGTCCAGACAGTGTCGTTGTCGACCTGTTAACCATATATCTGAAGGGTGTGTTGTATGCGTAAAACTACTGTTTAAAATTCCATTGTGTCAGCGATGGATATCTCACTAGTCGTGTTAGGCGTGCTGTGTGATATTTTGTCTTAAAAAAACAACGGATTTCACGCTGCATCTTCCTTCTAAGGGGCAGTTGTCTACCGGCATGAATGCACCTATGGGTTGTGGCTTCAGTCTTGCTGTGATCTTGGAATTCATTGATAGATCCCAGGGAAGCTTGTTTGATAGAATTTCTATTGAATAGCTGATTATGCGAGAAATGCGTATCTAAGAACTTTAAGAATAAATTGCCTACATTAGTCCTGAACATTAAGGAAAATATGGAGTAAACCAAATTATTTTTCTCTTCTATATTTCATTTGTTATTTGTTTTGAGGATGGGGTTGGTATGTAGGACACATAATATTTGAATCTATTTTGGCGCTTATATCTGTTGAAGTAGATAATGTCAAATCAAACGAGATGCAGAAGATTATTAGAAGAGAGTTTCCCGAGAAAGACCAGAAAATGTTTGACAATTAAATTATATAGTAAAAATCTAATAAAATAAATAAATATTTGGACAATATTCCTACTAGGATACCCTAGACCATTATTAAATTGGGCAAAAGAAAAACTCTGGTACGTGGATCCAAGGACCAAGAAACTAATAGTCAAGCACAACGTACTACAACCGGAAGTTGATGCTTACCGACTCTATGTAAAAACAAAAGAAGGGGAAAAAGACTGGTAAGTATTTACGAGACTGCGTGACGATGCAATAAAGAGACAACAAAAATATATCACACAAAACAAACAGATTGATTATCGCCTGATTAGCGAAACTGCAAGCAAAGTAGGAAGAGAAGCATCTGCATAAATAGAGTACGAAAACACACGGATAGAGCTAGGAAAATAATAGTTGAACAGAGAAATGTAATCCTTACAAAACAACGCGATTAAAACAAACTATATAAATACAAATATAGACAAAACACAAGAAAACAGTAAATGTTAACGTTGTGGACAAACAAACGAAAATATTAACCACATAAGAAGTATATGCAGCAAACTAGCTCCGAAGGAATACAAAATCAGGCATGACTAAGGACTTTGGAAACGACTATATTTTGAACATGCAGACAAATAGTACATGCACCAACCGGATACAGTACTTAAAAATGAAAAGAACAAAATCCTACGGGACATGAAAATACAAACGGACAAACTCATCCAAGTAAGAAAAATGGATGTGATAATAGCCAACAAAAATAGTTGATTTTGCTAACCAATACGATCACAGATTGAAGCTGAAGGAGGCAGAAAAAACTAAGCCTATACATGGAGCTTGCCAGAGAACTGAATGGAATATAGAACCTGAAAAAAACTACAATGATACCAAATATTGTAGGAGCACTAGGAACAGTACCGACAAAACCTGGAGAAAAGACTATGAGAAGTGGGATGAAAGGGATCATTGACCCCATACAAAACATTTCACTTATGAAAACAGCTGGAATATTAAAAAAGCAGTTATTGAGGGTGGAAGCCAACTCATGCAAGCTGTAAACATCGATCAGCCACAGATAATTTGAAATAGAAATAAAACAAAATATAGAAAGAACATCTCACGAGCTCAAGGGAACGTAAACTGTCAAGGTAGATATGTAAGTTGGTACCACATGAAATAGTCATGAAGGGTCAAGGAGGATGGAAAGCGCAACATTGAAAGGGCTCAGAGAACAGTGGAATCTTGAGGAAACTTACTGCCACTCAAATTCCATAGAAAGCCAAATTCTGCTATTGACAAAAAAACTCAGTGATGAAGAGCTGTTACGAGAACACAAGGTGATTTGCATTGGTTACCCATAAAAGTGGAAAGTACTGAAAACTTAGGGAGAATATATATATATATAAAATGACATACCAGAGTTCTATCACATGTGTCTGGAGATAATTCACAGCATACTTCCTCCGAAATGGACTACAATATGATATAACTCTGATCTCTCACTTTGTTCATTTATAGTCTTATTACAATTCGTAAAGTAACTATTCAACGGTTTAAATATTGAATATTGAGCTTCAGTTTGGTTTGGAAATTAATTCTATTAAAGATCTGATTTGAACTATATGAATAAATTATGTTTTATATTATCACACGCACATGTATATATATATATATATATATATATATATATATATATATATATATATATATATATATATATATAGTCATTGACAGACAGCAGTGTTACCGGCTCTTCAGTGTGGTTAGACGTAGTTGGTAGTTTCATGCTGAGATTCGAAACGCAATCGCCAGATCATTTCCAACTGTGATTAACAGTCACACATTATCTATCCACGCTACCACGCTACCTAGCTTACTCTGTCAGTACAGCATAATATAGCGCATATGTTTTTGTGTTCACATTTAACGCTACCAGCTACTTAGAAAACTCTATTCTATATAGAAGAGTAATGCTTTACGATGAGTGAAAATCGTTATTTCCCCTAATGTATTTCTCTCTCCCACTTTCCTAACACACCTTAATGCGAAGTAATGAAAAATTTTCCAATTGCACTTCCCTCACCATTTTACTGGCCAATCAGAACGAATGATTTATTTTCCCTAGTGGTATGACGTCACATCCGCCTGTACATGCATTAAGGTCGTTAATATATATATATTATTTATCACCTCGCCAGGGGGGTAGACACAAGGTCAGGTGTGGTTTTGTGAAGTCAGCTTATTAGTATGAGTGCACTCTGGCCTACAAAAATGCCTGTATTCCCCGGTAGAAACGCCTCAGGCAATTAGCAATAAACCAACACTTTTCTTAGAGAAAAGGTAAACCTTGGAGGGTGGATCACCTCGGATTCAACAGAACCATACCTAAGCCCGACAGCAACAAAGCAAATGTCGGATTTATTTTCATCATACTTATGACATAGAGGTCGTTAATATATATGCGTGTAAAAGGATAAAGTATTAATTCATGAAAGAAGAAAGATATCAAAATAGAAGAATACATTTGTGTCGCTTTAGCTTGTTATCGACTACCGCGAATCTACTTTGGTATGCTTTCTATACTTACATTGCAATCTATGTCGCATGAAAATACACCTCGTATTGAAATAAATACGGTCCAAGAGCAAGGAACATATTTCTCCTAATTGGTTTCAAAAGAATGTGTGGTTACAGAGCCTGGCACGCTTACTCTGTCCCCCCAGTTCTTACTCTTACCCTAACCTAAACGTTCAAAGAAGAGACCGTGCGGCTCTTTAAACACTTATTCAACGAGAAGTCGCTGAAGGCTCAGTAATCTATTTTTGTTGATATCAAGCCAAAGTGGAGGTACTGTGTAGATATTTTTTCCTTGAAGATATCAAGACTAGAGTAAAGAGGCGTACTGTCTAGATATTTTGTCCGTGAACATATCAAGACCAAAGTAAAGACACGTATTGTGTAGATATTATGTCCTAGAAGATATCAAGACCAAAGTAGAGAGGTGTACTGTCTAGATATTTTGTCCTTGAAGATATCAAGACCAAAGTAGAGAGGCGTACTGTCTAGATATTTTGTCCTTGAAGATGTCAAGACCAAAGTAAAGAGGCGTACTGTGTAGATATTTTGTCTTTGAAGATATCAAGACCAACGTACCACTGAATGAGTTTGATGTGTTACACGCGTGTTATTTAAAATATCAGCCTTTCGATTTATACAATAGCATGATAATCTGCAACAGATGTATGCACGACGTGTACATATGGTCACGGGGAGGTTTTTACCCCTAAGATAAAGAAAGACAAGAAGTAGGTGTTAAGAGAAAGGAGGTAAGGAGGAAGCGAAGGGTGGTGGGGTGTTGAAGTGAATGGCGCCGCGTTAAAACCGCGTTTCGAATGACGAAGGCAAATTAGAGGCGTACGATAACAGCCACGTTTCGTTGGCGTTCGCGCCTTTTCTTTCACGGCGGTGTTCATTTTGTTTCCTTCTTTTCTTTCACTGCGTTGTTCATTTTGTTTCCTTTTCTTTCTTTTCCTCAGGTTTTAGTTTAATCAAACGTTCGAAAAGTGGCGGTAGATGGGGAAGGTAACGGTTGAAAAAAAGAAGAACAAGAAGAAAAGGCAGGGGAAAGCTTTTGCGCTTATGTGGCCGGTCGTGTCCATGTTGCTCCGTAAATAAAGGCGCGAAGTTGCAAATGGATATGGTAGCTTAAGGGGGTGTGGGCGTAGGTGTGTGTGTGTGTATATATGTGTGTGTATATATATATATGTGTGTGTGTGTGTGTGTGTGTGTGTGTCGGAGGGGGTAACCTCGATGGAACGTAGATTAACACCAGATCAAAGGCAGAGGCGGAATTGAATGTCTGGCGGAGTTCAGGGACAGGGCGGTGATTGAGAGAGAGAGAGAGAGAGAGAGAGAGAGAGAGAGAGAGAGAGAGAGAGAGAGAGAGATTACAACAAAGGTGTGTAGTGAAAGGAACATGACATAAATGGGAAGTGACATGTGAATACTCGGGAAATGAGTAATAGAGAGGAAGTAAAAAAACATGTAATTCGTTTGGTCACCAACTAAGCTCGGATTAGATTATTTGAAGCAGGAAAAAGTGAGTTTGCAAAGCCAGTTAAATATTAAAAAAAACACAATCCAAATTATTCTCGCTATATATACATATAAATATTTGTTATTGTTTATTATCTATGTACGTATACGTTTCGTCCTTTTTAATCTGGACTCATCAGCATAGAGCTATGACTATTCACTACCGGTCATGCGATTCGAAACCCTGGATTACAAGTATTTTTCAACTCAAATCAACCGCTCGGCCAATTTTAAATAGCTGATAAACAATGATAATTTTAACACTTTTAAAGCGGCTTGACGTCCAGACATTCTACTTCTATTAGAGAAGGAATGATGCATTATAAAGCAAGTGACGTCATGCTGTGTTATTACTACTATTATAGTGCTCTACTTTATTACGAGGAGCGACACATATGAATATTTGTTATTGTTTATTATCTATGTACGTATACGTTTCGTCCTTTTTTATCTGGACTCATCAGCATAGAGATATAACTATTCACTACCGGTCATGCGATTCAAAACCCTGGATTACAAGTATTTTTCATTTTATTTCAGATATATATATATATATATATATATATATATATATATATATATATATATATATATATATATATCTTTCTCTCAACATTATCATCGTCGTCATCATCATCATCATCATCATCATCATCATCATCATCATCATCATCATCATCATCATCATCATCATCATCATCATCATCAGTGTTTTTTATCACTTAGTTGTGTCTGTCATTCGGGCGTTGTTCCATAGTTGCCACGATAGGCACTGCGGGTCGGCGATGATATTTGCCCATAGCTAGGTGTAGAGCTTATTCGCCCGTTAACATACAGCGCCTGATATTCCCGAATGGTAACCCATCTGGTACTGCCAGGCTCAACGTTGCTAAACTTCAGTGTTGTAACGGGAACTGGTGTGTCAACACGAGTATTATGGATCAAACGAAAAAAAAAACAACTCAGGGTCTACTTCGGTCGTTTACACATTGATATTGTTAGGAAATGTATGAACCCGCACGTTCACTCTAGCCATGGGTAAAATAGCAACTTCCGTTCAATGAATCATATACAATGGTCGTTATAGGTATTGTATTTCGGCATTATTGCCACCCGTAAGTCTCCAGAGATAATGGGCAAGGAGTCTATAGTAAAGCAAGGGTTGGGCAAATACCACCCGCACCTCTCCTTACTGCTTGAGTCCAGGACGACTGGAAATAATGCCGAGATAAGAAAAGAAATACTGATGTTATTTCGTTTTCTTTCTCCCTATACTAGTTGCACAACCAAGGCTTGGAAGTCTAATCTATCCTACTATTTAATCCATAGCTTTAAAGGGATATGTCGATTCATATGGATTTAGTGAAAGTTATGAAGTAGCATTGACAGAACTTGAATCCGGGACGCCAGATCACTTCCGCATTATATAAGCAGAAAAATGGGTCGACCAAACCAAGCCTGTTAAAACGACGTTTGACTGAGTGCAAAGTTTCTTTTCCGAAATCTGATAATCTTCTGACAAATCGAAAACTTCTACTTTCACTCTCTAGTCTCTAATAAAGACAAATGTGTATTTATGTGTATATAAATAAATATAAATTCGTCCCGTCACAAAAAATTAGCCGGTAAAGCACATGCGATTTTCTAGTTCCCAGAACCAAATCCTTTCAAATGGTGAGGGGAAGCGGGAAAGCAAATAGCAAGTCAGACAACTACCCCGCCTGAAATGAATCTGGAAAAGAATCTTCCACTATAAATAAAAAAGTTTGTGTTTTTTTAGGTCATCAGAAATGGTAATAATAATTAATATATAAAACATTGAATTACTGACGTCATTCTATGATTTTATATCAATATTAGTGCGAACACTAGCAAAGGATAGTTTCTCGTCATTTTTGACGGTGGGCGTACGCTAGTTTCTATATCATTACGTAAAAAAAAAGTTTGAGATTTGGTGAAAAGCTTTAATACAGAAGAGAAGGCTAACCTCCTGTGACTCTATAAACGTAACAAAAAAAGAAAAGTCTCGCATTGCTACAATCTACCCCCCCCTAAGATTTACAACGTACCACAATGTGTATCGTTTTGTTCTGAAACTAATTCAATAAGCTCATCTGTTTTGGTGTAATTGAAAGGCTTAATTACTGACACTCCACCGACTTCATTGTTGTACACCTTTGTGCTTGCGTGATCAGATACATTTCTACGTCAATGTCTCTTATTTGTGCTTACCTCAAAGCGACGCGATTGCTATACATGTGCGCATGCGTGTGGTTGTCTGTGCACAACATCTTTTTCTTTTTCTGGAAACTATTGAACGTTGAACCGGACCCCGTGTGCGTTTGCACGTTAATTATAAAAACAAAACAACAAAATAACGCTCTACTATTTAATTCTTTAAGGTGATTAGTTAGAGTAAAAAAGGAAAAATAAAAATTGCTGGTGCTTTTTATAACATAAATTAAAATCCAAGTCTTTATTTGTTTCAAATATTTGTTAAAAAAATGGCAACCACTCATAGGTTGTTGCAAATGGGATTAGCAACTTTACAGCCAGCTTTGCAACATTGGGATAGGACTGCGCCATTTATATCCAAGAATCGCTGCAGAAAACTTCACGGAAAATGTTTTGCGCCTCCGTCAGTAATCAAATTAATAAACTCTTCCTGAATTAAGTTTTCCTCTGATGGTAAATCGTTAATGGAGAGTACAAAAGGGTTGTTGATAAACCTATGGTATTTTTCAAAATCTTTTAAATCTGGGAAATAATGAGAGATTTCTTCACGAAACATTGATACATGTTTTTTTATCAACTCAAGGATATCTTCATCGACATTAACCTAATTTACATCAATATATGTATTTAATTGTGGAAATGAGGCAAAGTTCTTCTTCTCTAATTGTTAATGCCATAATTCTAGCTTCATTTTGAAAGCAATCAATTTCTCAATGGATTATTGTAATTTCTGTTCCTTGCAATGCCAAATTGATGGAGTTCACACATTCAAATATATCTACTAAAATTATAGGGATACCAGAAAGCCGACATCCGAGAATGTCGCGTGCATATCTGGTTTGAACTCTTAAAAATTTCTGCATTTCTTCATGTAGTATGAACACTATCTTCAAAACCTTATTTCTGGAAAGCCATCTAATTTCTGAGTGTAACAACAGCGTTTCAAAATTAGAATCACTTTCTTTTCATAAATCAGAAAATAAATGGTAGTTCAGTGCATTCGCTTTGGTGAAATTGACAGCCGGGCTGTAATCACACCACAAAAACACATTTTTCAACTCATCGGGTAAAGTTTACATTAATAAGGCTTAGCGATTAATAGTACAATGTGTACTAATTATCTCTGTAGATCTTCGCTTGATTACAGCTTGAAAACCAGAACGAAAACCAATCATTGCTAGAGCGCTGTCAGTAGACACTTCAATAGCATGTTCGTATTTGATATCATGCACTTTAAAAAACATATACTTTTTAAAATATTTCCATTGCAGTTGTTCTGTGCTAGATGTTTATCATATATATATATATATATATATATATATATATATATATATATATATATATCGCACATAGACGTAAAGTTGAGCTAAGTTGGAAATATCTGTGGTTTCATCAAGCTGGATCGCAAAAAAGTTGAAAGCTGAATTCTGAATTGTTGATGTCACCTGCGAAAGTATGTTATAAGACATCTCAGCTATTCGCTTTCTAACAGTATCGTTTGAAATTTTTCGAGTTCAGAACTTCATTTGATATGTATTTGCAGCAAGGTAAAATGAACTCTTCGTCAATGTTGTGAGTTTTTTTTAGCAACAATATTTCTTCTTGAAACTTCATAAGACGCTTTCAGCCAAACTTGATGTTTTGCAAAAAACCTCCTGTGTGACCAAGCCTCGATTTATGCAATTGATCAGCTTTGTGTTTGAAAAATTCGATATCTTTGTTTACAAAACTGGTTCGTATTGTTTCCAAGTGTCTATTTAACTTGCTGGGCTTCAGACAAGTGGATGCTAATACCGTTGTGGCTTATCTTCCCCACATAATTTTATTAATGTGAATCCTAATTTTAATAAGTCATCATATCTCATCTTTCTTAGCCATTTTTTCTATTACTTTTTATTTTTTTGTGAAGCCTGACAGCCTTTTATAGTTTTACCTGTAGAAAACGAAAATGACATTTGTTTTCTGCAAACTCTCTTAGTTTAAGAAAAAAATAAATTTTTCTCATTTTTTACTTGAGAAAAAAAATCAGTCAAAATTAGATATAGATTTGGATGGACCGAAGCGTTATTTAATACTGTGGTGTGCGAGGTATTAGAGTGGGTTGAACGCATAGGGATCCTTAGTTTGTTTTTATATAAAATTCATTTCTACAATTTTTTATATTTGTAAAAATAAAATAATAATATTCCAATTCTAATATATATATTTTTATACCATTTTATGTACTTATTTTAAATATTTATCCTGCGGTGAAAATGTACTTGCGGCGAAATATCCTACAGCGAATTGTCCGGTCAGCTGTAGAATAAATGTAAGTAAAATATGCTATCAAAAATAAGTGTGCATGCATTTCATATTAATATAGCTAAACAATTGTTAGCATAACATTTTTCAATATATTTGAAAAGATGTAAGATGATTACTTAAAAATACATTGGCACACCCCTGGGTTGGTTAACATGCTTCACTGTATGATTACTGAAACACATATTTTTTTGCCCCCCCCCCCCGACTCCCAGATTTTTTTATGAGGACGCCCATGCCGCTAGCATCTATGTTCGAGTTATTCATGGTTAAGTTTATTAACTCAATAAATTATTTAGTAAAGTTAAACAATAAGTAAATTTTAAAATTGAAAATAACACAGTTATTTGGTAGTAATTGAACGAGAAAATTAAGAATTGAGTGATAAGTTGAACGGTGTAGTTGCGATTGTGATATGCATGAAGGTGGACATTTTCAAAATTGCAACGTTTCTTTACATATTATTTTTTATTTTCCACAAATATTACTTAAATTGAATTAATAACCAACAAATTAGTCAAAAACTAGCTGCCCAATAAGTGAATGAAATTATTTTTTTCAAAATTTTTTATTGTATTGCTATTCAAGATTGACACATGTTTAATCTCAGTACTTTTTTTGAATAACATTACATCTTATTAAAAAGTCTCTCTAAAACCCTTTCCCGTCCCCTAGAGGACCGCGGACACCAGGTTGATAACCACTGTTATAATTAATAATGATAAATTCATTAGTTTAGGAGTTTACTTCGCACATACTGTTATTCACGTTCACGGTTAATTAAAAAAAATAATATAACTCAAAATTTCATGAAAGAAAGTTTTGTTTTTCTATTAGATTTTTTTTGTTCTAGCTTATTTAAAAGAATTCTTTGCGGGGGGGGGGGAGGCTAGTTATTAGTGGGGGGGGGGCATCACCCCTAAGTGTCAACGTTTACTATAAAATATAATATGCCCAGATTGCTAACGTCTTTGCCTATAATATATATATCCTAAGTAATTAGTCAGTTCATTAATTTTGGAATGAATCATATATATATATATATATACATATATATATATATATATATATATATATATATATATATATATATATATATATATATATATATATATATATATATATATATACATATATATATATATATATATATATACAGTAATCCATGTAAAGTAGACATCTACATGATAAAAATCCATAGAATATTTATATATATATATATATATATATATATATATATATATATATATATATAGATAGATAGATATATAGATAGATAGATAGATAGATAGAATGAATTATTTAACTGCCAATGTCTACGGAACACATTTCAACTATAATTCCTACTCCGACACAGGAACTTTTTGTAAAATGGCCCGATTTCTCATAATTAATTCCGATTAAGTGCGCTCCACCTACAATTTGGACTCAACGTTTAACTATTGGAGTTACTTCATTTTTTAAACGCTTTTCCATGCTGCCTTCACGAAAACCCTTCTTCATCCAAATCTCCTTTCATTGAACACCTTATCAACGGACAATTACCATCTGGACTAACCCCATATCTTTTTTACACGAACTTTTTTTCACTCTCCATTACTTAATATTTTTCAAATGTTGAATTTTGGCTTTTCCACTGCCAACTTATCTATCTATGTAATTCCTCTGATGATAAGATTTTGATCTTTTAAAAGCCTTGGCTTAAGGAAAGAATAATGAACATTATTTTATTACCGAAAATACCTTGCATTGAACAATCGAAGTTGAAATAAAATCTGGGCATTCGTACATGTTTATCACTCTTCTTTCACCTATATATATATATATATATATATATATATATATATATATATATATATATATATATATATATATAGATAGATATATAGATATATATATATATATATATATATATATAGAGAGAGAGAGATACATAATGCCTAACTTTATATTTAGACAGCTATGAGGAAAAGAGAACTTCAGAAGACAGATCTGAGAGGACAAATTGAGTGTGATTCACAAACCGGTATATGCAAGCCGGTGACGTTTATTTCCGCATGGCTATATTTACATGCCATTTACTTGAAGGTGTCTAAGTTACTGATGACATACGAAACTACTTTACGTTTATTTATTTTTTTATAAAGCGGCGTTGTGTTTATTTCTTTGTTAGCGATAAACTGGGTGTATAACACGACGACATCGCAAATATCATGTCTTTTTTTGTTCAATTAGTACGTTGCGAGTAAAAATTAGCTGAAATTACTTGAAGAGCAGATGTTAATCACGCGCCTTGCTTTGTTGTCGATGTGTTGTCTCAGGGGTGAATTTACAAATTAGCTAGACAGGCTCATCAGATATAAGAATTTCCAAGTTAACAATGTTCGTTTACTTTGATCATAGCTCATCAATATACGGAACGTATATTTGCAATCATTAATCATAATTACGTTTTGTAGCAGCGGTGACATTTACATGAATTTGTTTTTACTAGTTTCATACCCGTCACACGTAAGTGTTAATTGACCTATTAGTATACATAAATATATATATATATATATATATATATATATATATATATATATATATATATATATATATATATATATACGTATGTGTATGTATGAAAAATAAATGTGAAAAATGTATATTTTAATATAACTTTTATTTATTTTGTATTTGTTGACGTGTACGAATACCATATATATATGTATATATATACATATGAATATATATATATAAAAGATATATACATATATACATATATATACATTTATACATATATACATATATATATACATGTATGCATATACATGCATATATATACATGTATATATACATATATACATATATACATATATATAAATATAAATATATACACATATTCATATATATATAAATATATACATATATACATATATATATATGTATACATGTATATATATATATACATATATACATACATTCATATATATACATATACATATATGTATATGTATACATATATACATATATATATATACATGTATATATACACACATATATATACATGTATATATACACATATACACATATATACATATATACATATATATATACACATATATATACATATATACATGTACATACATATATATATACATTAATATATATATATATATATAAATATAAATATATACATACATACATATATATATGTATACATGTATATATATACACATATATTTTTATTCCAGCTTGAGGCACTAACTGGTCTAGCCGCACTGATGAGCTGTGAAACAGCGAAACAGTCTGTATGTGGATGACTATATACATATATACATACATACACATATATATATACATATATACATATATATACAAATATATATATACATGTATATATACATATATATACATGTATATATACAAAAATACACATACACACATATACACATATATACATATATACATATATATATACATGTATATATATATACATATATACATACACACATATAAGATATATATATATATATATATATATATATAATTTATTTAGATACTGTATATTACATATTTCAGCAATGTACCCCGGTTTCATCCAAAAAAGCAGATTTAGACATCTTAAGTAAATCTCTGTGTTCAGTGGAATCATCGGCAAGCTGAAACGATTGTAGTCACGTCCCGATAGGGAATGGCGTCAACAATGACAAAAACGGTGTATCTCTGAGGGGGTCCCCGAAAAAATTCGGTGTGGGATAGTGATTAACTAAGACTTAAGAGAGTTCGATGTTAGTTCGTGTTTGAAAGGCCTTCATGTTATTCCCTAGCAAGTTTTATTTATTTATTTATTGATCTGTGCTATTGTTGATTTGTCATATTATTGTTTTACCTAGTCTGAAAAAATACGAAAGGGGCGGCTATGAAGTTTGCCGTTTGGGTTTGTGAAATTAGGGTCCTTTTTTGTTGTCGTTTTTTGGAATAAATTTATGTATCGGATTAATTGTTCGATATAGTTCTGAAAAAGCTGATCCAATAATATTTTTATGGACTTAACGTGTTTGTTAATTTTTGTTTATTGAATTGGTGTATTCGTATTTTCTGGATCTCAATGGGAGGAAAGCCGTATATTAAAAAATGGTGTTTCGTTGATATGCCCCGTTTATAACAGTAGTGTTGAAAACAAAAAAATTTTTTTTAACGAAATGATGGAGCTATCTGTTATTTACATTTGAGAGGTATAAGTTTAGTCTTTGATTTTATAGTAAATATAATTATAGTTATAGTAAATAACTATCCCACACCGGATTTTTTCGGGGACCCCCCTCAGAGATACACCGTTTTCTGTCATTGTTGACGCCATTCCCTATCGGGACGTTACTACAATCGTTTACGCTTGCCGCAGATTCCACTGAACACAAAGATTTACTTAAGATGTCTAAATCTGCCCGTTTAGATGAAACCGCGGTACATTGCTGAAATGTGTAATATACAGTATCTAAATAAATTATATTAGCTCTCTTATATGATCGAGCACTTTATTTGATATCTTTTCATATACAACCTGACACATTATATATATATATATATATATATATATATATATATATATATATATATATATATATATATATATATATATACTAGACCACTCGTGACCCGTTGGGTCAGTTTGTTATATTAGCTATGGAATTCATGTATGAGCGTGACACTAGTGGCATAAAGAAAATAGTTTTTTTTTTAAATAACAGAAGCATTTCTATGAAAGTATATTAAAATGAAAAAAGAATATAGATAGATTTCTATGAGTCGTTCTGTTTATTTTAATTGTTTTTTTTTTAAATTACAGTTACTGAATTATAAGTGGTTGGTTAGGGCGATTTGAGAAAAGAAAGGGCGTACAGCAGGCTTTCTCGCGTACGTAACGAAAACAGAGGGAGTAGGAGTGGTGAAATCTATGAGAGGGAAAGTGGGAGGTGGTTTCGTTCACCGACCGCTAGTATGGCTGATATTAATAATGAGTGTTGTTTTTTTGTTTGTTTGTTTTTGTTTTTTAAAAGGGAGGAGTTTTTTTGAAACTGCGACAGACTTTACGAAGTCCTCCCGTTGAATGTTTTTAGCCGTGAAGAAAATAAATAAACTATTTGATGAAATTAAATGAAATTGTTTAAAAATTTCCAGAATGAAAAATTTCATGCGTTCGTAAATCATAATAGAGAATAACGGAATTGGAATAACAGATTGAAGACGATGCTATTTACGCATGCGCAACCGGATGTTGAAAACCGGAAAGCTGAAAGCTGATTGCAAACATACAAGAACAATAGACTTTTAGTATTATATATATATATATATATATATATATAATTATTAAAACTTAAATACTTAAGTATTATCCATATACGTATACGTTTCATCCTTGTGAAATCTTCAGTTTTAAGATAATTGTTCAAACGATTCGAACACCGAGCATGATGGCTAATTCCAACTATTAAACACCGCGAGTTTAGTAATAAATCATATTTATGTCAAACCAAGTGGACAAACATAGTCAGCCGTCTTTACAGTGTTCAACAAATCACGTAGAAAGGAACTTGCATTTTTAGCTTAAATTAGACGGTTTATATTATTTCTAATTATATATATATATATATATATATATATATATATATATATATATATATACAGACTATTATAATACTTAATGCGTGAATTCGGATTGTTACTATGTGAGTTGAGTTAGTCTGAGAGGTAAGTAATTAAGTCCCCCGCCAGATTATATGTAGTTAGTTGAGATTTTCTACGAAGGAAGGATATCTCCGTTCACTACTTACAATCTGTGCGAGGTTTAATTACTTAGCTCTCTAACGACGAAGCTTTGAATTGATTCACGTGATGGCAGTCCACATGCTGTCTCAAACGGCGATTACTTCTCAACTCAGTAGCACGGCACTCATCACCTATTTCGGAATTTCCACTGAAACATCTTATTTCTCCTGAGGGCTATATTATTTTAGTCGTCATATTAAGTAATTAGATTTTGTCCATTATAGTCATTGTTTTCAATCCTCTCAGAGCATTGTTCATCATCTAACTGACAATCTCATTAACTCTTATCCTCGAGTAGCTTTTGGCTTAGGTAAGTTGGGACTCATTAGTATAAATAAAATAAAAATAAAATAGATTGTTTAATTATTTTGATTATTATTATATCATTAAGTATCATTTCATTCGACGAAAAAATCTAGTAATGTTATATAAAAACAACATTCAAGTAAACACATTTTTTATTCATCTGACTAATTTAACAAAATTTACTACTTTTAGTCGTATTCCAAGTATGCCATTGTGTGATGGATGAAACTCCAAGGTAATAAGAGAAAATAATATTTGAAATATAAAAGTACAGTTGTGAGAGATTGGGTAAGATCGAACACAAAAAATTGATCAGCAATTTAAAAAAAAATCCAAGTGAAATAGATATAACGGATGTTGACTTCCTCGCACCAGCCTACTGAAATTTCCACCTGACAAAATTGAGTTCAAATTACATATATAGTATATATATATGAATATCAATTATTTATAAAAAAATATTTAAAAACAATACATTACATCACAGAGACGTACCATGGTTTCATTGACATGGGTAGACCGTTACTGTTTAGAAAAGGCCCTTAGAAGCAATTTCCAATCTTTGCCGACTCCCGAAATGACTTTTAAATGTTTTTAGCTCTCACATTCTTACGATCGAGCACTTTATTGATTTCTGTTCAACATACTAGAAGAGATCCACCTGACGATTGTCAAAAGATAAAATAATTATCGTCGGACCAAAAGGTCATTTGAATAAACATAATTTACCTAACATCAACTACATGCATCGTAAGACAAAACATAACCTGATCAATTATCGTAATGCAAAGTCATATTGAAAAGAAGAGATACACTTGTCGATTGTCAAAAAATAAGATAATTATCGGATGACCAAAAGTACATTTGGATAAAAATAATGCACCTAACATGAGAAGATCGATTGTCAATAAAAGAAAGATCAATTTTGGAATTATGGAAGGTCATTGACAAGAAGTAAAGGCCAGGTGCAAATGAGTCTTACCCCGAGACAATAAAGAAATCGATTGGATTATCAATCTATTGAAATCCCGTCGTCGAATTAAACGCTCTGGGGGCGTGGCCACAGAACAATGAGGTGGTAACAAATTGTTATATAATAACAACCCGAAATTGATATCGGCAGTTGGTTGACGCTTGGACGATAAGACTCGACTGTCGAATTCTTGTGCGTACATCTTCCACCACCCCTCAATGTCACGACAATAAAGATATGTCGTTATATTTCATTAAAAAAACTTAGTACTATCACTTGCCTGAGAGTATAACTTCGCGTCGTGAGGACTTTTCTGGTAGGGTTGTTAACGCCCTGGGCACAGTATACCAGCTCCCTACGTGGGGTAAACGATAAGCACATCCCGTTTAACATAAGGGATTATACCCGGTTGGGTATTTGACGGGAATTAAGGCGGCGTTGTTAGGTCTGGCGTCATTAGTCGTCATTAATTCTCTCCTGAGAATTAATTCTGGTTGAGATTATCGGCGTCTAGAAATCGAATGTTTGTAAGAAAGGTACAGAAAGCATACTTTAAATATAAAAAATATAATAATTTATTTTTGCCGAGGAAACATTAAAAACTCAAAGTCGGCTGAGAGAGAGAGAGAGAGAGAGAGAGAGAGAGAGAGAGAGAGATGGAGAGAGAGAAAGAGAGAGATGGAGAGAGAGAGAGGCACACACAGAAAATGACGTTCTTAGTTTTTAACATATCTCGGATAGCAGTTGATTTGATCATTGATCCCCATCTTATGTGATCCTGTCACTAGATTGCCTCGACACCGACCTTAGTTTTCCTAATCAAAAGGATTCTAGTACTCCGACATTTTCAAGTGCAGCAATCGTGGCCCTGCGTATCCCCCTCAAAGGGAAATAGGACTTTTAAATGTGAAGAATGCCAGCTCCCCCTGTAGGGTCACTATCCTTGTTACAGTAACTTTTCCCACTGGAAAATGTTTCACTTTTTTTTTAGAGATAAAAAAGTATACTTGTTCAAAAATTATTTACGTGTTCTTGATTAAACAATAAAAACGAAGAAACATCGACATACATCTTGTTTTTTCTTCGTGGGTGAACGATTTAGATTCCTAAACCTCGTGTTGGGAAAAGACTTGAAATCTTTTTCATCAGCTCAAGAACGAACACTTTAAAAACATCCTATTTACTGACGTTGAAGACTTTCCTTTCACAGACTTGGTACGCCTTGTGTATTAAACATCTAGTATGGGGTTTTAATTATTCGCTGTTACTGTTGTAATTAACAATTGTTTCAAGCACACCACTTAAGTTTTTCAAAAGTCCAATATCGTCAGTTGTAGTAATGTTGTATCCGACACAAGTCCGAATTTTCGTTGCGAGTGTTGTGTGCGACATAAGTCCGGGTTATGCTGTGTCCGAATAAATCTGAGTTCCTCGTCGCCATTGCTGTGGAATTGAAGGGCCGATAATAAATAAGACAACACGGTGGTATATTTACAACAGTGGGTATTTACAGAAGTACATAATAATATGTTACAGAATAATTGTATGCCCTTATTCGTAGGTTCCTCTATACATAATGTCTAGAAGAGTCCATATAGTCACGAAATAGGTTAGATCACTATAACACCATAGCAATATATATATATAATAATTAAATATTTATTTATCTATAGACAAGCTTTTTTTTATCTTTTGAAGACTCATGTAAAACTGGCCTACCTACCTAAAACTCTGGCTCTTACAATCCAACATCGTAAACCCCTTGGCCAGCAGACCAGCATAGCGATTTAGACGTGTAAATACGGTTTTACAATTATAGCGTTACTGCCAGGGCGACGCAATTATTTTCTCTCAATAATAGTCTATTCCCTTTATTGATAGATACTTTAATAAAATTAATTAACTGATTCAAACAGATGAGTGGGACAAACAAAAGCTATAAACAGTATCCAATACTATCAGGTCAAAGCTGGTAATAAACCATATAATATCGGTTGCCGTTGAACACACACACTTACTCTTAGAAGTATACTTGTGCAGTCATCAGATTGGGAAGTGAATTATTGCAAAATAGACCAACCGGAATATAGCATATACTAGAAGGTACCCGTGACCCGTTGGGTCACAACCACTGTTTATTCTATTTTGACTTCATTCTAAAATTTATAAACTGTGACATACCTAATTTTCTTTTTATGTAAATGGCTCCAGACAAGGCATGAAACCACTTGATGTAAGGTGCTAACAAGTACAAACATAATTATCGCAACGACAGGAGATGCCTATTGCCCTTAGTCTTGAAAAAGCAAGACTATAGGTAGGTGGAAAACAATCAGCAGGAAGAGAATTCCAGAAATCTGCGGTTCATGGAAAGAAGCTACTGGAATAGGAAGCTGTATGACAATGAAGTATCAAAACAGCGAATTTATGGAGACTATTAGACCAACAAGTCAAACGAGCTGGAACAAAAGAAACGGGCAATAGATCACATAATTCTGAAGAGCACATGCCATAATAGAATCTATAGAAAAAACTGAGACTAGCAACATCGTGTCTGTGAGAGAGGGGGTGTAGAAAAGAAGAAAGAGTAGGGGCAATAAAATTACAGATACGTCTCTACACCTTATCAAGAACCCTTAAATGGGACAGAGATTCACCAGCCCAAATATGACAACAGTACTCCATACATGGTCTGATTGTGGATTTGTAGAAATAGAGAATAGCCTCCGGTGTGAGAAAGTGTTTGGAGCGATAGAGAGAACCGACTTTACGAGAAGAAGAAAGAGCAATGGATCTAATGTATGCACCCCAAGAAAATATTTATGAGAGAGAAAGACTAAGAAGTTTCAGAGTCGATTTCTCCTCAAGAGCAGAGCCATCCATGAGAATCTCAGAAAGGAAATTTATATTAAGACATTCTTATTGCACCACTTTAAATAATAGATCTCTTTAGTTCGATATTATCCCAATGGATAATATAGAAGTCAAGAGCCTTATCATTTTCCCCATATAATTTACATACGTGATTGTGGTGTTTACAGACGCACGTACGTAAATTAGATGGTATGTTCAGAAAAAAGCGTTGCTCTTTCTCTGGATGCTCACATATACATTAAGAAATATCAGAGAGTGACTGAATCAATATAGAGTGAAACAAGAGAAATATATTGAGAGCTAAGTGACAGGCAAGTGACTTTTTTCAGTTAATCAAAAATGACGGCTAGTTTTAAAAAATATTACCAGTCATTTTTTTATTTCCTGGCTTTTAAGATGGGATTAAAGTGAGTTTGTGCGTGCGAAAGGTAGTCGTTATGCTTATGTGTTGTCTGCTTGAACATGTCGCACGCAGTTCTGGATCTATTTAGACATATGTCCAGTTAAGGTAGCCTCTTACTTAGTTGAGTGAGTGATTCTTATCCCATTTGATTTTTCGGTAATAAAGATTCCCCTAGATGTACACTATTCACTTTTATTTTGCCATTGGCCTCTGAAAATTATTTATTTTATCTTAGAAGTATACCGTCCACTCTCATACACCACCTTATTTCATTTATTTCCACTTAAGTTCCACTCCCATTTAAATATCGACTGGCTTGTTTTTTTGGTTATAAAAGAAACGCAATAGGCGGTCTATTCTTAGAAAGGGTGGGATGGGTCGTATTAGCCATCCTCTGATTTTAATTTGATTTCTTTGTTTTTCAAACTTTGTGGGTACTTTTTTTTGTCCCATCTGTATTTTTTTCATGAAATCGTAAATAAAAATATCTTTTGTGAATAAAATTAATTTAAAATCAGTGAGTATATTTTAAGTACATAAAGTATATGTGGTATTATGGTGATTGCTGAAGTGAAGGAAAATGGTGAAAGAATGAAAGAAAAAAATGATTATATGAATGGGTCAAATGCGTTAAGAGTAGGATAGACAGAGAATGACCATAGAGTCCTCTCTCCGGCCCCACACTTTTGATGGCCTTGTTTCTAATTTCTAAATAGAATATACATTTTTATTTCATTTGTATTTGTATTTAAAGTATACTATCTGTCCTCAATCAGATTGATGTAATTTATTAGTTTTGTCTCAATTTAGAGTGTTTTTATGAAAAACCGGTTTTACCCACATTAAAAAACGGACCTTGTGTCTAACTTTGCTCTCTTACAAAAGCAAATAAATAGAAACAACTTACTAAAACAAAACCGCTTTCATTAGGCATTTTAGCTACATATTTAGAAATCTATTTAAAGTTTAATTTCAATAAAGCCATTCTTTATGTTTTTCACATGAATATTGCATTAGTTTTAAAATTTACACTTTCAGCAAAACAATAAAAAACAAACGATGTCCGTCACTTTATTTCGAAGTGATGTAGAGATAAACGCACACCCTGCCAACAATCATGGCCTCACATTGTTAATTTGAATCTTCGTTTCGTCTTCTCTCAGTTACTCTACGGTTATTTGATTTTCTTTTCAACCAGTTAACCTAATTAAAGGTTCAGTTATGCAATTATACAATTACGGGAACCTAAAAAATTAGCAACGCTTAAGTGACATACAAAACACGAAATGAAGAATTTGCGGTGGATTTTCAATAAAAATTCCGTGTCGTTTCAGTTCGTTCCGTCTCGTCACTTAAAAAATAAAATAAATAAAATAAATAAAAACAGCCAATTTTTTTCACATGTTTTGAAATTATTTATTAAAAATTTAAACTTCTTAGAAAATAATTAATTAAATTTGTATCGAAATAAACAATTGTAAATTCTTTAAATATTAAAAATGAGAAGATATTTTTAATCAGTTTTATTGGAAATTATTTGACGGACTTTTTTTATTTTAACTTTTTAAAAACCGTTATTATATTTCTAATTTCATTATCCGTTTCCGAAGTTTGGCTATTTTCATCATTAATAATTATCTTTACTCATGCCTATGTTAATATCGATTATGAATAATCTTATTACGATAATTATAATCCACCAGCTTAAAATAATTGACACGTGTATTTATTTTTCATGTTTGTTTTCTGTTTTTAACAAATTTATTTCTATATTCGTATCTGTGCTGAAATTGGTACAATATGTAGAAGTGCTTTCTGTACATTGATTTTGCGTCTTTATTCTAGTAATAAAAAACTATTGCGATACTCATCAATATTTTACTATGTTAATATTTTCGTGCATTACCAATAAAGGATAATGAGAAAACTAATAGCCGTCTTTATGTTTAATGAGAATAATCGCAGATAATAAAACAGACCCATCCACATACACATGCATATATATATATATATATATATATATATATATATATATAGAGAGAGAGAGAGAGAGAGAGAGAGAGAGAGAGAAAGAGAAAGAGAGAGAGCGAGAGAGAGAAATTAAACACGTTTTTTTGCCCTGTACTTTCGGCGAGAGTAAGAAAATAACTACATGCATCATAGGCTACTAAACTTACCAGTCTATTCAGCTTATTCACTCGAGCATGCTTGAAGACATTTATGATTATTTTCTCCCTCTAACAATAAATACAACTTCTAGACCACCATCACAGACTCTCTCCAAAACACACTCAATTTTCATACTAACACTCTTCCCATCATCACCGTATCATCATCGTTATTATTTTCTATTCATATTATATCAATTCAATACATAATACAATATATTTCGTACATATTTAATACACGGCTCCTCATATTCCACTGATTTCCGAGAATATCGGATTACGTTATTTCTAACTATTACCTATAGATTTCATCTCATTCTAGAATTTACGGAATACATTCAACGAACTTAATCGCTTATACTGTACATTGATTCAAAATAGCGGTTACAATCTCTTAATCGAATCGACTTTAGCAATCTTCATTTGCTTTAGGTAAAATTTAATTTTTTAACTTAAAAACACTAAAAAAATCTAATACATAACATCTTTAAGGCTTACAAGTATTTTTCAAAATACTTACAGCGTAAAACCAACTGCAGTGTTCATTTCGACAACATACAATTGTTGATAACAATGCCATGGAAGTACGTAATATCAGTTTCTCTACGAACCTTCCGCTACCAATTTAGAGACAACGCAAGTTTATTGTTTCATATTGACCATCCATACATGCTTAACATTAATTCAACATTCGTTTTTTCACTTTCACGTTGGGTATTTCTTTTCTTTTATTTGGGGGGATTATTTTACGTAAGACGTATTCTCTTCTTCTTTACATTTACCTATTATAACCGTCCATTCTTTCTCTCTCGCTCTTCATTCGCAATAATTTATAAAAACAACGTGTTTACATTTTTGCCGACTTAAATAATCGTAGCACGCAACAGTACCTTCGAGGCAAGACACATTAAACGTACGATTTTACTGCTCACATTCGATTTAAATTAGCAGTCGTCGTTTTATCTATGTATATTTGTATTGTCATGATTATACGTCAGTTACGAATAATGTTCTTTTATTTACTTCACGACAGTTAAAAGGCTTCGAAATCAATTTCGAACACAGATCGGCGTAACATTTACAATCAATATTTTCATCTACATTTTCCTATTCATCGAATATTATTCGATATTAATTCATACAAAATATTATTAAAATTTAACCTTTTTTTACATGCTTTCTTTGACGATAAAACTGCTACTGATAATCCAAAATATATTAATTTCTATTTTTAAAAATATGCTTCAACTTAAAGTGTAGAATTCGTTACTTTGTCTTTTATCTTCTCGGTCAGTGAACGAGACATCTTTGTAGACTACAGCAATTTTTGTTTTTACTAGTTTCCCTGTATTTAACTATTTGTCAATTTCAGAAGAAACCCCTCTAGATTTTTTCAATTTTTCCCCAGGAAATGGATTTGCAAAACATTAAACATCACCATTGTATAACTTCCCCCTCGTGGGGAGGCAACAAAATAGCAAGAACATAGTCAATGGGAAAAGTGCAGATTGGTTAACAGTACATAATTCGAAAACAACATACCCACAGCAATGTCCTTAAACCAATCTTCGTATATATCAAAGCCAGAGTTAGATAAAAGGTTGATTTTCAATGTTGCTAAATTAAACCTCCTACAACAATGAGTACTCCGGATTGAGATAAAAAATGCCTCAATCTAGAAGTATTTTTTCCTTCACAAATTTCACGCATATTTTTGGATAATATTTAATTTTTTTTTTGGGGGGGGGGGGAGGGGGACAGTGGTTTTATTTGGTCGAATAAACCGCTACTTACAATCGAAGAAGAGGGGCAGTCACCCAAAACATAGAGAAATATATTTTGTTTGATTCAAAACATCGATAACTTTCACTTTAATCACCAAAATTACAGGGTTGTTTTAAAATAATTTTTACGAATTAATACTCTAATACTTACATTTTTAAAATTGAATTTATATTTATCCCGGGCAACGCCGGGGAACAGGCCTGATAGTATATATATATATATATATATATATATATATATATATATATATATATATATATATATATATATATATATATATAAGAAGATATAGTTATATCCCATTAGAAAACATTGGATATTTAAATGTAAGAAAGCGGTTTGAAGCCTAACAATGCATTTTATTTTCTTAAATAAATATTAATTTATTTAAAAGTAGTCCCAGATTTTCGACGTAATACGTCCTCATCGGGGGTGCAAGGCATATTTTCTTTTATAGCGACATGTTTATCGCTAGTAGAAGGTAGAATCCGTAAGATGTTGATAACGTATTATGTCGAAAACTTGGGACTACTTTTAAATAAATTAATATTTATTTAAAAAAATAAAATTAATTGTTAGGCTTCAAACCGCTTTCTTACATTTAAATATCCGATGCTTTCTAAATCTTGGAGTGACCTGCATCATAATTATCTGCGCCAAATTTGAAAAACATCGAAAATCTTAGGTGCCGCCTACCGTTTCACTGAATACCTTGAATGCAGTGAGATATGAACTTAAGAATTCCGACGGAGATGCTGAAGCAGTGGCTATCAGGAAATAGCATAGCAGGTGCCCTGGCTGTGTCTGCACAGCGAGATTCGTTGACCATGCCCAAGGATATAAAAGTAGCAAGGGCAGACTACTGATTTCCAAGGTCCGAAAGAGACTTACCTTACGAAAACCCAAAAAAACTCCCCTACAAGGTGAAATGACCAATAAAGTCGTTGCGCAACGCGCAATACAACACGTGGCTAATGTATAGTGAACACAAAGTCCAGAGCACCATGGGTAGAAAGTTCCTTCAAAATCTAATGGGCTGTAGGTGTTTCAAGGAAAGGTTACATCAGGCCGCCGCATATCTTCGAAAAGGAACTTAGACTCAATTCAGATTGCTATTGTGAGTTGCTTTCCACTCTTGTCAAAAGCAATGTTGAGAGGGTGGCTGTGGATAGGCAATGCGTGTGGAAACAAGACACAGTTCCGTGTCACACCTCCGGGAAAACCAATAAGTGGCTGTCTGAGAACTTCTACAACTTCACCAATCCATACACCTCTCTTCACCAAAACTCGCCTTATTGCAACTCCGTGGATTATTATGTGTGCAACACAGTTGAGAAAGATCCAAAGCGCACCTTTTGCAAACTATGGACGAGCTAATTGCCTGGATGAAACTAATGTTCAGGTATCTCTCGCATTACCTCATATAAATATTTTATATATATTATATTATATATATTATACATATTATATATATTTTTATAATATATATATATATATATATATATATGTATATATATATATATAAATATTATATATATATTATTAATGTTATACATATATATATATGTATAATATATATACGTATATAAATATGATATATAATATATATTATGTATTATATATATGTATATTATATACAATATAGATATTATATATTTTATATATTATATATATATTATATGTAGTATATATATGTATGATATATATTTCATATATTATATATATGTATAATATGTATATACATATATATACATATATAAATATATATATTTAATATATTATATCAATAATATATCTATATATACTATATATTATATATATGTATAATATATATACATATACAAATATTACATATATATTATATATATTATATATATATATATATATATATATATATATATATATATATATATATATATATATATATATATATATAACCGACAACTTATGTCTGGATATCTTTTTGTAGTTCCTTTCCATTTTCCGAATCAGAACTTTAATTTCGATGGGGAATTGGCCGATGAATGTGCCAAAGTTTTCATTTGTGTTCCAAGTTCATCAGGGTCCATCTTCAGAGGTGAATCAGGTAAATACCGTGTGTTCGTATTGAAAGTGGTTTTTGCGGGAATTATATAATAAGTGCTAAACTACATTTTAGTATATTATTGCTGGTATTAAAGTTAATTCTGTTAATTACATTTTTTTTGTTTTTATGTATAGAGCTTCTAATACATAAATAAGAATTTTTGTATGTTAGTAAATCTGCCACCGACCGCGAATGGAGACCAGAATTTTAACTTATGGGTGAAATAAAAAAAGCTTAGTTCTTGATTTAAAAAAATTCTGAACTGTCTCTGTATTAAATAATTCATGTATTAACGTTGCGATGACTACTTAGTTAAACATTTTTTTTCAGGTTTTTGCTTCCTTCGTCTGTTGCACAGATTTTTATTTGTGTGTCTTTTTTCTTGCCAATATTCTGAGAGGTTATAGAGGAGACACCGCGTCGAGGTTGAAAGATAAAAAAAATGGGGGGAAGGAATCCACTATCAAATGTAGTTAAAAAAGGAAGGTGTAGTCCCAACCAAACGCACTAGCATGACGTAGTTAAAGAGCCACAAGTTAAGACACATTTATATCTGCCACCGACCGCGAATGGAGACCAGAATTTCAACTAAAGGTTATGGGGGAAATTAAAAAAAAAGCTAAGTTCTTAATGTTTTTATTTCTGTACTGTCTCTGCATAAAATAATCCATGTATTAACGTTGCGATGACAACTTAGTTAAACAATTTTGTTTCCAGGGGGTTGTTTCCTTTGTCTGTTGCACAAATCTTTATTTATTTATTATTTTTTTTATACCTGCAGTTGCTCGGAAATACTCAGGCTATCCTCTCTCGGAGTGTTGGACTCTTAGACCTTGTCAGGTCATCCATCTAAGAGAAAGAAACACTCTGATAATAATAATTAATCAGACACCCAACGAAAAAATCTTCCCCTCCGCCCTCCCAAATATCCGTGGACTTAGAACCAACATTAACGACGGCTATCCTAGCACTAAGTGAAACGAACATTCAATCAGCAATCTCCTCTCACAACTTTGACATGACTGATTACCTTTCACTCTACCGTAAGGACTCTGACAAACATATGCACGCACTAGGAGTTTATGTTCGGAACACACTCCCCTTGAATAGAGAACATAGGTTAGAATCAGATGACCAAGCCTACATGTGCTTTAGATTGACCTTACATCACAGAGTTAGTTACTTATATTTCTTATACCGTTCTCTTTCAGCCCAGGACTGTACCCTGCTTGACTCTGTCTGTGAAAGCTTAGATAGAGCACTGTTACTTGACTCAGAATTCCTAAATACATGTATTTGGTGATTTTAATGCACACCACCGTGACTGGTTGGGATTCTCCAGCGTTACTGATGCAGCTGGGAACTCTACGTTTAATTTCTCCGCAGCTCACGACCTCTCACAGACTGTCACTTTTCCGATCCGTCTTCCTGATCGTGCGGACCAGCAAGCCTCACTTCTAGACCTCACTACCCGAGGCTTGTGTGGCGAATGCCCATAGCCCGCTCGGACACTCTGATCACGTTGTGGTAATGATACTTATCACCTTAAAACTCGTCCAAAAGCTGAAGAGCCGTTTCTAAAACGACGAGAAACTATGAGCAGGCTGATTTTGAAGCCCTCAGGGATCACACCAGCGACTCCTCATGGGGTGAAACCTTCTCACTCTCTGCTGATCAGTGTGCAAATGAGCTAACCGAATGGGTCAAAGCAGGCATTGATGCTTATTCCCACACGAGAAAATTCTTTAGCAAACCCCACCCTCCTCAATGCTTTACCTCAGAATGTGCAGCTGCTATTGCTGAGAGGCAGAAGACATTCCGAAACTTCAGCCGTCATAGGTCAACTGCGAATAGACAGAAATTTATAGAGGCAAGAAATGATTGCAAAGTAGTGATAGATGAAGCAAAGATAAGGTATACAGAAATAACCCCAAAACGCATTCAGTCACAGAAACTAGGTACTCGTGATTTCTGGAAAATCGACAATAGTGTGATAAACAATAGACAATCAACAATTCCCCCGCTATCAAATCACAACGATGTTGTTTGCACGGCAACTAATGAAGCTGAACTACTTGCCCACCGTTTGGACTCAGCAAACAACCACCACCCCTAAATTACCATTGTGAACTGAAGCCACACTTAAGAACCTGGTCATAACCCCATCCTAGGTCAGATACATCATAAAAAACCTTGACACCTTCAAAACCTGGTGGCCTGATCTTATACCAGAAATAGTAATAAAGAAATGCTCTGCTCCGCTGGCCCCTGTCCTCTCCAAACTATACAACAAATGCCTTGCTGAATCTTGTTTCCCTTATAGTTGGACGATTACCTCGTGTTAACAGTCTTCTAGAATTCTGGATATAGAACTGATCCTCTAAACCAATCAGTCTACTCCCGATCTTTGCTAAAATCTTTGAATCATTAATCAATCTATCAATAGTCCTGCACCTAGTTAATGCTAAACTTCTTTCTGATCATCAATACGGATTTAGACAAACACAATCTACCGCAGATATCCTAACGGTCATCTCTGAACGCATATATCATACACTGGACAAGGCTGGTGAAGCTAGGGTAGTAGCGCTCGATATATTCAAGGCCTTTGACAAGGTCTGGCATTAAGGGCTTCTTCAAAAACTGCACTCATATGGTATTACTGGACAAATATTTAATATAATTAAATCCTTCCTAACAAAAAGAAAGATCCAGGTTGTCCTCGATGACCGTTCATCTAAGCAACATGACATAAATGTCGGTGTACTCAGGGATCCATGCTTGGACCTCTACTGTTCCTGATTTTCATAAATGACCTCTTTGATGTTATTAAGACTGAGATAAGAATATTTGCTGACGACACCACGCTCTACTCTCATCATGTGGGCAAAACCGACGCGCACATATTTGAGGCAATAGCTGAATCCTTAGAAAATTACCTCCAGTCTGTAGTGGATTGGGGTTAAGAAAAGCTACTTTCCTTCAATAACTACAAGAAACCTCTTCAACCACCGATTGTCATGGCAAATAACACCCTACCTGAGAGTTCATCATTCAAACACCACGGCGTAACTTTCACAGAAAACATGAATTGGAATAAATACATTGAAAACATTGCCAAGGCTGCAGCAAAGAAGGTGGGCTCCTTCTACCGTGCTAGTTAGCTTCTCACACCTGACATTATCCTATATCTCTCTACAAAGCCAACATCGGTTCAGGCATGGAGTATTGTTGTCACATCTGGGCTGGGGCATCATCCACTAGTCTCTCCCTCTTAGACAGGTCCAAAAAAGAGTCGCCAACTTAATAGGTCCCTCACTATCCACTAAGCTCCAGCCCATGTCCCATCGCCGCAATGTTTCTTCCCTGTGCCAGTTTTGCAAGTACTTCAATGGATTGTGCTCTGATCAACTTGCTGCTTTGGTGCCCCCACGACGTAAATTCACTAGACCAACCCGACAATCTGCCAAATCCCATCAATTCACCGTGGAAGTTCCCAGATGCCGAAGAGATTTCTACTCCAAAAGCTTTTTTCCTCGTGCTGCTAGACTCTGGAACTCCCTCCCTGCTCCCTACTTTCCTGACACTACTGACATGCATAAATTTAAAACTAATGTAAACAGACATCTCGCTGCGAAGCTCCCAATTTAGGTTGACCTCCCAAAGTTTCACTCTTTTTTTCAGCAGCCCCTTACGTCTACAGTGGCGGCCTGCCTTGTTTGGGGTGAACTATGTTAAAAAATACTATATTCCAAGATTTGGTCGTTAATTAGGTGTTGGGCTATGGCGCTAGTATTCAACAAATGCATCGTCAATCTCTTCCTTAATGTCGTGAATATGTTTTTTATGGTTGTCAGAAACACAGTCTCTCAAAGGACATTTGAACTCATACACAAGGTTTGTCTATATGTTAATACTCTTAAACTAACGCTAATAAATTGATTAATTTCATTGTGCAACATGTTTGCAAATTGTCATTAGCTTCTTTAAGGGGCAGCCAGAGACGCAAAACTACTTCCATTATGTTCACATGCAAATTGTGCATGTGAATATAATTATATTGAAAGTACACTTCCTAGTATGTCTTGGATTTTAGAGACAGACCTGCACAGACAAAAAGGTGTTCTCCTTGATTATATATATATATATATATATATATATATATATATATATATATATATATATGTGTAATTTTATTTGATTTAAAGGGAAAAGAGTTTTCAGTGGAGGAGTTGTGCCTCGGGACCATCTTAATATTATCAAAATTTTCTGAAAGTTTGAGAATAGACATAATTTTTAGTCATTTACCTATGGTTTAAATTTCATTTGAATCAAAGGGAAAACTGTTTTCAATGTGAGCGTGTGTGGGGGGAGGTGCTCCCGGGGACCCCTACCGTTGAAGTGATATATTTCTTATATAACCTATGGCCTTTATTGAGCGGTCAGTCGTCCACATGCCAATTTTCAAGCAATTCTGTCCAGCGGTTTGGGTGAACATAAGACACAAATATCAGGTGGACACACACAGAGTTACTATTTTATATATATAGAAGAGATAATAAATATGTACTATATATTATATACATATAATATATATATATATATATATATATTATATACATATAATATATATATATATACATATTTAAATATTATATATATAATGTATCATATATATTATATATATAATTGAAATATATACTATATATTATACTAGCAGAACCTGTGCCTCGGCGTCGCCAGGATAGATATGAATTAAATTACACAAATATAAGTATTAGAGTATTCATTCATGAAAACAGAAGTTAAAAAGAACTATGTAAGTTATTTAGGTGATTAAGACAGGATCTATCCATGTTTTGAATCAAACAAAATAGATTTCTTCATGTTTTCGGTAACTTACGATAGTAAGTATCGGTTTATTCGTAAAAATAAAAAAACAATGCCCCCCCCCCAAAGTAAATGTGATCCAAGAATATGCGTGAAGCTTTCTAAGGTCAGTGAATGAAATATCCTTCTAGACTGAGCCAATCTTTTTCCAAATCTGGACTGCCCATTCTGGTAGGAGATTGAATTTACCAACATTAAAAATAGACCTTTCCTTTAACTCTGGCATTGATTTAATTATATGGCGATTGATGCAAGGCATTTGTTCTTATTATTTTATTTTTGATTTATCAATTGTTAACTAATCTTCGTTTTTACTATTGACTATGTTGTTGCCTCCCCACAAGCGGAGAGTTATACAATGGTGGTTTTTAACGTCTTGAAAATATATCTTCTGGGGGGGGAAATTGCCGTAGTAGAGAAGAATCTCTTTTAAAATCGACAAATAGTTAAATAGAGGAAAAGTAATAAAAAAATTAAAATTGCCGCAGTCTCGAAAGATTTCTTATTAACTGACCGAGAAGAAAAAAAAGATAAGTAACAGATGCTACACTTTAAGGTTTGAAAAGTAAAAGTGAATTAATAAAAATAAACCGAATAAAATGAACCTTTTTTTATTGTAATAACTAAATAAATAAAGAGAGAGAGATAGAGAGAAGGGGCTTCCTAGAGTGGATGATTAGAATCGGTAAATTTTATCAGGACACGTGGCCCGACATAATCCTGGAGAAATATGAAAGAAATGGGGAGAGAGTGGAGAGAGTAGAGAAGGATGGAGGAAATGGATGGTTAGAATTGATAAATTTAAAAAAGAAAAGAAATTGTATGTTAAATGGAAGACGTCTTACGTAAAATAAAATAAAAATCCCCCCAAAATTGCGTATTACTATATTTGTGAAAAAATACCTAACATGAAACTGAAAACACCAATGTTGGATTAATGTTAGATATGCATAGATGGTCAAAATTTAAATAATGTACTTTATTTTAATATATCGGAGAATATCTGTAATTCCTTTTTTTAAATTTCGCGTACAACAAAATCGTAGAATACATTTCAGGGGAAACATTTTTTAATCAATGGGCGAGTGAAAAAAAAAAGAAAATTGCTAAAATTTTCCTTAAGGCCTTATCGTCTGACCCTCTAAGATGAAACGTCAGAATGATAAATGAAAAACTAAGAAAATTTAGCAATTTTCTTTTTTTTCCACTCGCCCGTTTCATTGATTAAAAATGTTTCCTCTGAAATATATATATATATATATATATATATATATATATATATATATTCTCTGAAGCCTCTAATACAACTTCAATGAACTCTCAATTTTGAAGATTTTGGGATATTGCCCGGAAGACATATAAAAGAATGAATTAAAATTTGTAAACAGCTGACAGAACGAAAATATGTCACATCGGATAGTTTTAATGTTTAGAAAAAATGTCGGTTTTGAATTGTGGAAAATCTATGTACCCACGAAAATGAACAAAAATAGAAATTGCCACAATGCAGAAGGATATCTCTTTCGGTGCAGGATATTTGTTCGATCTGTTATCTATTCTTTCCTCGCCATTGAAAATAAAATAAACGTTAGTGGATTTTCCCCACATTAAGAACTTACGTTGTGTCAAACTCTGCCCTCGCAGGGAGAAGTAATTAAATGACTGAAAGTGGGCCACGTGTAACGAAAGTACCCTCTATTTTAGGCACGTAAGATAAATATATATTGTGTAAGAAGTGAAAAAAACAATTATCATAGAGTATTTATGTGCCATGTGTAGCGAAAATAAATTCTATTTTAGGCACGTAGGACTTAAAACATAGAAGTACAACAGAAAAGTTAAGTAAGAAAAAAATGTATTTGATGTATGATCCAATAAAGGTGGTAAGTAATTACTATTTTAGTCACGTAAATTCCAATTTCGTATGGAGCTAGAAAAGCAAAACAAATCTGATGTGTTGGTCACTAAATAGTGTTTGAAGCAAGTATGAGTGTAAAACGACGAAACTATGATTATTTGGTATGGGTCACGTGTATATTATCTATTAAAAAAGTTTCCAATGAGAAGTAGTATTTTCGCAAAATCGTTCTAATACGTACGGTAAGTCACAATTACGAATGTGCGGTCGGTTAATGGTAAAATGTGTAAGGAATATGCAAGTATCAATAATTGGAAAACACCTAAAGTACTTACGGTTGAAAAAATTATGGTTTGTGTAATGTGGCAATGTGTTCGCTTATAAATCTACCGATCTTGAAACCGTAATAAAAACGAAGACGTAACGCGTATAATAGTTAATCCGAAAGAAATCTATTTTTAATGTTGACAAATGGAACATGTAATACTTGGTTTAAATAAAAATATTCTTATTATGTTATGCTTATTTTTAATGTTATATAATTAAGAAGTGTACTTACGTAGGTTGGTAGTGGTTTTGTTATGCTGTGCGTGATGTGTTTGTTTTGATGTGATCCGTTATTCCGTAACGTAAAATGTTATGTGTTCGGAATAGCGGAATAGTATTGTGGTAATCTGTATTCGGCGGTGTGACCGTTTAACAGTTCTGAATGAAATAAAAATCTGGCGGTGTTATGAGTGGTGAGTACAGTAGATAATTTGCAGTAAGTAAGTATAGTGACCACACTGTATGTGGATGTTATAGACGAGAGAGTGTATTACCTAGGAATAAATATAATAATTAATATATTTTGATGAAATTATGTGAAGGTTTCTGCAAACACGCTTGAGTAAATAAGAGTATTGCTGTGGGTATTTTAGTAGTGTATGATGCATGTGGTTATTTTCTTACTCTCGCCAAAGTTACGTGGGAAACAGAGTTCACTTTATATATATATATATATATATATATATATATATATATATATATATATATATATATATATATATATATATATATTAGTGCAATAATGAAGGGTAGACGTGTTGAATTTTTCATAATTAAAAGATTTAGGGGGAAAAAATGCCAGTCGACTAGTTTCGCCCACACTTTACAAGACTGATATCGTTGGATTTTTAACGAAAATTAGATCTAATTTGGACCCTAACACACAGAGCTCTTATGATCTGTTCAAAATCAAAATTGGACGAAGAAATACAAATAATTATTGATACTTTGTCCAATAATGGCTATCCTCTGGATGTGATTAGGTCAGTCATCAATAGGAAAGTGGACAATTTTTCAGAGGAAAAAACTAGTACGGTGGCTAAATGTCCAATTTATATTCGTTTGCCGGTAGAAAATTGTTATTTTTCATCTAATGTGCGGGTTGTGTTCCGTACAAAATCTGTGTTACCATCCTCTCGAAAAGACGTCCCACCATAAAAATAACGTGATTTCTCATTTTAAATGTAATTGCAGTGCCAATTACGTGGACCGGACGACGTTAAGATTAGACAACAGAGTACAGCAACACATCCCTAGTAAAATCAGGAATGGAACCTTCCGGTCACTGGACGTTCTAAGAAATACATACGCTTCTTCGATAACTGACCACCTGATAAATAACCCGTCGTGCGCAACGAACTTTAGCACATATTCATTTTCCATCTTAAGCTGAGCTCACTCATCTTATCATTTGAAAATCTTAGAGACTATCCACGTACGCCTCAAGAGGCCCTCCCTCTGCAAACAGAAGGAGTGTCTCTTCGGGTTGAGTGTGATTAGTCTCTAAGACACAACCTCCATTCCATATAACATCACGCTTATTTTATTCTAAATTCGAACTTTTTTTCCCCTTCATAACATAACGCTAATTTCATTTTAAATATAAAAGGTTTTAATTCTATCCTACATTCTCACCCATATTTAAAATCCTACGATATCAGTCTTGTAAAATGTGTGCGGAACTAGTCGACTGGCAATTTTTTTTTCTTTTTTTTTCATCCCCATAATCTTTTAATTATGAAAAATTCAACACGTCTTCCCTTCATTATTGCACTAATAAAGTTTTGTACCCCCCCAGAAAATAATGAAATATATATATATATATATATATATATATACATATAAAAATATTGTATATATTATATATATGTATAATATATTCATACTATATATTATGTTATATATGTATATGTATAATAAATATATACTATATATAAATATTATATATATTATATATGTATAATATATATATAAATATATATAAATATATTTATGTATGATATAAATATGTATGTATGATATATATGTATGTATAATATATATATGTATGCATAATATTTATAAATATATAATATATATATATACATATATATATATATATATATACATATATATATATATATATATATATATATATATATATATATATATATATATATATATATATATATATATATGTATATATATATATATATATATATATATATATATCAGTTCGAAAGTCGGTTTATTGCTGTGGGACTGGAGTATGATTTTGTTCAGTCCTAGGATGTCCAGCAGTCTTGGGTTTACCTTGTCTCTTAAAAGGGTTTTTTTATACTCCGACGGGTTTGCTCAGACATGTTTGTAGGCCAGAGTGCGCTTATCTTAGTGCGCTAGTCTCTCAAAACCACGCCTTACCTTCTGTCTAACTTCCTGGCAAAGAGGTAAGGAAAATATATACATATCCATGGGAAACGATTCTTTTTTAATAAATATATACGCTCTTATATAGGAGGCATCACACTGGTGAATGGGGCACTTTTTTACTTTAGCATTTAAGTAAATGCTCACCCGTAAAAAGATCTTTGAACCGTTTAATTATCAATATCGCATTAACGAAAACAATAAAACAAATAAAATGACAACATGTATATGCAATATACGTCTTCCACCGCTGGCGAGTTTCCGTGGGCAAGTAGTACGGACGCAGGGCGTCACTAACTGCGTCCCGGTTTCGGTCTAGCTACGTTGAGCAACTGCAGACGGCGAAAAATGTGTCCGTGGATAATCTTATATATAAAGTAAAGACGTTTATTCCCCTGTACCTTCGCGCTGAATAGGAAAATAAACTTGAACTCAATACGTTACTACAATCGCTACAACATCAAGCTTATTCGCTCGAGCGTGTTCTTAGCAAACTGTACAGTCTTACATCCACCACGGGCAAATTGTTACTTTCGTTCCTCCATCAGTCACTGAGCACCACTGAAACACACACATAATTAATGTAACCTGCAGAGCATTACAAATTGTATTCGGATGGTCGGGGAGAAATAAAATGACGATTATATGATTATTTTCAATAAGGAAGACTATTCGCTATTTTTTTAATTGACTGCGATTGAGTGACATGAGTCAAATGCCTAGCAGTGGGGTGTGGCGGGATTGATAGGTTGATGTGGTGGATCTGTTTTGAAAAGTAACAAAATATAAATAAACCGAAAAGAAAAATATTGTATCCTAGAGAGGGGGGCATAAAACACCGAATTGTACAATATATTTAAATCGACAGAAGACTCAGGAATTTGCAGAAAATCCATCAACTTTACTTCTACTATTTCGAAAAGTAAAACAAATAAAACTAAACCGAAATAAAAAAAAAACATGTATTGGGAGGGGGGGGGTGGAAATTGCCTATTATATGATTATTTATAATAATAAACACTATTCTCTATTTTTAAATGACTGCGATTGAGTCACATGAGCCAAATGCCTGGTGGCGGACGATGGTGGCCGTGAAAAGTGCTGCCCGTTTTATGTTACGATTCACCTTCTGGCGAGCAAATGTATGGGCCGATTAGATATAACTCTTTCTCAAACACTAAATTAGATATTGTTCTTGCATTGCAAAGCATGCTTCACAGAGAAAATGTATATATCCAACAATTTCAGATGGCGATGTAGCATAATGGAGGTGCAACAAAAATTGAGATCCTCTGACATAAATTCAGTTATCAGTGTGGAAATTCCGGATCCAGTGGCATCTTTTACATGATATCATTAGGCACCATATGATTCATGGACCATGTGGAAACATAAACAGATGTTCACTCTGTCTCAAAGATGGACACTGCAGTAAGAGATATCCCAGACACTTCTTGAGTGAAACTCAATCGGATACAAATGGCTACCCACAATATCGACAACTATCTCCTTTAGCTGGAGGTTTTGAGACGACAGTTACCCTACCTGGCAACATAACAGTTCCTGTAGACAACCGATGCATTGAACCACATAATAAACTGCTTTGTAAGATTTTTGATTCACATATAAATGTTGAATATTGCAACAGCGTGAAATCAATAAAATACATTTGTAAATATGTAAATAAAGGTAGTGATCAAGATACCTTCACAATTGAAAGTAATGCTCATGATGAAGTTAAGAGTACGAAACGGAACGTTACATATCAACCAATGAAACCATTTGGAGAATATTTAACTTTCACATACATGTATATCATCCCCCAGTTATTCACCTATCAGTTCATCTAGAAAATGGACAGCGGATATACTTTACTGAAAGTACTGCGGCAGATAGAGTTGCAAATCCAACTTCAACCACTCTAACAGCTTTCTTCAAATTGTGTCAAACAGATTTTTTTGCATGTACACTTTTGTACTCAGAAGTTCCACTTTATTATACCTGGGACACAAAAACTAAGGTCTTCAAGCGACGATTACAGGGTAAGCCAGTTCCAGGCTATCCGTGAGTTAAAAAAACAGAAGTTTTGGGCAGGGTATGCACCGTGCATCCAAATCAATTTCACTGCTTCTGTTTGAGACTGCTTCTACACAATGTTAGAGGTACACAGAGCTTTAATGACCTAAAAACGATCAATGGTCAAGTTATGACTACATTCAGGGATGCATGTAGTGCACATGGACTACTTGAAGAAGCTTTTACTGAAGATTTCCTTCTTAAGAAATGCAATCAAAAGCCTGAAGTTGATATAACACTTTCAGACGACATCTTCAATATGGCTTTAGTACATATAGAAGCTATGACTTATAGGATGTATGGTAAAACACTGACAAAATTGGGTCTTACCTCACCTAATCGATCTAAATCGAACTAAATAATGAGCAAATTCATATTTTTCGTACTATAGTTAATACTGTAGAAGATCAGCAAGGTGGCCTGATATTCCTTGATGCACCCATAGGTACAGGAAAGACATTTGTTACCAAGTTAATTCTTGCTAAAGTTAGGTCAGAAGGCAAAATAGCTGTGGCAGTCACATTATCTGCCATTGCAACCACTCTTCTTCCTGGTGGTATAACAGCTCACTGCACCTTTAAGTTGCCATTATCCTTAACAAAAGATGCTGATCCAATTTGTCAAATAGAAAGAGGATCAGATCCAGCTAAAGTTTTACAGAATTGTTCCTTGATCGTATGGGATGAATGTACAATGGCACATAAACAAGCGTTCGATGCTCTAGATAAAACATTGCGTGATCTCAAGAAACGTGATGTTGTTATGGGTGGCATAACACTTTTATTATCAGGTGCCTTCCGACAAACGCTTCCTATTGTTCCACGTGGAAGTCCCGCTGACGAGCTTAATGCTTGCATTAAATTGTCATATTTGTGGAAGTACATTAAGACTGTAACGTTATTTACAAACATGCGTGTACATCTCAATAGTGACCCAATGGCTGGTGAGTTTGCCTCCCTACTCCTAAAAATAGGTGATGGCAAGCTTGCAACAACCAACAATGGCAAGATTGTTATTACTCCAGGTATTGGCTCAATTGTTTCATCACTCACAGAACTTAGTAGCAAAGTTTATCCAAATATAGCCGAAAACTATGTGCATCCTGAATGTCTAACGGAGAGAGCAATTCTAGCTACTGAAAATGACATGGTACATGTCATCAATCAACAACTGCTTGATGAAATTCCAGGTGATAAACAAACTTTCACTTCTGTGGATTCTACTCTCGATGACGACCAGGCTGTACAATACCCTACAGAATTTTTAAATTCATTAGAATTGCTTGGTATGCCAACACACAAATTAAAGCTGAAAGCTGGATGCCCAATTATGTTACTCCGGAATCTTGATGTTCCAAGGCTATGTAATGGAACGAGACTGTGTGTTAAACGCATGAAACCTCATGTGATAGAAGCTGTAATACTAACTGGTGTGGCAAGGAGCAAACTGACATTCCTTCCCAGAATACCCATTATTCCGTCGCATTCTGCAATAGAATTTAAAAGGATTCAGTTCCCAGTTAAATTGTGTTTTGCCATGACAATTAACAAGTCCCAAGGACAATCATTGGCAGTGGTTGGTCTAAACTTGACTTCACCTTGCTTTAGCCATGGGCAGTTTTATGTAGGATGTTCAAGGGTAGGCTCTCCACAATGTCTATACATATTGGCACCAGAAGGTAAAACATCAATCCTATTTTAATTACTTAAATTACTTTCAGTGAAATGATTTATTTTCTGAATCTATTTATTTAACTTAAAAATTAAAATCAAGCTGTTATATTTCCCCGGGCAACGCCGGGACACGGGTCCTGCTAGTTATATATATATAGTTCAACGCTTGTAGGATCTCGTATATTAGTGTTATTATAGTACCGTGGTCACTAGGAATACAGGAGACGAGAATGTAAGCAGTGCAGCCTGTGTCTATATATATATATATATATATATATATATATATATATATATATATATATATATATATATACAAAACAGCAAGATAATAATGATCCATTGTAAAATTAAAAAAATGACTGTCTATTAGTGTTCAGATAATTTAAAACAAAAATCAACAATATTGAAAAATAAAAGTAATATATATATATATATATATATATATATATATATATATATATAGTCTTGGAAGTTTCTCAACCATTAAAACAATATATAAAACAAAAACGAAGACTTTTAGTCCCAAGTCGTTCAATTTATTTTTTACAGTTATTATATTAGTTTGCTTCTAACATTATTTAAGGGATCATCAGTTGTTTACCATGAAAAACTGTTTCGGGAATTTAAATATATATATATATATATATTTATATATATATATAAAATAAATATTAGTAAAAATATAAATAAATCTGGATAACTCACATCTCTCCATGTCTCATCATTTTGTTCGATAACAATAATAAATTCGTAGGAGATGAAATAAATAAACTAAATGTATGAAGAAAGACAGGAGAGAGAAATTAAAAAAGAAACGCAATATATAAATAATTAAAAATGTACAATGAATAGGAAAAGATTGGGAAAAATGGTAATGTTGACGATTCATCACTTACCATTGTAACCGAATGTAATGTAAATGTGACATCGTCACTTTGTCACCGGCGATAATCCTTAAAAGTACTCTGCCTTATTTAGGTCGGCAAATAATAGTTTGTTTTCTGATTTTGGCGTTAAAACATAATATATTACAATTTTTTTCCTTTTTATTGTGGAATTAAAATAAGTGTTGTTTAGAAATGGATTTGAAATATAACAAACAGTAATTTATTGTCAGAGTTTTGGCTTAATTAGTAATTAACAAATAATTAAATCCGTGAATTCCAGTGTTAACTGGATTTGAAATATATTACAAATTTACAATTTACGAAATAATAAACTTTATTTTTCAAATGTTTAAAATAATTAGATCAGTGTTTTCGAAATATTTTACAAATTTACCCTAGTAATAATGCCTTATCCAATAGTGTATATTGCCAAAGAAATCATCGAACGGTGGGAAATTAACAGTCTATTAAGAAATTGCCTATTTAATTTAATATATACGTAAATGAATAATAAATAAACTTAATAATAAAAAAAAGAAACCAAATTCTTTTATTAATGAAATAACCCGAAACAATTTGCTTTGATTAATTTATTTTAAACGTTATTAAAACAAATTGTTTCGAATTATTTTATTAAGAAAACAGAAAACAAATTATTTGCCGGCTTAAATAAGCAAGGGTAGTTTTTGAATGTTTTCGCCGGTGTAAAAGTGCTTACGCCTCAGTGACGTCACATTCGGTCGCCATTGTAAGTGACGAATCTTTAAGATTACCAGAAACAAAAGAGCAAAAACGAAGTATTTCCCGAGTGAAGAATTAAATAAAAGGCTAAAAGAGAAAAAAAGAAAGAGAAAAACAAGGAAATCAAGTAAGAAGAAACACACATGCGAGAAAGAAAGCGAAGGAAAGAAAGAAAAACGAAAAAAAGAAAAAAGAAAGTAAAAAGGATTATTCTTTTCGTTTTCACATTCTTGTTTTCTTTCTTTCTATTGTTCTGCTCCCTTTGTTTCTTTGTCCCATGTATTTTTATTTAAATAATTAGAGAAAATGAAAGAAATGAAGGAAAATAATAGAAGACGCGCACAAAATAAATAAATAAATCTCTATATAAAACTCAATGTCTGTGTGTATGTGATGATTGTGTGTTCCCTACAGAAAGAAAGGTTAGAGAATCTACATAAAATCTAAAAGTATATTCTTATGTAAAATTTACACGGGAAGACAATGGATGAGTCTCAAGTCTCTAAGTACACCACAAAGGGGACCATGAGGACATAACCCCATTTTAAAAGTTCAACTATATCCTATTTTTATGAAATTTTAATAATATGTATAAAATCTTCTGGGGAAGACAATGCGGTCCCGAATCTTTAAGTGCTCTATTAACCTAAGGGAGTCGAACCTCATTTAAATCTTAAAATATATTCTATTTTGATGAAATTTATATCATATGTATAAAATTATCCAGGGGTAGATAATAGAAGTGATATTGAATCTCTACGTTGTCCTATATATGCCTATTAATTACGTCCCCCCACCTCATAACTGATCAATGGCGACATAATTCCCTTAAAACTTCAAATACGTATATCTGATTTTAATGTAATTTAAATAATATTTCTAAGATACTAATTCATAGAGATTTGTAATATTTCAGGTTATTTCGACTATACGAAGAGTCCGAACGAGAAGAGGAGAGTATTAAGAACAAAGGAAGTAATATGGTGTTATGAACATAACGAAAAAGGTATGTAGTAGTGAGCCTCATTCAATCCCGAGCAATGTCGGGTCTTCCTGCCCGTAAATAAAAAAAAGAAGAGAAGAGTAGAATGGAGAACGAATGAAAAGAAAGGAAAAAGAAAACAAATCAAAGATACAATGAAAATAAATTTTAAGATATAGAATATCTAAACAGAAAAAGAAAAAAAAAAGACAAAAATGATTAGGACACACACACTGTTCATCTAATGAAAAAGAAAATTCTACCGACAAAATAAATAATTATAAATAACAACGACAAATATGATGTAATAACATCATGTCTAAAAGAGAGAAGAAAAAAAGCAGAAAGCAAACAGTGAAACATTTGCCTGCATCATCTTCCCCGACCCAAATGAAAGAAAAGAAATTCCCTAAAGCCTTCATCGGTCGTTCGTACAGTGATGTCATTCGAAAAGAGTTCAACGCATTTCGGAACACCTGGCAGTCTTTCAGCCATTTTCACGTTACTCTTTTGACAAATGTTTATTAACAAAAAAGAAGGCAATAAAGAAAATAATAAATAAATAAATAAATGAATAAAAGGCGATTAGATTGACCAGGTTTATTGATCCCCAAATTCTATTCTGCCATGATTGTTTTCATGGGGAGCAAGTAGAAACGATAAGAGATGGAAGAAGATTATACACGAAGTATATTAGATGAACAAGCAAACGGGTTCCATCAGGACTTTAAAGATTGCCCCAGTAGACGGCTAATTGGTACATTCAGCCCATATAATAGTTTAAACAAGCCGCGCGTGCGTGGTCCCCCTCTGTATGTGACTCGATGTGGCGAGTGTGAAATGCAATAAATTTGGGCAATTTGGGGCATTTTTGACCCCCCTTTGACCCCCTTTGACCCCCTTTGACTCCCTGAGGGCGCGAAACAGAATCTTTATGCTCATTTTATATCCAGAACAATTGCCTCTACATTTTGGCCAAGTTTCAGAAAAATTGAATGGATGGATCCAACGTTATGGGAGAAAAGGGTCATTTTTGCCATTTTGGGGGCTTTTGACCCACTGGGGGCGCGAACCAGATGTTTTCCAAGGTCAGCGATACTTATTTTCCATTAGGAACAATTGCCTCCACATTTTGGCCAAGTTTCAGAGAAATTGAATGGATGGATGAAAAGTTATGGGGCAAAAAGTAATTTTTGCTATTTCGGGGACTTTTGACCCCCCCCCGGGGGGGGGGGCTAACCAGTTTTTTTTTCAAAAATCGGAGAATATCACTTTCTAACCTGACCAAAGTTACAACTTCATGCAAAATTTCAGAGAAATTCAATGGATGGTTGCGGAGAAAAATCCAGACGGACGGACGGACGGACGGACGGACGGACGGACGGACGGACGGACGGACGGACATGCCTCAAAACATAAGCCCCCGATTTTATAAATCGGGGGACCAAATAGTAAATGTGTTATAAAAACTGATAAGTCACCACTTATCAAGGCTAAAAGCTACTCGAGAACGAGGGTTAATGAAATAGATAGATTGACAGTTGAATGCGAATTTTTGTAATCTTATCTAAAAGTATTTAATAACAACTCGACCGGCTAACATAATCAACTCTATAATAAAGATCAATGTGTACATATGTTCCTTCATGGGCTGAACACTGTTTACGTCGGCTGCTTACAATAGGTTTAATACTCTCATAGTGTATTTAGTTGTTCATGATGGCCATGAGGGTTAACACGTTTTGAATCCTGTGACCGGCTTGAATAATTATCTCGATACTGACGATTCTGTAAGGCTGAAACGTATACGTATGTAGATAAAATAAATGTTTATACTTATTTGTTGCCTTCGATCTGTAGTGAGTAGTACTAATACAGCCGTCAAAATAATAGCTTTAATGCATGCTCCTTTATAAGTTGAACACTGTTAACATAGATTCAAAACTCTCACCGTTTATGCGGTTGTTCATGATGACCCTGAGGATTAAGACGTCGGAATTTGAGTTATAAAAATAACCTATTCCAGCGTTTCGAATCCTGCAACCGTCTTGAATAATTATCTCTAAACTGACGATTCTGTAAGGATGAAACGTATACGTATGTAGATAAAACATGTAGATATTCGTCGCCCCCAATTAAGGCTGGACACTGTTGTGAGTAGTATTAATACAGCCGTCAAAATAATCTTGTCCTGGAGCCACTGCTCAAAACACAGCACCATCCCATTGGCATCACAGTCAATGCTGAAATCACCCCAGTCACGGTTCCATTTCGAAGAAAATTCAATTTTGAGAAAGCGAACTGGCCTGGCTTCCAAGATCTTAAAAGGAAGATTGCCCATATACCAGTAGACCCAAACAACTAGGACAGTTTCACCAGGTTTGTACGCAAAGCAGCCTGGAAGAACATCCCAAGAGGCTACCGAACTCAATACTTACCTGGACTCGATGCCCAAAGCAGCAAATTATATGAGCAATACCAACAGCTCTATGAATCTGATCCATTTGCTGAAAGTAGGCTGACAACGGAAATGACAAAATCTGTTGGAGAAAACTGATACAACGAAGAACAGTAAAAAGGCATGGAGTTTAATCCGAGAAAATCAGCAACGATCCATCAACTCCAATGCAACCATCACTGCCAACCAAGTTGCACATCAGTTGTTACTCAATAGGAAGTTCACTACCAAACAGCAAATACCAAACATAGACCGACTTCAATATTCCAAGAGCACTAGAATAACTGAACCGTTCTTACTTAAACAGCTCGATATCAGCATCAGTTCCCTTAAGGTTGGTAAAGCTATCGGTCTAGATTATATTTTCACAGAGGAGATCAACACGAAAATGGATCCTTGAGTTGATGAAACAACTGCATGTTATCAATAAGATCCCAAAGAAAAACCAAAATCATCGCTTGCCTCAAACCTGGCAAATATCCAGTGCATGCAAAGAGTGTCCGCCCGATCTCCCTGCTATGTCACTTGTTTAAGTTGTTCGAGCAGCTAATCCTAAACAAATTGGCCTCCGTTGCTGAACCAGCCATCATCCGCCAACAAGCAGAATTCCGCGAAGTAAATCTTACTCGAAAAACCGAAAAAACTAATTGAGGTAAAACTTATGAAAAAACAAAACAACTAACAAAAAACAAAAACAAATACGCGACTTAAATCTTACTTAAATAACAAATGCCCGAATCAAGTTTTACAAAAATAAATAAACTAATCTGTTCTCCCTCTCTGTTTGTTTGTCTGTCTGTTTGCATGTTTGCCTGTCTGTCTCTCTTGAATCTGTGAATAAAACATCTGATTAATAAGAGAATACTGTTTTTGGTGTCTATTAAAAGTGAAATAAATTATTTCCTTTATTTTTTATCATCAGTTTGTTCATTCTACGTTAAATTTATATATAAAACTGATTCCCCACTCTAAATTCTAAAATATTTGTTAGTTTTTCCCTTTTTTCCCGTAGATTTTAAATAAATAACTTTTTTAAATTAGCTAACTAAATATCTTATTTTAAGGTCTAAATAAAGAATAAACGTTTGGGTATTATTGTAGAATTACAGTCTCCCGCCCCCCCCCCCCAATGAGATTCTACTTTTCTTAGGCGATTACGTGTGTAAAGCCTGAACACCTGGTGGAAAGAAAGAAAATAACAACGAACAGACTATTTTATAATTTAGAGTGTGGGGAACAGTTTCGTATGTAAATTTAACATAAAATGATCCTCAATTTCCGGGCCGCTATTCTAGCGTTTCAAGACAATAAACCATTTTTTAAATTTTTTGTTATGAGAGATATATTCTGTGCGTTGTGTTTTTTTTATCTACATTTTTTCCACGTGTGGTTTTACGACCTTGCGAGTTGGGCTTAGGGTTAGTGGTAAAAAAAAAAAAAATATATAACTGTAAAGTTAAAATGGAGAAACATTTTACGTTAAATTTATCGACGGAACTGATCGCTCTCTCTAAATTTGAAAATTATTGTTTCTTTCTTTCTTTTTTCTTCTTCTTACTGCCAAGTTTTTCAGGGTATTCACATGTAATTACCTAAATAAATAAGGCGGAGGATTTAGGGGAGGGTGTTAATCTTCATATTTACCGAAGTATTTTGTTTAAATTACGGAATTCTCTGAGTAAAACCAGATTTTCCCCTCTACACCCCTTACGATTAATTACTGCCCAGAGGGCGAGTAGGCTTGCTAGTATATATATTAATAAACATATGCAGTTTTACCCCTTCACTCAAAAGTTAGCGAGTAAAACACGTGCCGGTTTAAGCCACCGGACGAAATATTTCAAGGGGTGAGGGGAAGCGAGAAAGCAAATAGCAAGTATGACAACGACTTCAGACTTACTCCGCTGTTTAAAATGAATTAGAGAATAAATCCTTCATCCTATAGTAAACAGGCAACGGTGAGTATTTCTCTTCTTCTTTAGGTCATCAGAAATGATAATAATGATTTATATACATAAGATTAAATAACTGACGTAATTCTGTGATTTTATATGAATATTTTAGTAATATGTCTAGATGAATAGCGAGTGCGAACACTGGCAGAGCATAATCTTTTCCCTTTATTTTTGACTAAGGGTTTACACTAGTACACATACAAAAGAGATTATTTCTCTAAGTGACAGTGCAATAGGTAGTTACAAGTTGGGTAACCGGCTTATATTTATACGGGGAACGGCTCTGTTTTCTCGCACTACCGTCGTACTCTTGAAAGCTAACATCATGTTTCCCGGAATAGTTCATGTGAAGGAAGGGGGTAGTATTACATCCTTAATAACAATAATAATGAATGGAATGAATACAAGTGGATGACTTATGAGGAGGGTATAGAATAGTAGTGTTTGGTGACATTAGATTTGAAGATAGACATGCTGTAGTGCTCAGGAAGCAATCTTGTGGCAACGTGTTGCACAGATGTGAGTTTCTGGGGGAAAAACTCCGTTCATGGCTAAAAGACACTCGAGTATATGGGTTAATGAGATAGATATATTGACATGTGAATGACGATGACTATCTTGGAAGAATTGAAAATTGTGAATGGAATTAATCAAATCTGATGACATATGAAGACGGTTTATGACAAGTGTTTATTGACATTAGAGTTGAAGATGACCATTCTGTAGCCGTCGCGGTAGAAATCTTGTGGCAACGTGTTCACGGATATGAAGTCCTTGGAAAGAAACTCCGTTTGTGGATAATTCCGTTTGATGTTAGGCACACGAAGAAAAAAAGAACTTTCCTTTTAGTTGTGGTAGAAAACAAGTTGTAAAAGAAGGAACGAAATATTAAAGCTTAGAATTTGGTATATTTGGACTACTGTTCTCATCTTCGGTGTTTTTATCACAACGTTTCAGCCGATGTAACCTCCGGCCTCCTCCATGTGTACTTTGTCGAACTCGGGAATCTTTCTGTCGAACTCGGGAATCTGCACGGGATTTCGAACAGAACCCTTTATTAAATCAAATCCCGTGCCATCTGCTATGACTGGGAAGATGGTAGATGCAACAAGTGCATGCTACCCCCGTGGATTTAATAAAGGGTTCCGTTCAAAGTTTTGTCCAGATTCCCGAGTTCGACAGAAAGATTCCAGAGTTCGACAAAGTACACTTGAAGAAGGTGGGAGGTTACATCGGCTGAAACGTTGTGATAAAAACACCCAAGATGAAAACAGTAGTCCGAATATACCAAATTCTACAAATTTGCAACCCTCATCTAAAAAAAAATCCGAAGCATACTAAAGTTTAGTCGAGGACTTCCATGAAAATAACGATAGAGTAGATAAACACTAGAAACTGTTTGGAGACGTAACAATATTATGAAGCAATGCTTTTCTCCCGGAATATTGTACGATGGATTTTCTGGTAAAACTAAACAGTATCTTCGTCCAATCAAATTGACAATGGAAATAACCGACATTTGTCGAAGTCACAGAAATGTCGTAGTTTATACTTGGATTTATTAGTAAAATATTCCCTTTCATCTCTCTTCTGAACAAATTTCAATCATTTGTTAAATTTAGAATTTTAACCCTTCTTAGGGTAATTATTACAAATGATATATCTACATAATTTCTTTTAATACATAATCGTGTATGTTGTGTGTGCGCGCACGCGCAATATATATATATATATATATATATACATATATATATATATATATATATATATATATATATATATATATATATAGAGAGAGAGAGAGAGAGAGAGAGAGAGAGGGGAGAAAGAGGCAGATCAATAGGAACAATTAGGTGTAACGAACCAACAACTAATATTTTTAAAATGCGCTCATTCAATCTGCATATTCAACGATGCAAATGCTATTTTGAAATTAAGCGTGATGGTTAGACCGATGGATGGAGCCTCTTTCTTATGTGGAAAAATTTCATGTGGCTGGTGTATAAAAATATTGATATCGAAAAATGCCATTCGAAGTCAAAAGATTAGAATTAAGGATAGGTGTCAGTGTATGACGTTATAGAAAGGAAGTCCGAAGTTAGTCGTGGCGAAGAGTTTTATTTGACTTTAGTAGGTGAGCTGAATAGGTTCGGGCGTTTTTTTAACAAAGCTCTGTCTTCGCCCCTCCTCCTCCCTATAGCGGGCGATAGTATGTTAAGTATGTGTAATTTTACAGCGTTGTAAAAGAATAAAACCTCAAAGAGCATGCCGATGTTATTGAGCGAGTATATTGTTGTTGTCTATTTAATTTGTTACCTTATTACAGGACAAAATGAAAGAGAAAGGAAATTCTACTGCTACATCTTCACTACAACTATAACGATATAAAAGAGAAAGAAAGAAAGCTAACAACTTGCAACATGTCAAGGAGAGATTAAGTGGTTTTCTGTCAACGGGAACTTTAGACGATATCTGATGAAGTTGACGGAACCCTCTTATCGGACTTTACCAACGCCTTATTAGTGTCCCGTAACGTTACATCTATAGAGATGCTTGGACGCATCTAAAATAAAATGCGTCCATTCCATCTGCGACATTTACGGGAAAATTCTATGTCAAATTAAAGCTTAACTGACCAACGAAAATGCTATGTCAAATTGAAGCTTGACTGACAAACGAAAATGCTATGTCAAATTTAAGCTTGACTGACAAACGAAAATGCTATGTCAAATTTAAGCTTGACTGACCAACGAAAATGCTATGTAAAATTTAAGCTTGACTGACCAACGAAAATGCTATGTCAAATTTAAGCTTGACTGACAAACGAAAATGCTATGTCAAATTTATGTTTGACTGACCAACGAAAATGCTATGTCAAATTTAAGCTTGACTGACTAACGAAAATGCTATGTAAAATTTAAGCTTGACTGACCAACGAAAATGCTATGTCAAGTTTAAGCTTGACTGACCAACGAAAATGCTATGTCAAATTTAAGCTTGACTGACCAACGAAAATGCTATGTCAAATTTAAGCTTGACTGACCAACGAAAATGCTATGTCAAATTTAAGCTTGACTGACCAACGAAAATGCTATGTCAAATTTAAGCTTGACTGACAAACGAAAATGCTATGCATAATTTAAGCTTGACTGACCAACGAAAATGCTATGTCAAAATTAAGTTTTACTGACCAACGAAAATGCTATGTCAAATTTAAGCTTGACTGACAAACGAAAATGCTATGTCAAATTTATGTTTGACTGACCAACGAAAATGCTATGTCAAATTTAAGCTTGACTGACTAACGAAAATGCTATGTCAAATTTAAGCTTGACTGACTAACGAAAATGCTATGTCAAATTTAAGCTTGGCTGACCAACGAAAATGTTATGTATAAACTGAAGCTTAACTGAGAAAGGAAAATGTTATTTCAAACTGAAGTTTGACTGACCGAAAAAAATTGCTATTTCAAATTGAAGCGTAACAGACGACCTTAAATGCTATTTCAAACTGAAGCTTAACAGACCAACGAAAATGCTATTTCAAACTGAAGATTAACAGACCAACGAAAATGCCATTGAGAACTCAACCTGAACAGACCCCCAAAATACTATTTAAAACTGAAATGTAACAGATAAAAGAAAATGCTATTTCAAACTGAAACTTGAATGACAAGCAAAAATGCTATTTCAAACTGAAGTGTGACAGACAGATGAAGAGAAAACATCTCTGATACAAATCTCGTTCGACACATTTTAACGTCTAGTCAATCTACGCGTTAAGCGATAGAAATGTTATTTGTAACTTAACCTTAACAGGGAGATAAACATTCTATTTAAAAAAAACTACAGACGAACTGACGGACAGATCCCCTGACAGAGATGCTTGATGTGTCTACAAAGGACAGAGCTTCAGAGGCGAGAAGACAACGTGCATCTGGGAATAAGAAACGAAGACTGGATATGGAGTGAGAATTGTTTCAAAAAGAGAACACAAAGATGTAAAACATATAAAAGTCTTTTTAAAGACTAATGAAAAGGAATCGAACAAGGAAATATTATTTGAAATAGAATTGGATTCACGGAGAGATAAACAAAATTAAGTGGTGCGAAACGAAAGCGAGGAGGAAAGGTCAAAATTAAAAGACGATAAAAGATAAAACGAAAAAAAACAAAGATTAAAGGGGAAAAAGATAAGTTGAAAGAAACACATACAAATAAAAAAAAGTATGGAAGAACGTAAAACAAAAACGAAAACAAAAATAAAACCTGCCAAAAGTAAAAAAAAAAAGACACGAAAAGAGCATAAAAGACAAAGGCAATTACAATATTAACTCATACAATTTCCCCTTCATTTTTTTACCTAAGCGATGCAAATACACAATAAAGCCGTCACTTCTATTGAATTAGAATCTATTGATGTCGCGAATTTCATAGCCAAGCTTTTGAGGAAAATTACTTTTGGGGCTTTTTATCTACATTGAAAGTATTTCATTATAACAAAAATGGACCAAAATGCGCGTCCATGATTATTAGTGTTCAGTGCACATGCGCACAAAATACAAAAAAAAAAAAATAATAATAGAGTATTCTGGCATTTTTACTCCTTTGGTATCATCGGCTTTCAATATCAAAGCTTTCTAGTAAAGAAAATGTCTCTTTGGCAGGAAACATGACTGCTACAATTCAATATAAATAATATGAATTTGATAAATATACACGACGAGATCGATTAGTTAACCTTTCACTTATATTTCTTAAACTTGTGAATATAACTGCTTAATATAAGCATTTAGATTCCAGTTACTGTAGTAAGCCTGTGCTTGTAAAGTAATGGGTAAGACGTCAGTTTGTTGTCGGGGTTCGATCTGACCTTGAAGACCTTGTGATATAATATTTATTATATGTTTTATATGGGCTAAGCTAAGCCTACCAACCGCGACTAGGACGGCACTGCACTGCACAAATCTACTGGGCACACTACGTGCTGACCTCAAGCAGGCGGTACTAGGACCACTTCGTACAGCGAAACAACTCCATTGCCTACGACAACTTGCGCATGACAAGGCCAGATGGCCTGGGACTAGCATGGATGACTGATTACAGCTACGAGATGTCATTTGACTGCCGTAGCCGCAGAATACATTTTTAATAATAAAATAATAAATAATAATAAAATGAAAATAATGGGCTAAACCTAACTTACAACGTTTTATTTTTGTAAAGAAATCCCTTATTTGCGCAGCAATATTATTGTTTATTTTCGGTGGCAAATTCCTCTTTTCTCAATTCATTATTAGTATTCATTATTTGTTTTAATCAAAATTCACTCCATATTTGAAAATAAATTGGTCAAATGTAGCACACATTATGCCGAGTAGCCAATCAAAACGTTTCTCATACAAATAATGTCTAGGAAGCGGACTGGCTTTCGAATGGAAGAAATAGGTATCAGTTGAATATTAGAATTTATTACAGACAAATAATAACTTTTTATGTGCTCACAGCCGCAGGGAGGCATAAAATTGGTGACACTATTTTATTAACATAAAGGATTTAACTTACAATTCATATTTCAAGACAGATTGGAATATGAATTAATAACGGTGTCACAAAACACGTATGTTAATTAACATCTCTTTTTTATCATTGATAAGCAAATGCCGACATTCTATTGACGTTCTAAAACCAATGAGCGGATCATAAAAACAACCTCTGCTAAAGACATTTACGCGCACGGTAGACTTTAATCCTACCATTGACCAATGTAAAATCAATTCTTTTATTTTATTAATAATTACTCTTCTATACAAAAAAAACCCACACCGAATTGTTGAACGTTGTTCTTTTCCTTTTGTTCTGCTTTGAATGATTCTTCGACCCCACAGAGTCAACTGGTTGCTCTTCACCCAGTGATCGCTCGCTGCTATAAACAGTTTCAACGTGGGAGTGTGTTTGTAGCTGGGTGAGACGACCAGATCGTCGTCGTCGTCGTCGTCGTCGTCGTCGTCGTCGTCGTCGTCGTCGTCGTCGTCGTCGTCGTCGTCGTCGTCGTCGTCGTCGTCGTCGTCGTCGTCGTCGTCATCATCATCATCATCATCATCATCATCATCATCATCATCATCATCATCATCATCATCATCCCGGCCTAGAGGAACTTGGATCAATTTTTTTTATTGCCACAACGATCTGCACGGCTGAGATGTGTTCACAATCCAGCACCGCGACCAGGATATCACAACTTTGCGGTTATCACCATCTGCACGGCTGTGGGGGTTTACATACCGACCTTGTGTCACATTCGATCTTTTGTGGGAAGAACGATTGACACTCACGTTGTTTCTAATTCATACAACTCTTCGACTTTTAAATAGGAGTAGAACTTAAGTGGAAGAAAAGTAAATAAGGGTGGAGTTTGGTAGTGAATGGTATCTTTCGAAGATATAAAAAAACAACACAATTTGCAGAGGCCAAGGACGAAATAAAAGTATGGAGTTGGCATCTTGGAAGAGCCCTATTATTAGGAAATAAAAGGATTCACTCACTAACTAGCTGAGAGGCTACTTTAACCATGCTGGGGTAAAAAATAACCCCAAATCACACCATGCCCAGGCGGGGAACACGTACTCATACTTGACTCCGTTACATACACACAAGCTCGCAACATGCACGTAACTTTTTCTGAATTTTATGGAATTGAATCTCTTTCTATTCTTTTGTTATTAGCCAAAATGCCGGATGAAAGAAAAAATGCGAATTGAAAAAAAATGGCGTTTTGAACCGTTTCTGAGTGGCATATTTAAATCAAAGAATGATCCGTTAAGGATTGTTGCAATAAAATCTCTGTTGGACCGCAAATTTGACATGGCTTTTATAAGGGGCGCGAAACATGCGTAAATATGTGCACAGGCAATAATATTGTCCACATCTCAGACCAACAAACGAATAATAATAATAATTACAACAATAATGATAAACCCACAAACATAAACTCGTTTTTAATCACATAGCCAAATAAAGTAACCGATAAATAGATTCGTGTAGGGAGCAGAACCCGAAACATTGTTGGTGGACTAATAAATAAATCAAATTGTTTTCACAATTTAATTCCGCTAATCAAGGAGTAGGTAACCTAATTATATATGGTCCATGAAATATTCAGAGAATCATCATGGAAGGTACGGCGCCCAGCGGGTTGACACACGGGAGTAACAGCACCGACAATAACGCTGTCCGCCATTTTGGTATCACTTTCCGCGGGAATCCCTTAGGGCGCATTATAACAGATGTTCGTTCGTCGACGCCTTTCTCTGTTTTGTCATAATGTCGACACATTTTTTGAATATATCCCTCGCCTTTTTCGCTTAACGATACGCCCCCCCCCCCCGCGTCTCCGGTTTTACCTCTCTTTTAGATTGTTCTTATTCTCCTCTTCCTTTTACTCATTGATCTTTGTTTTTTTTTCGTTACTTGATTTTTTTGTTTCATTCGCAAATACATTTTTATTCATTCTATCTTTTAGCTTCTTAATTTATTCATTCACTTACTTCATTTTTTACGTTTACTGTTTTCATTCTTTCTTTCTTTCTTTTTTACTTTTTCTTTCCTTTTATTTCCTGTATTTTAATTTTACATATGTATTTCATATCTCTACATTTGACTTTCGATTTATCGATCTTCAGGTTATGCCCCCTAACATATTTACAAATATTTTGTTTTTACCACAAAGTCTTTGGCCAAATCCTTATGAAACTCACAACAGGTATATGATCGTGTAATATATTAGAATTGAGCTCTCGAGGTAGTCAGTAATACGAATGTAAACACACACACACATATATATATATTATCATTATATATATATATATATATATATATATATATATATATATATATATATATATATATATATCATTACAAGATATAAGCTCGGGTTGTCAAAGACAATTAAATTAAAAAATAAAACGGCAAAATCCTAAATTAGTCTTTCTGTCTGCTATATCTCCCTCTCTCTTTACATTTCTTCTCGCCATACATGAGTTAAATAGTATAAAAAGTTGTGGTGATATTCCCTATTATTTATAATTTACTATTCCAATCTTCTGCTTGATCGTTAGTTTTCTTATTTTTGACTGTTAATAAAGAGAGAGAGAGAGAGAGAGAGAGACAGACAGACAGACAGACAGACAGACAGACAGACAGACAGACAGACAGAGCGGGGGGGGGGAATAATTGAGTGTGATTGTTTCTTTATAAAATAAGAGCGAGGAGTCAAACAACGTACAGTGAGAGAGGGTAAGATTAATAGATATAAACTTAATAAAATATGGGTGACTAATTGCAAATTACGGCTAGTTAGAACAAGTAAAATTGATTTTTCATTAATCATACAGCAATCGGAAAACCAAGGAATATTTCAACATGCATTTTGTGTGATTAAAATATACAGGGAAAAACCTTAGAAAAAAAGTTGAGTAACTCAGCTTTAGTTTAATAACATATATTCCCATTATCAAGAGGCCCTACTGCTGACCAAACTATCGGGTTTCGAATTTCAACGTTAAACACCCACCGCGCTTAGCCACATTGAAGAGTCGTGATACAACAAAATATATATCTGTGGATATATGTGGTTAGGGTTTTATTATTATTACATTTACAATTCTCTCAGAAAATGACTAGTTAGTCGAAAGTTCTAAAAATAACTAAAATTCTAGACACAAAGATTCCTTTTGTGATTTTTCTTATTCACTTTACAGTCTGACTTCCGTAAGTTGGTCAGAATTGGGGAAAGCATGGTGAACAGATGAAGTAAATAGACAAACATGTCTGTCATATTTAACAAAATATTTATGAAGAAACAATTACTGCGCATAAAATACTTCCTATACGAATATATATCATTATAAACATACTTAAATTATATTATTTTAATTATTCGGACCACTGTTCTCATCTTGGATGTTATTGTTACAACGTTTCGGTCGATATAACCTACGACCTTCTACGGGTGAATCTTGTAGAACTTGAGAATATTTCTGTCGAACTGGGGAATCTGTATGGAATTGTCGACAAGGACATGTGGCGTAACGGATATAAGTGTCAAGTATAATCAGTTCTAAGTGATAATAATATTAATAATAATAATAATAATAATACAAACGATCAGTTCTTATCTACAGAATTCCGAAACATACTTAGTAGTCGTAGTCGTCGTCGTCATAATAATAATAATAATAATAATAATAATAATAATAATAATAATAATGATAATAATAATAATAATAATAATAATAATAATAATAATAATAACGATGATAATAATAATAATAATAATATTAATAATAATAAATATTTTCTGTTCGTTCGATTAGTTTTATTAATAAAAGAAAATCCTTTTTCAATTTAATTATCATTAGTAATGAAACGGTGCTTTTGCAGAATACTCATCTAAGAGTTTCAGTACTTGCGGAGATTCCCGAGTCGTGACGCACGTAAGTACTTGAACAAACTTTTTTTGTAAGCAATTTGTGTATTTTTCTTGATGGCCTGGAAGAGGCCAATGCTTTTAATTGTTTTTCCTGGGTTAGTTTTATTTTCCAATTTTCTTTGTCGGGGGAAGACTTGAAATGGAGATTGATGCCGATAATATTTTTTTGTTTTAAAAATTTTATTTATTTATTATTGTTTCAAACATTTGTGTTTTGGGGGGTGGGCGTATGTTATCACCTGGGCTTAGGGTTAGGGTTGGGGTTAATAGTAGAATTCCAATGCTTTTTAGAGTACGGAGCCAAATACATTGGAATTTGGCATATTTACGAAATATTAAAAAGAAAAAAAAACAAAGTAATGGTTGGAAACGATTTTGCCGAAAGAGAAGAAGAACGCTCTTAACAACCCCAAAATGTGGGCCTCGTCATTGGATGCAGTTTTGTGTCACACCAAAGATGATTGGTGAAGAGTTTCTTCTTTTTCTGTTTATTCACAAGGCACATTGCAACTGAGACGTAAGGGTCTACTGTAAATTAGGGGCAATATTTATAGGAGCATCCTAAGTGAGGATTTGTGCATCGAGTCCCTTGTTCACATTACATTGAAATGTCTGCACGTTCGTCAAGTCGGGGAAACAGAGAACAGGGAGGGAATTCTAAAAGGTAGCAGTTCGAGAGAAAAAAAGCTATTAGAGTAATAACCCTTCCGACATCTGGGGACCTCTACAGTGAAGGGGTGGGATTTTGCTGCTTGTCCAGTCCGTCTATGGTATTTACGTTGAGGGGGCACAAATGTAGCCAGCTCATCGGAAAAAATTCTGTTTAAGTAGTTGTAAAACGAGAACAAGGATGCAACATAGCGGCGATGGCGCAGGGACTGGAGATTGGATGACAGTGTGAGACCTATTAGGTTAGAGGTTCTTTCTTTGGACCCTGTCTAAAAGGGAGATACTAATGGTTGGTGCACCAGCACAGATGTGGCAATATTACTCCATGCGGTAGTAGTTGATTGGGTTTGAAAATTAAGTAGGGAGAACAAATGCTAAAAACAGCCGGGGGAAATGGATTTCGCGGTTGTAGTGTGAAGTAGTGGCTAACACCTTGTTCAAGTGTGTTTGGGACAGTTTAGTATTATGCTCGAGCCAAATTCTATTTAAATTATCTTTATTTACAATCCTCGCTAAAACAACAATTTACATTGTTTTTTTCCAACCAACTAAACCTTACTTAAGAAAAACAACAACATAAAACATATCTACGTTATTAGTAGAGTGGTTAATTAGATTATTGTAAACCTCGGTTTGCCAAGTTTGAATCCAGTGCGTTCGATAATACCACTTTTACTAAAGCAACCTTCACGTGGTCCCTCCCGATGCTAACAGCATAATCAAGCCTGTCGTAAAAGTTTAATCCACACGAATTTAATTTACTAGTAGGTCCCAATAATCTTTGTAAAATTTAATAATTCTGTGACTTTTTTTACAGATTTCTTTGCCTTTCATATTTAATTTAATTTTATTTAAAAAATGAAACATCTGGCCGACTGCGGAAGCGAACTCGTATCTTCTATGTTGTAAGTCAAACACTTTAAAAAGTCAGCAATCAAAAGGTTCGAATGTCTGTAAATTAAGTGTATTAATGATAGAACATTAACAAATATCACTTTACATTAATTTGAAAAATAAAAGAAGTTCATTTACTCTTCATAAATTATTGCCCGGCGTTGCTCCGTTTGATGAGATAGCATTCGTAACTATTCTTAGTTTCGGAATATTTGGGATGATGATTAATAATTTGTATTATTTCGATTATTCGGACTCCTATTTTGTTCTTAGTTGTTATTTTCACAAAGTTTCGGCAGATTTTTAACTTCCGACCTTCTTAGTGTGCATTTTTGAAGCTTTTGAATGATTATTAGATCATAGAATGACATAATCTTAAATTTGATACTTTATTAATAGCTCTATTAGGAATTACAATTTTAAATATCAACTATTGAGCTTGATTTTTGCTTTTAGACATTGATTCCTCGTCGAATCGATCTGAACTATATAAATTTGCTTTTATATCATTACCTATATATGTATGTATTTCCCATGATCTCTCCTGAATTAAACAATAAAATGTAAATGTAGGTAAAAGGTTTTGTACTTAATCAGTGAAATGATTTTGAACCCCATTTGCAATATCAAATTTTAACAAATTAAGCAATTTCATTGTTTAATCATAATTGTTGAATATACAGCGAAAATTACCGATTGAATTTCTGTAAATGTCTATCACTGAAGAATTATCAAGTCAGATAGAATATGTATTTGATGAAATCGATTGGAATTTCTTTTCATGTAAAAACGCGGACTGAAATTTCTAGATTGCACTAACTTAGCAGAATCAAATATCGATTTTCAGATTCAATGCTATAGCGGTCTACCGTCTAGAATGCGAATACTTTTTATATCTGATATATAATGAGAACTTTTTCGGATTCTCGAAGAGTGCCAACGACAGCAAATCGATATTAAATTTTGCTTAGCCAGTGAATTACGAAAGATTTCAGTCTGTGTTATTCAAAGACAACATTTTGTTATTCCAATAGATTTCATTGATTACACACTATATCCGACCGGTAACCTATATTTATTGTTTACTTTCTTTGGACAATAAATTAAAAAGTAGATCACTGCGTTTTGTACAACTTGAAAATGCAAATAGTTACGACCGATTCATAATTGCATCGTCAGTCATTATACTTTAGTTAAATGTTTCTTCTGATAAGTAAATGAAATTTTAATACTTCAAAACAAAACGTTTCATTAATTCATTTGAAAACACGTGTCTAAAATAACTTTTGCTTGTTGGACACTACGAATTAAATATCGTTTTCAGATACTAAAATTACCAACACGCGAGGCGACCAAGGTTTCCGTAATTTTGCATCACATATCAAGGCGAACAAGTTACTTAGTTAATGAAGGTAAGTCAGTAAAGTAATTATTCTATGATTAACGTAAGTCTATTTCTGACTTTATTTTGACCGTTTTTATGGAAAAATCGAAATTTCCTGTTCAATGCTCTAATACATTTCTTAAGTTACATTGCGTGACCTCTCCTTCTATTAACATCATTTCGTACTGTTAACTTTCAAAGAATACTACTGAATAACATAAATAGAGATTAAACAACACTGCCTTAATAAGAAATACTTACAATTTCAGAATATGTTTCTTCGATTACTTATTTATTTACGAAATGATGTCGTGATAATTATATTTACATTTCTAACTTTTATTTAAGAAATTAACATTTTGAAACACAAAATCAAAACAGGAATAGTTTAAGAAATTATTTGTTAACCACACGATGCTGTAACGATGCAGTATTCATTTTTTAAAACTTTCAACATCATATTAAAAAATAGTCTTTGGAAAAAATGAAAGGCATAGTCAGAAATAAAAATAAAACAATAGCAAAAACATTTCCGGGAGTGTCGGGTTGGTACAACTAGTGTTGTTATATATATATACGAGTAAAAAACTCCCCGCCCCCCCCCTGGAAAGCTCTTAATCTAACTGTAGCCATATTTACGAGAAAAAAAACACATTTTGGTAATTTAATGAAAAACAAAAAATAGATGATTGTCATGGTGTAATTTAATATATTCTAATGCTGAGATTTAGTTTTGTATAAGCATAACAATGAATTCTACATAATGAAAGGAATAAACGAAAAATCAGCGCCATTGTCAAGAATAACGAACAAAAAAGGGTTTAAAACAACAAATAATCAACAAATTCAGCTTTTTTTATTTCGTATAATTTGAATTATTCGGACTACTGTTCTCATCATAAGTGTTAGTCTCACAACGTTTCCGTCGCTGTAACCTCCGGCCTTTTTCAGGTGTATGTTTTCGAACTTGGGAATATTTCTGTCGAACTCGGGAATCTGGACGGAACTTCAAACGGAACTCTTTATTTAATTCACGGGGGGTAACATGCTCTCGATCCGTCAGCATTATCTATTTATATGAATAAATGCGAAAATTTATATTCCGTGTTTACAAGACACGATAGTCATGTCTCTTGTCCAAAATACTTTGGAATTACTCTACGTTTAACACTCTCGCCAAAATACCGTATTCACTCTATGACTTAATTCTTACTACTTTACGAAGCCATAGCAGGCGGGAACATTATTTTTTGCTATTGGAGATAAATTCGGTGCGTTATTTTTGGGAGATTCCACTTATCAGGCGATTACATGTGGTTTTACGATTTGTCAATCGGACTAGAGATTAGTGATGGAAATATATTAGTTAACTGCCGTAATAAGTTAGAATTACCCTAAAAAGTAGAATCTTATTTTTAAGGGGGTGGATAATTTAGCTGAGAGTGTGTATCTACAAATTTACCAATGTTTGTTGTTAAAATTATGGAATTCTCCGAGTAAAAACATTTTCGATAACTTCAGCATGAAGGTTGTGGCTTGCTACGAGCGAGACAAAAGCGAGAAAAGAAAAGAGGAGTGGGAAGGAGAGTGTGGTTGTCT
>OY744521.1:103669164-103676664 GCA_963556195.1 Sepiola atlantica | reverse complement strand
TTGTAAGAAAAAAAAAATTTAATGGTGATCATTGGTGTCCTGAAAGGAATGCTTTGGTAAGCCTTCATAAAAGCATATATATATATATATATATATATATATATATATATATATATATATATATATATATATAAGAATACTCTCAGATGTACTCCGACGCGGTTTGTAGTATCTGTAAGGATAGCTTCTATAAGTTAAATAGATTCTGCTCTGGATACGACATGAAACTGTGGTGAGCTCCCAATCTGAGAGCTTTTCCATTACTCCCCAAGTCCATTCAGATACGGTTGCTAATTTCATCTCAATAAAATCAATGGTTTTAAGACGATTTATTTAGATAATATATGTCTACAAAACAAATTAACTATAAATACTTGAAGTATAAAATCTTTTTACCAACATGCCCTATAAACACCACCAAACCTAACCAAAATCAAACCAAACCAAACAAACAGAAACTAAACAAACCCAAACGAAATCAAACCGTGCTCCTTATTCTAAACTTAATTTAGTAGGAACACCCAAACATTTAAATGTCAAAACCGTTCGAGTAACTTTTTGCCAGACTTGACTAAGTTTAGTCAAATATCTATTTTCATATATCACCCATGAACGAGAAAGCACTCGGTCTGGTCGCTAACGTTTTAACACCTTCCATTGACACCTTACGTTCGGGTCGAGGTTTGTGTAAAAGAGGCAGTAATTCGATTACCAACGACGGAGGATGACAAGGCTCGTCGGGTTAACACCGTCCCGGGAAACCACGAACGCCATCATCACATTCATCATAGTGCGACCACGGACAACCGATTCACCTCTATTAGCACCAACGGGAAGGGCCCCAACTCGTGATGGCAACCACTGACTCTCTGGCCATGCTCTTTATCTCCCTCTTCCTCTCTCTCTCTCTGTTTCTTGCAAGCCATAACAATATCACCATGATGTACCAGTCCGATGCAACCAACACTTTTTCTCTCTTCGTCTCTCACTCAATTTCTCTCTCACCCACAAACAAAAACACACAATGTTCTCTTTCTCACTTTCTTCGCCCCTTTAAACAAAACAAAAACAAAATCACAAAACTTGAGAATCTACAATTATTTCGAATCTTTTTTCCTTTACAATTGTTTCTTAATTTTTTTTAAAAAGAAACGTAATAGCATTGGTGGATATGTATTTCTTAGAGTTAGTAGCGCATACATAAGCAGACAAAATTCTGTCCATGATATATATATATATATATATATATATATATATATATATATATATATATATAAATAAATAAAAACAACATTACTAATAATAATATAAACTTGTTCTATTGCAACCAGATGCACTCCAACCATAAAGTAGATTAAAAAATCATTAAAAATATTATACATAAATATATATCCTCTGTAGATAACAACTTTAAAATTAGATTTATTATTTACTATAAAAGGTTTAAAACTAGCAATTTACTAATAAAAAATAATCCTACTGACAATGGCTTACTAAAAACTAGTAATGCCATATACGTGTTTAAATGTCCTATCGGAGAATGTGTCTCCGCCAACAACACGTATATTGGCATGACTAGAACCAGTATTTCACGTCGACTAACTTGCCACCTGACCTCCCCTCGAAGCTCCATTTACAAACACCTTACAGCACATAACATCTCCAAAGATAATTTTAGAAATATCTTAACCGGTAGTACATCCATTCTGGCTGTGTCATGTTGCGGTATTCGCCTCCCCATAATGGAAGCATTGTTCATTCAATTAAAAAAGCCCAACATCAACCATGCCCGTTATGAGGGGTGCAAAGGCGTGTTGAAATGCTGTTGAATGTTTTTAATGTTTTTAATCACATGGAAACGTCTTAAATAAATTTACCAATTTTATTTTGCATTGTTCAATCATCCGCCTGAAGACGACCAATGATGGTCGAAAACGTTTGCGTCAAATATGGAGATTTCCTACACTCCTTGGTTAATAGTACAAGATGTATTGTTCGACGAATAGAAAGATTGGATCAAAAAAGGAACAAACAGAAGTTGGCACTCTTGTTCAACCAGATATGTATAAAAGAAGAATTGTTGCCTAATTATACAATCTATATATATATATATATATATATATATATATATATATATATATATATATATATATATATATATATATAAGCAAGCCTTGTTGAATGTCACGGAACTTTCTCGTTTGTATATCTTCTTCGTATTCCATAATTAAATGAAAATAAAGTAATAAAAAAAATCATAAATAAATAAATAAATAAAAATAAATAAATAAATAATGATAAAAATAGTAATAGGAATAAATAATAATAAATAAATAATAGCAAAAATAAGAATTAATAAAATAAATAAATAAACAATAAAACCAAACACACAAACGATAGAATAAAATGAACTCAACCACCCGCCCCTTTCTTTTCCTTTCATTCGCCCTTAACGATACCTATAAAACATTAACTGAAGTCTTCTTATTAAAAAAAACCCACCTAATCCTGAAGACGCCTATGAAAGTCGAAAGCGCTCGAAAAAATGGCCGAATTAAGAACAATCGGAGAAGTACTATACGGATTGCCACCTGAAACCAGAAGGATAGCTCGACAGTTTGAGAACCTCACGAAGAAGATATACAAAAGAAAGTTCCGTGACGTTCAACAACGCTTGCTTAGATAATGACTTGCTGCCTAAGTATATATACACACACACACACACACACACACACACACACACACACACACACACACACACACACACACACACACATATATATATATATATATAAATATATCTAGTGTATGATATAAAGTATCTATTTCCAAATGTTTGACATCTATAGCCTTAAACCTTATAAATAGATATTTAATTTTGCTTAACTTATTTGTCCTATGCTTTCTAGTATATTTATTACAATACCCAAAATTATTTCGATTTAGTTTAAAAAAATATTCTGTCTAGAAAAATTGTTACAATGAAGAAATATTTCTATAATTACCTAAAGCGCTTACGTCCGCATATGGCATATATAAAACATTATGCATTAATCTATCGGTTTCGGCTACAAGATAAACAGTTACATTTGTTTACAATAAACATTCAACTATACATTTCTTGCAATTAATTTGATACCATAATATTAGATAAAATATTTTTCCTTCTAGCATCTATTAGCAATTTTCGTCCCATGAAATAATAAAAGTTGTCGATTATTCATTCTGCAAAATTGGATTTCCTATTCTATATGTGTCCGGTTATTCATCATAAACAACGTAGTTTTCATAGGGTAAGTTTCTTATGTATTTCAGTAATCCATTCTTATTTTATTAAAAAAAACAAACTAATTGATTCTTCCTTATAAACCCAATAATTAGTCCGAGTGCGGATATTATTGTCTTACGAAAAACAAACAAAACAGGCCAAATAAATAACAAAACAGATGTTTACTTCGAGATATTTCATTACGCAATTCGATATTTTAGTAAACACATTGTTTTCCTTTGGTTTCCCGTTTTAAATACTATTCCTTTTGCTGACGTATTAAACTACGATATAGTGTTCTTATTTTTTAAAACGAAATACCATTGTTTCTTGCGGAAGACGCCATGGGCGTTAAGAAATACCTCACTTAAAAAGAAGCTGAGTGAATAAAAATGTAAAAAGAGATTTCCATTGAGATACTTCAATGGGAAAATCGATATTTCAATAAACACATTGTTTTCTTGTAATTAAAAAATACTATCTCTTTTGCTTATTTTTATATACAATATGTTGTACGTTTTTGAACGAAACACGATTGTTGTTATCTGCTGAAATGCATGTCTGAAAACACAATAAGCGTTACGAAAAATCTCAGTTTTTCTTACATCTTACTAGTTTTAAAATTTTAAACATGTTTATCCTCAAACCAGGCAACTATGATTAATGAGATTTTACAAGAATATCGAGGGTATGATTTCTTTCTTTCTTTCTTTTTTATTGAAATACGCTAGATAGTCTTTGTTTTCCCGTTCTTAAAACCGAAAATAGATATTTTTAGTAAATACATTCTTTGGGGTTTTAGGCGATTACATATTTATCTTTTTTTCACGGAAAATGCCGGTAGGGTCTCGCTTGAATCGTCCAACCGGTTGTAACGTTACGTAATTGATACTGATGTAACTATCAGTAGCACGAAACATATATATGTTTATGTATATTTAAAATATCTATTTATTAAATAATAATTATTAAGCTCCGGTAAGTTGAGCTCCTTTAGAGAAATTAAATTGAAGATTCAAAGTTAACCACATTGCGAGGTTATCTCCCTTTATGAAATCAGAGTCTCATTACTTGTGTTTACATTTAAAATACAAAGCGCGTTTCTCTCGCATTTGAAATCGTGATTTTGGCGGCAGCCTAATCGTAAAAAACCGGGGTTCCTAATACTTGGATCTGGGCTTCAAATCGTTCGACCGGTTACGCAATCCATACTAACGAGTGTAGGAACACGAAACAGATATATGTCAGTGGCTATTAAAAATATTTGTTTATTAAATTATATATGTATATACAGGAAAACCTCCAAATAGTACAACCCTAATTGGAAAAATGTGCGATTGGGACACATTTTTTTATAACACACTTCATAATTTGGACATATATTCAGAGTTCGTAAACCTACCGAAAACTTTATTAAACCCTTCCCAAATACATAAAAACAATTAAATCATAATAGTATCTAATAGTTGATTTCTTTTAAAAATAAATTTGCATATATAAAGCGACAAGTAGGATTTTAAAAGTAAATTATATAGAAAATATATGCGCCGGATTAATAATTAAAAAAAAAAGTTTTTATTTTCGATAATATTGTTTAACACTTACTACATAACTATTGTTTTCATTTTACAGATATGGCAACATCGTTTCATTTTGGGCAGATATAAGAGAAAAGACGTGATATTTCAGATGATCCTGTTCATTATCTATATTTGTTTTATTTAGCAATCTCTTAAAATCTAAAATTGCGTCAAATGGTAAGAAAATATCAAATCGCAGGAATATCTACAACCACATCAGTGTTGCAAAAAATAAGAGATAATGAAGAAAATTAACGAATGAACCGATTTATAAGAAATAGCAAAGTCACTACACCTCGCCAAATCTACTGTTTATAATATTAAAAGAAGAACAATGCGAAAATAAAATGAACAGCTAAATGTTTATCTTCAAAAACAGCAGCAAAGACTATTCGTAATTGAAATCATGCAATTCTCATAAGTGAATCTTTACTGAACACTTGGATGATTAACCAAAGAGAAAAGGATGCTGCTTTAAGTGAAAGATTGTTATAGACAGACGCTTTATTTTTATTTGCAAACGTGAAGCTGAACGAGAAATTAAAGCTTCATTTCTTGCAAGCAATGATTGGAGGAGGTACACACTGAGAAATGTGTTCTTGTGTGGAGATCATGAAAGTGCAGATTGCAAGGCTTTTTGTACAAGAAGGAGGATGCAACACAAAACAAGTGTTTAATGTTGATGGAAAGGGTCTTTGTTGGGAAAAGTTATCATCACGTAAATACATAACGCACAAAGAGAAAGCTAGTAAAGATACGTTGGCTCTTCTTTTGTAAGGCAATGTTGCAGATGATGTGTAGCCGACCCCCCTATTGATGTTTAAATCAAAAACTTTCAGATCACTAAATCATATGAATAAAAATAAGCTCCCAGTTATTTGGTGCAGCAATGAACACGTCTGGGTCACAAAACACAAGTTTCAGAGTGATTTGATAATTTAATAATCATTTTGTTTCATTTATAAAGCAATATTTATTTACTCCTCTGCAGGAGTTAGGCACAAGGCCAGTTTTATCTTACTCCCACAAGTAAGATGTGACCACAGCTTGGGTCGAGTAAGTGGGGTTAAAAGCCAGCGCTCGAGAGGTGAGCACTCTGGCCATTTAAAAATTGCCTGGGCAGCCCCGTCGGCATTCCCCGGTAGGGGCGCCTCAAGCAGTAAGCAATAAACTTACTCCTCCCCAAAGAAGGGAGGCGAAGCCTGGGAGGGTGGACCTCATAGAACTGCACAGGACAAACCCACAGACAGGTGGAATCAAGCCCCGAAGGACAAGACGACATCCGTCTATAGGGGTGAAGTATCCATCGGAACAGATACTACACTTACTTCCTAGCGTGTGCCAGGTAAGCAATACAACCAATCCAAAAAACCTGCCAAATAAAGCGTTATTGGTAATTGACAATGCTCGAGGACATCCTCCTGATATTAATAACAAGTATCCACATATAAAGATTGTATTCTTGCCTACAAATACAACAAGTGTTTTGAAACCCATAGACCAATAAATCACTTTTGTATTTAAAGCCTATTATTAGCCAGATGTTATGAAATTAATTGTTGAAGCTGCAGCTACAACAGAAGACGATGTTCACAGTTTTTTTAAAACCTTCAACATTCGACAAGATCTTGGCATGATTGAGCGTTACGTGAATAGTATAAGAAAGATGATGAATGGTGTATGGAAAAAAGATTATGGCCAACTTGTGTCACTGCCAAATGTGATGACACTAGAATTGTACAAGTTGCATGCAATCATAAAAGTGTTGAATCAAGTAGGATTAGCGGATTAAACTATGGATGATATTATCGAATACATGAATGATGTTTCTGAAAAATTCCCAAATGAAAATTTGTTACACATTGAATTTGAATCTGTTATTGATAACAATGGGCCTTCTGTTGATAGAATCTCTCCAGGAAGAACTAAACCTAAAAGAGTACTTATATGCTGCTGTAACACTCAAATATAAAATGTTAACTGTTGAAAAAGATGAGGACATAAGTTCAAACTCATTCTTAAAGGTTTTATGAGCTCATATAAAAATAAACATGAGAAAAATGTTGTTCAAAACTAATTAGCTCCAGAGTGATATCTAGTTTATAGTTTATGGTTTTATGTCGACCAAAATCTATTGTACATTACAAATTATGTTCGTAGCAATAATGATAATATTTATGTACTTTTGCTACATTAAATAATTATTTAAAATATTTCTAGCAATTTTCATTCTGTTTTTATTAGTAACTGCTTCAAGTAACGCTCGTCAATTTTCTCAATTCATATTAAAAAGTAGATGTTGCTACCTTTAATTGTAAAATTAGGACACAAGTTGAGAACGTAACCGGTTTCAATTAGGAGGCTTACCTATATATATATATTAATGGCGAATGGCAAAATAAAATATTATATATATTTGTATATATGAGATAGTGTAAGGATAAGAATACAATGGAACATATTAGAATACAATCGGAAAAAGAATACACAGAGACCAAATATAAGACTGAAATTCAACTCAAACAAGTACGTATATAGATAAAAGTTTTATATATTATATTTCACTATTAAGCTGTTCTTTTAGTATTCAATCTAATAGTTTTAGTACATTTTTCGTAGTGTTATACAACAAGTAAAAAAATTTGAATAGCT
>OY744521.1:103644164-103664164 GCA_963556195.1 Sepiola atlantica | reverse complement strand
ATCCTCATTCTAATTTTAAACAAAATCCACTAATTGATTTTAATCTTAGTAAATGTCTCAACTTTAAGATTTAAGTTTAAATGACCTTAAAAAGAAATTGAAATTCAGGAAATCCTGCTCCATTAGTGTCTACTGAATATGGTTCAAATTCAATGCAAATCTGATACATTTGAATTTTCAAATGGAATGTTGTACTCATATTATGCCCCCCCCCAAAAAAAACCCTTGAAAATGTTCCAAAGAAACTGAAATTATAGGAATATTTAATAATTGATGTTTAATTTCTATTGTAAAAATAATCACAAAAATCAGAGATAACTGAATTTTCACGAAAGCCTTTCACCCCTGTTTTACTCTTTTTACATGAAATAAATTTAAGTAAATATAGCTCATATTTAAACTCCTTACGCCTAACATCTGTGTCTTTAAATTCATAATAATCGGTTAATTAGTTTAGGATTGAATCCTGTACATATATAAACAAATAAACCTACCTAACTTTATAAAGATAGAGATAGCCGTGATATTACCACGTGGTTGACAGGTATCCATAAGAAAGAAAATTGACAGCTTTACGGCGCTTGTTTCTAAGGTTATCCGTGTTACTTAAATGCTGCCTTCAGTACGTCCCCTGTTCTATTACATGGAAAGAATTACTGTTACTATTACTTGTAAGCAACGAAGAAACTCGTTGCAATCTTACGAAGAAACCATTTTTGTAGCTTTGTCAAGCTTTGTTAACCGTAACACTAGTGAGACTGCTTAGGGGAGACAGGCTTTGTATAGGTCGCCTTTCCTTCTCTCCCTCCCCCTCGTCAATAAAAATTTCGAGTTTTTTTTGTCTTACGCTTGTTGTTTTATGGCATATCGACCTCTTCCGATTATTTTAAAACGTTAACTCTATACGTTTTGTGAACGATCCATTATTGGACGCAAATCAGAGTTTTATCGAAAACAATTAAAACTATCTGATGTAATTGTAAAGCATCTTAAAATAAGGCCACACCAGATGAACACATAACAAACCACATCACGTTGAAGTGACTCATATGTGACCAGAGAAGCTGAAATTTGATGAGAGATAATAATTACTTCAACATTCAAACTTTTACATGGGATTGACAGTCCTGATATGATAAACTAGTTTTCCAATGCTAAAGGAAGATATTCTCACTTATATTATGTGTCATTTGTTTTTGTCTCCTAAAAGATGGCCAAGAGCAAATACACTGTATATATATATATATATATATATATATATATATATATATATATATATATATATATACTTTTCAAATTAACCCATATACACATGTGTTTCATGCTAAATCTGTAATCATCAGTATGGGAGGAGACAACCCTTGTCGGTCACACGGTTCTAACCCAAATACGAAAGTCATATTTCACTTAGTAGTCGGAGTGCGTTCCGTATCTATATATCTATCTATCTATCTATCTATCTATCTATCTATCTATCTATCTATCTATCTATCTAAGTATCTATCTATCTATCTATATGTGTGTGTGTGTATGTATGTGTGTAGAATAAAAAAATACTCACGCTTCGTTTCATTCATCAGGCCAATTGAATGAAGCACAAGTGTTTCTATCTAGCTCACTTGCTATAAGTATATTTCGTTTATCTATTTTACGGCATTGAAAACTTTGTAGGTTATTTGATACCGAACAACAATACCAATCGGAAAGGATCAATTGTAAAAGTGTAATTTAATGCCATATCACTTTAAACAATGTTAGGTTTTTATAGATCAACATTCGATGCCGCTTTCGTTCGTTATCTACAAGAAAACCATATCTACACCGTGCGGGTGCTAATTTGGCTTTCTATCAACAAGGAAAAATATCTACACCGTACCCCTCTCATATTTTCTAATTACCGACTCTTCGCGTCAAGTCATGCCCTTTCAAGTCATTGTGTATGTGCGCCGGTGTAAGGATCGACGAAATTTGGCTGATGATTTACGGAAAAATGACGAAATTGAGTTGGTTTAAATTAGCGTAAGCTCTCCATTCGTTGGAATAGATTACTATGACTTCAGCGACTACTCGTTGAATAATTGGCTGAAGTATCGCAAGGTCTCTTCTCTTTGAACATTAGGGTTAGGGTTAGGAGTTAAGACTCTAGACTCTCTAACCACACATTCTTTTGAAACTGATTAGGAGAAGTGGTGCTCTTACTATTGTACCGTGTTGATTGAAATACTAGGTGTAGATTGCATAACAAAATGTAGATATTATACCAACGTATAGATTCATGATACGTGAATAACAAGCCTAAACGGCACTCAACTTTCTCGCATGACTCGAAACTCACAGGGTCTTCATCCAAATACTGTTAAGGAGGTGTTAACACGTCTTTGTTTTATATATTCTCCATTTTATAATAAATATCAATGTATATATATATACTTCCATCCCGTCACGTAAAACTTAACGCGAAAAACACGTACTCTTTAGTTAGACCTCGGAAGATGTCAAGTGATTAAGGAAACCGAGAAAGCAAGTCAGATAACCACCCCACTTACCCCTTTCTATGTTTGTTATAAGAAACGCCACGGATGCACAGGATGACCTTATCTATGATGGTATGACACAGGGTCATAGCAGGTTTCGGGTCTCTATACATTATGCTTTTTTTTACAAGCGACCTTGCCTGAATAATAGCTATACCGCCAGGCGATCCTAAAACACATGTCCACCAAGCATACAGTAACGCACATATTATTCAGTTGCTTATACTTATGATAGATATCTATTTATAGATAGATATACTTGAAATATAGTAAAGACGAATTATGATTTCTTTTTTTTAGTTTTTGTTTTAATTATTGAATGCGGATAGTGCAAACAACTGTACAATCAGCGGAACTAAGAAGATTACTAATAACTAACACTAAAATAATCCATAAAAATAATTGAACACAGAGACTTAAAACCCTCGAAGCCCTATACATTAAAAAAACTGAAAACCAACATTAATAAAATAACATTTAATACTGGCCCTAAACACTATCTGTATCCAATAATTAAAAAAAATATATATATATATATAAAGGCTGACAGCCCAAGACTAACAATGAGACACAACCTCCTGATGACGATCGAGAGTTTCAAAAGCGCTCGAGAGATGGCCGATGAAACAATACTCAGATCCACAATATTTGAATAAACACCCGAAAACAGAAATCTCGCTCGCCGCGTGGAGAAATTAATAAGAAAAATTACAAAGAGAGTAAGTTCCATAGTCTTCAACGAGGTCTGCATTAATACACCCCCACACACCCATATATATATATATATATATATATATATATATATATATATATATATATATATATAAAGTCTTATGATATCCGCATATAATAAAAATACGCACACATATATGTATCTAATATCTTACTTAAAAGTTTGGTGAGTTTAAAAAGTGTGCTTGCAGCAAGTTAAGTATATATATATATATATATATATATATATATATATATATATATATATATATATATATATATATTTGTGTGAGCGTGCGCTTGTGTGTGTGCTAAGTAAGTATAGTGTCGGATATTTTTTCTTTTGCTTTCATACTTGTTTGTGGTTGATTACAGGGTAGATGCATTTGACTTACGTTCACGCGACATCATATTGAAGCACGAGGGGAGTAAGGGCTGACGGATACTTTGCAGTATCCCGTGGCACAGTGACACCTGAAAATGATAGAGAACAGTTATTATTGGGTATATGGTGACGACCCCTCATTTAATCTGTAAATAATTTAGTACGGCCAACCGCGAGTGTCGTTTCGGGAAACGGAGTCGCCTTTCCAGCACGCTGTGCGTGTCTCGCTTCCCGTTTTCTCTTCCCTTCTTTTTTTATAGATACATCTCTGGCTCTCTTTTTCTTCCAAACTCTATCCCACTCAGACATTCCTTTTCGCATCTCTTTCTTCTCCTCTCTAGCTTACCCCGTCTTTTTCACATTCTTCCTCTGTCTGTCTCTCTCTCTCTCTTTCTATCACCTTCTCCATCTCTCTCTCTCTCTCTCTCTATCTATCTATCTATCTAGCTATCTATCTATCTATCTATCTCTCTCTCTCTCTCTCTCTATATATATATATATATATATATATATATATATAGAGAGAGAGAGAGAGAGAGAAAGAATTATGTCTCGGTTTGAAAAGAGTTTAAGTCCTTATCCTGGGGTAACTCATAATACGAAGAGTGTATGCTCAATATTTCAAATAGAGCTTAGTAATATTGAAACATATATAACAACAAATATTATTCTATATATGAACAGATATCTGGTAATCTCAGAGATTTAGTAGTCTGTTAGATTCACTTATTACCGAGAATTTCAGAATAATAAATTCTTCTTCAGAAGATAATAAAACGATAGATTCTTGTAATTAACTAAAAAGTTTGTCTTGTTAAAAGAATTGCAGAATTTAGTAAAATAATTTTCAATTATTATTTGAAAATTTTATGTTGAAATAAATATATAAAAATTCAATAGAAAAAAAGCATTTCATTGGCTAAAAGAATTGCAGAATTTAGTAAAATAATTTTCAATTATTATTTGAAAATTTTATGTTGAAATAAATATATAAAAATTCAATAGAAAAAAAGCATTTCATTGGCTAAAAGAATTGCAGAATTTAGTAAAATAATTTTCAATTATTATTTGAAAATTTTATGTTGAAATAAATATATAAAAATTCAATAGAAAAAAAGCATTTCATTGGCTAAAAGAATTGCAGAATTTAGTAAAATAATTTTCAATTATTATTTGAAAATTTTATGTTGAAATAAATATATAAAAATTCAATAGAAAAAAGTATTTCATTGGCTAAAAGAATTGCAGAATTTAGTAAAATAATTTTCAATTATTATTTGAAAATTTTATGTTGAAATAAATATATAAAAATGCAATAGAAAAAAGTATTTCATTGGCTAAAAGAATTTCTCCTCCACAAAAAAACATCGATTTCTTATAGTAAAAATTATTTAAATTTTCCATGAATTTGGCGTTTGAGATTACCGTACGCGTTTCTAACACATATTAAAAAGTCGGAACATGTAAGAGTTCAGTACAATTTATAGCCTGTAGTAAGGATGGAACCTTTAGGCTAAAGAAGACTGTTAGTTAAAACCGATTATTAACCAACGGTCTTAACCGTTACAGCATGGATCCTTAATGACATTCTCGTATGAATATACGACATAAATATAGACTTACTATTTTTTCCGACATAAATATTCTTAACTACGTATACTATTTAATGGATTTTCAATGATTTCTTTTTGAAAGAATATACACCCTAAATAAAAAGGACTCTTTCAGCATCGTGAGATAATGGATAAACCCTATACGGGTGCCAGCACGGGAAGTCTAGAGTGAAGCAAGGGTTGGGCAATTACATAACTACATCTCTTCTGTATCGGCATTGCGTGGGTCCAGCTGGAGAAGACAAAGACAACTCGCGATAATCAGAGAAAGGTTGGTCTTATTTCAAAGTTTTCCTTCTATACTAGTTCCATAAAGAAGGCTTAAATGTCCAGTCTACCCTACTATTTAATTGATAGCTGGAAGGAGGATATATGGATGCATACTTTTCTACCGTGTGTTCAAAGTCGGCGCCACCGCTTCCCAATCAACCGACAATATCCACCGAGCATGAGGACAAGAGTCTACAAGTAGTTAGAGTCAGCCAACCATGGTTTCAAAAAGTCTGTAGTAGTAATGATAGCATTGAAGATGAAAAGGGTAAAGGTCGGGCATCCATTATTGTTAATAAACGTTTGAAAGCAACTGTTGTACAAAACCCACGTCAAAGTTTCAAAGGAATTTCCTAGGCACTTCATATTAGTATTTTAAATTCAAGTCTTATTTTTTTATTTCTATAATTTTCAATTTTCAAATTATATATAAAAGAGTACCTGTTCCGTTAAAAGTGATGGAAAGACGTAGAGAGATAGAGAGATAGACAGAGAGACAGAGACAAAGAGAGAGAGAGAGAGAGAGAGAGAGAGAGAGAGACGGGGGAGAGAGAGCGATGTTATATTTTCATATCAAAATACCATTTATTCATATTCAAACAGTGAAATATTTTCACCACTCGTTTCTTCGCAGATCAAGAGAGATAACTCTTGAATGGGTTATTTCTCATATCCCATGATATAAATTTAACATTCTCTAAAGAAGTAAGTTAAATATAATTATGTTAATTCCGTTTGTCAAGCATATAAGATTCTTAGCGTTGAGATATATTGCTAGTCGGAAAGTTCTTTTTAGGAAAAGATCATTTCAGATATTGTTATATTTACAATTTTTGTTTTGAAAGAAAAGTAAAAAAAAAAATCATCATCATCATCATCATCATCATCATCATCATCATCATCATCATCATCATCATCATCATCAAAAGAACACTACTACTACTACTACTACTACTACTACTACTACTACTACTACTACTAACAATAATAATAATATAAATTTTCTGGCACATGCAGGTATAAACAGACAAAGCCATCCAAGTAAAAGTATCAGTAAAATAATCTGCCAGATCGTAGATTTCGTCGTTTCAGCCGTTCACAGGGTGAATACGAAAGATGAAGAGAAAAAGCAAATATTCAGAACTTGCCAGAGAATTTAAAGGAATGTGGAACAGAACGAAAATTATTTTAATACCAATAATTGTAGGTGCACTAAGAACTGCCCCGAAAACACTGGTAAAAAGACTATGACAAAGAGAGGATTGGCATCATACAATGGACAGCAATGATAAAAACAGCTGAAATATTCAGGAACATCCTTGAGGGCGGAAACCAACACACATGACCAACAAACGCCAATCTATCTAAGGTGAAATAATATAGTACGTACCTAAAACACGTTTATAGGAAATAAAACTGCCAGAAATTGAATAATCTCACCAAAATTGTAAGTTGACTCCAAAGATCCTAAAAGAGGTAAAAATAAACCAAAAAAATTATTCATGGCATTGATTAACTACATGAATGCCAACGACGCAATCTCTCAGGCATGGATAATTTGATGCTTATGGATGTAGTAAATATCTGACAAAATTATAAACTTCATGGAGAAAACAATGGAAAAATGGAGATTTGAAATAACAGCTAACGGACAGCATATGAAAGAAACAATGAGAGAAATAAGAATTTTCTATCTATGACGGATACCAATTCAAAGACACAAAAACAAAATAAACCACCTCGGGAATATTGACGATCTGAAACGATTTACAAAGAACAAATACGACCAGAATATTTAGCTAATACATTCGAATAGAAAAGTTTAACGGATAGTTCGAAACAGCAGGGGAGATAGAACCGTCCAATCAAGGGGCGATAAGGCCATTTAACGAACGAGCTCCAAAACTGCATCCCTAGTAAGATACGTTGGGTCCTTAATTTAATGTAGTAATTAACATTATCTAATTCCTAGCCGTTAGACATAATAATTTTTTAAATTCTGTATGCGCATTGTACGTAATCACGTTCGCATGTAACATCTCATCACTATAGACGTGGAGTCTACTTGCTTGGATGAATCTGTCTTTTTGTATATACGTGTCCAAGAGGATTTTATGTCTTTCCCTTTCCAATACTCGCTTCGGGTTATGATTATACCATTTGTCTGGATGTTGAAAATGCACTTGTTTGTATAGTTCCAAATAATCCACCTTTTTGACTTAGTTATGCCTGCATTTGCATTACGTTTGGACTAGTTTACTGAATTCACTTATGATACGGTTTATCGTTTCATTTCTTTGTACACAGTTTACTGTTTTCTTTGGATCCATCTATTTTGGATTTTATATAGTTTATTCTGGTTGCGTTATTTTGTGTGGCTGTCAGTAACGATCCAGTTTGTCTTTTCCAGTACCATTTTCCTAGCAATTTTCATGTGTTTTCGTGCGCCATCCTTGATCGGTCTTATAAATAGTCCATGTAACTGCTTCTATTTTCAGTTTCGCTGCTCTTCATATTGTTCATTTTAGCGATGTTTTTTCAACCTTTCTCTATTGTGTTTTATGTATTTATTAGTCCTTTTATCGCATCATCGACACAGCTTTTCATAAGTATCAGTCCTTTTGCACCATCGATTATTTTGATATAGCGTTGGTCAGTATCATCATTCTGATGTAGTGCATTGTGCATAGTCATTAGTTTCCTAGTTCATTGGTCAAGGTAGCTCAGTTCTTTTGTTCAGACTGAGAAGGATCCAGAGTCTATTACTTGGAATACTTCTAAAGTATTTAATCATTTTATTAGGTTTTTACTTTATAATTTTGTTTGAAGGAATTTTCTTGTTCTTTCAAATCTTCTGATCTTCTCTTTCCTATCTGTTGATTTGATGGCGTTCGCTTCCAAAACTGCCAGATATTTGTATATTGTTAAATAACACGTTCCTTTTTGTTTTATGTGACTTAAAATTTTTTTTTCAATTTTTCGAATGGACCATTAATTATTTTGGTCAAAGTAATGTATAGGGTGGGCCAAAATAAGGGTCCTATCTTTAAATTTGAATAACTTGAATTTGAATAACTTCCACAAAATAAAAGTTAAACTCACCAAACTTTATGTGTGTGTAGACTGACCCTTCCGAGATTTTTTGAAATAAACAAAACAAATTTTAGCCGAAAAACACTTCTTAAAACTTACAAAAACTAAAGTATTGATTTTTACACTGTTTTGAGTTTTTTAAGCAAAAATAATGTTTTCTAAATGAGGGTACGTTCCTTAGGGCTAATACGGCTCATGCTTGCTTCGGAAGGGGTCCTTTACTTATTCTAAAAAAAAAAAAAAAATCAATAAATAAAAAAGTTATGAATTTTAAAAAATAGGACCCTTATTTTTGCCCACCCTGTATATAAGTTTCGTGGGTTTCTTGTTCCATACTTTACTTTTTTCCATGAGTACTTTTGATTTAATTCATCAAATCATCATCAGACGGGATTAATCTATTGTCTTTTACTGTTTAGTTTTTAACGACTAGTATTCGCCATTTTTAAATGAGCATGTATAGTTATGAGATGCTGCATGCGAACGTGCTTGCGTGAAATACGCATACACAATTAAAAATGATAACATCTAGCAACAAAGAATTAGGTAATGTTAATTACTACGCTAGACACTTAAAAAAAATGGCAACTAGTTTCCTAATTAATATTATTAATTGTGTGATGTTTACTTTTAATGTAAATGGCTTCAAGAATCTTAAATCTTTTTATGTTAGTATCCTCGTGCATTGCTAGTGTGTTATTAACTAAAATGGGTCTATATTAAGAACGGGCCAGCCATGTTTTTAGGTGTTGACAAATTGCGCTATTATCAGAAAGATGCATTGTAAGAATACAGGGATATGTTGTTATATAATCGTTGTAACGATTAGATTTGTTTTATTATTATTGATACATTCTCCTAAAAGGCATAGGAACTAATATATAACATTTTGTTACTGTATTTTTGGCCTGGAAAGAGTTATTTTTACCACAAATTTTTTAAGTTCTAAAGGTTTTAAAATAAACGTGTAATCCTATTTTATTATAATAGTTAATGTAGCATATATATATATATATATATATATATATATATATATATATATATATATATATATATATATATATATATATATATATATATATATAAATGTTTGGAGGTACAACATTTATAACTACTGTTGAAATTGATTGTCGGAAAACTCTACAGTTCTTTTGACTACAATCTTGCAAGGAGAAACCGATAGTTTGAATGAAACACACGTATGAACGAATTAAAGAACAAACGGGGAATTGAAGCGCCATGGAAATACCGATGGGCGATTACAATAAATAAATTTAATTAAATAGTCGTTTAAAACGCTTTAAAAAGTGCAGTGTGGGATTAAAAAAAACAAAAAAAACGAGGGGTTTGTTCAAAGTTCCCCCAAAAGATTAAACGCTTTTATAAACTCCTTCTGCCGACACGAGGAACTCTTAGGTATTGCAATATACAGATTCCAAAAGTTTTCAAATGATTCTTTGAATCGACTTTATTTACTTCCTTACCACGACAAGAAGGTGTCGTACAAGGCCGGAAGGTGGAGGAAAAAGCCAGCGCTCTAGCGGAAGAGCCAGGATGGCCTCTAAAAACAGCATTGGTCAACCTTGTTGACATTCCACGGTAAGTCTCTTTGGCAATAAACCAACCCCTTTCCAAAGAGGGAAGGCATGGCCTGAGTGGGTTGCCTTACTAGGACTACCCAATACATAATACCTTAATGTGACAGATAAACGCTACCGAAAAGGCCAGTCTGTCGGACTGATTGTAAAGAACATATTCTCGACTGGTATTTAGGTGGTACAATCATCAGCCAACTCTCGCAGACTGAATCATTTTGGTATCCGCCTTATTTTTTACTTCCTTGCCACGGCAGGAAGATGTGGCACAAGGCCGCAAGGGGGAAGAAAAAGTCAGTGTCACAGCGAAAGAGCCAGGCTAGCCTCTAAAAATAGCCTGGGCCGCTCCGTCGGCATTATCCGGTAGGGGCGCCTCATGCAATTGGCAAGAAATCAACCCCTTCCCAAAGATGGAAGGCGATTCCTGGGAGTGTTAACCTCCTAGGACTACTCAAGACATAATACCTCAATCCGACAGATAAAGGCCATCAAAATTGCCAGTCTCTGTTAGACTGATTGTCAAGAACGTATTCTCGACTGGTATTTAGATGGTACATCATCAGCCAACTTTCGCAGACTAAATCATTTTGGAATCCGCCTTATTTTTTACTTCCTTGTCACGGCAGGAAGATGTGGCACAAAGCCGGAAGGATGGAGAAAAAGCCAGCGCCCCAGCGGAATATATATATATATATATATATATATATATATATATATATATATATATATATATGTAGAGATAGATAGATAGATAGATAGATAGATAGATAGATAGATGGACGAAGTGTAATAAACATGCACGAATGTCGAAATTCATTTCAAACTTCGATTGTGTAATGCAAGGTATATTCTGTAATAAAATTATGTTTATTATTTATAATTTTATTACAGAATATACCTTGCATTGAACAATCGAAGTTTGATAACAAATTTGGACATTCGTGCGTGTTTATCACTCTTCGTCCATCTATCTTTATAATTGCTCTATCTCGTATATTGAGCTTTTACCATTTCACTATAGGTTCTTTCTACTAAAAGTTTACTTTTAGTTTCATATTTATTCTATATATATATATATATATATATATATATATATATATATATATATATATATATATATATGTGTGTGTATATATATAATTATTAATGGCGAATTTATCTGTTAAGTATTTTTTCGCTGTAAATACTCATATATTTGTATATTTCTCTTTTGAAAAAAAAATTTAACTGTAAAAAAAAATTCTATTAATGTATGTTTTCTCTATACCTGTTCTTTTTACAGTCTTTCTTACCTTTACTGTGCCACTTTATATGTAAGATTTCATTGCTTTGTATACGATTAGAAGTGGATTGTAATTATCATACCCCAACCCTTCCTCATCTTTTCGAATTGCTGTATAACTAAGAGTGAATTATACTATCTTTTAACTTCGAACTTGGTGTCTATACTCAGTGCTGATGAAGAGACCTGATATCAATAAAAATCCATATAGTCTCAGAAACGATCGTACAGGAAACTGTTATTTCTGTTGACTTCTTTGAACGTATGCAAATGAATATGTCGTATATTTGTTTAACTCCGATCTATAATATATATATCGGCCGGGCCCTTTAATGATAAATAATATAAGCCGTCTAAGTTAAAAACGCGAGATTCTATCTATGTGATTTGTTAAACACTGTTAAAACGGCTGACTATGTTTGTCCACCTGATTTGATATTAATATGGTTTATTTCTGTACTCGTCGTGTAACGGTTGGAACTGGCCCCATTAGTTAGAGCGTTCGGAATTGAGCTAAATGTGGCTCGTGTTACGGGGTTCGAATTGTGCGAATGGTTTAAACAGTTATCTCCACACTGACGATTCCGCAATGTGGATACTAATTAAATATTTGTTATTAAATATTTGTTATTAAATAATTATATATATATATATATATATATATATATATATATATATATATATATATATATATATATATATATATATATGTATGTATGTATGTGTCTATATAAATATAATTATTATTTCATGTATCCAGATAAAATGTTATAAGGAGATATAATCTTTTATATGTCTATTTTCAGTATTTATTTCAACGTGAGTAGAGCTAGGTAGTAAATTATGAAAATATATTTATGGCAATTAAGCTACACAGATGACAAACCCCTTTGATTTGGCCATGGGTGCCCTTAGCTCTGCGGAGGTATCATACCTTGTGGGGTTATTTATTTTATACACACTCACAAATATATTTGATAATACAGATATTGGCCTATATAGAGATGATGGATTAGCTATAATAAGGGATTCCAACAAGGTCAAGGAAGAAAACTTCAAGAAAATTATCCTTATGGAAATGAAAAAAATAGGCCTGAGAGTAGAAGTACTAGCTAACATAAAAATAACTCATTTTTTAGATGTAACCTTAAACTTAACTGAAAATATTTACGAGCCCTATTTAAAAGATAACGCTAATCCAATATACGTAAACCCAAAGTCCAATAACCCCCATCAATCATAAAACAGATTCCGAATTCTATCGAAAGTAGGCTTATCAATAACTCTAGCAACGAAAATGTTTTAAGAGAATCAAGCAACATTTACAGCACAGCTCTAAAATAGTGGGTACTATAATATTTAAATTAAATATAAGAAACAGGACACCAATAATTAGTATAAAATTAAAAAGAAAAGAAAAAGAAATATAATCTGGTATACACCGCCCTATAATCAGATGCTAAAAACTAAACTCGGCAAAAAATTCTCATTGAAAAACACTATCCTGTAACCAATCCCCTGCATGAGATATTCAATAAAATAACCTAAAACTGTCCAACAGCTGCTGCTAAAACTTAGAAATGATAATTAAGCCACACGATAACAAAATACTCAAAGAAAACAGTAGAGAAGAAAAAATAACAAATTGCGCAAAAAAGTGAGCAATATAGCAAAAATAACACAAAGAAGAACAAAAATATAAGCACTACAAATAGCAACAACCCAAACCCGAATAGCAATCACTCAAATAGACATGAAAAAGTTAGAAATTAAGAGAAAAGCTGTAACTGTATAACTCATACACTTTGTCCACTACAAGATTAATGCCTAACCAAAAGTATTGTTTACCAAGCCACAATATTTGCCTAAGAAAGACCGAATAACATAAAGTACTATGTGGGTATGACCTCCCCATATTTTAAAACCAGATATTACGACCACAACAGCACATTTAAAGGAAAGAACGCCGAATTAAAACAGCACCAGCAAACAATTATTAGGAACTTAAAAATAGCGGACGTTGACCAATAATCGGATGGAAAATAATATGAGAGGTCAGTACATGTAGAAATTTAGACGACCCCTGTAGATTATGCCTACATGAAAAAGTTAAAATCATAAACTTTAAAGTCTATTAAACTATAGAAAAATGGCAAACAACTGCTTACACAGAATAAAATTCAACTGAGGTTAAGAATACATAACAAATAAATAAATAAATAAATATAAATATATAAATAATATATAAATAAATATATAAATAAATAAATAAAAAACTAGACTAAACTAAGATCTAAAATAAAAATACAAGCAAGCACGTGTTAAAATAAGGTCACCCATTATTTCGATATAACAAAGAAACGGAAATAGGCCACCCTATAGAAACTAGAAAAATAGAATAAGAAATAGGAAGTAAAATCAACCAACTTTTGTCTGTGAGAAGCCCAACGATTGACTAAGAGAATAACAAAGAATCTGATTGGTTAACTAGCTAGACAAAAAAAAAAACAGGCGTATATATATATATAAACACCCGATGAGACAAATTCCATGCATTTTGGCCTGACGATTCCCTACGGGGATAAAACGCGGAAGCCTCTGTGTAGCTTAATTGCAATAAATATATTTTAAACACTTTCTATATATATATATATATATATATATATATATATATATATATATATATATATATATATATATAATATTTTTAAGAGATATTTCATCAATTTAAACATTCGGATACATTTGGGTACAATAGAATAAATTAATACCGGTGGGAACTATTATGATTATTAGTAGTAGTATTTTCTACGTATCTTATCATTATACTGATGTATAGTAAAAGGTTGGGTTATTGTGTTTAACGGAATGTATTCAAGTTAAGAAGAGTAATGCGTTTTATGCTTGGTGGAAACCGTTTTTTCTTTCTACTGGAGCGCGCAACCCACGAGTATATATATATATATATATATATATATATATATATATATATATATATATATATATATATAGTGGTTATAGGCTCTCGTAAGCTATGGATTAAATAGTATGATATACTAGACTCCCAAGCTGAGTAATTAGTCTAGAAGAAAAACTTCGAAATTACATCAATCCTTTTCTGCTTATACTTACATTGTGTACAGTTCGGTAGAGGTTCTGTTAGCTCATTCGCGACACTTGCTTCATTATAGACGCCGTTACAGAGTGTATCTATTGCCTTTTGAAACTGAAAGAAGGCTTATATATAATACACTAATAAAATGTGACTTAATTTAACAGTTTTATGTTTTATAGTGAGCCGTATTTATTATTTATTATTATTTTAGATAAAGCTTTATCGGTAAAAGTCTCAAGCCCTGTCTTTATACTGTTCTGTTAAAAGTTTCTGTTCTGTTAGAAGTTTAATCTAATATTTTCTCTACTCGTGGTGGGAGCTCTTTTGTAAGGGAATTAACGGTTGTCACCTGGACTAAAGCATTGCAGTCCATAAAAAAATATAGCATTATAATTTCCCTTGCTTCGTAGCGAGCGTAATAGCGGAAGTGTAAGAAGCCTGATTGCTAAGCAATTTCTCAGCGTAAAAACGCCTCACGTCTAGACACATTGACGAGCCATAAAACGCTAAAACAGTTGTCTCTGAATATATATATATATATATATATATATATATACATACACGTATATTATTTGTTATTGTTTTTGTTTTTGGCGATAGCGACCGGTGTTTTTATGGTGCGTTTTAATTTTTCGCGTATTTTTGTTTTTATTATTTAACAATATGCAAATGAGCGCATGTTTCCTTTTTTAATTCACCTATATATATATATATATATATATATATATATATATATATATATATATATATATATATAATAAATGTTTTATTTATACAAAAATATCATGGCTACAGATCCGGGAGATGTTTCAATCATACCCTTGATAATCTCGATTTCCTCAGGCCCTAAAAAAGTGTTCGCTCTATCTATTTTCATATTTTTGGTCGAGGAAACCGAGCTTATAAAAGCTATGATTGAAACATGCCCGGTATATGTAGCCATTACATATTTTTCTTAATAAATCTTTTATTATATATAAATGACTCTATTTATTATTAGGCAGTTGAGTAAAAGAGATCAATGCAATAAAAAGCAAGAATTAAGTAAAAAAAACTAGCGGTGGAAATATTCTCACTATTCAGTAAACCAGTGACTAATGGTAAGCCATCGGGAAGTACCGGAAGATCCCCTTTTCGGGACGAAATAAATAATAGTACATATAGTTTTAAAATTCTGGATTGAGTTTTTTTTTACACTCTGTACATTTTTTTCAAAATCCAAAAATTTCGGACGGACCGTTTCGGCCAGAGATGACAACAAACATTAATATGTCAATTAAATATTTAGCTTAATTTTGTTTATCTATACATGCTCTGTTGTTAAATGTTAGCAATCATCAAGCTTTTACTTTTAAAAGTAATAAAAAAAAGTATATGCACAAGTATATATCTTCCCATATATATATATATATATATATATATATATATATATATATATATATATGTTCGTACATATATATATATATATATAGTCTAAAGAAGCTTTGAGTTATTTTAAATAAAAAGACAAAAAACAGGAAAATGCAGTTTAAATTCCCACAGAAACTAACTAAATCCAAAATAGTGCAGACTTAACATTCGTTGGAAAATTCATAAATAAATTAAATATATAATAGTAAGTAAATAAAATAAAAAGAGGGATTAAGTATCTAACAGTGAAACAAAAACAGGAGACATTAACGTAAGCATCTAATATTGACACGGGGATCATCAGCTGTTTACCATGTAACTGTTTCGGAGATTTAAAAACAAGACAGTTATATGCATGGCTCTCCAATGGTACAGATCAAATACCATTTCCCCAATCAAGTGTCGAAATAATTCAGCTTAAAATGTTACTTATATATAAATAAATAATAATAATAATAATAATAATAATAATAATAATCAAAATAATAATAATATACTACCCTTAAGACTACCGTGCGATATGGTAATTTGCATATCAAATAAAATTCTTTATAACAATAGTAATACTAGTAATAATAATAATAATAATAATAATAATAATAATAATAATAAAATGCTATCTAAACACTACACGCAAGAACCATTCTGCGATATGGTAGCTAGAAATAAAATTATATAGGAATTAAAGTTGCATTAAAAAAAAAAAAAGAAGCTTTAGTACCTTAGGTACCAGAAAGGCAAATAGATAATAATATATATATATATATATATATATATATATATATATATATATATATATATATATATATATATATATATGTATATGTGTGTGTGTGTGTGTGTGTGTGTGTGTGTGTGTGTGTATGTATATATGTGTGTGTGTATGTGACTTAAGAGACGGAGAGAGCTCAAGAGAGAAAAGAAATACTGAAATTACGTGTAGAAATGACAAAGAAGTTAAATTTAGATTGTAATTTAAACAGCTTTCCATTCGCCAACGGAAGAAATAAAAATGGCGATGTGGGCTTTGTTGAAAACTTGGCACCATTTCGTTCATTTTTTTGTATTCATTTGTATTCATTTGGCCGATGGTCAATTTTGTTTTGTAAAAAAATGAAGTCGACATTAAAAGTGTTTATTCATGGCAGTTTAAATGAGTCAGGGTGAACCGTGGTCAATTGCAATCAGTCATCTCGAAACCGTAAAAAGAAAATAACCATAGAATAGTCAAGAAAACATAAAGAAGACCAGAGGTATCAAAATTAGATTATGATATGCGTTCATTGTTTAAACTATTCTAAGAAGAATAAAAACAGATCACCATTGATGGCGTGTAAAAAGGCCCGACCTTACCTTTTAGGCATAACTCTAGTGGGCGATTATCTCATCTCTTCCCTACGGTTGCTAGTCTCTTTCTACTCGATCGTTATTTTTGTAATAGGTTCTTCACTGAGCTACAATCTCTGGGTCCTCCCCGTTAAAATATTCGCAGCAAGAACTCATCTACCTACAACCGCCGCAAAGAAATTTTTAGTGAATTTGTCTTCAAAATCCATGTTACACCTTACCACAACAAAAACCTCAGTAATCCCTCCCCTCCCTCCCACCCTAAGACAAATTCACTAACACTTCCACCCTCCCCTTTTTCACTCACAGCCATCCACATTCATTTCACTCCCTGCCACCGACTTCTCTCAGCCCGGACCTTGGTCCTGCGTCCCCAGTAGTGGCTACTACTTCTTCTCATTAACCCATCATGCCAACCCAATATTTCTATGTACTTGCATGACATTTCTCTTAAAATTATCATCCTGAGGAAGTCTTACAAATAAAGACGAAACGTTGATGAATACATAAGAAAAACATCTTTTGGTTTTTCCTTTTTCATTTCCCATTACGTCGGATTACCCTCATCCTTCCTTTCTCATATATATATATATATATATATATATATATATATATATATATATATATATATATATATATATATATATATATATAACTCATGGGTCACCACGTATCAAGGCCCGGGAGCGACTCAAGGATCAGTTGGATGGTGAACGCTACCACAAGAGGACAGGGATAATGGGTGGAATGGGAAAACGATTACTTAAGAGGAATTGATTATCCAAGAAGACAGCGCAACATGTATTTGTTTACATTAGACTTAAAGACGACCATGTTGTAGTCGGTTGGGAAGCAGGCTTGTTATATTTTGCTACACAGATAGGATAGTCTAGGAAATAAATTTTATTCACAAAAGTTCCGTTTTGTTTTTGGTACAGAGAGGGGAAGAAATTTCATTTCTGTGGTGGTAGTCGCTATTAAATTTATTAAGTAGGTGTCCGTAATTATTTACGTATTCGAATTGAGTGACGGTAAGGATTTGGAATTAAAATAATTCGTTTCCATTGATAGAAAACAGGAAATGAAAGAATTGATATGCTTACAGATTTACTTGATATTACCGTTACAGTCGCTAGTGTCTACTAATAATTCATAGATGTCCATTGTTTTCCATGTACAATTAGACTGAGGTGACTTTCATTTTGTTAGATTGTTTATAATGTGCATATAGTACACACGGTGCGGCCGAGCATTCTTCTAGCACACACACACACCCCCCCACACACACACACACAAACACATCCACACACCCACACACACATTATATATATATATATGCCACCCCTCACCACGACAAAAACCTCAGCCCCTCTTTCCTCTTTCCCACCCTAAGGCAAATTCACTAATACTCTAACACCCCCACCCCTTTTCACTGCTGCCTTAATGGTACCCATTCAAAGTTTTCACTATTTACTTCACTCTTTGCCACTACTGACTTCTCGCAACCTGGACCCACATCCAACGCTCTTAGTAGCAACGGCCACTACTTTTCCTTATCAACCCATCATACGTGCATGGAACCACATACATGTCTATATACAACATCCGCACGCATTGACGAATGCACGCACGTACACACATCTACACTCACATGTACAGGGGGTTATTGATTTAATCTTTTATTTTTTATTTTTGGTGTTTTTGTTTTGTTATTAATTTAATCTTTTATTTATTTTATTAATATTATTTTATATTTTATATTTATTAATAATATGCACCTATACATACACACGCGCATCCGCACACACGTGCGTGTACATACACATGGACGTATACACACGCATATACACTCATCTTCATTTATACGGGGGTGGGCGGGTGATTTGAGAATCTATTATATGGACTGTATGAAGCGAGGGGGGAGGGGTTCTCAGGTGTCAAACATTCTTTCGTTCTATGGGGTATCTGTATTCTAGGGAGTTTAAAGGGGTTTCACGTATTTACCGTGATAGGAGGGTCACGTGGAGATGGTGTATCCGCTGATAAATGTATAAGATACGCTGGATGGGGTTAGTTTTAGTATGGATGATGTGATTATATGTGGTGAAAGGGTGGGGTGTCTATTGATGAATGTTTTATCTGTGGTTAGGACTAGGTTGTATCAGGGTAGGCGGGATTTATGTAGTCGCGCCCGTGGTGTGTGTAACATATATTTGGGGGGGGGGGTATTTTGTACGTAAATAGAAAAATATAAATTTTGTTATGGGTTTAGGGAGGTCTTAGGGAGATTGATTATTTTGTATTTTTTTAAGAAATACTTTACTATCTTTTTAGAGGGGTATTTGGTTTAAAGGGATGATTGGTGAGTTATGTGATATTGTTATCAGACCATTGGGCTAGCAGGAATTTTCTTTTGTGGGAAATTTTCTGAAGATCTCGGTTTTTATGTTCATGCAGTTTATGGAAGGGTTGTTGATAGCTTGTATAATTCTGAATTTCTCAATAGTGAACAAAGGGCAGGTCCTGAAGGTGGGGCTGTAGGATTTAGGCTTGTCGGTAATTCTCCATTCTATTTTGTAGGGGTTGTTGGACTTCTTGAGATCCCATACGTGGGTTACTAGTGTGGTTATGTGGTCTTTTCTGGG
>OY744521.1:103611664-103639164 GCA_963556195.1 Sepiola atlantica | reverse complement strand
CTAGTAAAAAATATTGATGCTGATGTAAGTTAAATTAAAGTATAGTATTACGTTTATTCATGTCATTAATGAAGAAACGTGTATTGGATTAATGAGGATATATATTTAGAATGTTTACGAACGTCAGTTTGTTACGAAGATACTTATGTTTGTTATAATAATAATGTTTACAAATTCTCTGAATTTTTGTAATATCAGCGACCATTTTGCGTTTGTTTTTATATTAAATAAATGTTTAATACTTTAAAGAAATATAAGCAATTTTAAGAAATAAGTAAGTTAATATCTATTTAAAATATAATTATTTATCTGAAGTCGGACACAGAGAAATTGTAGAAAATTCTTTTATCAATTTTATAAACGACTGGTTCTATTTAGATCATAAACGAAAAATCTCCTGTCTAACAGACATTCCAACCGGATTAAATTAAACTGGAGAGTATTTCGAGTTTTAGTGCAATGACCATGTTGCAAAGATAAAAAGAGAGAAAGCGCTAGTCAGAATCAAATATCGATTTGTAAGATGTAATACATTATGTGTCTAAGTTACAGAACCCCACAGACCTTTCTTTATTTAGTAAAAGATATATTGTCCGGTAGGTATCACTGGGGAGAAATTAGAATATACAGTCGTCTGAAGATTGTGCATACGCGTAAAACAACGTTTATGAATATTTTAATATTAAGCTCGGTCTTAGAAGAAATCAAGTACTGCATACAAGTTAAAAGCACACGTCTGAACAAGGCCGATTCCCGCAATACTCGTATACACACACACACACACACACCCACACACACACACACACACACACACACACACACACACACATATATATATATATATATATATATATATATAAATTTTAAAGTTCACATTTTACCGAGGTACTTAACAATGTATCTACTCTCGTTGTTTTTTTTCTGTTTGAGTACATGAAAAAAGCCGTTCTGATGAGAGACGCTGTTTGAATAAATTTTACGTTTTATAGTATGACTGAAACTAAACATAGTTTTGAAACGGCTGTAAACAACTGTAAGACCTTTGTGTATACTCTGTATTTAAGATTTATGAAGATAACTTAAATTGGTAAATATACATAATAATATACTCAGCTATATCTCACTAAATATCGAGCTGTCAGTCTTTGTAAGTTTATGATTGATCTTTGTAGTTAAGTTTAAGAATTTTCTTATTGATTTGAATTTAAATATTTATATATATATCTGACATTTTCGCATTATATATATATATATATATATATATATATATATATATATATATATATATATATATATATATATATATATATATATATCCTTAGTGACATTTACAAGTGCTACTAAAAGAACACACGGTGTTTTCTTATTTCTTATATATATATATGTATATATATATATATATATATATATATATATATATGTATATATATATATATATATTTATATATATATATGTATGTTTATAGTTATATTATTTACGAATGTTTTTCTGTCTTTTTTATTCCATACGTTTATGAAATCGTTTATGAACTATTAAGATGGTGAACGGTGTATTTTATTTCAGTAATCTTACCTATAAACATTTGTGTCCGTAAGCTGTTTTACTCGAGTCGGTCTGGTTGAATAATTAATCAGAATCGGCGGGAAGCGATACCACGTGTGGGGAGTATGAACAGGGCTGGACCGGTCTTGCCGCGATGTCGATTCACGCAACCTGGACATACTTTCGCTTAATCCCCTTCTCGCGCATTAACATAAAACGTCTACTTTCAGACACGCTCAAGAACATTCATATAAAGAAACAATGTCGAAAAGATATTCTTAAAAAATACGCGCATTGTCTTAAGAGCTTTTAAATTTCTCCCCAGACAAAAATTATAGCTTCAAAATTATATACACCTTTTAGTACCGTGGGTTTGACTAAGACAAACTATATATTACAAATCTACAAGATATAATACGACAATCAAAACTATACGTTAGCTGGAGCTATTCTGAGAACTATTTCGAATATAGATGAGAGGCGGTATACTACGCACACTTTTTTAGGGCCTTGACAGAGTACACAATTGTCTTCCAAATCTAGTGGGAAGTGAGCTTTTCGGTTCCCTACATCCCGTTTCTCACAGAAGAGACGATGCTCATCACTCTCTACTTAATCTTGATTTCCATGGAAGCTACGCGATTGAGCTCCAATATCAAGTCCCACCTCATAAGACATTCATTGTAAGAAGTCGTCTTATTACCACAACGGAAAATAAATTTCCTTTTTTCCTCCAGATGGAATTTTCATGGGCAGAACTTCTTTGCAAGGACTTCCCGCAGATTAGAACATAGTCGTCTTCAAATCTAATGTTAACAAATACTCGTCATAAACCGTCCCATAAGTAATCAAACTTAGTTTATTCTATTGATTAAATTTAGTACTCCCATAATGTTCGTCATCTTTCGCATTGGGAATCTCTGTGGAATAAGACACGTGTTCGGCTGTCTTTCTGTCCTCTCTCACCGTCTTATTTAAAATCTTCTCTTTTATCCTACATAGCTCTGTTCACCCAATCAATATTTTGTACTGTATTGTAATGTCTAGCTACCACTATCCCCTCCCCTGTATCCGTTTCAAAATAGTTCCATATAACACCTTTGCAAAATCTCCATTTAATTAATAACAATTAACAATCCTTTGGGCACATATTCTTAATATAGCCTTCCAGGTTGTACAGCACACCGTATGTCTCTAATTAACGGTCTTATTTCAAATCTTCTCTCCTCACGTGATTCTGTTCAGCCAGTAAAGTGTTAATATTAATCTAAACATACACAGAAAAGTAAATACTACACATAATGGAGATTTGGTGTCTATCTGCAACGAAAACTACGTTACATTAAAGAAATATTACGTTATATTCCAAAGTAATAGAAAAAAGTGCAACATTAAGAATTGTTATCTTATTTCAATATTTATACTGTTTTATTACCTAAGTGATGACCAGTGTTATATTATGAGGGGCCCTGTATGCCTAAAAGCGTGTAGGCACACTAGTTTTGATTGTGAGAGGGGTGAACTTTGTTCGAGTTAAGTGCAGGTAGAAATGACATCCATTTTGAGACAAATAGATTTGTTCTCAGAATGAGTAATCCCAAGGAGTCATAACAACTGGTGAAACCTGGCCGACTTCAAAAGTTGAGTTTCAATAAAGGTCAGACCAGCTCTGGTTATGATTTGTATGACAGGACAAAATACGGTGACGTCACTTGTTGTAGACGAAAACGGGAAATGAGATGAGTCCGTCATGGGAGCTCGAAGCGACAAGATCGTCGTGAGAGAAAGCAGACGAAATTGTCCAAAGATGTAGACAAATAAGTTAAGACTGCGTCTCTAAAAATGAGACAGAAGATCGACATCTCGCCCAGTCTACAGAATTTAGAAGTTAGCAGATAAGACAAGAAGAAAAGAAGAAGCAACATTAGATGACCACTCTCTCCCAAGTAAAAGAATATTCAGACCAATAAATTGTTCACGACCATCTAGAAACGTCCTCGGAGTTCTTTCTTTCCCGTTGAGAGAGTTTTCCGTTTCAGGGGACCGATGCTCCACGCCAGCAAACGGGAGGCCACTAGACGAAGGAAGAAAACCTCACGGCAGAGCTATCAACGATGAAGAGATCTGGCAAAGGTAATTAATTGGGACCGGTATGTAACATATGTTTATTTGGTTGTCGTGACGGGCTATTTCCACAAGAAATAGGATGAGACGCACCGCGTTACCACAACAAAAGCTTGGGGTCCAGGGCATGGAGCAGGTCGACGAAAGAGTCATGGAGTGAGAAAAAGGGATAGAGTCGCCAACAAACAGTGAGTAAATACATATTTTTATGTTGAATAGTTAAATGTAGAAAAGAAAATGAAAGCAAAAAACAACTGTTACAAACTGAAATTAAATATTAAAAAATCAAAAATAAGAGGAACTATTGCGACATTTAAAAAAGAATAACTGTTGCAGAGATTTTAAAGACATTAATTATAAGTTGTTTGTAAAACATTACAAAAGAACAGGCTGATATGTCGTACAGAACAGTTGGAAAAATGACTGCTATTATACGCATCCTCATATTCAATTGTTTGGACAGTGATTGTATCTTGTTAAAAAGGAGAACATTATTTTGTTTATCAAAACAGGAAAAATATTTTTTTGTCGTTTAATTTTCTGTAAAAAACAACAAAATGAAATGTATTTTTAAGACAAGTTTAGGTGATATGGGGCGAGATAAAGAAAAAAAACAAAAACAACAGAAAGGTCACGAAGGTGGATGTCGAAGTGTTTGCAATTGCCCATGTTATATGTTGGGAGAGAGAGACTGAGTGTAAGAGAAAGAAAAAGTATGAGATGGAAAGAAAAAAAAGTGAGAGAAATGGAGAAGGAATGAGAGGAAAAAAGAGAGAGAGAAACACAGGTGCTGACTGGTGACACATAGTTGTTTTGTCTACGAATCCTGATTTTTTTAGTCATGTTTCGGGACAGGACATATCTTTTTGAAGTGACGCACGACTGTAGTTTTCTTTTCAATTGTCCAAATGGAACCGATTAGCTTCCTGGTTTCAGAAAAAAAGCAAAAATAAGTATGAATGGCCGAACGATATATCAACCCGTTCGACGAGTTTGATGATGTGGAGATATGTTGAATACTGTCTTTCCTTTGAACTTTTTTTAATGTGTACCATGGTTGTTGAAACAAAGGACATGTGCTGATTGTGTTAATTCTTTTTGTTTGCATGAAAATGATATTTTTTTTATTGTTCTGTTTTTTTAATGTAAAATTGTTTCATGAATTGTATTGTGGGAGAGAGGTTCGGTCTTTGATTCAGGTTGTTTCTGAGAGTAACCAAGACAGAGAAGTTTTTTTCCTTTAAGTTGGAAAAGTTATTTTAAAAAAAGACAGTTAAGTTTGTGGTCAGTCACGCAATAGGTTCAGGTTTGTAGGTTTGATTATGGAATTTTTGTGGTCGACGGCAGTGAGAATCGGTTTGGGTAAACTTGTGGAAACCCTTAGGCGGGGTTAATTTTCACGGGAATATCCCAGTGTGCATGGTATGTACAGATCTATAAGATAGAAAGGGATCGCTGAAGGTTCGCCGCATGGTCCCTTGAAAGGGCGGTCACGGGTGTTGACTTGGCAATATCGAACGGAGGTTTCGAACCGCATGCGTTAGATTGCGAACGGGAGGGAATGACAGAGGTATGGTCATTCTGTGGTGACCACGAAAGGCGGTGGTCAGTGATTGAATTTTTGTGACCCAGGTTTGTCCGCAATTACATTGATTTATGTGGTGTGAATGATGTTGAATTTTAAGTTGTAGCATGTGGTCCCATCTTTGGATTTTGGATGTTGGCCGGCATGTGCGCGGAGATGACTCTCCACCCCCCACTGCATAGTTAGAATCACGTGGAGGGTGCGAAGAGTATTGATGTTCGTTCCACATCAAATTGGTTTGGAGTTAATTGGGGGTGCAGGGCGACTTACATAGGCGTGTCGGGGACGGATAAAACCTTGGAGGTGATCGATATAAAAATGTACCGTGTTAAGTATACTTGGATTAGATGATAGCAAGGAGGACCGGGTGTGATAACCCGATGCTTTCCGGGAGTGGTGTTTGAAATAACCTGTCACCTTTTCACTGTAGTTAGAACCATCGGATGGGAGTCACTACGTCAAAAGGGCTGGGAGTTAGAATAACAGGTGATGATTCTCGGACATTCGCACCGGGGTGCTGAAGTGTGCAAAACGTATGGTCCAGTTGTAGCAAGTGGTATAGAAACGGTACCTTATATAATTTTCGCGGGCTGACTAGATAATATGACATGTTAAAAGGAGGGGTTTCTGTTTTTTTGTTCCCCTATATCGCGGTAATACGCATGAATTAGATAAATTGAAAATCGTATGTATACTGATTCATTAGAAGAATTATATGTGTGTGAGATGGGTGCACAGGGATAACATACGGCGAATTCGGGGCAAAGATCGCCCGATTATCGATTTTGATGGGATGGCCGGAGAGGCGATTCAGATCGTAAGATGACTTGTCTTACATCCCAGGATTAGAATCATGTGATGCCGATGGATTTCCGGCTGGATTCGGAAAATTAAGGCCCAGTTATGTTTACTTCCAGATTCTGACAAGTCCCAGGGATGGGCGTTTGGAGAAAAAAATCTAAGGATTGTTTTTTTCTGGTAAGAGAAGAAGGTATGTTATATTATGAGGGACACTGTATGCCTAAAAGCGTGTAGGTCCACTAGTTTCGATTATGAGAGGGGTGAACTTTGTTCGAGTTAAGTGCAGGTAGAAATGACATCCATTTTGGGACAAATAGATTTGTTATCAGAATGAGTAATTCCAAGGAGTCATAACAACTGGTGAAACCTGTCCGACTTCAAAAGTTGAGTTTCAATAAAGGTCAGACCAGCTCTGGTTATGATTTGTATGACAGGACAACAAACAGTGAGTAAATATGTATGACAGTCGCCAACAAACAGTGAGTAAATACATATTTTCATGTTTAATAGTTAAATGTAGAAAAGAAAATGAAAGCGTAAAACGAACTGTTACAAACTGAAATTAAATATTTAAAAAAAAATAAGAGGGACTATTACGACATCAAAAAAGAATAGCTGTTGCAGAGATTTTAAAGACATTAATTATAAGTTGTTTGTAAAAGTAGAGAACAAAAATACATGATTACAACAATACAAAACACAACAGTTACATAACATGCAATTAATAATCACTATACTACAACATGCGGAATTTGTGCACTCATCATTAAATTCAAAATATACACGAAACATACGCACGCATATACACATATAAGCGTACACATATAAATTGTGAGTCAGCATAAATTATAGATAAACCATCCGTTGCATAAATGCTGCATTATATAAACAGCTAAACAGTATGCATAAAAAAGAAAAAAGAGAATGTATTTGTCAGGAATTAATTTTGTTTATAATTCTGCAAAATGTTCTGCAAGTTGTGCAAACAGCAATGTAGTATCAGAACAGATACTGCGCTTGAATTATTTATTTGCAGAAATTATAAAAGATTTATATTTAAAAAACAGTGGGCACAAGGCCATCAAAGGTTTTGGGGAAATAGGTGTCTTTGGTCATCCTTGGTCTATAGTGATAAAAATGTTCATCCTACTCTTTAGTAGAATCAGTTCAGTCACCACAATACCACATATACTCTAGGGGCCGTCTTACGTAAGATTTTCCGAAATTTGTTGGAAATTATATTTTTTTATGAATATATTTACATACAAAGATTTCATTGGAATAAAACATGGCGTGGGGAAAGAACAAAAAAAAACACCCAAAAGATCATTCGGAAGTGTTTCTATTTAATTGCCTGCCCACAAGGGCAGAGTTTAATACAAAGTCGGTTTTTAATGTTGAGAAAATCCAGCTCCCCAAGAAGAGGCAATCTGAATTGAGACAACAATTAAAATTGCCTTAGTTGTAACCTTCAATTTATACAGCTAGTTAAATTTATACAGATAGTTAGTAAAAAAATTCGCCATTTAACGTTAATCATAAAGAAATAGAGCTAATCAACTTTTATTTATTTCACCTGAAACAGGAAATAAGGAAGTGAAGTATCAGAACAGATAAATTTATACAATCAAAGAAGTGCCATCAAACAAAGAAATAAAACTAGAATTTCTCTTACTCTTCTTAATTATGATAAGACATACATTTCTGCAAAGTATTTGTTTGTAAGTTACATATCTAAAAGTAGCTTCTTTCCAAGAACTGCAGACTTGTAGAACTGTCTTCCTGCTGACTGTTTTACTCCTACTTATAGCCTTGTCATTTTCAAGACTAAAGCCAATAGGCATCTCGTGTCTTTACGATAGCGCCTTGCACCAAGTGACTTCATGTCTTCTCTGGAACGATTGCCATAAAAAGACCATATTTGACATTAACACTTAATATCCGGTTGAAAATATTATAAGTTAAGTAGATCAGTTCTGTCAGAAATCACAAGAAACATTTTTTTTCATTTAAATTTAAAATACTCTTATTTTTTGACAACTTATGAAAATGAACGAAAATACTTTGGTCTTTAATACGATGTTGTCCCTATTTACGTAGACAGACTTGGACACAATGTTGGTTTTAATGTGAGAAAAAAATCCAGCTCTCCCAAAAGGTGCACTATGGATTGAGACAAAAATAAAAATGCTCCCAGTCTAGAAGGATGTCTCATTTACCAACAGAGAACAGATGAAGTTAGCCAGAAGATGTTGTCATTTACATTAAAAATGATATTGTCACCGAACAATTTTTTTGAATGATCTAAAAAAAAAATACATTTTGGAATATTCTTTCCGAAATAACGCACGTGAAAAAAGTTAATCTAATCGTGATGAACATTTGGAGATACTGAAATAAGTATTAGTATCTGGATGTAACTTTCAGAGGAACTGGCAAGTATTATTTCCCTTCTATTGTAAACTGTTAAAGGTATTTGAAAATAGATTTAAACAAAGGGTTATTATTTCATGCGCTGTTAAATGAATATAAATATCACTTTCGGTCAATGCGGTTTCAGTTGGAATAGGATGTTTAGAGTTAAATAACCCACAAACGCTGATAGTCCGTTGAACATAGCAATCAAATTAATTTGAGGACCCATGTCATGTTAAAGTGTTGTATCCTTGATTAAGGGGTACAGTAGACAAGGTTTGGTAGTTTTGTTTTACGGCATATCAACCCTTTTTGGGTTATTTAATGCCGAATCTGGTCATTATAGTAAAAGTTTTTATGCTTCAAGTTCTTTATATCTTCAAATGTTTAATCATCATTTTTGGTTTGGTAGTTTTGTTTTACGGCATATCAACCCTTTTTGGGTTATTTAATGCCGAATCTGGTCATTATAGTAAAAGATTTATGCTTCAAGTTCTAAAAATAAAATAAAAAGGGGAGGGAGAAAGGGAGAGGGGCTGTTGTTTTTGTTTTTGGTTTTGTAGAACATAATTAAGTTTTACAAAAAAAAAAAAAGAAGAAAAACAAAAAACGTCAATGTAGGTGAATTTCGTCTCAGGGAGCCACAGGGCAGCCTGATCTGGTATCACCAGACAGTAGAAAGGTTGTTACCGGGTGGAAACACATCCAACACGTTATTATAATAAAGAAAGGAAGGATTATTGCAATAGAGAGTACAATAATGGACAGACAGACATTAGTAAGATATTATTAATGTAAAAACATGACCTTTGACAATCAGTGGGCATTTTATATATAGTAAGTCCATACAATAAAAGAGGGGGTGTAGGACATACCGTTACAACATAAAGGAATGCAAAAGATTTGAATTCTTTAATTTGTTTTCGATTTGTTTTTTTTTGTTTGTTTAATTATCTAATTTATAAAGTAAATTCAGAATTTCCCGAACTTCTCTGACCGGAATAGTTTTCTAACAAAATGTAGATAAAAATAGTTTGCGCAGTGACTTCGGCCACTAATTGTCCCGTGTTAAAAAAAAATTGTATTTTCAATAGCTTTCGGTATTTAGTTGGGCTCGATATTTTTAATAATTATTCATACATAAAGGAAGTTTGGATGAGATTTCACTCTTACATTCAGATCTACTACAACTGCCACCCACATATAACGGAGAGACTTTCTTATTTTAATAGATAATTAATTTGTTTCGCTTTGCTTATTTTGAGGCATATCAACCCCTTTTGAGGCATTTAATGTCGAAGCAATAGTTGTTCTGTCATCAGTCAGTGAATGAGAAATCATTCTAGAATGAGGCAATTTAAATTCTTATCTCAATCCAGTGCCCCCTATTTGGGGAGCTGTACTTTACCCAAATTAAAAAAAATGACCTTGTGCTAAATACTATGTTCGCTAGGAGGCAAGTAAATAGGCACAATACCTATTAAAATAATTAATTGTGCATGATTAGTTTAACACAAATCACGATTTTACCAATATTGAAAAATGTGGGTTCATACCTTTCATAAAGTATTAGTGCATAGATGAACACAATACATCCGATAAGAATTGAACAGTAATCGATTTCATCGTTCGCGACGGTATCCATTAGACTAACCACGTACCATATGAACAAATAATTAAATTGCAGCCACCCTGAACAGATGAAAATACAATATCCTATTTAAGCTTCCATAAAAATAATATATTAAAGTAAAACTTGTCGACATAAAATGAACATCGAATTCGAATTCTTTATTAAAAAGATATTGATGCGCCGTTGAATCAAGCAAGTAAACTAATTATGGGACGTTTGCTGTGTTAAAAGGGTGCAAGGTATTTAAAAAAACTAACGGAACATGTGGACATTTTACAGTCTTTTTTACATCGATCTTTATAATTTAATGTTAATAATATTATTCCTGTTTATGAGGGTCAAATGATGTTTTTGTTTTTCAGAAAAAAAATTGACTTATTCTTAGTCTGTAAAAATAATTGTCATTGTCAGCAAAATATTCTATAAGTAAATAAAACGAAGAAGTCTATTCTTTCTTTATTTAAAATTGTAGTAATTTAATTTATTTTAAAACAATAAATATTCTCTGTCTTTTTACCGTAAAGATAATTGTCAGCGAAATATTCTTCAGATCAATAAAAACAAATGCCTATTTTTTAAATGCATTTATTTAAAAGTGTATTACTATAGTCAACGCGAAGACATACTTTGATGTTGGAACAGTTAATTTTAAAATGGGTAAAGCCGACATGTTTTACTTTAGCGACATCATGTTAATCAGCAATCACTATCTTTGCTAATAGGACGATCTCATTTTTTTAATGTATGTGAAAAGTGATAACATACGTACGACCATGGAGTGACTTAGTGTAGAGTAGAGGAGAGAGAGAGAGAGAGAGAGAGAGAGAGAGGGGTGCAAAAGAGAGGGATATCATGACATCACAATGTATTCTGATATACTTTTTATTTGTGAAAATAGAGCGCGTCGAAAAAGTGGGGCTTTAGTTTATTGAATCAGTAATAGTAGCATAAAACATTGGGTAAAATTACAGAACAGTAAACACCCAAGAACTCGTAAACACTGAAAACAACACATAATTTATATAAAAAGCATTAACATGAAATTCTCTACTGAAACCGCCTAGTTTTAACGCGTGGAAACGATTTTTAAGATGTTTTGCCGCTTAAAAAAGTCTTATAAATTCTCTACACTTGTTAAAACGAGGAGAGCTTCGCTATATTTGTTTGATTTACGAATTCTCAAGTGCTAAATTATCTGTAATTTTACCGTTAAAAAATCTTACAAATAATTTCCAAACTAGGTAGGTTCGGTAAGGAAATTCATTCTTATGCGTTTTATATAAATTATGTGTTGTTATTTTTTTGGTTTATGAGTTCCCGAGTGTTAACTATTCTGTATGTTTTAAGCAACTGTAAAAGAACCAATAGACTAAATTCCCATTTTCCGACACTTCCAATTTTATCAAACATTGATACATTTGAATCGGTCTAACTTTTTACTTCTCTTTCTTTTTTATCAATCTATCTATTTAGCTAATGTACAATGTACCAAGACCGATCCAATGGATCACGGGTCGTCTATTATTTATGTACAATCTCGTCTAGTATTTATATAAAATAGATGAACATCAAATTCGACACTATTATAAACAGGTTTGGAATCCGTTTGGCTTTCCTTTACATCGCTAATGAAAAATAACTTTCCCATTTTAAATATTCAAGAATTTAAATAATTTTCGTTTTCTCTCTGTTAAAAAAATGAACTTTAATATTTACTTGACTCATTAATTATGTATGGAGACGGGTAAGCTATTTTTTTCGTCTAAATCTGGCGATAAAAAGGTGTTTTTTATTAAGCGAATTCCCCGAAGAATGTCGCTGTAAAAAATGGTATCTTTGTTCCCTTATCACATCCAATCTACCAATATTGCAATATTTATGAGGTGAAAAATTAAAAAAGACAAAAACAGTTTTCGGATACTTATTGTCAGGAAATAAAGTAACAACAACAAAATACTCTTACGCTAGACCAAGTATTCTTAACTCCTGTAAGCATGGGAGTCCAATCGGAACAGCAACGAACTGTTCTCCAAAATAAGTCAATGAACTTTTTACACATTTATCATAGGAAATCAGATTTGAATTCGAAAATAATTCCCACGAATACAGAGATCGTATATACTATTCACCATGGGCAAAAGATGCAGTAAGCACGCACACATATATTGTTATTGTTATTGTTATAACAGCTTTCTATCAGAAATACGTGTATATATATATATATATATATATATATATATATATATATATATATATATATATATATATATATATATTTATATACTATGACATAACGTGTTAACCATTAAGCTTAACTTTATCTTCAATATATGATATATCCCGTGGTTCATTAATATCTTATTTATTAATAAATGTTGTAGTACGTAATCTCCTTGAAATATGACAAAAATTCTTTAACTTAAATGTTTCCTTATATATATATATATATATATATATATATATATATATATTGTTTCATTTTAGTTCAGTCTACGTTTTCAGAAATCAAGGGACACCTTCCTGGGGCTAACACTTGATTACTATATGACATATATAGATATTCGAATATTCCATTAAAGTAACTAAGAGTCTGTGAAGAGATGTGAGAACATCGAAACGTTGGTTGATTCGCGTAGACTATAATATTTTTTATATAATTTTATAAATACTGGTTTTATGTTCATTTTATTAATATATTTGAACTTGATTTAATTTATATATATGTATATATATACATATATATATATATATATATATATATATATATATATATATATATATATATATGTACATATATTGTAATCCATTTAAGTTTACATCCTCAGGATAAGAATCCAATGAATCGTTACTATGTTTTTATAAAAGTGCTCAATAGCAAACGGAGTTGTATAATAGGTATACAATTTGTTTATTTATACAAACATTATTTGTCTTCACATTTTCAGTCTCATTTTGGTAAAAGCTATAAATAAATTACACCTTATGAAGTTGTAGTGAAAATGTTTTGTCCCGAAGAGATATTAATAACTCTGTCCGAAATATATCTGAAAATGTGTAGCCAAATAATGTTTGAAAAAGAATTATGTGTTTTTAGTAGGCCAGAACCACGGTTTCTACGCTCTCGGCTTTATATGTAAATCTGTATTTGTTTGTTTTCTATTCACTTCCGGTCATTATCCAACCCATGGGTAGTTAATTTTTCTGCTGATCGTTTTTTTTCAGACAGTATTTTCCTGTATTTTCTATAAAGATTTCATTTTGTAGTTTTTTGTTGTTATTGCTGTTGTTGTTGTTGTTTTTGTTCTTGTTCTTGCTATTATTTGTACTCACTAGGAGTTCTCACACAGATAATCGTCAGTGATTTCTCACCGACAACAACCAGTGGTATTTCCTGGAGTCTGAGTGACAACAAGTCTCCCCAGATTTCCAGTATTCTTCACCTCTTTTCGATAACGATGCGGTATCGCAACAGCCTCTTACCATTGATTTCTCGCTGGTCAGGACAATTGGTCTTCTCTGGGATTTGGGTGGTAATAAGCCTCCCCAAGGTCCCACACAGTCTGCACTATCATCATCATCATCATCATTATTATTATTATTATTATTATTATTATTATTATTATTATTATTATTGTTGTTGTTGTTGTTGTTGTTGTTGTTGTTGTTTTCTTTCTTTCTTTCATTCTTTCTTTCTTTATTGTTTATGTGTGTGATTCAAATTAATCTCCGTAGATTTTTAATTTTCACATTTCAGAAAATTCGTCTCTCTTTGATTGTTGTGTTTTTGTGGTAAAAAGGAGCAAAAAACTATAATTTTTTAAAATTGTAATTTTGTTATTATCAATATTGTGTCTTTATTTATTTTTATTTGCGTATTTTTGTATTTATGTTTATCTTTTTATTATTATTTTATTTATTATTTTTATTTATTATTACGTTCTGATATATTTTAGTTATTATATAGACCTAACCGATAATTGCTCTTAGTTCTACCAGATTGAAGCTATGAGAAATTTTAATGCTGCCTAGATCATTTAAATAAATGACCCCTATCAAAATGTATTTAAATGTTCGCACAAACATTGATGTTATATATATATATATATATATATATATATATATATATATATATATATATATATATATATGATTATTTTTTATTTATACAGACATGTACAAAATCTGCAACACTGGCATGTCGATGCTATCGATGAACAGCTGTTATAAACTGAGATCTCATCAGGTAGAGTTAAAATCCGATCTTAACTTTAGATCAAATTGGAAAGAATGAAATGGATAAAAAGAAAATAAATTTTAAATAACAATTTGGAAAGTCACGTGGTTGGGACTGTTAAGAATCAAAATCAAAATAATAAAATATTAATATAAAAAATGATATAAAAATAATATAAAATACAAAATATAAAATACAAAATATAAAATATAAAAATAATATAAAATATAAAATATAAAATATAAAATATAAAATCAAATCAGAAGAAATAAATAAATAAAGAAAGGAAGACGAAGAAATATATATATATAGAGAGAGAAATAATAAATAGATAGATAGATAGATAGATAAATAGATAGATATACAATGAAATAAAATAAACTAAAATAAAACGGTACGGGACAAAATAAGAAATATTATCATTTAGGATCGAGAAAAGCGCGTAGCATCATTAAACGTCTGGTTATCAGTTTCAGTCGGAGATGATGGTGGTGGTAGTGTGTGTGTATTGGGGGTGGTGGTCGTTAATACATTGGGCTACGGATTTTGTTTTTTAATTCTTAGTTTGTACTGTTTTTTTAGTTTTTTTAAAAAAACTTATCTAATTATCATTAATTAATTAATTTATCAAAAAATTAACAAACAAATTTATTTAGTTTACACAATAAGTGGTAATAATAATAATAATAATAATAATAATAATAATAATAATACAAAAGATAACAGCAAAAGAAGGAAGATTGAGACGATACAGATACAAATCTGAACAGTACAAACAGAACAGGACCTTTGAAAACAATGAAAGCCAGTTTTACAAAAACGTAAACGGAGTAAGAACAGCAACAGAACAACCGCATCCGACACAAACCAAACATTTCTGGAGTAAGATATGGGAAAAGACTGAAGATCACAAAAATAATGCTAAATGCCTGAAAGACATGAAAGATAAACTTTTAGAAATTGAAGAAGGAACGGAAACAGAAATTAATGAAGAAACTATTAAGACAACACTAAAGAAAATGGCAAACTGGAAAGCACCAGGTCACGATGGAATACATGCGTACTAGTTAAAAAAATTCACGACCCTACATGAAAGGCTAACACAGAAAGTGAAATAATGTATCCATAAAACAGACGTACCAGAGTGGATGACCAAAGGAAGGATAACGCTCATACAAAAAGACGCCAAAAATCGAACGACCCCAAGCAATTACAGACCAATAACCTGTTTACCGACAATGTGGAAAATCCTAACGGCACAACTGAGAGAGCAAATTTACCATTCCGTGAACAGTCGTGGACTACTTCCCGAGGAACAAAAAGGGAAAAGAGAGACGCATGATCTGTTATATATAGATCAAAAGATCCTGAAAGAAGTTAAAAGCAAGACAAAGAATATATCTATGGCATGCATTAACTACAATCAAGCGTACGACAGAATCCCTCAAGCATGGATAATTGAATGTTTAAAAATGTACAAAATATCCGACAGGATTATTAATCTTATCAATAAAGCAATGGAAACATGGAGATTAGAACTGACATCTGGAGGACAATACTTGACGGAGATAAAAATAAAGAGAGGCATTTTCCAAAGAGACTCCCTATCACCACTGCTTTTTATCATAGCCATGATGCCATTCAACTACATACTCAGGAAATGTGATGCCGGGTACAAATTCACAGGCAGAGAACAACGAATAAACCATTTCATGTACATGGACGACCTGAAGCGATTTGCAAAAAGCAAAAAGGAACTGGAAAAGCTGATAAATACGACCAGAATCTTCAGTCAGGGCATTCAAATGGAATTCGGAATGGAAAAGTGTGCATTGTTAGAGATTAAAAAAGGAAAGCTGGAGACGACTTAGGGCATGGAACTACCCAACCAAGAGCAGATGAGGGCGCTAGATGAACAAGACAGCTATAAATATTTGAGAGTTTGGGAAGCAGACACAATCAAATCAACAGAAATGAAAGAGAAGATTGGAAAAGAATTATATAGCAGAAACCTAATCAAAAGAATTAATACCTGGGCAGTATCGCTAATAAGATATTCTGGACCATTCATAAGCTGGACTAAAGAAGAACTCAGGCACCTTGACTAGAGGACTAGAAAATTAATGACTATGCACAATGCACTACATCCAAAAGACGATACAGACAGACTCTACGTGAAGAGAAACGAAGGGGGAAGAGGACTGGTAAGTATAGAAGACTGTGTGGACGACACTAAAAGAGAACTGGAGAAATACATACACCAGAACACAGAAAGGCTGATCACCGCAGCAAGAGATACCGTCCCAACGAACAACGCAGGAAGCATCGAAACTGGACACAAACAGATAAGAAAAGAAAAATGGGAAGAAAAACAACTACATGGACGCTTCATGAGACTCAGAAGAGAAAAAACCAACGCAAATAGCTGGACATGTCTAAGAAAAGGAAACTTGAACAGAGAAACGGAATCTTTACTGATGGGTGCACAGAACAATGCGATTAGGACAAACTACATTAAAGCTAAAATCGATAAAACCCAGGAAAAAAATAAATGCAGACTGTTTAGACAAAAAGACGAAACAATAATTCATATAATAAGTGAATGTAGCAATCTTGCCCAAAAAGAATACAAGAACAGACATGACTGTGTTAGGAAAGTAATACACTGGAAACTGTGCAAACAATTGAATTTCGAATATGCAGACAAATGGTACAAACATAAACCAGAAACAGTACTGGAAAACGAAAAACACAAAATCGTCTGGGATATGGATATACAAACAGATAAACTCATACAAGCAAGGAGACCTGATGTTATTATAATAGACCAAAAGGAAAAATCTTGTAAAATCGTAGACATCGCCGTTCCAGCAGCCACAGAGTGAAGATCAAAGACACGGAAAAACGAAGTAAATACACAGAACTAGCCAGGGAACTGAAAGTAATATGGATCATGAAGAAAGTTAGTATAATACCAATTATCGTAGGAGCACTAGGAACAAGACCAACAAACCTGGAGAAAAGACTAGGAGAAATTTGAATCAAAGGGACCATCGAAACCATACAAAGGACGGCAATGATCAAAACAGCTGCAATCTTAAGGAAAATCCTCGAATGCGGAAACCAACACGCATAAGCTACACAGGCTAACTAATCATAAGGAATTTACAACAGGGAGAAAACAAAACCACACGAAGAACACCACAACAAGAACCCTGGAACAGAAACTGCAAGAAACAACACTTCATAATCATCCACCCCCAATTAATTACACCGGCCTCAGCTATCGCTACACAAAAATGAACCAAATAAACAGAAATTACAAGAAACACTATAAGCTCCTCCCTCTCCCCCCAAAAAATTTTTGTAAAAAATTAAAAAGAATTAAAAATTATTTTATTTTAAAAAAGGAAAGAGAAAAGGAAAAAATTAAGGAATTGAAAGGAAAAAATTTAAAAATTAAAAAAAATTTTTTTTTTATTTATTTATTTAAAAAAAATTAATTTAAAAAAAATTATTTTATTTCTTTACTTATTTTTATTTTATTTTATTAATTTGATTTTTTATTCTTTTGAAATAGTGCCGGCCTAGGCTGACACCAGACAAAATATTTGTAGAGGGTCGAGGAGGATGAAAAGACCGAGGAGAGACAGCACAAACCAGACCTCCACTGGAAAAGTGCAGAGAATGCTGGGACTTTGGGGAGGCTTGTTGCCACCCAAATCTCAAAGAAGACCAATTGTCCTTACCAGCGAGAAATCAATGATAAGAGACTGTTGCGATACCGCATCGTTATCGAAAAGAGGTGAAGAACACTGGAAGTCAGGGGAGACTTGTTGTCACTCAGACTCCAGGAAATACAACTGGTTGTTGTCGGTGAGCAATCACTGACGATGATCTGTGTGAGAACTCCTAGTGAGTACAAATATAATAATAATAATAATAAGTAATAGTTGGATAAAAAATAAATAATCAAGAAAATAATAATAACAAAATAGTGGTACTGATAATAAGGGAGATAGCAGTAATATGAATCATAGTGGTTGTAAATATGATAATAAGAACAATTTTATTATTAATAATAAAATTATTGGTTGCAATAATAATAATAATAATAATAATAGTAATAATAGTAATAATAATAATGATAGCAATAACAAGAACAACAATAATAATAATAATGATAACAATAGTACCATAATAATCTTTATAATAATAATAATAATAATAATAATAATAAAAAAAAAAAAAAAAATAATAATAATAATAATAATAATAATAATAATAATATTTATAAAACTAATGATAATAGTAGAGGTGGTTATGGTAATAATAGAGATAATGGTAGCCAAAGTAGTAATGATAATAAATAAATAAAATAATTATAATAATAATAGATATAAAAATAATAATAATAACAATAATAATAAAAATAATGATAATAATATTTTTGCAATTGGTAATAATGTTAATGGTTTTGTGTAATACTTAGTGATGGACTTTGATTATAATTCTCATTTAATAAAGATTGTATACAATAATTATATCAAGTATAGTATAGAATATTGTATAACAGGATAGTTATGCTATCTTATTATTGTTCGTGGATAGGTAAAGTTCTTTCTTCATGCCTTAGGGGGTAATTGATTCTGGTGCATTTAGTAGATCCTATAGGATGATAGGTTTAGTTAGGGTCAGAAGTTTTTTTTGGTAATATTGGTTTGAGAGGTTATATGTGAATTACTGAGACAGTGTGATTTATTGTGCCTACAGTTAATTGAGGTCTCTTGGTTTTGTTTAGAAGTTTACCCCTATAACTAAATCTAACTATCCTTAGTTTTACAGTTAGGCATAAGTAACATGGCCAGTTCAGGGAACTGCAGGTGCTGGTTTTTCTAATAGTGTTCCAAGTCACTGTTGGTGATTGATTATTACGTGTTAATTGCCAGTAGTATATAGAGAGTGAGGTTCTTTTTGGCAGACAGAATTATTTAAAAAAACATTTATGGCCGGTATATCTTTCTTTGAAAGTATTACCAGCCATACCTATATAGTATTTTTTCAGGGTTGGGTTTTCCTTGGTTGAAATTGTCGCTTGGTATACTATTTGGGTTATTTAGCAATCTTGTTGTGAGGGGCATTCTGTTTTGTTTGTACATTTGCAAACCTTAGTTTTTGTTGTTTTTCTTTCAGTATTTTTGTCACCATTTAGAATTTTATTTTTATGTTTATTAAAATTTTTTCTAAATTTTCTCCACAGCAATAGCTTAATTTAAGGGTGTTTTTATTAAATATTTTATGTAGTATATTATTAGGAGAGAAGTGTATGTTATTTAAGTCTAGGAACCTTTTACCAAGTTTAGTCTTAACCATGTGATTACATGGGTGTGTAAACTAGATCATTTTTCTACTTCTACTTTTGTGTTTGTTGTTGGGAGCTGCAGGTTTGGTGAATTTAATTTGCGTGTTATTGTATCCGCTCTCGTTTAGTGCTTTATTAAAAAAGGCCTTAGGAGTGTTAAAGATTGCTTCATTAGAGGAGTTATTGCTGATTCTCTTTTCGATTGATTTGGTGATATGTTTGATTATAGTTTTTGAATGGTTAGAGAGCGGGTGGACATAAATTGGATTGGCATTATCTTTAGTATAGGGTTCATAGTTTCTTTATTTAAATTAAGTGTTACGTCCAAGAAGTTAACTAGTTTAATATTAGATGTTATTTTAACTTTAAAATTTAATCTTTTCATTTCTCTAAGGATAATTTTTGTCATTCTTTCATACTTTTGGCCATTTGAGTTTTTTCCACCAATAATCCATTATCTCTATATAATCCTATGTCTTCTATGTTAATCTCTTTAGTAAGGTTGTATAATATGTAGAGTTCAACAAGGTCGGTAGATACATCAAAAGATCCCAATTGATTACTTTTTGTCCATTGTTCTTGTTTGCAGATTAGTTATATATATATATATATATATATATATATATATATATATATATATATATATATATATATATATATATTGAAACGCGTTATATAAAATTATAAAATTATAAAATAACAAAATAATAAATAGATGTTGAAAAAAGCTGTTTACAAATGTTGGTAGTCTTACCCCTTTACACACACGCACACACACACACACACACACACACACACACACACACACACACATATATATATATATATATATATATATATATATATATATATATATATATATATGGGAAATGAAAAAGGAAAAACCATATATATATATTTATATATCATCAACGTATCGTCTTTATTTGTAAGACTTTCTCAGGTTGATAATTTAAAGAAAAATGTCATGCAAGTACATCGAAATATTGGCTTGACATGATGGGTTGATGAGAAAAAGTAGTAGCCGTGGCTGCTGAGAGCGCTGGATCAAGGCTCGGGCTGAGAGAAGTCAGTGGCAGAGAGTGAAATGAATGTGGATGACTGTGAGTGAAAAAAGGAGAGGGGTGAGAGTGTTAGTAGATTTGTCTTAGGGTGGGAGAGAGGGGAGGGGATGCTGATGTTTTTGTCATGGTGAGGTGTAGCATGGATTTTGAGGGGCTGGGGAAAGAGGAGGGAAACTCTGTATCTTTGGTATGTAGGTAGTATCATAGTTTTAGAAAAAAATTGAAGAAATTAAGATAATTTGAAAGTAGGTGGGGTGGGTGGGTAAGAGGGTGAAAGAAATAGTCGAAAGGGTGAGATGGGTGAGGGGGGAGAGGGGGGATTTTATTGTGGTTAGGTGTGAAATTTTAAGGAGTATTGACCAGCTGGCTATGTCAGGAATGTGTGAATATAAGTGAGTAAGAAGGAAAATGTTGAAATGTGCAGTGAATATGACAATGACGGGAAGGAACAAGAAAGAGAAGGAGAAAAGTGATATTAATTTTGGCGAGAAATAGGTGAAATGTAGTTTTGTGCAGGCAGGGTAGATGGTTTCAAGTTAAATTGAGCGCAAAAAAGGTTTAAATATCTAAATATTTGTGAGGATGTCTAGATTGTGTTCATTGGTAAGGCTGTTATTTGTGGTTAAGTTGTTTAGATTCGTGGTGAATTAAAATGTATGTGAGGAGGAGTTTGTGCGTGAGTGTGTATGCGGAGACTTGTATATAAGTACAATTGAGGACGAAGAGAAGAAAGGTTAGCCATAATCTAGGTTTAGTTTTTGTTCGGTCAGGATAATTTTATATGTATATTTATATATATTATTAAAAAGTTTCCACCGCATAGAATGCATTTAAATTTTGTAATTATAAACGGTTTTTGAAACCAGTAAAATGCAGAGGCTTTTTTAAAAATAAACATATTATATATTTAAACTTAAATCTTCGATTCACACAGGAATCGTTATCAGGGTAATAGACAATATTCTGTGTTCCTTGTTTTTAATTTAAACGACATGGTGTCGCTTGATCTTGTGCCTCAGTTGTTAAGGAAGCTCGTTGTTCGCACGTTATATGCATCAGTAAAAAGTTTCAACTGCATAGAATGCATTAACATTTTGTATTTTGAAATGCGGAGGCTTTTTTGAAATAAATATATTATTCATTTAAATTCAAATCTTCGATTCACACAGGAGTATATGAAAAACTTACGTAGTTAAAAGAAAATGTTGATTCAATATGAACATTTTTTGTGTTAATTTATCATCTTTTAATTAGTATGTTCATTGCCTTATTGCTGTATAACCAACCTATTATTTAAAAAAATATTCTCCTTAAAACTAACATATCTCTCTCTCTTTCTCTCTCTCTCTCTCTCTCTCTCTCTATATATATATATATATATATATATATATATATAATGTGTTGTATTAGTTTCTGTAGATGCAAATCCGTTGAAACTCAAGTGTTTATGAAAAGTGCTCAATAACAAGTAGAGCTGTTCTTAAGCAATCATTTTTATTTATACGAACATTATTGGTTACATATGTGCATACATGCTTCGGTTGTACTCTTCACAGAGAGTGAACCTCTTGAGACCAAAGAAAACGGAAAGTGAGATGGATTTGGAAAACGTTCCCCTTAAATAAATCTTTTTTAGGGATAGGCTATTTTTTATAAATTAGTATCGGATTACATACTTTACTTGTTAACCCTTTCAATTAGTTTCTATCTTTTTTATTCTTTTTTATTTTTTATTACTCTTCCCCTTTTCTATTGTTTTATCACCTACTTAGCCTGGATTCCTTTCTTCTCAATTTAACACTTTCAAGTTTTAATCTATTTACAAACCTATTCAAGAATAAATATCTGATCTTTATATAAAATACACACGTGTGCACAAATTAATAGACACACAAGTACATATACAAATAAATAGACATAAATATATACACAAATATCCATACACGGATATACACATATATACACATATATTCATTTTCAAGCATACATATCTGTTCAATATATAAAATATACACGTACGCACAAATTAATAGATACACAAGTAAATACATAAAAACACACACACACACACACACACATATATATATATATATATACGCATATATCCATACACAGATATACACATATATACACATATATACATTTTCAAGCATAAATATCTGGTCTTAATATAAAAAATACACACGTGTACACGAATTAATATATACACAAGTACACACATAAAATATATAAACACACATACATATACATATATGAAAAAATAACAAACACAAATATATACGTATGTATCTATACGCGGATATACACATATATACACATATATACCATATACATATGTTTATATATCAGACCTACCCACACATATACATGAACATTTTCGTACAGTACAAATATAAATACCCACATAGGCATATAAATATGTCCATTTAGCTACGCATACGTACACACAGAAAAAAAATACAACTTTTACACCTGTATAAACATACCCCTACATATAAGATATTAGTTAAAGCATCCATACCCATACATACGCATATATCTCGATCCAATTATACACACACACACGCATGTATACATATATACACATATGCATATACACGCAAATATATATATATATATATATATATATATACAAATATATATACACATACATATAAATATATAACCACATACAAAAAAACAATACATTAACACATACACACATAAATTCATACATATACATGACTACATATGTATATATATAGATACCGTTATATATACATATATAACATACATAAACCACACAAGTATATACATACACATCATTAAATATATATATATATATATATATATATATATATATATATAGAGAGAGAGAGAGAGAGAGAGAGAGAGAGAGAGAGATGCGTATATATAATACATACAATTATTTTGTCAAATTTTAAAAGTTTGGCATAAATAGCATTCAAATTGACATATCAAACTTTGATACTGATTAGCAAAATTTTATTTGTTATTGTTGAACCATGTTTTTGGCAACATAACTTATATTGCTACAGTTTATTATAATTAGCCCGGACATTCGAGAATATGAAAAGAGTTAGCAATTATGAGCAAGAAATTAAAAAATACGCTTACGTCATAAACATTTAGCGCCGATGTAGTTACTTTAGTGAGACGATAACAATCCATATTTCCCAATTACATAAGGATTCTACCCTTTTCTTGCAATTACTTGACTATCATAATACTAGATAACAAATTTTCAGTTATAACAACTACTTAAAATTATGTTTTCCTTTCATGAGGCAAGCGGAATTTGTTGATAATGGCTATGCAAGATTAAATTTTAAAAATGAACGCCATTATCTTTAAACTATGAATCTTGCATATTTATCTCCCCTGGCTTATGCTTATTCCGAAAATGAGTCATCTATAAAGCAATACAAAAAGTAGTCACCTTTTAAATTTATTTTCTCTTCTGTTGACAAGATTACATTTCTATACGTCATAAATAAAACGGATGCGTTACTTTTATCTGTAATTAACAGAAGGTAATCCTTCTGTCTTCTCCTTTAACGTCGAAACAATTTCATTCTGATTTAAAATGTAAAAATATAAAACACGTATTGTTAAATACGTAGTTTAACATAGTATACCTCACTAATTGATGCAAAAAAACAAAACAATTTACCTTTCGTATTCAAATAATTTCAATCATTTAAATTCCAAGTTGCATTCATAAAACGATGAGATATTTAGCCAGTCACGGGTGGCAACTTAAATACAGTCTTACCGTAATTTTTTACCTGAACAGAATTTAAATTAAGTGCATTGAAAAAAAACAAAATTGGAAACTAAACTAAATAATCTCGGGCAGCGGCGGAAGGGTCTAAGTCTTGCGATAGTTAACCACGCTGATGAGCTGCAGTAACGGTCTAATGGTGACTTGTAGGTTCCCGCCCTCCGTTTCCTAATAATCTTTAAGTTTCAAAATCAAAAAGATTAATAAATGTTCCATATGTATCACGAGTACTTTCGATTCTTCCTGATAAATATGGAACATTTAGTAATCTTTTTGATTTTGAAACTAAAAGATTATTAAAAGAATCGACAAAAAAGAAGGTATAATTAAGTAAATAATAATGTTGTGTTTAACTATGTTGCTTAAATGAAAAGGATGCTGTCTAAGTACACACATCTATTATATATATATATACATATATATATATATATGTATGTATATATATGTATGTATATATATATGTATATATATATATGTATATATTGTACGTGTAAATCAACGTCCCAGAATCTGAACATAGTCTAATGCACACGCCAACTAACAATGAAAATAATAATTACGTGATAAAATAAGTAATTAATACATTTACAGTTCATTATTGTTATATATACATACATATATATATATATATATATATATATATATATATATATATATATATATATATATATATATACATATATATATATATATATATATATATACATACACATATACATATATATACATATATATATAAATATATATATATAATTAACAAGATATATAGATTATAAAGAGTATACCTATACGAATATGATATATACGATATAAATAATGAATGGCAACACTTTTTATGCAAGAATTGGATGGGATTGAATGAGGATTACTACTATACACATTTTTGCTATGCTCATAACACCATAGTACCTCATTTATTTTTACTGTCTCCTCATTCGATTTTGCCTCCGTATATAGTCGAAAGTAACTGAAATGTTTGGAAACTCTCTGAATTAGTGCATTATACATAAGGTTTATATTTCATTACACTCAGCTCTATACTTATTTTAAGGTTCATGTGGAAGCACGTTGATATTGAGAACATAGAGGTTAACGTAGAAGTTTGGACCAACTCCACTGTCTACCCGAGAAAATCGTATATATATGATTTAACTTTCATAAAAATTGGATATATTTGACATTTTAAGGGCGTTATACTCTCATAGTCCCCTTAGGAATAGAATTAGTGATTTCTGAACACTTCCATTGTCTTCCCCGGTAAATGTTACACAAGAATACACTTTTAGATATTATCTAGATTCTCGAACTTTTTTTTTATGGAACAAAAAAACATCACACACATACATACATAGATTTATATATATATATATATATATATATATATATATATATATATATATATATATATATATATATATATATATATTCATACATATATATGTGTATATATATATATATATATATATATATATAAGAATAAAAAAGAAGACAGAATTAAATAATATTAAAGACAATGGTTGAGCTAAGGGTAAAACTTGTTCTTATTCACACCAATGTATTCGTATGGAATTAGTATTTAGCAAATTTATGTTAGAAAAAATATCCTTCGTTGAGTGTCCGTTTTAATTAATTTATTCATGAAGGCGTGCTTGAAAGTTTGTCTACACTCTTTCCAGCATTGTTCTGTCGACTTCCATGCGAATAACTTCTTTGAAATTGTCCAATGTACGTGGCTTACGCTCGTTCACATGTTCCTTCAGGTATCCCCGCATGAAATAATCACACCGATCAGGAGAACAAGGGCAAGACATGGATTATCAGGACACCTGCAAATTGAGCTTTCACATCGTCGCTATGTTGCGTTTCTGTGCTTGTTCTAGAGGTACTTCAATGGAATGTGCTCCGACCAACTTGCTTCACTTGTTCTCCCTCAACATAAATACCCCCGACACACCTGCCAATCAGCAAAACCTCACCACTTCACTGTAATCCTCAGATGCTGGAAAGCTTACTACTCTAATAGCATCTTTCCTCAAACTGCTTGACTTTGTAATACCCTCCCTACTCCCAGTATCCCCGACTGTAACAACATGCATACATTTTAATGTAATGTGAACAAACATCTCGCTGCACCACTCCCTACTTTGGATGCTTCTATTAATCTGGTCCATAATTCACAGTAGCCCCTTACGTCCAAGTGACAATGTGCTTTTTTGAGGTGAATATAAGAACAAAAAATCCGTTTTCTTCTCATTATTTTTATCTCCATTTTCTTCCTTTTCATTTCTCTCGTTTCAGAATTTTTTCCTCACTTTCCATTCCTCCTTCTTTTTTCCACTTCATTCATTTCTTCTTCGTTCATTCTTTTGTTCTTTACTGAGAGTTGAATAAAGCATAGCTAGGAAGCTATGCTTAATTCAACTCTCTCTACTCTTCTCTTTATTTCTTTCCCGCATTCACCATCCATTATTTTCGTCTTCCTCCTTTCCTTTCGGTCCTTATTCATTGCTTTTCTTCTTCATTTATTTCCCTTCACTCCAATTCTCGCTTCCTTCGTCTCTTCAACGCTTCCGCCCTTTTTTTCCTTCCTTTCTTTCTTCAACACACCCTTTCTTTCCTCTATTTTTTTCCTCAACCTCTTTACACCCCTTAACATTTATTGCTATTTTTTCATTATTTTCTTCTTCAATATGTGTTGACAAATCTGCAGTAAATCAACTACTAGCAACAAATAACAACGCATGATCCTTATCACAATAGTTGCGAGTTATTTTCAGTGTTGATCATTACCCCCCTCCTTGTTTTCAACTCCTCCCTTGCTCCCACCCCACACGGCGACGACACGCCTAACAAATTGAAGGAGAGCTATATGTGTGTATTCATCTCATCTAATTAAATTAAGAAAGATACACGCACACGATACGGGCACATCGCACACCCTTTTCGAATGCAGAG
>OY744521.1:103489164-103606664 GCA_963556195.1 Sepiola atlantica | reverse complement strand
CCACAGCCGTTAGAATTCAAAATGCGTTTATGACATTGAATGAGTGTTTTTTAAATTAATTAATTTATTTTATTATCGATAAAAAGTACAACGTTTTATTAGAACTATGGTGTAAAATAGCTAAACTCGATCTAAATCTAAGATTTGATTTGTTAGTATAAGTTTGTTAATTAAAGGAGATGAATTGTAGATTCAGGGAATTGTTATATTTTATATCTCTTTCATGTTAACCAAGCCTTTTCTTAAGTTCACGTTAGGTTTCATCTAGGTATATCGATAACAAATATTGCATGGGACAGTATAAATACTTGGATTAGATGAGCGTGTTTTTCGAAAAATGTTTTAATGATTTTTATGTGTGTTTCATAGTTTGTGATGTTGTTTGTATTGTAGAATTCCTAGTTTATTTAGAGTGTTGAAAATTATTATATTATTGACGTGGGTAGGTAAAAGAAGATGTCTTTTTTATAAGAGAAGTGTTCGGTGTATATGAATCTTGGTTATTGTTTCTGGCAAAATATTTGTAGTTTTCATTTATTTAATATGATATATGTGGGGTATTGCAATGTTTTCAGTGAATTTGTAATGTATTTGAATTCTTTGTCTAGATATTGCGGACTACAAATTCTGAATACACGTAGGAAGAAACCGATTATAATGCCTGTTTTTATGACCGCTAATACAATTAATAAACATAACGGCTTCTACAATTCATCTCCAACAAACTTATACTAAGAACTTAAATTTATATCCAGGTTAGCTATTTTGCACCAAATTCCCAATAAAACGTTGTATATAATATCGATAATGAAATAAATAAATAAATAAATAAATAAAAATGCACTCATTCTATGTCATAAAAACATTACACATTTTTAATTCTAAAAGATATAGTTCGTTCGAAATAAATTCCTTTCACCTACAAAATCGCACCACATTTTTTAATTCTAACGGCTATGTCGTTTAAAATAACAAACAAAATATTCCATGTCATATACGCATTACACATTTTGAATTCTAACGGCTATGGTTTGGTCAAGAAAAGAACAAAATCTTTATTTTCACATCGCAAACACACCAAATATATTCAGATATTGTACTTGCACTTGCATTTTATTTCTACAAATAAATAATCCCGAGGAAGTCTTGAAAAAAAGATGAAACATAAATAATGTTTGTTTTATATATATATATATATATATATATATATATATATATATATATATATATACGGTAATCTGCTAAATTAATGAACGGATTGTTATGAATTTTGAAATATATATATATATATATATATATATATATATATATATATATATATATATATATATAGATATATTTAGGCAACACGGTAAGTAACATAAATCCTACACTAAAGACATATATATATATATATATATATATATATATATATATATATATATATATATATATATCGATTCTCTAGTGGGGTGAAACGCAGACGCCTCTGTGTAGCTTAATTGCCATGAATATATTTTCATATATATATATATATATATGTATATATATACAGGGTGACCCCCCCCCCAAAAAAAAAACGGGCCCCAAATCAAATTAGGCCCCGTTTCTTAGTGTTTCGTCCGAATGAAATGAATTTTGGGGCATAACTAGTTTATTATATTCACAACATCATATCAAAAGACTAGGGAATTTGGCCTGTTTTTCTCTGTTCTACAGCATGTGTTCTAGATGGACTCCTTTTAGCTCCGTGCATTTCTTGAGGCGCAGAACGAAGTTGTCCATGACGTTCTTACAAACTGAATTGCGAATGGCTCTCACTTCCTCCCTGATGGCTTCCTTGAGTTCCGTGATGGTTCTGGGTTTCCTTGCGTAGATTCTGTCATTAAGATAACCTCAAAGGAAATAATCTGGGGGGCTTATGTCCGGGCTATGGGGTGGCCACTTAAAATTAGTCTTGAGACTGATCACTCGGCCTCCGAAGTTCTCTTTCAGCCAATCTCAGGACAGGTTTGAGGTGTGAGAACTTGCTCCGTCTTGCTGGAACCAGAACTTGCTCATGAGCGACGGGTAAAGGGTCTGGAGCTCACTCTTGAAGGTTTTGAGGACACATACCGCTCCTGGGTGACTGTCACTGCTGCGCCAGATTCTTCGATGAAGATTGGTCCGATGATGCTTCTGACCGAGATTGCAGCCCACACCGTGCAATTAGGAGAGTGCAGGGGCTTGGTGGCTACTTCATTGGGTCTGGAGGATCCTCAGAAGACATTTGTCTTGGAGTTCGCCTTTCCGTCAAGATGGAAGTGGGCTTCATCCGAGGTCTAAAGGAGGTTAAGGAAACCTGGTGTCTCCTCGATCTTATCGAGCATCTTGACTGCCATAGCGCTTCTCTGCTTCTCATCTGAAGCTGTAAGGGTCTGCAGCGTCTGTATTCTGTATGGGTAAGCCATGATATTGTTCACCAGCACTCTCCTGCAAGTCTCACGGGAGATACCGAGGGACTGACTTTGCTTACGCACAAAGCGTTTCGGACTCTCCTGGAGAGACTCTCTCACACTTTCGACCAGTTCGGCTGTCCGCTTCTTGGGACGTGCCGAGTGGCTTGGACGGTTCTCACTGGCAGCGTTGAAGTTCTCAACGGTCCCATACTTCTCGAAGTGGTCCACCCAGTTCTGAATTCTGCTTTTGGGTGAAGCCTTTTCACATCCGAACTGATGCATGAAACTGTCCTGGGTTTTCTTAAACGAGCCTGTCTTGTAGTAAAATTTAACACAGTGTCTTCTTTGTCCCAGCTCCCACTGAGATCTTGGTGTACTCACGGTCGTTTATTTTGCCATGTCCTGTAAAATAAGGGCAATCGGTGAATAAATAAAGGAGATATCACATAAAGTGGACACGGGGCCCGTTTTTTTTAGTCACCCGTATATATAATTATTTATAAATGATATTTTTCAATTAACCCATACATACACATATCCCTACCCGTCACACGGTTTGAACCACAATACGAGAGTCATATTTAGCTTAGTAGTAGGAGCGCATACCGATGTGTCCATCACGCATTGCCTTAGAAATGCAAAATCAGCGGCTGTATCAGCAAGCCGTCACGAGAACTCAATAGGCGGGTCCTAGAGTATTTCATTACGCTATAAATAACGGCGTGTTGTTAATATACTTAAAGTGCTTAATCTAGCGAGTGCTTTGAACTATTATTTATAAATAATATTTCAAATTAACCTATATACACATGTGTTTCATGCAAAACCTGCAATCATCAGTATTGGACGAGACAATCTCTGCCGGTCACATGGTTCGAACCACAATATAAAAGTTATATTTGACTTAGTAGTCCGAGTGCGTACCGATGTTACCACCACGCGTTGCCTTAGAAACGGGAGAGTAAATTAACGTCTAAATGGCAAATTCGCAGCCGTATCAGTAAGCCGTCATAATAACTCAATATATATATATATATATATATATATATATGGATTTTAGAAGTATATGGTATATGTTTGATCTACGGATCGAAGAAAAGTTTTAAATTACGGCTTCAACTTTTAAGTTGACGTGTAAAGATGAGTGTCGAACGAACGTATCAGATAATCGTATGCAATTTCTCGGAACAGTTTGAAATCCGACCTGTCTTTTCAAATGAGTTATCTGTCAGTTTTGTAGATTCGTTCAGCTTGTATTTTAAATATTAAACCTTTAATTTCAATTATCCGACCGTCGAATCTTCTGTCTATCAACGTTGAAATGACAGCGAATCTGTGGCAAAAAGAAACGTGCGTGCAAGTTTGACAACTGTTGAGAGACTTCAGTGGAAGCACATCGGGTGCATTTAGAAAAGATGTACATATATCTCGAGATAGATACGAACGTAATTCATTATATCAGGAAATAGGAAGTATGAAAAGGATGAAACTTTAATTAGCTTCGATGGATATGGGTAGAATAACTTTACGCCTCGTATCACGTACAAGTTAGAAATATATATAATAATATCTCTCCAGATCACGCTTATAGTATATCAACTAGATTGACCGGAAAGGAACGAAAAGACTCTTTTAATCCAAAATGTTATTTCTTTTATTCACAATATAAAAATATTTTTAAATATAAGTATGTTTCATATTAAAATGAAAACTATCATTGAATTTGAAAACAATAAATACGAATAGTGAATTAATGAGATTTTCTTTTACAAAGCAATATGCACATTAGTTACATCACATTTAATTTTTATGGAAATCTCTCCAGACAAAGCATGAATCCGCTTGATACAAGGAGCTAAAAAGAACGAAATATGATTATCGCAAAAACAGGAGATACCTATTAGTTTTAATCTTGAAAAGGCCAAGATTATAGGTAGAAGGAAAACAGTCAGCAGGAAGAGAGTTTCACACCTCTGCAGTTCTTGGAAAGAAGCTACTGGAATAGGAACCTGTATTAAAATGAGGTATTAAAACAACGAATTGATTGAGACTACTAGACCAATGAATCTAACATGCTAGAACAAAAGGAGAAGGGAATAGATCACAAAATTCCGAAAAACACACGACATAATAGCATTTATAGAAAAGACTACTGATATGTTTTTGCACCTTATCAAGAACCCTCAAATGGGACAGAGATTCACCAGTCAAAATATGACAACAGTACTCCATACATGGTCTGATAGTAGATTTATAGAGATAGAAAAGAACCCCAGGTGTTATAATGTGTTTGGAGCGATAGAAAGAACCGACTTTACGAGAAGCAGTGGGGGTTGCGTTCGCGCTTAACATCCATGAACAGGAAATAATTTTACATTTAATTTTTTTAGGGTTAGCTAGCGTTGCCCGGGACCATTAACAAAAAAATAGAATGGATCTAATGTATGAACTCCAAGAAAGATTTGATAAGAGAGAAAGACCAACACGTTTCAGAGTCAATTTCTCCCCAAGAGCAAGAGCCATCCACGAGAATCTCAGGAAGAAAAGGGACACGCCTACATTTTCAAGACGGTGGTTAAGTGGATATCGACACGGACTGAAGACCTGGGTATGCAAAGTTCGAATCCAGTTGATTCCACATTACCACTTTCACTTAGGGATGTTGGCAACCTTCTCGTGGTCCCTCTCGTAAGTATCCGATGTCTTTCCAGAAAGATTTCTAACTAGAAAAACATCGGGGAAACTAATGCCAACACCAGAATCATCTGATTCACGCGAAAGAAGAAGTATATGAGAAAGGTATTGTTCTTCTATTTGAATATAAAATTGGTAGTTTTAATCTTATAGCCAGTGCGATAAATTACTTACATTTGTAAATGATGAGCTTAAAAGGCGAAATAAATCGTTCTTTCCGATAGGCCGGTAAAATAATGAGTGAATTTAAAATACAAGATAATAATAAGATACAATAGAACAATGAAGAATCTTATTTAATAGGGATTTTGTCTGTCTGTCATCTTTTTGTAAACGTAATATATACATTGTGGAAATTGTTTCTTTTCGAAATATCAATGATCTTAACTACTTTTTGAAATGAATTAATTGACAACCATAAAAAGAAAATAGGTTTTACTTTTATTCTATTTATAACAATAGAATTGTGGGGACTGCGTTCGCGCATGACAACCATAAAAAGGAAATACTTTTTACATTATTTTGTTATAACAATAATATTGAGGGGTCTGCGTTCGCGCTTAATATCCATAAACAGGAAATACGTTTTACTTTATTTTATTATAACAATAATATTGAGGGGGGTCTGCGTTCGCGCTTAGCAACAATAAACAGGAAATGCGTTTTTCTTTCATTTTTTAACAACAATAATATTGTGTGGTCTGCGTTCGCGCTTAACATCCATAAAAAGTAAATGCGTTTTACTTTTATTTTATTTATAACAATAATATTGTGGCGTCTGTATTCGTGCTTGACACCCATAAACAGGAAATACGCCTTGCTTTTATTTTATTATAACAATAATATTGTGGGATCTGAATTCCCAGTTTCCATACATAAAAAGGAAATACATTTTACTTGATTTTATTTATAGCAATATAGTGGGGACTGCGTTCGCGCTTAACATCCATAAACAGGAAATAAGTTTTACATTTAATTTATTTACTAGCAGGGCTACCCAACGTTGCCCGAGGCCATTGAAAAAAGGTAGAAGAGGCTAAAAAGTGTAACACATTTCTATTAAAACTTCTATTTGTCTACCCCTCTCTATCTATCTCTTTATCTTTCTTACTTTGCTTCTCCCCCATGTTCCCTTTCCTCTCTTCCGTCCAACTCATACCTCTATTTTGTAATATAAATTTAGACTTTTGTATATTTCAATTGTTTTAATAAATAATAATAATTTTTCAATATTTATAGCCAATTCAGGGAGTATCTTTTAATGTTTTCTTTTTTACTTTGCCTTACTTTTTAGCCAGCTGCTGAATACTTACAAATATTTTTTTTTAACTGCATACATTTGTACATAATAATAACATTTAAAGGGAATATTCATAGAGATATTGTGTCTATATGTATGTAACCAAAAGTACGCCACTGTTCTTAAATATATTACTTTTCTGAATATTGAGAAGAATTCGATATTAGTCTTGAGCGCATATATTTGCTAGTCATTTATCACGCTAATATATTAACGACCTTAATTTACGTATAGACGGAAGTGTCGTCATACCACTTCTGTCTGTACGTATTATCTTATTTCTTTCTTCCTTTCTTTCTTCTTTATTTCTATTATTTTCACTTCTTTCTTCTTTCTCACTTCCTTTCTTTCTTTACTTTGTTCTTTATTTCTCTATTTATGTAAATTTTTCATTCATTTCCATTCTTTCTTCTGTCTTTTTTTGTTTATTTACTTTCATTTTTATTTTGTTTTAGAAGTCGCACATTACTTTTTTCTTCCTTTTTCTTATTTTGTTATTCTTTCTTTTTTCTTTCTTTGTCTTTTTTTTAATTCTTTCTTTCTGTCGCGTACATTGTTACTCTATCTTTGTTCATCTCTTTGTTTCCGTGTCTCTTTTATTTTTCTTTCTTTCTTTTGGTTGTAGTGACTCTGTCTATCTTCCTTTTTTTTTCTATCCAAAAAATGTTAACATTTATAACAGACAAATCAAACACGTTACCTTGGGCCCTGAAAAATCAAAATCAAAAGCGTAACCTCTCTCTTTCTCTATCTCTCTCCCTTATCAGTCATGCTACTTTTTAAGCACACCGCCACTCCGGGCTGCTTCTCTCTCTAATTAACACGGAAACTTTTGCAACTGCTTAAATATAATGAAAAGAAAAAGAAAAAGTTATCAGAAGCCGGCAGTTTGACATAATTTTAACATTTGTTTTCGAAAATTTAACAGTAAAACCAAAACTAAGTACATATCTTGGACCTCCCAGGCATAAATTTGTCCATCTCTAAGCGGATGAATATTAAATGTTTTAACTGTAACCACCTCGAGAATTGAATGAGTAACTTTGTGTTTTCTTATCTCCAATTAATTATACAATATTATCTTTTTTATTTTAATTTTACATTCTATAATATTTAACTTTGGAAGGAAGTTCCATGATATACTTTATATTGATTGAATGAAAGGGGGGGGGGGTTGTAAATACAGTGACATTTATTGAAATAATATATGGTAAATGTAAAGTCTTTAAGCGCAACGTTTCCCGAAAATGAATGAGAACAAACGCATAATCCCGCTTCAGGCCCTGAACCCCGTATTAATATTTTAATTTTTATTTTTTCATGTCTCTAATTGTAAAAATCTAAATAAAAAAGTCGCGCTTTCTTTTTATTGGTGTCAGAGATGAACGCAGATCCCAAGCTATTACTCAAATGCTAACCCTGCCTACTTGAATGAACCGGAGGAGGGTCGTTTTCTTTATCAGAATCCTTGGACTATATAATAGACTTCTCGGATATACAGTAAATGCGCCAACGACTCAAAAATTCAAGGCGAAATTGGACAGGTACTAGGCTACTGTATCCTCTTTGTGTACAATTCTACCACACATTTACCTACATGGCAACTGAAGCAAGCTTATTTCATTGTTTGCCATATTAAATTGAAATTGAATTGATTTGTATTATTGTAGTCACTTTGATAAAATGGAAATATACTTATTAAAGTACCGTTGTTAATGTAGTTAAAATATATACAGTCTATCTCCAAAACTCTTACAGTTTGTGACATATTTCCTTTTTATAGACACCGACGCGACTGTATTGTTGTTAGTCCTGAGATCAAAATGAAATATACTTCTTAAAGTAATTAGAGTAATGTAGTTTAAGAATATATATAGTTATTAGGATCTATCTGAAAAATAGTGGGATGAGCTTTTGATATATATCTATTTTATGAATGTCTAACGCGAACAAAGACCCTTCGATGTTATTGTACTACTTTTTAATCAACATGAGATATGAAACATCACTCAATAGTCTCAGGCCTAAATGATCAAATTACAACTTTTCTCTTGGGTAACATTCAACTTTATTCATCAACATAGTCTCCTTCTAGAGATATACACTTATCCCAACGATTCTTTAAAGACTCGATACGTTTTTATCTACACTGATTTCTCTTTGACCTCAAAATACGCCTTAGTTTCAAACATTTTTTCATTGCAGCCAAATCTCTTTAGTTCGAACATTCTTTTGCGGTCATCAAACAGTCAGTGGTCGCTTAGGGCAGATCTGAAGAATAGGGTGAGTGCTGAAGCAACTCGAAGTTTGATTCATGTAGTTTTGTTATCATTGGTATCGTCTTGTGACACGGTGCATTGTTTTGGTGTAAGTGTAATTTTTCTTCTTCATTGGTGGCTGTTTTTTTTCTTCAACCGCAACAATAATGCTATATTATATTCTCTATTGATGGTACTCTTCAAGGTAATCGATGGACAAAATACCTTTCACATCCAAAATTACGGAGGCCAAAATATTGCCTGTTGATATTTGCATAGTTGATAGCATCGGACGGCTTTCACCTGCTGCTCTCCATTTAGCTAATTGCCGATTTGCCTCCTGCGTGAAGTGCTGGATCTATGTTTCATCCGTTTTAACATATTGACGCAGATACTCCTTTCTTCTTCATGGAAACAGTTCATAAAACCGCTCTTAATCGTTGTCACGTTGTTGTCTTTGATCGATTGTGAGCAAACGCGGCACACAGTATGACTACAACTTTCTCATTGACAAATGTTCATGCAAAATAGTGAATACGTCGCCTTATGATATCTTTAACACTTATTCTATATTTTTTACTAGTGGCGCCATATTTATTTATTGAGTTGCGTGTTAATTATTTAAGTATTTTGGTTACTGTAGTTTAATAATATATATGGTTATGGGGGTCTATCTCCAAAACTTGACGAGAGGATTGTGACATATTCTCTACTTAAAGAAGTCCGGTGCAAACATAGGCCAACAATACCGCCTTTGTGTTACCTTTTACTTACCGATGGGTTTACACACCATTATACATCAGGTTCTTACTGGTCTGCAGTTATAAAACCACTCAGACGCCGATGTTGATTTATAGAAAAGGTTTATCTAAAACGAAAGACAGTAACAGAAAATATCAGAGCGACGGGCTTCTCGTGTATATGTGAGATGTGGAGAACGACATATATTTCGATAGACGGATAGCTCGTCTTGTTACATCCCGCCACACTGTGCGCGCTGCTTCTCCCATTAGATAAAGAAAACACACACACGTCTTTTCTGCTTGAAGTCTCGAAAGCCAAAGGGATGAAAACATCTTCTCCACTCCGGTAATCATGTGGTTTCGTGACTTCCTATTCTAAACACGACCCTCGTTAGTAACACTTGATCAAAATGGAGCATACCATGTGTTATGCAGTTGTAAAATATATATATAGTTGTGAGGGTTTATTTACAAAAACTTAGAATGAGTTTATTATATATTTCCTTTTTCTGAACGCGGGAGAGGGAGGGGGGAGAGAAGAAACCGCACTATTATTGTACGCCGATTGATCAAAATGCAGTGTACTTATCCAGGTACCCTAGGTAGTGCAGTTTCAGTACATCGTGTTATAAAGCTCTATCCCTTGAATCTTCGGAATTCATGACTTATTTTCTTTTTGCGGATGTCTAGCGCGAACGTAGAATCAACGATATTAGTTTACAACATAAGGAATTACCTCCTCTTTTTTTAGAGGTTTCCCCGATAACGAGGAGACAAGAAAGATAGTGTTGCACGCATTCCATGAATAAGTAAAAAGCAAGTTTGTAAAGCCAGTTGAGCATAAAAAAATGACATATATAAAAAAATGCGAGAGTGAAAAAAAGGTAGAAATAAATTGTCGAACATTTAAAAAAATTTAAATCATTTGTAACGTGCAACACCATTTCCCGTTAGTGGTTCGTTAATGCCACGATTAAAATAGCTTAAACCCAGCGTCCAACAAAGTAAAGAAAAATTTTAAAAAACCCTATAAATTTAACAGTAACAATGAAATAAATAAATATTAAAATATATCGCCGTAATCTTGTTTTAAACATTGTACTCACATAGTTCAGTTATCTTTAATCTATAAAAATGCACATTTGGCGTAAGATAAGTGTCGGTCTAATAAAGAAATAATGGCTTGTATAATATGAACCGGGAGTATTAAAAATTAATTGTATTCATTCTTGGGAAGAGGCAAGGAACAGCTGCGAGAGAGATTTCGCTTAGTGTGTTAACTGGCTAAATCCAAGATATTGAATCATCGTTATAAAAGCATGGCCTTGTGGCATAGTTACAGCATATCTAATTTCATACGTTTTCAATACATACATACATACATACACACATACATACACACACATATATATATATATATATATATATATATATATATATATATATATATATATATATAAATATTAATATATAATATAATATATATATATTAACTGGCTAAATCCAAGATATTGAATCATCGTTATAAAAGCATGGCCTTGTGGCATAGTTACAGCATATCTAATTTCATACGTTTTCAATACATACATAGATACATAGATACATACATACATACATACATACATACATACATACTCTCTCTCTCTCTCTCTCTATATATATATATATATATATATATATATAAATATTAATATATAATATAATATATATATATTAACTGGCTAAATCCAAGATATTGAAATCATCGCTATAAAAGCATGGCCTTGGGGCATAGTTACAGCATATCTAATTTCATACGTTTTCAATACATACATACATACATACATACATACATACATAATCTCTCTCTCTCTCTCTCGCTCTCTCTCTCTCTATATATATATATTAATATATAATATAATATATATATATTAACTGGCTAAATCCAAGATATTGAAATCATCGTTATAAAAGCATGGCCTTGTGGCATAGTTACAGCAAATCTAATTCTACATCCACACACACACACACACACACACACACACACACACACACATATATATATATATATATATATATCGAGGGGATCACACGTGAGTGTTTTCTGCTTTCTGTTTTTTTCATTAACTTTACACTCGATATGTTATTATTATAAACTAGTGGAAATTCCACAGTGTTTTCTACATCAATCTGTATAATGTACTGTTAATAATATTATCCGGTGTCTAGAAATATGCTCATATTTTACTCACCAAAATTTTCGATTCCAAGTCTCTCCATCCAATATATTCGTTGTTTATTTATTGCATTTTTTTAGGAGCGTGACACACGAACACACACGCTATCGTATTAATATATAGATGTCTTTCATTTTGGTTTCTGAATAGGAGAGAGTAATTCGTTTTATTCTAGCATATTGCACATTACGAAACAATTATAATGCCATCTTCAATTTCGCCATTGTAAAAAGATAGATGTTGTAAGAAAAGAATGACTTTTGGTCATTGAAATTTAAATAATAATTTATATATATGATATAATGTTATCTCAGGCATTACTTTCTCCTTTGAGTAAGTAATCTAGTATATGATGTGTTGTCATGATACTAACTTCCAAGAAATTACCCCCTCCCTTCTTTCGGGGTAGTGTAGTAAATATTTTTCACCATAATACCATTCTTACAGGCATCACCTCTTTCTTTGGGGTAGATAGTGTATTATATGATACCATCATACCAGGCAAGCAATAATATACCAATCCAGTCGCATATATTTGCTATTATATATGTATAAAAATTCAATAAATGTTATAGATATTTTTAATATAAATATTTTAAATATTTTAAATATTTTAAATATTCTAAATATTTAATATTTATAAAAAATATTATTGTATATATATATATATATATATATATATGTATATATATATGCATATATATATATGTATATCTATATGCATATATATATATGTATATATATATGTATATATATATATATATATATATATATATATATGCATAACTTGTTACAAATATCCAAGGGGTATAAATCCGAAGGAAGTTGAAACCGGGTTCATGAGAGTGCTCAATGAAAATTCAGAGCAAAATATATTTTGTTGATGGTTTTATTCCACTTTGCTACATAATATATTGTGTTTCATTAACGTTTATTGAGTTGACGTTTATTTTAAACGTTAATGAAACACAATATATTATGTAGCTAAATGAAACAAAACCATCAACAAAATATATATATATATAGTTATCGACAGACACGTGTTTAATCGTCTTTACCTAGACCCCTGCAGTTGGTATCCGGTGCTTTACCGACTGAGTAAACGAAACTGCTAATGGCTGTTATAAATACTATGTTGTATTTAAATGGAACTATTCATTTATTTACATTCTATACGATATTAATAACCGAAAGTATTTAATTCTCAATTATTTTTTATTGAAGAGTATTTTCTTTATACTAATTAAAACAGCCATTTCTTTCACGAAAGTGACCCACCAATATTTGAGTATATATATATATATATATATATATATATATATATATATATATATATATATACATATGTATATATATACACACACACACACACACACACACATATATATATATATATATATATATATATATATATATATATATATATATATCTTTGCTAAGCTATGTAAGTTCCTCAGAAATTTTACTTAATATATCTGACTTTCCCTTTTAAATTAACATCAATATTATTTCATTTCCCGACTCGAAAATTGCATATTCCTGTGTAATTGTTATATGTGTGCGTATAGGACACTCAAAAGATATATATGATCTGTGTGTAATTTTCTTAAAAAAAACGATTTGATTTTGTTTTCGCCCACACACATACCAGGTCATAGTGTAAACAGCGTAAGATTTGACCCACTTAAATTTTGCATCCCTCTTTTTTAACTTAAAAAAGAGATTAGCTCTTCACTTAATGTTGCCTTCAAATTAGATAAACTGGCATTTGAACGAAAAATGATGTAATTTTAGGCAATAAACCGTTACTTATAAAATTACCTTTGAGTTAATTTAAATAGTTTAACAGTATGAACGTTATTCGAATGGATGACTTAATATATCTAACTGACTCATAACTGGTACATTTAAAATGATATTAGCTCTGCACTTAGTTCCGCATTCAAATGAGACAATTATGGGCATTTGCAAGTTAAATGAAGTAATGTTAGGCAATAGTGAACTATAACTTTTTATAAATAAATGATAGAATTGAATAGTTATATGAAGGAATATCACTGAATTAAAATTCTATGATTCCCGCGTATTTTTAGGTGTGCTAACTTTGTACCGAAAAAATCAAAATGGCGTACTAAGGAGATTTTTTTCTCGTGTGAAGGTATTTTTCTTTGTTTTTTCTTGCTCACAATAACCCACAATGTGGTGTAGGTTTTTTCAAGACTTTTCAATTTGATAACTTTTCTTCTTTGTGGATTTTCCTGATGATCTTGAGGTGTAGCAAAACTGATATTGATATATTAATGTTGTTTAGCTCCCCTCCAAGGGAAACAAGTCGTAAAGTACATCTCACAGGCATGTCACGTTTTTTTTTAATGTGAAAAAATAAAAATTGAAAATAAAAACCATGATTATTGGAATATAAAATAAACTTGTCTTATATATATATATATATATATATATATATATATATATATATATATATATATATATATATGTGTGTGTGTGTGTGTGTGTGTGTGTGTGTGTGTGTATGTGCGTATGTATGTAAAGGAAATTAGTAATTTTACCGACATGTGTTTCGGCGCTACTACGATTCGTCACTGTAGCTAGACACATAGAAATATATATATATGTATATATATACTTATCAATTCCAGTTTATTTGAACTATTTAAAGGGATTTTCAGGGTTATAATATGGTTACAACCTCCTATTTGAAAATTCAAATATTTGCACCAAATTTCATCCAGTCATTAGACAATATTTTTTTTATCATGGAAATCGGCCCAGAAAAGGCATGGAGCCACTGGATGTCAAAAGCAAAAAAATGCTACTTCAATATCAAAAACTATCCAAGGATAAGTGTTTGCTAGAAAATTAAAGCAGCATTTCTTGAAATCACATTTCTTCTAAAGACCTCTTGTAATTTTAGATATTTTCTAGAATCAAAATTGGAATAATGATTCTAGACACAATGTTTAGTAGCAGAATGATCCGTGAACTGTTTGATGATAACTATCATCAGTTCACTTAAATCTCATTGGAAAATTCATTTTGCATAACGTGGGTCAAGTAGTGAGCCTCTACGTTAGAACAGATCCGGAGTTATCGCCCAAAGTGTAATTTTTACCGTTTCCGTGAACTTTCTGTTGACCTTTGATCTAAATATTAGTGAGACAATGACCAATATTTTTACCATGTTTTGTGACGATTAATCAAGCGATGTGAACTCTATGGTATACGCAAACAAAAAAACAACGCGACTTGACCGAAACCATAAACTCTTCAGCAAAAAGAAATCCTTATATATATATATATATATATATATATATATATATATATATATATATATATATATATATATATATATATATATATATATATATATATATATATATACAGGGTGGGCAAAAATAAGGGTCCTATTTTTAAAAATTCATAACTTTTTTATTTATTGATTAAAAATTTTTTTTTTTTTAGAATAAGTAAAGGACCCCTTCCGAAGCAAGCATGAGCCGTATTAGCCCTAAGGAACGTACCCTCATTTAGAAAACATTATTTTTGCTTAAAAAACTCAAAACAGTGTAAAAAACAATACTTTAGTTTTTGTAAGTTTTAAGAAGTGTTTTTCGGCTAAAATTTGTTTTGTTTATTTCAAAAAATCTTGGAAGGGTCAGTTTACACACACATACAGTTTGGTGAGTTTAACTTTTATTTTGTGGAAGTTATTCAAATTCAAGTTATTCAAATTTAAAGATAGGACCCTTATTTTGGCCCACCCTGTATATATATATATATATATATATATATATATATATATATATATATAATAAACATATTTATTATTTTTTCGAGTAACATCGGTTCGATTTTTTCGTGAGTAATGCTAGGATTAAAATAGCTTAAACCCAGCGTCCATCAAAATAAAGAAAAATACAAAAAAAAACTATAAATTTAACAGAAACAATGAAATAAATAAATATTAAAATATATCGCCGTAATCTTGTTTTAAACATTGTATTCACATAGTTCAGTTATCTTTAATCTATAAAAATGCACATTTGGCATAAGATAAGTGTCGGTCTAATAAAGAAATAATGGCTTGTATAATATGAACCGGGAGTATTAAAAATTAATTGTATTCATTCTTGGGAAGAGGCAAGGAACAGCTGCGAGAGAGATTTCGCTTAGTGTGTTAACTGGCTAAATCCAAGATATTGAAATCATCGTTATGAAAGCATGGCCTTGTGGCATAGTTACAGCATATCTAATTTCATACGTTTTGAATACACACATAGATACATACACACATACATACATACATATATAATCTCTCTCTATATAAATATTAATATATAATATAATATAATATATATATATATATATATATATATATATATATATATATATATATATTAAATATGAAACTAAAAGTATACTTTTAGAGGATAGAACCTTTATTGAAATAACTCAATATGCGAAATAGAGCAATTATAAAGATGAATGAAAGAAAAAAAGATAAATATGTACGAATGACAAATCTATTTCAACTTCGATTGTTCAATGCGAGTACACCTTGCATTGAACAATCAAAGTTGAAATAGATTTGTTATTCTTACATATCTATCTTTCTTCTTTCATTTACCTTTATATATATATATATATATATATATATATATATATATATATATATATATTACATATACATATATATATATATATATGAATATATTATATATATATAAATATATATATATATATATATATATATATAAATGTATATATGTATATATATATAAACAAATATATATATATATATATATATATATACACATAAATATATTTACTTAAACTGAAGCTTTGTCCTCTATACTTAAAACTTGATGTGTTTTTTCTTTATCTTTAAAACATCTAATTTTAGCCAAGATGATGTTACACTGTAAACTACTCTGTGTTTATATTTCATGTCCATGCCATCTAGTATATAAACTTATCTAGTCGACGATTTCGAGTTTGTCATCGATATCAATTAATCAGATTAATTTGTTATATATCGAACGGGTAGATCTCGTAGTAGATAGTTAAGTTAGTTGTGAATCACAGAAAATGAAAACCCTGTGAGGTTAGCCGAACTAAACTTAATGGTCCTCACTTGAAGATTGCTTAGGCTATTGTAATGTACTAGAAACGGATATTACGTCACATGCTGAAAGAGAGAGGATAATAGAACAGCATGTCGGATAACACGCGAAAATGGTATGTTCATCCATGTATTTTTAAATCTCTGAAAATCGGTAGTTTTATATAATATGCATGCAATTTTATATAGTATGCTTGAATTTTCCAGGTGGCTAAGTGTTTAACGACGCGTGTGCCGAGTTCGAATCCAGTTTATTCCACAGAAACACGTTCATCTAAACCCGCACCTGCCCTTTTGTCTAAGAAGAGGTAAATAAAATATTTGATTTTTTTTATAATATACAATACTGACTTTTTGATAATATACTAATATTTATACCAAATACACGTTTATTTTTAAAAAATATAATTTACTGGAAGTTTTAATAACATACCGACAGTTTTATATAATATACTCGTATTTTTATACAATATTCTTTTATGTACTATACTATTTTAAACGAACATAATAATAATAATAATAATAATAATAATAATAATAATAAGAAGAAGAAGAAGAAGAAGAAGAAGAAGGAGAATGGTCAAAGAGGATAAAAAGACGGATGAGGGTGAGCACTAACAAGACCTCCACTGGAAGAGTGCACAGTGAAATGAGACCGTAAGGAGGCTTATTATCATCTAAATCCAATACCAAAAGCTGTTGCTAGCGAGAAATCAATGGTAAGTGTATGTTGTGATAACGCAAAGTCATTTGATATAGTTATCGAAAGTGGTGGAGAGTACTGGAGATCTGGGGAGACTTATTGTCAATCAGACTCCAGGGAACACGCCCGGTGATTATCAGTGAGCAATCACTGATAATGACCTGTGTGTGAACCCCTAGTGAGTACAAATAATAATAATAATAATAATAATAATAATAATAATAATAATAATAATAATAATAATAATAATAATAAACACATCAAATAAATATCATACTATAGTAAGAAATATCATTAGACAGCAAAATAATAATTAAATAATAAATATATTGATTTTCTGTGAGCCTGCTAACATTTCAGCTTCCAGGGGAAAACACTCTCCAAATTTAGTGGAGATTTTGTTTTGAGAAAGAGGTGACATCTCGAACATTACAATAAAAAATAATAAAATATGACACGATAGTATACAACTCGGGTTCGATACACTACCTCGGTACATACACATTTAATTGAAAATTATTGAATTCTTAAATATCATCATTTCAGTTAGTTACGCTTTAATCATGTGATTTCCTATCAACCAAAATTGCATTGTCATCGCCTTAAATTTAACTTCTTAGAGTTTAGGCACAATACTTCAAACAAATTACTACGCCCCTTTAATATATATATATATATATATATATATATATATATATATATATATATATATATATATATTTCTCTATCCCACAATTCAAAATAAATACAACAGTTCGTCCTAAGTTTTATTGAGAACTTGTCGTTGCTTTTGCCTTTGAATACGTTCCATAGAAAACAGGAAGAGTCACGTTTTCTCAACATGGCCAATTTTATTTGATCCTCCATCCACAGACTACAAACTTGGGTGGAATCGTCGTCGTTGGATCTTTGCACGCATTCTTCTGGATTTACCAATACATCTGAACCACATACCACTTGGATTTCCGTTTTTAGTGACACTCTTTTACACTGGAACATACCCGTTTGAATTTAAAACTTTTAAAAAACCTTTTCAAATTTCGACAATTGACTATCCTCATCTGTCAACTTATCCATCATTAACTTCCTCTGATGATAAGATTTTAATCTTTGAAAAGCCTGGCTTAAGGAATGAAAGAGAAGAAAAATAAATATTATTATTCACTAAATATCCTTGTTCTGAACAACCGATGATTATGATTTGCTTCCATTTGCAGGTCTAATTAGTTTTCATCGACTTATCATATATATATATATATATATATATATATATATATATATATGTAGTTCAAAGATAAACACATTATTTCAGTTATATACCCATATACTTTTATAAACTGGTATAATATATTGTACATAGAATTTTTGCATTTACTTCAACAGTGCTCAATACTTGAGTAGAGAGTAGTATTTATACATGCATATTGAACACCTCCTTTGCTTATAACAACTAATACAACTATATATATTAAGAAGTCGTTTTCCTGATCGGTTTATGGTAAGATGTTATAAATTTACTTCCAATAGTTAGATTAATTAGTTCAGTCTTATTGTTATAAAGCTCTATCTGAAATGTTATTATGACTTTGTTTGCGAAAAGTCTTCTATCTTCATTCGGCTTGAGTCCGAGAGAAATTCCGTTGATGATTTAATTTTCAGGATCATCGACTATATTTTGAATAGTTCATATTTTTAAGCGATTAATTCGTATAATATTTTGGTTAACAATTTTAAAACTAGACTGCTTGAATCCAATTCGCATTCTATTTTGATAAGCTCTTTTAAACTTGGTTGTTTTAATTTGTGAATCCGCATTCGCTGTCATCTGATGAGAGGATTTCTTCCCGAAATAGAATGTTATAGGGACCACAAATCCAGTCACATTGAGTGCAAGTGATATTTGTAATGAAAAATAATGATAATAATAAAAGGGTAAACACCGTACAGCTTTTTTTGTATACGTTTTATCTAGCTTTCAATCGGCTTATATCCGATATATGTCTGCAGTCGAATCGCCTCCTATACATTATCTACATGCATTTATTTTAGTAAAATTTCTTCAGCTAAATTGTTCGAATACAAGCGACTAATTCGCATTTTATTTTGGTGAGTTATTTTTACCCGGAATTCGTTTTTTTACATTGTTTTTCTCATGTGTTCTCTTATCTATTTACTGTTTTTAAAATTTTCATTCTGTTGTATTTGTTTTTATTGATAATTAATTTGTTTATTTTAGTTATTCAAAGCGTTGTTTCTTTAGGTAATCTAGTAGGTATTTATTTTCGTGAATGCATTTAGATATACTTTCTGATATTTGTTTAATGAATCTCATTGCGCTGATTACGTCAGTGAGAAACTACTAGTCACCACGCACTGTTGACCTCATGTCGACAAACTTTGATCTATATTATCGGATGTTAAATACTTTCTCCTACAAATATAGCAATTGCTACAATTATATATATATATATATATATATATATATATATATATATATATTGTTTCTTGATTGAATTGAGCTCTCTAGTAAAGAAGATAAATAGCTCCTACCTAGCTTAAATACATAGCTCTTCATGAAAGAATAAAGCCCTTAAGGTTACCGAAAATGGCGAATATATAAGCATTTATGGATTTTCATTGCCCGTTGTGGTGGCTGATATCACAATAAGGTGGTAATAGTTCTCGCTTACTGATCAGTTAGGCGGGTCTTGAGTCAGAATTTGAAGCATCCGCTCGTTTCTAGTCACCATCAAAAGTCATGATACAGCAAAATAGCTGTCTTTAGATGAACACACACACACACACACACATATATATATGTGCGTATATATATGTATATATATGTATATATATATATATATATATATATATATATATATATATATATATATATATATATATATATAATAATGGTAATAATCCAGGTGAAAAATATCCACAGGGTGGTAATCCAGAGAATTTTAACCGGGTTTATAAAAAGTGCTCAATATCCAAATAGAGCTGTATATATGATAATTTTATTTACACAGACATGTACAAAGTCTGCGACACTGGCATGTCGATGTTATCGATCAACAGTTACTATAAACTGAGATCTCATCAGGCAGTGTTAGAATCCGATCTTAACCTCAGATCAAATATGATCTGAGGTTAAGATCGGATTCTAACTCTGCCTGATGAGATCTCAGTTTATAGTAACTGTTGATCGATAACATCGACATGCCAGTGTCGCAGACTTTGTACATGTCTGTGTAAATAAGATTATCATATATATATATATATATATATATATATATATATTAATTACGTGACAGTTTCCGTTGGTCGAGTGGATATGGCGACTGCTTGCAGATTCTAGACTCCCGACCGTCTAAAATTGTTACTTTCCTGCACTGATGACAGCAATAAGCTTGAAACTCTAGCGTCTGCAGGTATTAATGATTTAATATTCATTTATATATATATATATATACCGTATTTCTTAATTTTAATTGGGAGACTTTCCCAGCAGAGTGCTCAATTATTAATGTAAAAGTAAAATTAACTAGATAATTAATAAGAGCATGATATTTGTTAATATTAAATAAAGTGTTACAACAACATCCGGACCAAGGTTTCAGATCCGAGAAAATCGGACCTTCATCAGCGGAGTCGTATAGCTTAATGAGTGAGAACAACCGCCAGGAATTTCAAAATATTGCCCGTTGGAAAGATGGAACACTTTCAGATTTAAAATTGTCACGTGCGTGGAATATACGTGGTCAGTTATGGAAAAGTTTCAGATCAAAACAACAGCGACGCTGTACATCGAAAAAGCAAGAAATTAAATGGGAATAACGTTAACCGTTGGGCAGATGGGAACCTAGCAGGTTTAAATTGTCACGTGCGTGGAATTACGTAGCCCGTTATGGAAAGTATTCAAATTTAACTAATAGAGACGCTATATATGTCATCGAAAGTAAATGGAGATAACGTTAAAAATAAAAATAAATTTATATTAAGTTAAAAATTATATTGAAATAATATGCTAAAGTGATAATATATTACTAAAAATATTAAATAATAAATCATTAAAAATAAAACTTATAATTAAATAAATTGTAGTCACACCATTTATAAATTTATGAAGTCGTAAGAGTACTAATCCTAAAAAATTAAGGTACTAATAATAAAGGGGGGGGAAAGAAAGATGAAAAAGAATAATGAAGAAAAATACAGAAAAATGAAGAAAAATAAAGATGAAATAAATACACTGTTAGCTAAAATAAAGGATAACAAAATTGTGTATGTATATATATATATATATATATCGGTGACCTTAGAATCACAGAATCAATCCTCATCTCCAGATTAAACCCCTCACTCAATCAACGTCACGAGCTCTACTCACCTTTCATTCTATAATATCTACCCCCCATCCACCAACCAACCCCCATATCTAACACTTAACAGAGTCCGTTTCCACCACTTCACTCATTACTCACCTCCCATAATAAACTCACCATACACCCAAACAATCAAACAGGCCCCTCCCCATATGAACTTCCATCCTTACACACTTTCAACCACAAACCAAAAACCATATTCAGCATACTCGTCTAACCCACCAAAATAAGTCACTCCATAACCTAGCATTATTAATTAATAAATCCAAACACATATAGAATGTATACAAATAACATGCAAATATTAAATAAATAATTCATAAAATAAATTAAACAAGTAAATAATAATAATAAAAAATAAATAAATAAATAAATAAAAAAAAAAACAAACAAACAAACAAACAAACAAACAAATATGTAAAGAAATTGATGAATATATATAGATAAACAATTAAACAAACAATAATGCATAGATATGTATATATATATGTATATATGCATTATGTGTATATATGTTGTATATATATACTAATATTGTTATACAGATCTCCACCAAAAAAAAAAAATTTAAAAAAAAAAAAAAAAAATTAAAAAATTAATTATAAAAAAATATTTTAAAAAATCCAGAGTTACTCCCCTTTATCTTATAATAAATATATCAAGTTAATAAGTTAATTCGTTAATCTAATTTGACGAAACTCACAATTAGTAATTAATAACACTTCTTTAATAGATGATAATCGAAATCGATAAGTAGATAGATCTAGAATATTTAAAATATGAGACTAATTACTTTAATTTATATTAAAATTCTTAAATTACGATAGAAAGATAAACAAAATAAAAATACGAAGATAAAACAAAGTAAATATTCGAATATAAAAAAAAAAAAATAAAATAAAAAAATGATATATATATATTATCAAAACTAACAGTTTATCGAACACCATACACCTAACCAACATTACACTAATATTCTAAACACCAATCATATATTTAACATAATATTAAAATAAAACTTAACTTAATTTATATTCCCTGTGAAACTGTTTTTTTTTTTTTTTTTTTGCTGCGGTCTATATCTGGCAGCCATTTTGTTTTGTATTATTCTCTACACAGTCGGAGAAGAATAAAATATTATTCTTCTTCTGGTCTAATTATTTTTGAAAAAGGGATGTCTTTTCCCGAAATATCAAATAGTGATTTTTAATCACCCGGACATCACACGAACAGCTAAAACACTCTTGCTGTTATGTAAGAAAAAAAAAAAAAAAAAGGAAAAAAAAAGGAAAAATAAATAGTAAGTCTTATATCGTTTTCGATTTATTTTTATTGTTTTTGTTCCTTTCCTTTCAACTTGCATCTTACCCGGAATTGCATTGCCCACAGCCTTTCAAAAACTTACTACTAATATATATATATATATATATATATATATATATATATATATATATATATATATATATATATATATATACCAATAATAAATCATAATGAACTGTACTTATCTTTACTGCAGTTTCACAGTATCACAAATCATACAAAGTGTATTCAACTAGAAAAAAGTATGCATAGATGCAATGAGTGAAAATAAATTCCACTCGTATATATGAACAAAAACCGCGCGAAACGGACAAAATTCTGTTTATTCTTACATGTTTGCTTTTCGATTGATGTCAGTGCATGGCACTCCTGATGATCAGTGATATCGTGAAACCGTATTAAAGCTAAACATTTTGATTATTTATAACTAATATAGTTCGAACCTATAGAATATCCAGTTATTTATGCTGTCTTCATTCCGTTCTTTTCCAACTTTAACAGGTTTGAATTGTTTATATATATATATATATATATATATATATATATATATATACATGTGTCGTTGAAGACCACGGAGTTTTCTTTCTTTGCTATCTCTCTGGTTAATTTCTCGACGCGGCGAGCGATTCGTCGGTTTTCCGGTGTCAATTGGTGGATTATGGTGCCTAACATTGTATCTTGGGTCATTTCTCGAGCGTTTTCGGTCTCGCGACCGTCTTCAGGAGGTCGTGTCTTATTATTAGTGAAGAGCCGTAAAAGAAAAAAAAACATAAATACGGCTCTTCACTAATAATAAGACACGACCTCCTGAAGACGGTCGCGAGATCGAAAGCGCTCGAGAAATGGCCCAAGATACAACGTTAGGCGCCATAATCCACCAATTGACACCGGAAAACCGCGTCGAGAAATTAACCAGAAAGATAGCAAAGAAAGAAAACTCCGTGGTCTTAAACGACACATGTATAATAAAAGACTTGCTGCCGAAATATATATATATATATATATATATATATATATATATATATATATATATATATATATATATATATATCATGTCACGAATGTCACCGGTCGGGACCACCGAATGACAATACGTGACAATGATAAAAAATAAAATAAAAATAAAATCGTCCGGAGTATCTCGTAGTATCCCAGGGGTCAAAGAAAACGTTTTAAATGATATGGGATGGGGATTTCTCCAATGTAAGACACCGCGTCAGGAAACAAAACAAGATGCGAAGAACGACAAAAGACAGTAGGGTTAAATTTATACTCATTTATTTAATAAAAACAATATACTAAAAGGGGTAAATATATCTATAAAAACAAAACAAAAGAAAACATGAAAACAAAAGTCTATTAATAAAAGGGGGGGGGAGAACTTGTCTATTATAGTCCTATAGCAACAGGATTCATCTTTCACATAAAACATACATATATATGAGATAGCCTTAGAGGCAAAATGTCCGGGGAGAGGTATTCAAGTTATCACTTACGAGTGGATACATTGTTCATTTGAGGGTCGGTATTTCCGGCAAGTCGTAATGGCCATGTTTCTCTGCAAATGTAGTTTTCATTTTTGTTGTATCTTCAAATACATTTTTCCTCAGGAAAACAATTCCCGGTCGCTTGTTTTAAATACGAAGGTTCTTTTCTTATATCGGGAGAAAAGATACATTCCAGCTTTCTCTCACGCGGCTACCGTCTCATCTTTGGGTAGTATCTCTTCCTCGCGCGCGGCTAAAGTTTTTTGTCTTAGCTCTCTGGCTGCCTCCTCATGACTGACTGTCCCCTCGTGCAGATGTCCTCCAAAATGACTGACTGTAGTTGTCCTCAAAGAAATGAACCTCTTAATCCGGGATGACTAATCCTTCCTCGCGGGCAGTTAAATTCCTTTTTCTACTCCCTCGCCCTCTCTTCTTCTTCTCGGCTGTGTCGGCTAAAAATAGACATGACCCCACAAAGTCCAACCTGCCTGCTGAAATTGTTTCTCGGATCTCGTCATGTACAAATATGTGGAGATGAACCCTGTGTTAAAATTATCATTGTTTATAAGCTGTTCAGAACTGGCCTAGCGGTTAGCGACGTTGGACGGGAGTTGGAAAATACTTGTTGTCCAGGGTTTCGAATCGTGTGACCGGTGATGAATAGTCGTACTTCTATGCTGATGAGTCTTGATTGAAAAAAGACGAAACGTATACGTCCATAGATATAAACAATAACAAATATTTTATATTTGAAGCTCCTCGTTAAAAAGTAGAGCACCGTAAAATGGTAGTAGTAACACAGCGTAGCGTCACTTGCTTTAAAATGCATCGTTCCTTCACTTACAGAAGTTTGAATGCCTCTTCGCTTCGCCGCCGTTAACGTGTTAAAATTATCATTGTTTATAAGCTGTTCAGAACTGGCCTAGCGGTTAGCGACGTTGGAAGGGAGTTGGAAAATACTTGTTGTCCAGGGTTTCGAATCGTGTGACCGGTGATGAATAGTCGTACTTCTATGCTGATGAGTCTTGATTGAAAAAAGACGAAACGTATACGTCCATAGATATAAACAATAACAAATATTTTATATTTGAAGCTCCTCGTTAAAAAGTAGAGCACCGTAAAATGGTAGTAGTAACACAGCGTAGCGTCACTTGCTTTAAAATGCATCGTTCCTTCACTTACAGAAGTTTGAATGCCTCTTCGCTTCGCCGCCGTTAACGTGTTAAAATTATCATTGTTTATAAGCTGTTCAGAACTGGCCTAGCGGTTAGCGACGTTGGAAGGGAGTTGGAAAATACTTGTTGTCCCGGGTTTCGAATCGTGTGACCGGTGATGAATAGTCGTACTTCTATGCTGATGAGTCTTGATTGCAAAAAGACGAAACGTATACGTCCATAGATATAAACAATAACAAATATTTTATATATATATATATATATATATATATATATATATATATATATATATATATATATACATATATGTATACATACATATATATATATATATATATATATATATATATATGTATGTATACATGCTACCGGCGTCTTTCGCAGTTTCCTATTCTTAATCTCGATAGATCTCCCTACATCTGTAACAATATATATATATATATATGTGTGTGTGTGTGTGTGTATGTGAGTGTGTGCAGGCGGGTATATATGAAAATACGAGTGCACTATCACACACATTGTACGTGTTAAATGTTTACAATAAAGAATATTGATCAGCTTTTGTTTCAATTGGCGATAACTTCAATACTCTTATAGAACATCATCCGGAAGTTATGCTATCGATTTTCCTAACCTCCTATCTCTCTCTCTCTCATATATATATATATATATATATATATATATATATATATATATATATATATATGAATATAAAACTCTATAAGAACACTTCGTTCGAATACTCACCCCATTGCCTCTGATTCTGTGATTTTCCTGCCACTCTATCCTTCTCCCTCGTCACTCCGTTGGGAAAGTCAAAAAGTCTAATGCATACAGAATAAGGTGAAATCTGTGTCCTCCTTTCACAGGTAATTGCTGAAAAGTTTCTTGAACTTTCTTTTCTCTTTTTATCTTTTGCCTCTTGGGCAAATCGGGGCGTAATTACCATCGCTGTGCAAATAAAAAAACAACTCCCCTCCAAAAAACAAAACAAAAACAAAAACAAAAACAAAACAAAACAAAACAAAACAAAAACAATACAAAAATGAATACATTTCGAAAAATAATAATAAATAGGAAATAACACAAATTTAAAAAAAATACACATGATTTTTATCCTTTTCTATTTCTTACTCTTTCTTTTTCGTCAACCATTTTCTTTCTTATTTTCTTTCTTACTTTCTTTTTTATTCATTTATTTCTTCTTTAATGACCTTTCTTTGATTCATCCTCTATTCCTTATAGCATTTCCGTTATTCTGTTTATTTCAGATAGATTTCATGCCATTTCTTTATCTACACATACACATCCTTCCTTTTGATTCATTCATACTTTTCTTTGTCTTTTTTAGTCTCTATTTTTTTTTTTATTTCAATTTTTTACCCCACAAACCATCCCCTCCCAAATTTCTCACTTCGAACACTACCCACACTCGATGAGCTGATCATTTCCGGGATATCATAATAAAACTAAACACCTCACATGTGTGTGGCCCTGATCATATCCCTGGTATATTAATAATGAAATGCTCTGCTAACTTAGCCCCTGTTATCTCCAAATTCTAGAACAAATGTTTTACCGAATCTTGCTTCCCGGATAAATTAAAAATTGACCCTGTGGTACCAGTGTTCAAGAATTCTTGTGCAAGAACTTACCCGCTTAATTATCGGCGCATAAGTCTCTTCCTTCTCTTCACTAAAATCTTTGAATCGTTAATCCAATCTAGCGATAATGAACAACCTCGTTAATACTAAACTTCTTTCTGACCTACAGTATGGATTTAGGAAAGCCTGTTGTACTCTGGATATCCCAACGATCATCTCTGGACGCATATATCATACACTGAATGAGGCATGTTACGTTAGGGCGGTAGCGCATGATATATCTAAAGTCTTTGACAAGGTTTGGTATGAAGGTCTTCTCATAAAAAATTATATTTAATATAATAAGATCCTTCTTATCTAAAATAATCCAGGTTGTATTCGGTGGCTGTACATCCACACAACATGACATTAATGTGGTGTGCCCAAAGCGATTCATAATACAGGCCTGACAAACATGCGACTTGGGTCCACGACTGGGGTCGGACATGTGAAGACTAAAGTTATTCCTAAATAATAATTACAGAGACAAGTTTTAGTAAGCAATTTATAGTAATTAGCAACTATACATATTATTAGGAAGCAGCTTATGGTAATTAATTTATTTCCAACAACTCAAATGTAAAAAGTACAAAAGTATAAAGGACAAAATTCACAAAAAATAACTTTATTCATCATAAATTAGACACATTTTTGGTAATTCAAAAATCATGAATCAATTTGTTTGTATTGACTACTTAATTACAGAAAAAATAATGATATAATACAATCAGAAAGCAAATTCAACATTTTACAAACTCAAATACTTTATAGAACAAATTAATGTTCTGAGAAACAATTTTGATAAGTTTTACAAAATTTGTTGTTTGTTATATATGTATATATATATTATTTTTTTGAGAATTTTGTTCTTTTATATTATTGTACATTTTACATTTATATTTACGTCTTACATTTGATTTGATGGAAATAAATCAATTATTGTAAGCTGCTTTCTAATAATATGTATAGTTGCTAATTACTGGACATTGCTGAGAAATTTCTTGCTAAAACTTTTTTTCTGTAATTATTATTTAGCAGTAATTTTGGTCTTCACATGTCCGCCCCCAGTCGTGGACCCCAGTCACATGTTTGATAGACCTGTACTATGGATCGCCTAGGTGTGCCCCACGGGTAGATCCTAAAACCTTTATTATTACTCATATTCATAAACGACCTCATTGATGAAATTGTGTCCGAGATGGATATACTTGCTGATGACACCAGGTTCTACTCTATACATGAACTCCTTTTCTTTAACAATTATAAGAAATATTTTCAACCACTGATTGGCACGTCTAATAGCACCCTACTTGAGTTTTCATTGGTCAAATTCCTCGGGGTAACATTCACAAGCAACATGAATTGAAACAAATACATAGAAGACATTGCCAAGGCTGCTGCAAATGAAGTGGGCTCGCACTTCTGAGCTAGAAAACTTCTCACACCTCCCAGTATCTTATATCTCTACAAATACATACATAGTCTCTCCCTAATAGAGTCTAAAAAAGAGTCTCCATTTTAAGAGATCCCGCACTGTCACCGAAGCCCCAACCTCTGTTCCATCGCCGCAATGTTGCTTCCATCTGCTTGTTTTTCAAGTACTCCAATGGAATTTCTCCGATGAACTCGCAGAATCAGTGCTCCCCTGACTTAAATACCCTTGGACAACCCGAGAAGAAGCGAAATCCCACCTCTTCACTTTAAAGGTCCACAGATACAAGAAAACTTTCTACTGTAATAGTTTATTCACTCCAATTACTAGCCTTTGTAATTCTATCCCTTCTCCCTGCTTGACTGACTGCACTAAGATGCAGACATTGAAATGTAATGTTGACGTACGTCTCGCTTCTCAACTCTCTACATAGGATGCCATAGGGAGTATTTCCCCTAATTCGCCGCAACCCCTTACATCTCAGTGGCAATGCCCCTTGTTTGGGTGAATATATATATATATATATATATATATATATATATATATATATATATATATATATATATATATATATATATATGTGTGTGTGTGTGTGTGTGTGTGTGTGTTATATTATGGAGGGGCCTCATATCGTTAGATACGATTAAGTGAGCTAGTACGAATTATGGCTGGAGCCAAATGAGACAATGAGTGCGGGTACAGCTGACATGCACCGAAGGGGACCGTTATAAGTCAATCATGTTACAAATTCGACGCCGACGCAGGAAATCTCGGGTCAGAAAACGTCAGATGTGGTTCGATTGTGAATGTCGTGTCTGATTGGACGACCCGATAAAGCGTCTCTTACGTCATTTGTTTTGATCAAAAACAAGAGTTTTTGAAAGCGTCTGGGCTTTGGAAGCGAGCCGAACGGTCGACTTCTCTATGTGTCTTCAAATGAAAAAAGGCAACGTTTTGGGGAGCTCGTAGCGTTAAGTCGAAGATGAAGTCGCTCGTCGTGATGGCTAGATCTCGAAGGATCCTCGTGCATCGTCGCATCCCACAGCGAAAAGTATGAATGAGTGAAGTACAGAATCGAGCAAATGTATAAAAAAACACATCCACAACCAAGTCCAGAATAAAAGAATCGAATCTCTGTGAAGAAAAAAACTGCCTCCGAGTGTTGTCTCCTGCCTGCCTATAAAGTTTATCCACAGATCAAAGACCACCAGTATCGGTCACGGCCAGAGAAACAATGGAAACCGACGGTACAAATGGCGATCACGACCAGTGGACGAAAAGAAAAAATGTAAGGTAACTTTTTAGGGTCCTAATCAGATAAATTGAGAGAGTGGAAACGGAAAGAAAAAGTGCTCTATGAAAAGATGTTTAAAGTGAACAATGTTTAATTTGAATCTGATTTGAAAAACTGAAAAGTAAACTGTGACAATGTTTTAACGAGAAAAAGGTTTAAAAAGAAATGTGCTTAACCAACAATGTTTAATATAAGTAAAATGTGCTTAACGAGAACAATGCTTAAAAATTAAAGTGTTAAATAGATGTGTTTGAAGGGAACAGTGCTTGATATAATATGTTTTAACAAGAAAATAATTTAAGAAAATGTTTTAAAAAGAAATGTGCTTAACGAGATATGTTTAAAAGGACTGCCAGTTTGAAGGCTTAGAAATGAGTGCTGAACACGCTTCTAGACGTTTCGTAAAGTTTTCGTTTTTCGAGAAGCGTGTAAGAGACTTTAATTTTCAAGTGCTATGTAATATATATATATATATATATATATATATATGGGAAATGAAAAAGGAAAACCAATTCCATGCTACTGACTTCACTAAGCCCGGACCTCGGTCTTGTGCACCCAGTAGTGACTACTACTTTTTCTCGTCAACCCATCATGTCAACCCAATATTCTCACATACATACATGACATTTTTATTAAAATTATCATCCTGAGGAAGTCTTACAAATAAAGACGAAACGTTGATGAATATATAAATCAACATCCTTTTTGGTTTCCCATTACGTCAGATTACCTTAATCCTTCTTTTCTCATATATATATATATATATATATATATATATATATATATATATATATATATATATATATATATATATATATATATATATATATATCCATATATATATATATATATATATATATATATATATATATATATATATATATATATATATATATATATATGAGAGTTTGAATTACCCACTAGACACAATCCTCGAGTGGCTTCGATCTTTCTGTACGAAAGTTTTACAGGACAACTTGACATGAGGATAATTTATCCTACCAGTAAACCCTGATCAAATATTACAAACTTACATAGTATTCGAGGCCCAAATAAGGTCCCCTCGACACAGCTCATGCAAGGAATGATGCAACTTCTCTAAGTAATGTTACCTTAAGTAACATCACTTAACTGGATACCCCATTAGATTAGATGAATTCTTGTCCTGGTATTTTTCAACTTCTGATGGTTTAATAAATATTGTAATTGTAAAACTTTTATTTTCAACATTAATTTTCTATTAATAAATATATATATATATATATATATATATATATATATATATATAAATATATATATATATATATATATATATATATATATATATATATATATATATATATATATATTGTTGTTGTTGTTGAATTATAGTCCCCTGTTCGCTGTACCCGCCCGCATATTTGGCGTTTATAGATTTAAATCTCTCCTAATTTCCACGCTAGTTGACGACTATGAATCAGAGGTGATTTGTAAACCGGGTTCGAGCCTTCCGACCGACGGGAATCAGCATTCCCTGCACTGAAGATTGCGTAAGCATAAAACATCGATGTCTGTAAGTATTAATATTTACTTTTAAATATATATATATATATATATATATATATATATATATATATATATATATATATATATATATATATATATATAGTGTGTAAAACGTATCGCATCACTTGCGAAGTAACGTTATAAATTCCGTTTCAGCGAAGTTATATCATTACACTTGTCTTTTCATCTTCATGTATTAATTTGCTTTCTCTTTACATACGAATAACTGAAGAAATAAATAAGATGATTAAAAAAAACAAAAAAAAAAACGATATGCATATTTTACCCGGGAAGATAAGTGATAGAAAAATATGGCGTCTTAATGTAAGTTTCATGAATGCAAAGAAATGGTTCACTAAGAGAATGTGACATTTCTCTTCGAAAATAGAAAACCGAGGAGAGCGACAACGTAAAGAAACGAAAGATTGTGTTTCCCTGATCATTTACAGGAAGTGAGAAGAAGGAAAGCAGGAACAAACAAACTAAAAAAAAAAGATAAACTAATGAAAAAAAACGCATATATACTCTTAACTGTCATAATATAACTGGTTGACATTTCTCAGCTTGTATTCAACCTCCCTCCACCTTATTAGTCGTGTTTTATTAATATTGAGAGGTTGAGTTTCAAGCAGGGGTCGTTCCGTTTGCGCTTTTCACAAAAGGTTCAACAAGAAAGCGCATCGCGTTTCCACTCATCGCTCTTTCTCTATCTCTCCCCCACCCCCTCTACTTATCTCCACGGATCTTGTTTTTTTTACGATATACTTGTATATTTGTTTGTTTGTATGTTATCAACTTCACGTAATAACTTCTTATCGGTGAGTGTGTGTAGTATTCAAATAGATAGGTATACACACACACATACACACACACACACACATATATATATATATATATATATATATATATATATATAATACATCCCTTTTGTACAGCAACAATTAATTTATAAATTAATTAGAAAAATCTATATATACGACAATTAATTTATAAATTAGTTTATTAAAAAAATCTATATATACAAAGATTGATGGCACGTCCGATTAAGTGCAAATTAAAAAATGAGGTCCTCTGTATATTCTTAAAATAAATAAACCGCCCAGGGTAGCGACAAATGATAAAAACGCATCGGTAAACACCGAGCGACTATCGCCAGATAAAACAAAACAAAATATCAGCGTCTCTCTCTCTCGTACACACACACACACACACACACACACATATATATATATATATATATATATATATATATATATATATATATATATATATATATATATATTAGCAAAGATATGCTCGCCCCCCTGCTAGTATATATGACGAACGAACATATACTGTACTACCCCACCAAAGAAGGTCTGGGAGAATAGCCTCATGACAACAGAACACAAACTACAGTACCCCAAAGGAGGATGTAATGCCTAGGAGAATGTTTTAATGACAACAGAACTAATAATACACTGCTCCACCAACCAAAAGGATAAGGATTGTATCATAACGAACGAACATATACTACATCGTCTCTTAAAGAGGAGGTAATTCCCGGAAGGATGGTATAATGAGCACAGAACAGATACTACTATCACCCCTGAATTGGGCACTGAAAGATAGTACACCAGTCTGAAGTAGTATAGTAAACTAAATTGAGCATTAAAAGATAGTAATAATGTAGTTTCATCCTTAGACAGATAGATTCCGAATCTCCATTATTAATAGAAGTATTAGTATAGTTTCGGCTTCATATATATATATATATATATATATATATATATATATATATATATATATATATATATATACTGCATATCAAAAAAATTGTGAATCAACATGTTTATTGTTGTAATTTAACTACGTTTAAAATCACAAGTAACTAACTTCAGTGAAACCCATTTATAATATAATAAGGAATAACGTCATAAGAACAATTTGCGTATGCATGGTATCATTCTTATCAATGTCCAAGTTCCTATGTCTTAAAGCACAAGTTATTAACTGACAGCATCGATACACACAGTCTACAGTCTCTGGCAAGTCTATCGATGAAATAGATCATTAATTAACATAATGGAATGGATCTAGAGTAGTAAACTATGATAGATGAATACTGACTGCAATTATATATATATATATCGGTAGCAGTAATTTACACAAATTCACACACACACACACACACACACACACACACACACATATATATATATATATATATATATATATATATATATATATATATATATATATTAGTTTGGTATTTCACGTATGCTTCTAGAGATATATTTTGATAATGATCAGTGGGTTGTTATTGAAGCATAAGTCGATGTCGTTTTTATAATTTTTTATTATTACGAGTTTAATTTAATATTTCAAACGCCCTGCGTTATTCATCGGAAATGACGAGAGAAAATGTCAAGAACCTATGTGCGGGGTATTAATGTGCTTGAAATTGGACGGTCAAATGTTTTTCTTTGGGGGGGAGAATTCTGTTAGGTGTTGTTTAAATATGTCTAGATGCTGTTATTATATTTTATAATAAAAAAATGCGTGGTTATTTACGTAGAATAATCTGACGTGAGTTATTTGCGGGACTACAACGACCGCATCCGCTGTGGCCATGAGTCGTCTCCTGTCTATCTCTGTTTTGTAAATAAAACAATGACGATGTCATTATGAACTTAGTTAAGTTTTGTTTTTATACTAATGGGTCACCGCTTATCAAGGCCTGGGGCTCACTCGAGCATAAGTGTTAAAGAGGTCGTCAGTTTGACGTTGAGTACCAACCAACCGTGGAATCGGTAGAAGATTTCTTAAGATGACTTGATTATCCAAGAAGACGTCTCAACAAGTATTTGTTTACATCAGACTTGAAGACGACCATATTGTGGTCGGCTGGGGGCAGCTTCAGGGTATTTTGTTCCACAGACGGAACGCTCGAGGAAAGAAAGAAAGAAAAGAAAGTCCTCTGCTGTGGTTGTAGCTAAACGAGTTATTGCTGTGAATGTTTCACACGATGGAGAGCGAGGGATTGAAGCTCAGTGTAGCACCTACCATGAACATATCGATACAGCAGAGAGAGGCTAGCAACATCTTTTCTGTGCGAAAGGGGCTGCAAAAATAAGGATAGATACTACCCCACTAGATTGCGAAGTCGGTTTTACACATGTTCAAGGCCAGAAAGAGTGCTCTGAACGGAAGCTACATTGATATGACAGAAGTACTTCATTTTAGGACCATCTGGCTCTTATGCAAGTATGGGACTGCTTCAGGAGTGTAATACTTTCTGGGGTGATAGAATGGTCTAACTATCTTCCCAGCGACCTTAGCAACTGATTTAATGTGAGTCTTCTATTTTAGGTCTGGGGTAAGAGTCAGTATTAGCAGCTTATCAAGAAGGGGGCTTTTTAAGGGGAGAGTCATTCATTTTAATTGGGGAGAAATAAGGATCGGAGCGTTGGTGATTAAAAGAGAGAAGGTTGATTTTCAGGGGCGTTAAAAATGACAAGCCATTTTTTACTTCACTGCACCAAATCGGGAGTTAAAATGATTCCGGTCATGAGTGCTCCTCTAAGTGCTGCCATAGGTTGTTTTGTCATCTGCGTAAATATCAACGAATGACTTGAGAATACGATTTTGGAGAGTGTAGGGCCAAGAATAGATCCCTGAGGCACGTCGGCGTTGATATTTTGAGCTTCGGACGTCTACCCGTCAAAAACATCTTTAATAGACCTATCGGAGAGAAAATATATGATGAAGTTAGATAAATTATTTATTTTAATTAATATATTTAAAAGTCGGTATTTACAAAACAAGATCAGGTACAAATCAACTCGTGGCTACCGCGAAAACCGTCACTGTTGCTCTGCAGATATTTCATACCCGACTATTATACGTTATATTATTATAGATATCATGTTAGCACGTTTGTGATTAAAATAATTAATTTTCTATTTATTTTGTTTTTCCGTGCTACTTCATCACCTAAATAGAAATAAGAAAGTTAATAAAAAATACAACAAACTGTAGAACTCGTGCAATTTGTACATTACAAAATAACTGCCTAACCAAAGGCATAGTTTGCCAAGCCACAATATTTGCCACAGATAACCCGAATAATGAACGATTCTACGTAGGTACAACCTCCCTTGATTTTAAAACAAGATACAACAACCATAAAATCACATTAAAGAACCAAAAACGCCGATTCAAAAAATCACTATCGAACCATTAGTGGAAACTCAAAGAAAGAGGACGCTTGTCTAAACTTGAATGAAAAATAGTCCGATGGGCCAGTACATGTAGATATTTAGACGACCGGTGTAGATTATGCTTGAGCTAGAAGCTTGAAATTAAAAATTTTAAAAATCCTAAAAACTTACTAAACTGTAGAAGCGAAATAGCAATCAACTGTAGGCATAGAATAAACTTTACTTTAAGATAACCACATGAAATATACAAATAAATAAAAAAATAAAAACATAAACTAAATCAACATCTAAAGTAGCAATGAATAACAATATAAATAGAGAATAAATTTCAAATCACGCACATGCTAAAATAATGTAAACTCTTAATTTGAAACATTCACAAAAGAAATGCGCTGCACCCAAACACATCTAAAGAGGGCGATCTCAAATAAAGTTAACTGGACCTTTGTTTGAGAGAGGCTAAGCTATTGAAGAGGCTAATACATTAACCCGTGAAAGAGGAATAGCAAGGAATCGGATTGGTTAGTTAGCTAGACCAAACACCACGTGGAAATATAACAGCTTTATATTAGTATGTAACTTTAACTGCTGCTAAATAAACTTTCGGCTGTCTGCATATACAATTTTTGTTTTATTGCCTATTTCCTTTTCTTTTTGTCAAATGTCGGATTTTGCTGAAACACTCTGTATATATATATATATATATATATATATATATATATATATATATATATGTATGTATATATATTTATTTATTTATTTCTTATATCTTTTCTAAAGAAATAAGTAGCAATTTTAAAGTCACTTCAGTAAAGTCTACACATATTCCGCAAATGTCTCTTCTTAAAGTTGGCGTCTATGAATAATCATGACTGGTTTGATTTGAAACATCAATAAACAAAATGTCGTTCGTGATTGCCGCCCAAAAGACACAAACTTGAATTCTAATCAATCGTATTAAACTTCGCTCTGATGATTTATTGAAACAGAATACACTCCCGTTGATTTCATTGTAAATTCCTCCTCTCTCTCTCCGTCTCTCTCTCTTTCTCTTTCACTCTCTCTTTCTCTCTCTCTCTCTCTCTCTCTCTCTCTCTCTATATATATATATATATATATATATATATATATATATATATATATAAAAGAATGCAATAAGTCCCACGTCCCACTTATTCGCACGCTTCTTTTCAGTGTTTTTTCGTAAAACTACTTATCCTTGGTCGCCAAATACGTCTCAGTTTCCGATATCACTTCTTCGTTGGAGTAAAATCTCTTTCATAGATTTGAAATTTTTAAACAACGAGATCTAGAGAATAGGGTTTGTGCAGAGGCAATTCGAAGTCTTTCTCATGTAGTTTTAGCAACGGTTGATTGTCTTGGTGAAAGATCACTTTTTTTTATTCTGGATTTATGTGCGTTTTATTGTGATTTCTTGCTTCAAACGCACCAACAATGGTATATAACATTTGCTATTGATAGTTCATCCTATCTCAAGGTAATCGATTAACAAAATTCTTTGCGCATCTAAAAATATAGAGGCCAAAACTGATACTTTACCCTTTGATCGATGTGCACAAATTTTATGTGCGAAACCCTTTCTGTTACGTTGAAACAGCTGCAAACAGCGCTCTTTATCGTCTATACATTGTTGTTGATTAACTGTGAGCAAACGTGACATCCACAGTTTTCTTATTAACAAATCCTCATTAAAAATTATATATATATATATATATATATATATATATATATATATATATATATATATATATATATATATATATATATATACAAAGAGAGAGAAATAGAAAGAGAGAGAAAATGAGAGATGGGGAAGAAGATATCTTACTTTGAAGAACGCGCAATGTTTCACTACGCTGTCTTCCAACTATATAAACACACACACATACACACACACAGACACACACACACACACACATATATATATATATATATATATATATATATATATATATATATATATATATATATATTTAGGTCAGGTTCATTTTATATTCTAATAACCGTGTTTTAATTTTTTTTATTTTCATTTTTCCCAAAAACGTAACATGTCTGTGAGATATATTTTACGGTCAGTTTCATTTGCCGTGAGCCAAACAAACATTTTTATGTCAATATCGTCTCTGCAACACTACAAAATCATCAGAAAAATCCACAAATAATCAAAAGTTCTTGGATTAAAATTTCTTGAAAAAAACCTACAGTATACAGTGAGACATTTTTTGTCGAAAAGAAATAAAAAACAAAGAAAAGAGCAAACTCACATGTGGGGAAACTCACTATTACGCCATTTTTGCTTTGTTGTTACTGATTGACAATCATCGAGCTGAATCTTTTAAATAGACTGCTAATTAAATGGCACTGATAGTATATGCTAATACATATATTGTCATATATGAATGTGCGTGTATCTATTAAAGTTTATGTGTGTGTAGGGACTATGGCTATAGTGCGCATGTGTCTGTCTGTATATCGTTACTGAGAGAGAGACATATATATATATATATATATATATATATATTTGTGATTTGTGATCGGAGTTCGCGCCCGCCGACCGTCGGAAATTAACTTCCTGCACTGAAGATTGCGTAAGCATTAAACATCGATGTCTGTAGGCAATAGATAATTAATATTTATTTATAAATATTATATATATATATATATATATATATATATATATATATATATATAAAGAGAGAGGAGAGAAAGAAAGAGTGTGAGAAAAGGGTGAGTGAATATTAAAGAGATACAATTAAAAAATAATAATAAAAATAGATTACGTCTTCGGTTGTTTAAAACAAGAGATTTATGTTTCCTTCCTAAAGCTACGGCTTTTCAAAGAATGGAATTATTATCATCAGACGAATACAGAGAGATAAGTTGGTAATACAAATACCAAAGTCAAAATTTGAATAGATAAAACATTATTTAAGATAAATACAAAACAGAAAATTTAGAAAATGTCAACAAAAAGTTGGAGAGACAATCTTAAGTGGAGTTCATACTAGAAAAGGAAACACACCTGGATAGATGGTGGTCAGCAAAGCAAATAGGGAATTCATACAATCAGTTGAAACAGCTCATCCTAGCTGAAGAATTTAAAAATGGCCTAAATTATTAGGAACAGAAGACGGAATGTCTCTATGAATTGGTTACGCTGACAGATGAGTATGTCCTAACACACAAAAAATTTAAGAGCAGGCCGAACTAGTTAAGTGCAACCGAGGGACGAAAATTAGATTCGGACAAGACCGATAGCGCGCCAAGTGAGGATACACAGCAGAAACCCCACCAACAGGTACACCGCAGAGAAGATTGTTGGTGTCGGCGAAATGGCGTAATTAAACCACAACTGATAAGATCTTAACCGGATACCGACCACTTGAATTCGAGGGGCAGTTACAGAGCATAACGAACAAAGCAACATCCTTCGCATCAAGATATTGCCAGACACTGGGGCATCATAATCTTTGGTGTTACGCTGCCGCGTGGTTCATATTCATCAACCGGCGGACAGATCAAAGTCATGAGGATCGCAAACAAATCAATGAATATCCCCATCCATAGAATAAGAGCGAAGTCGAAGATTGTTTCAGGCGCCATATATGTGGGAGTAGTCGGTCAACTACTAGTAAAAGGCGTCGATATGTTGCGGGAAAATGACTTGGCTGGTAGCAATGTTAGAGTTGGACGCTTATAAGAGGAGAAACACCCACAGGGACTAAAGAAAAACCTCAACATGAATTCTCAGATTCTAAAAGTTAAGCCAGTAGGATCGATCACGCGCGCCAAAGCACTGGTGAGGGCAAAAATATCAAAAAGTACACAAAAGACAGAAAAGCAAGCACGGCAGAAAATGCGAGAGGGAAGATCAGGAGACAATCTGACCAGGCTCCCGTAAATAAAGAATTGTTCGCACTATTTCCTAGAAGTTCAGACTCTGCCAAAGAAATGTTTTATGGACTATATATAATAGAACAACAGGTCAGTGCTTTAGATTATATATGTGCACGAAGAAAAAGGGAGGTCAATATGTCGAAGTCATATTTTAAAGAAATCAAAGACGAAAGGCAGACAACACTAAGTCATCAGATCGCTCCAAAGGGATCATTCCCGGATGCTTTGGCTTGCCTGAAAAGAGAACTAACACATCTAACAACTCTGATTTTAAAGATTTGTGGTCAAAAATAGCCGAGATTGGCTTCAGAGACATTAACTAGTTAAAAGAAAAGAAAGCAACAAATGTTTTGTTTTTTTTGCTTTTGCCTGTGTGAATGTGACGTGTTATGAAAATCAGCACATGAATAATTATTTTTTTAAATGAATATCGGGTTTGAAACAATAAAGTCAAAACGAAACGATCGGCGAAAAAATATAAACAAACGCGCGCACGCGCATTGCATTATGTACATACGAAGAAGAGGAAACTGAAATACGCATAATGTATCACGATGTCTGCCTTTTCTGCCTCTTTTTAACGTCACCGAGCAAAGAGCGAGAGAAAGAGAGCGAGGGGGATAAATTGGCGAGAAAGTTGCCTCGGCTGGTGGTAGCGGCTGTTGTATTGTATTTATTTCTTCACTCGCGCCCGTAAGGACTTAACGGGAGTAAGAGAGGGGCATACGAGCGTGTTATGTTATAAATGAAGAGAAAAGGAAAGAAAGTTTTTAAAAAAGAAATTGGAAGAATAAGCGGACGATAATTTGGCTTCGGCGATCATTTTTAATTTTTGAAAATAGTCGAGTCAAGAGCTTTGAAGCGAAAAGTCGAGTTTTGGATGGCGATGAGATAGACGGAGATCGGAAGAAAAGAAAAATGATTTAAAGAATATAGTCTGGAGTTTGGGGGCGAGAAGTTAGAACTGTCAAGTTTGTGATATCGGATTGCTATGACAGGAAATGAGATCGGAGTTAAACGAAAATGATTTAATGATAAAGAAAATATAATTAAAACAAAAACATGATTGAGAAAAGGAAAGCTATGTCCTGAGCTTGAGGAGGGAAATTATACGCATATAACTGACCTTTAAACTATGGACAATATGTGTTTTACGCTTTGCGGACGTGGTCCGATCTCCCCGGGAAGACATATTTTGCATTATTATTTGCATTGAATTTTTTTGTAGGTTTGTTGTGTTATATTATTAAACGTGCTTCTAATTTTTAATTACTGCATTGTGTCTATATTCATTTTTGCTAATTATCTCATCGTGTGTGCTCCACATAATTCGAGAAACTTCCTTCCGAGCCAAATTCCAGCGAAATATAAATGTTAATTTTGTATCGTTCTCATATTAATACGATATGTCACATAATTGAGGTGACCATCCCAGGTATTTGGAATACTCGTAAGGGGTATTGATACAGGTTAGAGTTAGGGTTAGGGTAAGGTTTAGGGTTAGGGTTAGGGGTATTGATACAGATCGTCACATTATTTCTGAGACTCGTCTAGGACATCACAACTAGAACATCTGGTCATCTGAAAACATTTCACTTAGTTGATACGATATTTAGGTATACTATAAATTCTCTTCTGGTAGATACAATTAGGAATGAATAGGAAAGATTCGAAATAGGAGAAAAAGGGAAAAGAAAGAAAAATATGAAGCAAAAGTTAAAGTAGAAAACAATCTCGTTTTCTCTATATAGAGTAAATTTTCCCCTATTTTTTTACCAAAACTTGAATATATGAATGTGCTTGTGGAGCCATTTAGAGCAATTTCTTCTGCATGTTTTCGGAAAATATGTGTTCGTTTATTTCGATTAAATGAAGAAGGAAAGGAAGTAGCAAATTAGGCAAACACCTCAGACTAACTCCGCCGAATAAATAACTTTAAAATAAATCCTACACTCTGTAATAAAAATCAACGATAGGCGTTTTTCACAGGTCATCAGAAATTATAATAATGATTAGCATATAACAAATTAAATTACTAAATTCTATGATTTCATATGACATTTTTAGAATACATATCTAGATAAATAGCGAGAGCAGCAAACACTGACGAAGCATAGCTATTTCCGGCACTTTTGACAGAGGGTTGATATATATATATATATATATATATATATATATATATATATATATATATATATATATATATATATATATATATATACAGGGTGGGCAAAAATAAGGGTCCTATTTTTAAAAATTCATAACTTTTTTATTTATTGATTTTTTTTTTTTTTAGAATAAGTAAAGGACCCCTTCCGAAGCAAGCATGAGCCGTATTAGCCCTAAGGAACGTACCCTCATTTAGAAAACATTATTTTTGCTTAAAAAACTCAAAACAGTGTAAAAAACAATACTTTAGTTTTTGTAAGTTTTAAGAAGTGTTTTTCGGCTAAAATTTGTTTTGTTTATTTCAAAAAATCTCGGAAGGGTCAGTCTACACGCACATAAAGTTTGGTGAGTTTAACTTTTATTTTGTGGAAGTTATTCAAATTCAAGTTATTCAAATTTAAAGATAGGACCCTTAGTTTGGCCCACCCTGTATATACATACTAAAAAGCTAGAAATAGACTGATAGCATTCTCTTTTGTATTCTAACTGATTTTGATTTGGAAGAAATTATGGTCTACCTTAAAGGGCTAGATTCTTTTTCTATAAGACAATTTTTGTTGTTTTTGTTTTTGGAATTGGTTTTTATTTCTTGTCGGCGTATCTTTTCACAGATTGTAAGAAACTGACTAAAATGATGTCTAGGGAGTTTACTGACATGCTAAGATAGCGTCCATTACGGATCTCATTTATAAAGAAAAAACTGAATGCAGAACTAAGTGTCCCTTATCAAAGGTTTCGTGTTTTATTTTACCTTTTTTACTGTTGTTATCTTCCCTGCATAAGACTTGTGGCCACACAAACGGTCGGACTTTCTAAGCCAAAGCTGATCACCTATTAGATTAACTCAACAACGACATTACTTTATGCCGACCAATCCCAAGGTCCTCGTACTGATCAGGTTATGGTCTAGATTAGTCTGTCGGGCCCAGCTGTAAGACGCCGTTTTTTACGATAGATTTCATGATATAATTGTTGGGGGAAAGAAACATATGATTTAGAAAAGACTCGCAAAAAGAGTATGATGTAAAAGAAAGAAAGAGGAAAAGGGAAATAGCTATAGCGTTTTTTAAATAGTCAGTTTGGCTTCCGCTTGGCGTTCATTTTTAGTTAGGTTTTAAATTGAAGAAATAAAGACAGAAAAAAAAGAAATATGGCCTTTGTTTATGGCGGGAACATGCTCATCACTTGATCCTTGTTACATAGTATACTTTTCTCTGCTGACATCCTATTCAATGCAACAACGTGTTTGCCACTATATCTGTATCAGATAGTAGTCTTTTCTCCAGCAACACCGTTTTCAATACTGATCTTTTTTGTGCTCGAACGCCTTCTATTGATTTTAGGTAAGCTTGTCTTTTATGGATGGATGCACGTCAGTCACACGAAATCGATACGTATAGATACTCTTGTTCAAGCGTGTACATGTTCTTTCTCATATCGAGGCTCTACACGCCATGCAACGACAAACTCTTTTCCACCACTTCATCCATGTTGTGGCGTATTACGTTTACTACATTAACCTGTGAATTCACATGTCGCTTACTTGAGATATACGCATAAATCAAAAGCCAATAGACACATTATAAGGCGAGGAGAAGAAGAAAAGAAATAATCAAAGAAGAACACCAATAACAGTAGCCACTGTGAAATGGTCGAACTATTTCATAAACATTCTGAATTGCATAAGACAAAATAAAATTACTTTTAAAAAGTCCCTATGAATGTTTGTGAAAAGTTATCGTCGTATGAAATACTTTCAAAGACTTGGTTAGTTGTTACTTTGTGCAACTAGGCTGACTCGCCCGATAGAATTTAGCCAAATTAAACGCAAGTCGCAGGTGGAGTTGTAAGTTGTCGGTAATTAAAAGAACGTTGTCTGTGGAAAGATTTGTCGAATTTTGCCGTGATTCGGAACTTAATCAAGGTGCAACAGATTGGCAAGTGCACTCAAACAGCGCAAATGGTTAAATACGCATATATATATATATATATATATATATATATATATATATATATATATATATATATATATATATATATATATATGGGAAAATGAAAAAGGAAAACCCAAAAAATGGATGATTTTTATGTGTACATCAACGTTTCGTCTTTATTTATAAGACTTCATCAGGATGCTGATATAAAGAAAAATGTCATGCAAGTACAAACACATATAGGGTTGACATGTTGAAAAAAGGGAAGAAAATAGTAGCCACTACTGGAGAAAACAGTAGGGTGGACGTCCGTGCTTAGTGGAGTCAATAATCAGGAGTAAAAAATGAATGTTTATGAAAATGAGTGGGGAAGAAGTGGAAAGATGGAGGTGAGCAAGGATACTGTGGCTGGTAGTAAGAGAAAGAGGTGGGGGATGAGCAGGAATAATGTGGATGGCAATGAGTGAGGGAGTGGAGAGGTGGAGGAAGAGGGAGGAATGAGGTATTTGAACAGGTGGCTGCGGTCAAGACTAAAGGAGAAAAATAAGTTGGAATGTTTGTGTGTGGGGGTGTATGCAGAGAAATGGAGGGTGGGTGGAGAAGGAGGGGGGCCTGTGATTTTGGTGGATGGGCGAAAGTTACGGTCTTAGAGAGGATTTTGAGCAAAAAAGGGGATTTGAGAATGGAAGGTATGTAAGAGTGAGGGTACGAAAGAAGTGGTTGAGAGGGGGAATGGGTGAGGGGGAGAGGGGAGATTTGTTGTCATAGGGTATGAAATATTTGAAATATTTGGAAAATGAGAAAGTTTCATCGTCTTGCTGTGTTAAAAATGTGAGGGAAAAAAGGAATGAGTTAGAAATAGTAAAGATTCATGGAGAAAGAGGATGAGTGTGAGTAAGTGGGAGAGTGTCATTAAGGTCAGAGATAAAAATAAATGTTATATATATATATATATTTCAACCTATATATATATATATATATATATATATATATATATTATAAGAGACGTCAGAACATCTGTTTATATGAGTCATATTCATTTAGTTTATATTACATTTCGGTATACTATTACAGTGGCAGAAATATACAAGGATGGAACATCCTCGAAGTAGTATACATACACATCCACACTAGATAAAAGTAACAAAAATGCAGCATGTGAAAACATTCTTACATATCTCTTATAATTAAGAACATTGCAGGCATAATTATATTGGAAATCTCGTCATATTTATGTAAGCATTCAGACTAGATTTTAAAATTATAATTTTAAATTACATTTTTATCCGGCTTCAGGCTACTCAAACGTTCAACTAACGAGCAGAATCAGGTCAAGGTTAGAATTAGTTTCTAACGGAACCGTGTATGTTGTCGCTAAAGAGCATAGTGCTGTACTCTTTCGCAGATAGGATCATTAAATTCCAGAGGTGAAAAACCTGGAAGGACAGCCCCTTGTATCGACGTGAGAAATCTGTAAGGGGTCTCGGAAGCATTTCGCGGATAGCTTCACCCAACTCCCAGATTCCGCGTCCAAGAGTTTAGCAGCTATTTGGCCGATTTTCCCCACCTGGAGGAAGCACAACTGGCTAACTGCGATGGTCGGGTTATGGTGCGTGAGGTCTTGACTGCGTTGAGGCAAGCCGGCTCGGACAAATCGCTTGGACTCGATGGTTTGCCCTACCAATTGTTTTTGAGGTTCTCGTACATGTTTGTTCTTCTTCTTACCGATGTGTTCAACCACTGGTTTGAGCAGAGAGCCATCCCTGCCCAAGTGCACAAAGGAATACTCACATTACTGAAGAAAAAGGACGGATATGGAGGGGGTTTTGATGATGTTAGGCTCTTAACTTTCCTAGACACAGAGTTACAGATTTTGGCAAGAGTTCTTGCGAACCGTTTGCAGGTTTTTATTTCCGACTTGGTCGAATCGGGTCAGAATTATGCTGGGAAGGGGAAATCGATTCAGAACAATGTGCATATGATTCGCACGGTCATTGAGGGATTAGAAGACGATACTGAAGCCGCCCTGATCAATTTAGATCATCCGGGCTTCTGCAAATGGATCTCTATTCTCTTTCGCTGGTCGAATGGCGCGGTATGGATCCTTGGCGTTTGGTTTGGATCGGGCCTCCAGCTTTAAAAGAACTAGCTGGAAGTAGAGTCGAAGGTCGAAGCGTCAGAGACGATTTGGCTTCGAAGCGGGCTTTTCCTTAGAAGTAGAGGTTAGAGTGCCTCGCTTCCACCCATCCTTTACCGATTGGCGTTACTACCTCTGCTTGCGGACCGCTTGGCGACTTTTACGCGTCAGCTCTTCATACTTTTGTGGCAGGGCAAGAAACCCTTAGTCCGTAGACAAAGCTGTACTCAACGTCCGAACGAGAGGGGTTTGGGGATGTCTGACTTAATAATTCATCGAAATGCCGAGAGACTGTCATTCCTGTGCCACATCTTGATAGAATAGTATGCGTCGGGCCCTGGAGTTTATAAGCTTTTCCCGGACTCATCCCCGATCACTAGGTTGACGGTCGACGTAAACCAAAGGGATCAATCACAGTTCTTCAAATAATGCCAAGCTGCACTCAGACACTACCGGGATCCAAAGACGGTTTATCGGGAGCTAGTGGCGGGGACCGCTTCGGATCCGCTTGGGGAGCGGCTGAGATGGTCAGAGAAGGAGATTCGCTCTAATTGGAGTTGGGCGTCAAGCCAGAGTCACCTCAATAACTCCGAGTTTTCTCTAACCTGGCGATTGGTCCGGAGTGCGCTACCTCTTAACGATAGACTTTTTAAAGCTAAAACTAGCGTCACCCTTTTTGCCTGCGCTGCCCAGATGTCGAAGAAGAAAGGTCCGAACACACCTTCTTTAATTGCAACAGGCTGCGAGAGTAGTAGTGTGGACGTTATGCTTATAGATAGGGAGAGAGGCCGAACCGCTTTCTCATAACGATCAGATTTCGTACTTTAAACATCAGCTTAATGTAAAAAACGGATGTAATAGGGGAGGTTCCACTCTGTACTATTTAAAAGGTGGTGGTACACACCGCTAGCTTATGTGTGTTTGGACGAACCAAGTTTGAATACGCGTTCCCTGCCTAGGCATTGTGACCGCCGATCTAAGGTCTTATCAGACCACATCCCAGTTAGCAAATTCGCTTAGCTAGTTGTACAAATGAGTTCTGGACTCTCTTCTTTTTTATTTCGCTATTAGAGATCCTCCAAGATGCCCACTTCCTATATTTATTTTGTCCCTAACCCAACCTGGTACCTATCTCAGAAGACACAACATTTGCCTACAAACCACATTCAGTTATTTTTTGCACCCAGCAATAGTCTCCCCTTTCCCCCTGATGCCCCCTCGACGTAAATTCACTAGACCAACTCCACAATCAACTAAATCCCATCCATTCACTGTGGAGATCCCCAGATGCCGGAGAACTTTCTACTCAAATAGCTTCTTTCCGCGTGCTGCTGGCCCCTGGAACTCCCTCCCTGCCCTGTTTCCCCGACGCTACTGACATGCATACATTTAAAACTAATGTAAGCAGACATCTCGCTGCGCAGATCCCAATTTAGATTGACCCCCCCCAACCTTCCCCCCTTTTCTTTTTTCTCAGTAGCCCCTTACGTCTACAGTGGCGACCTGCCTTGTTTGGGGTGAACTAGGTTAATAAAACAACAACAAAAACAAAACAAACTATGAACTGTTTTGCTTGTTTTGAGGTTTGGAAACAAACTGAAAAACAGCGACCAGATAGATTTGGAAGGCCTTTACTAACCAACACATAGCACTTTATTTTGTTTTCTGTAACCACGAGTTGTTTTTTTGTAACCCGTATTTCCAACCGATGACATTGTACATATTTTTTCTAAATAAAAAAACGTCTAAAAACGGGGGATAATGTTAAGTGGGATTACCCATTAAATGAATGTGGTATTGTGGTGACCGGAACTAATTTAGAGAATAGACAAATAGAACGTCAGCTAATTTTGTCTTTGAAAAATGTTACTTCTGTAAAATATTTGTAAAATTTTAAAGATAAATAAATCGGCCTTTTGGCTAAGATCAGAGTGTAGTATCTGTGTTGCATGTAAACGGGAAGCATTCGGAATCTTTCGCTATCTCCCGGTTGGTTCGTCTGGTCTATCTGCTGCCGTTCCTGCTCTACATCCTTGTGTTGAAGATGATTATCCGTAAGCTCAGGAACGGGTCGGAAAGTTCGGTCCTACGCGAAATACTTTCGCCTTAAGCTAAAGATTTCGTGTTCGTCGATGATATCACCGTTTTTGTGTTGTGCTTACGAGATATCGAGACGGTAACAGCTTATACGTTACGAAACGATCACAGAGGACAAAATCAACCAGAGCAAGTCGCTCGGCCGGCGCTTGCTGCCTGGAGATGTAACACTACGCTTCCGGTTCCTTTCTACTGGAAAGATGGCACGGTTCGAATCCTCGGCGTGTGGTTCGGAACTGACCTCCAGCTCGAGAGGAATTGGTCGGAGGTACAGTTAAAGGTCGAAGCGTCGGTTAATTATTTGCTTTGAAATAAACTCTCCTTTAAGGGTAGAGGCGAGGCGTGCGATACTTTGTCTTTCCTCTCATACTTTACCGACTGGCCGTACTTCCTCTGCCTGCAAACCACCTAAAGGTCCTCCGGCGCAGCCTGTTCTCACTTCTCTGGAACAGGGGGCTACAGTGTTCTGCGGACAAGTCTGTATTCAACGTACGCGTGAGAGACGTTTGTAAATACCAGACTTGACGTGTCATCGACACGCCGAGTAACTGGCTTTTCTGAGTGGAACCCGGCAGTTGAGAACCTCTTCTCGACCTTATTCTAGACCATTCGGTCGAGAACCGTCGTAGGCTGAGGAGAGAATCGCAGTTTATTCTCGGTCTAGTGACCTCTCCCGGTTTTCTAGAAAGGAATTCCAGAGACGATTAGTTAGCGGGGCAGATAAGGATCCGTTTTTCGAGCGGTTTGTGTGCCCGGAGGAGGAGATCCGCTCCGAATGGTGTTGGGCGTCATATACGAGTCATCTCATCAATTTATGTTCTCTCTGACATGGGGATTGGCCCGGAACGCGTTAGCTCTCAATGCCATACAATACAGTTTTGTAATGGAGGACTCGACCGAGTGCCTCCATTGCGATACGCTTGAAGAAGAAATGTTCGATCACACTTTCTTCCAATGCCGCAAATTCCGGTCGTTCTGGGTGTATGTCGGTGAGATGACAATTCATATCGATCCCGGGCATCCCCTGTTGCTAAAACGTATCTTACGTAATCGATAACCTATGACCAGCGTAGGGCAGGGAGACACAAATTGTGTTTCTCCGGATTCTGGCCGCAGTGCGAATGGTGGTATGGACGTCGTGCTTGGAAGAGGCCCAAGGGGTTAGATTTCTTACTGATCAGGATCGCACTCTTCAAACACCAACTGAAGGTCAATATTATATGTGATAGAAAACTATTACATTCCGCGGTTTTTGATAAAAGATGGATATAAGGTGTACGAAAAGGAATCAAATATGAGTACGTTTTCCTTGCCTGAGCTTAGCCCATGCGGTTCCTGGTCCTGTCGGACCCCAACTATTCGGGTAAGTTTAGCCTCTTAGCTAATCGAGTGAATGAGTTACCCCTCTTGTAATAGAAATCCTCCAAGATTCCCACTCCGAACTTACAATTTTTTGTCCTCGGCCTCACCCAAATTGTATTTATTTATGAAGGATATTACTTATTCTCCAAATTCCATCCCACATTTTCTTTTCTCTCCCACTTAGATACCACCTCCATTTAGAGATCGACCTACTCGTTTTAGGTTTTGAAGAAACCGGAAAACAGTGTGCGGTCTATTATTTAGAAAGGGTTGGGAGAATCTTACTAACCCAATTTTTTGTTTTTTTGTTCTTTCCCCACTTGTCGTTTTATTCCAATGAAATATTTGTATATAAATATATTTATGAAAAAATATAATTTCCAACAAATTTGGGGAAATAGAAGTAGGACGGTCCCTAGAATAAATGTGGTATTGTGGTGACTGAGATGATTCTAGTTAAGAATAGGATATACTTTTTTTTATAACTTTTGACCATGGATGACCAACAACCCACAATTAGATCATACTTTTGATTGCCTTGCGCCTGATTTGTTCCAAATGTAAAATTATATATTTTATGCAAATAAATAATTCAAAGTGTATTATCTGTGCCGTTCTCATTCAGAGAAGTATAACTCCTTTAGACTAGGGTCAATCTTTATAAGTAATTATTACCGGACACTTCAAGTTGGATTTTGTGTCACATCCAGCCAACGTGGAGAGCAGTTAAATAGGTATCATTTCAATTTTTTTTATATTGGGTCACCCGGAATATGTAACCGATATTATTTAGTCTTATAGGTAAGGTAGCCTCATGTGTGAGTGTGGATATTTTATTGGTTGACCTTGTCAGCTGACCAGACGGATAGATATTGACATACGGATATAATCAGTTTCGACTTAGATATTTGAGAGAACGGACCCCGATGTAGTCAGCTTACATGAAAGAAGCTTAGGCTTTCATGAATACATTAACCAGAATAAACTCTTAACTATAAATAGTGGATATACATTTGAATATCTCTATTTATATAAAGTTAGGTATGTGTATGTGTTTATATATTTGCATGTACATGATTCACTCCTAAAATAATCAACCGATCATTATGAATTTTGAAACAAAGCAGCCGGGAATAAGGATGAACAACGTTGGCTATATTTAATTTAATTTGATCTTATGCTAAGAGGGCAAGGATAGGGGTGGAACCCTTTAGTGAAAATTCAGATATACTTCCGAATTTTTTAAAATGTTAATAGGTATTAAACGTCAATTTATAAATATTGCCAACATTTCAAGAGTTCAAGGGAGCATAATATGAGCACAACTTCCCATTTGGAAATTTGATCCATAGTCATTAAACACAAATTAAGACAAAATTCCCTGAATTTCAACTTGTTCTTAAGACAATTTAAGCTTAAGTCTTTATTTTTAGGCATTTTATTTGAATCAAAATCATGTAATGTGTTTTGATCAAAATTGTAATAAGGATTCTAGACATAAAGTTTAGTAGCATTATATCTTGGTTTTAATCTTCATAAGGAAAAATAAAAGTGGTACAAAACCGTTTTGTTTGGGGAATAAATTTTATCTGTCGTGTGACAGGTATACTTCTAGTTAAAATGTATAGTAAATATAAAATTATCGTCGTGTTCTGTTCTTCCATATGTGTGCTCGATAGCCTTGCTCTATTTTCTTTTCTCCTGTCTCTTATATCATTTTCTACCACTTTTGTCATTCCCCTAGCCTCTATATATCCCCCTCTTAACGTTTCTGCCCAATATATCTGTGTCCCATTTATTTAATGCCCCCTCTTAATACCCTTACTCTTTTTCTAAACATTACTCCCCCTTTTCTTTCAGTGTATGTTATTCATCTTGAATTTACTCGCTCGTTCTTAAGTTGTCTCTCTTATTCACGCTTACAAGTCATTCCGTTATTCTGTTATTCCATATTTAATTGTTTCATATAAATCAACATGATGTCGCATTCGTTTCTCTCCCTCTCTCTCTATATTTCTTTTGGCTTATTGTTCGTATCCCACTTCTCTTTTAGAGCAACTCATATTCTATATTTATTAATCTACTTTTCATTGTTTCTCTCTTTCCCTGTACTTAACCCATCACCACTTTCTGAAAGATTGTATACTCTCTCCCACTCTTCATCACAATTCTTAGACACGTAGTTACTATTAAATTCTGTACTACTCTCGGCAAATGGTCGGCGACAAGCCACTTTCTATTTCGATAACGCTACGACAGGTGGCGTTCCTGTTTGTGTCATGATGTAGAGTGAAGGTCCAGGACATGTTTTTTCTTCTTGTTTTATTGTTATTTGTTGTTGCTTTTCTTGCCTTTAAGATGACAGATAAAGCGAGAGCTTCAGGAAACATTGTCAGCTGCTCTACAAACTGAACATTTCTTCTTCTTCTTCTTCTTCTTCTTCTTCTTCTTCTTCTTCTTCGGCCTTGGTGGGACATTTTACAATTTCCGTCTTTTACTCGCAAAGATTATCAGTGTGCCGTTACATATCTGTTTGTGTATTCTTCTTTTTTTCTTCTTTTCTTTTTTTTCATCATCATCATCTTCTCCCATGTATTTCTTCTTCTTCTTCTTCTTCTTCTTCTTCTTCTTCTTATTCTTCGTCTTCGTCTTCTTCTTCTTCTTCTTCTTTGGTCTCAGTGGAACTTTTTACAATTTCCGTCTTTTAGTTACGAAGATTTCCAATGTGTATTTGTATATACGTGCGCATTGTCCTCCTCCTCCTCCTCCTCCCCCTCCTCCCACTTTTTATGTGTCTACTACTACTACTACTACTACTACTACTCACCATCCTCCTCATCCCTTCTTCTTCTTCTTCTTCTTCTTCTTCTTCTTCTTCTTCTTCTTCTTCTTCTTCTTCTTCATTTGTCCCCTTGGCTTCTTTACCTTCAGTCGAACCTTTTACAATTTCCGTTTTTACTTGCTAAGATGATAAGCGTGAGTATTCGTGTTTGTATATGTGCATAAATTAGTGTTTATTTGTACGTGCATGTATCTATATCTATGTATTTGTGTTTTAGTGTATATACATATGTGTGTATGCATGTTTGAGTATGTGTTTGTATATGTGTATGTGTATTTATACGTGTGTGTTTTTTGTGGAAATGTACGTGTACTTCTGTTTGTATATATATATATATATATATATATATATATATATATATATATATATATATATATATTGTGTGTGTTTGTATGTATGTGTGAATATGTATATGTATATCTTTGTGTGTGTCGGTATGTATTTGTCCATATGTATGTGTACGTGTGTATGCATGTGTTTTTTTGTATATGTATTTATATGTGTGTATTTATATATGTATGTTTTCGTTTGTGTGTATATGCATATTTGTGTATATTTTCGTATGTATGCATATGCATGTGTCTTCGTTGGTATTTGTACACGTAGGAATGTTTACGTGTGGATTTGCGTTTACATGTATGTTTGTTTGTATGTGTGTATATGCAGAGTGATACATTTATATTTGTGTATGTGTGCCTGCTTGTGTGTTTATATGTATATGTGTTTTTGTGTGTGTGCGTTAGTTGTGTGTATATACATCCGTGTATATGTATGTATGTATGTATGTATGCGTTTATGTATATGTATGTTTTCGTGTGGTAGTTAGATATACAGGCAGCAAGGGGACGATAAGGGCAGAGAAATAAGGTTGTGTATATGTACGTTTGTCTGTAAGTATTTGTCTTTCTCTCTCTCTCTCTCTCTCTCTCTATATATATATATATATATGTATATATATATAAATATGTTTGCGTGTGTGTGGTATTGCTACTCAAATAAAGAAGGCGTTGTATAAAATGGGAGAAGATGTGCAATAAGAGAGAGAAATAAAAAGAAGCGACATAATGAATTCTTTATAGCAATTTAGAAATAAAAAGTAAGACACTGAATAGAGAAAACAGATAAGGCTGAACTGCTTGTCCAGCAGAACTACTTAAACTCTATCTTGACCTCCACAAATGACTCCCTCCCTAATTTCCCACTACGGACAGAAGACACACTTGATGATCTGATCATCACCATTTCCCATGTCCTGGATATCTATAAAAAATCTTGACGCCTCCAAAGTATGTTGGCCTGCTGGCTTTTGTCTTCTCCAAACTTTATAACAAATGCCTTGTCGAATCTTGATTCTCTGAAAAGTTGCCTTAGTGATACCAGTTCTCAAGAATTCTGGTGAAAGAACTGACCCGCTCTGTATATGCATATGCGTATGTGTATTTAAACGTGTGTGTGTTTTTGTGTGAATGTACGTTTATTTGTGCGTTTAAATGAGAGGACAGACCAAGCGACAGATGGTTCATAGCTTGCTATCTGTAGAATCGGGAGGAGGTTCCCTTGAAGCTACAATACATCCGGTCTGTTAGACTAACGTCGACTCTGAATGGCACAACCACTTTGCAAAATACGCTATTACGTCACAGTTTCCCATCGAGTGACGAATTGATTGCCAGTGTTCACTTATTTATTTGTTTGTGCGGACATAAGCTTGTCAAAGTAACACGGTTTTAGTCGATTTCGTTGAAGATGCGTGTTTGGTTTCAACTAGAAGGCAAAATAACGCCGCACAATTATTGATTACGCTTAGGTGTAAATGGCATTTCCATGACCAACAAAATAATGATTGCACTCACAGGCAAGAACGTTGAATATTCACGCATTTACGAATAACATGTCACAGCATATCTATAAGACAAACGGATAAACAAATAGAGCCGTCTCTAGTAGTTTATATAAAGCATTGATATATCACTTGCCCACAGCGCCCGCCTCGTAGACAAGTGATTATACTCGCCGATTATGAACTAGATAATCGTAGGATCGACTCTAGCTTGGGGTTGGTGCTAGTCTAGCCGCACCGAAGATCCATGATACAGCAAACCAGTCTATCTATGGATGATAATATATATATATATATAGTCATTTATCGTGGAAGACAATGGAAGTGCTCCAGAATCTCTAAGTTCACCATTAAAGGCATAACTCCCTTAAAACTTAAAATATATAAGATTATGAAAGTTAAACTCTATGTACAAAATATTCTGTGTCTCAAATCTTTAAGCGCCCTCCTTACATAAGTGAGCTATGGGGCCGTTCCTCCTTAAAAACTTCAAATATATCCTAGTTTGATATAATTTATATCATATATATGAAATTCTCCTGTGAAGACAACGTAAGTGGTCCCTAATTTCTACGTTACCCCCGTATGTGCCGAATATCTATATGCTCCCATCTGTAAGTGACATATGGTGACAAAACCTTAAAACTTCAAATCCGTATATCCGATTTTTATGAGAGTTTTAAAAAGCGAAACAATGCGTAAAATAATTTACACTGAAGGATGCTGGTTTTGAAAAATGCTATGCATTGGAATGTAACTTAACTTTGCTTACCTATATATATACATATATATATATATATATTTATACACACACACACACACACACATATATATATATATATATATATATATATATATATATGTATCAATATATAATAAAAAATAACACCCATCTATCTGTGTGCATGTATGCCCATGAAAAGAAAAACATACTAGAGATTGTACCTTAAATATACGTGTATTCGCATGTAATATTTGCATGTGAAAATAATGGAGGTAGTTCTGCATCTCTAGCTGCCACTTAAAGGAGCTAATAAAACACTTATCTAATATGTTATACAATGAAATTAATCTATTTATTAGCGTTAGTTTCAGAGAATTGAAATATATCTATATAGGTCAGTGGGTAAGATATCTAGCTGACAACATCGAAGTTTTTTAGGGGAGAGGATAGTGTCGTATCTGTTTTGTAGTCAGGAAACAAGGCTCCTACACATCACCTGGTCCTTGTGGGATAGTATATGATATATCCGTTCGTCATGATACCATTATTCTAGGCATTACGTCATCCTTTGTGGGCTGTGTAGTATATGTTCCTTCGTCATATGTACTAGCAAACATCTACTGTTATGAGAAGAATATTTTTCGAATATATACCCCCGCTCTCTCTACATATATATATACATAACGTATATATATATATATATATATATATATATATACAATATCTGTATATGCATACAATATATATATATATACACTATATATGTACAACGTACAATATTTATATATATATATATATATATATATATATATATATATATATACATACATACAAAGAATATGTATATATACAACGAGTACAATGTTGTATACGGCAGTGGCACTATCTGGAAGGATGAAAATTGTATTGGTGTCTTTCGGAAATAGTGCTATATTCTGATATAAAATTTATTTAGAGTAAAATTCAAAATTGATACCGAGAGCAAAATATCTTAAATAAAAAAACGAACTATTAGCTTGTTTTCCCTAAAAATCGAATAACAAGTAAGCATAACAAAAACCGATTGAACATTTTCATTTATTTTTGAACGTATATGAAATTGAAGGCTTATACCAACTCACCCAACCGATTTTTTGACAATTTCTTAGTCTTAATATAATATAGACTAGGAACCACTTCATTTTTTAAAAAAATTGTTAAAAACTTTCTTTTTGTAAAAAAAATAATTTTCAAAGTTTATTTTTCTTAAATTGTTCTTCACGTGTAATAACATTCGAAAATGTTCAAATATGTTTGGTATCAGCAAAGATGAAAATGAAATCGTCGCTAACGATTAAAAAATTGAATTAAAGTTACATTCTGAGCACTTTCAAAATAATTTTACTTAAGGACAAGAAATACAATTTAAAACAATGAAATTGATTATAAAATAACTTTGTTTATATATATTTTTTCAAAACGGTTTTATAAAGCTTACAAAATTCATTATTTAATTAGTGTTTTTATTATTGTTTGTTTTCAAAAAAAAATATTGATCTTTTTCATTTAAAAACTTATTTATTATTTGTTTAGAATTTGTTGATTCATTAAATTACTGTTTGTTTCTTCTCTAAATTTGATTTATTTCTGCTTTAAAAGTCACACGTAATTAGATACATCGTAACCAACAATACACACAATAGGTTCATATTGTAATCGGTATTGCTTGACTTTGCATGTTTTTATTTTAATAACTTCTGTTTTCTTGTAGACAATCAGCCAAAGCGGCACCAAAAAACTATAATTCATTATCGACAGCCTGTCTTTTCGTCATGTTTCGCTTGCACTAAAGTGTATGACGGCATATTCACCCAAAGTGTATGACATCGCTTGCGATCGCAAAAGTCGAAATATTACGATGGCCACATCACAGTGTAAGACGTCACTTAAGGATTACGTAATCTACAAAAATAAGGAAAAAGATAGAAGAAAACCGTGCACAGTGAATGAAATCACATAATGATGACGTCTTCCATCAAACTAAAAACTAAAAGAGGGTGGGAAGAGATCCTTTATGACGTTTTATATAGACGACCCGTGATCAGAAGGAATATATATATATATATATATATATATATATATATATATATATATATATATAAGAACCTGAGTAACTCCAAACATTATTACTCATTCGGCTATGATGGCAGTCTTATTTAAATGTGAGACAAATACACCCTATATTTTATTTACGAGCATAGTAAATCTCATGAAGTGTGCCAAGGGAGACAACTTTCGACAAAATAAACTTTTCATATTTTTCTCAAATTTCTCTACTAAACCAGAGCTCTAATATTTATTTTTATAAATGAATATTTGTCATCAGCAAACATAGTGTGGCTTATATAACTGTACTGACGATTGAATCATTTGAACCCTGGTCTCAAGTAGCTTCAATTCAACATTCTTAACCATTCAGCCACCGTAGCAGTCATCTTTAAATGTCTAAAAAATAAACCCTATATTAAATTAACTAATCTTTCCATATATTAGACTCAATCCTTATTTTCTTAACTGTAGTTACGTGATTATTTTTCGTCCAGGAGAACATATGGTTAATAAGTTAATCAAATGGACAGTTTTATTGTCTAGCTTACTTGAATGTAAATCAGATTTAAGATGGCAGCAAGTCGAAGCGTGTTGATTGGAAGGATCGGAGCGAGAAACAGTGGTCAGTAGACCGTTTGTATTCGAATCGGGAAAAGGAAATTAAGGTAGGGACCGTTTTATTTATAGAAACTGGGACCAGTTCCAAATTGATGGGACATCGGGTTGATTTGTTAAGTTGATCGGGCGAGTCGCTTATGTCAATATTAAACAAAAAATAGGGTCTTATTTTGGTGACAATAGCAGAAAGAAGAGAAATGAAGCAAGGGAAGGCTAATCAAAAAGAGATAAAAAGCGAAAATACTGGAAAAAAGGATTAAAAGAGAGGTAATATATAATAATAGATTGAAATAGTTGGGAAAGAGGTGGATACAGAACCAACATCTTGTTAGGATTCTTAAATTAATATATATATATATATATATATATATATATATATATATATATATATATATATATATATATATATATATATATATTAATATATATAATAAAACTAGTGTAAATATATTAATAAAATTAACGTTTCAGCCGATGTAACCCTCGATCTTCTTCATGTGCATCTCTTCGAATTTGGGAAACTTCTCGTTGAACTTTTGAATCTTTACGAGTTGGAGATAACATAAATTCCATCAGATGGTTCACAAGTTCAAAGAAAAATTCACCTGAAAAAGGTCGGAAGTTACATCGGCCGAAACGTTGTGAATATAATGACCAATATGAAAGTAGTAGTCCGAATGATACAAATAATGCAGAATGTATTCAAGTTTCAGTATAAAATAATTGCAACTACCTATTAAAAAGTTCTCTATTTAAAAAAAAAAGTAATATTTTGTATTTAATTAATTTTAATATTTTTATTTTCAGCACGTTTTCTTTTCTTCCGGAAAATGATTTCAAGATAATCCTCTAGGGGGAGAGGGAACAGACGCATTTTTATTCGTTTTCCCGCTACTCATTTTCTACCTTCTTAATTTGATTGCTTTTTTTTGTTGCTTTTTTTATAATATTCTTTTTTTTGTTTGTTTCTTATTTTTGTTTTCAATCACTTTTGTTAAATTTTAGAAATTAAAAATTATCACGAAGAAATGTTGCGCCGTTTGAATTTCTCATTGGAGATGGCACTTTATTATTTTATTATATATTCCATTAATGATGTATAAGATCTTTAAATGTATTCATTAATGGTGGCATTCTCTTTCCTCGGAGAGGTAACAAAAAGAAAACCCCCACCGCATCGTCCCGTTCCTATCTGGTGAGACCCAGTAAACGTGCCAACGTGTACGTACCGAATAGTCAAAAGGCAGACGCCGCAGCCATTACCACAATGACATCCCTACGGAATTGAAACGTAACACATGAAAACACTAAAAAAACAAATTTATTTCCTTAAAAAAAAGTTAGTCTTCACTTTAGTGTTTAATTCTAGTATGGTTTATATTTATCTTTCTATCATTTAGTGATTTACGAGAAGAGCTACATTGTAGAGTGTTTCCTCGATATATTTCTTATGCATTTACTTGAAACATTACGGTACCTAATTTCAATAGTTTTTTATATTTATAAATCATCTAGTTCTTTACTAATGTTAAATATTGGACGATTAACCCCACTAGTATATAAGACGGTTAGTTGAGAATAACAGGAAATGAAAGTTCAGTCGGTGTAAATTTGCTGAACGCGAGATTAGAATTACTGGAGCTGTAGGAATTCATAGAAACGGATGTGACGTTACATGGTTCAACATGTTAATTTAAAAACGTCCAGATGAGATATGATTGAACAATAATTATCAGTCTTCTCCCACGCTTCGCTGATCAGTAATCTGAAACGAATATCAAGCAGAATAAACCTCCACTGTGTTCCAGCAGTTTTAGCATGACGTTTTTCGAGGTAATCTAACGAGAACCGGTGTGTTAACGTGATTATAACTGTGTTGGCTTTATCTGGACTCTCCATGTATAAACCCCTTACATACTTGTAACAACTATATATCTACTTAATTGATTGCATTATTTAAAACATTTTTTTTAACATAGTTCACTCCAAACAAGGCAGGCCGCCACTGTAGACGTAGCCCCTACTAAGAAAAAAGAAAAGGGGAGAAGGTGGGGGGGGGGTCAACTTAATTTTGGATCTGCGCAGCAAGATGTCTGTTTACATTAGTTTTAAATTTCTGCATGTCAGTACTGTCGGGGAAACAGGGGGCAGGGAGGGAGTTCCAGAGGCCAGCAGCACGAGGAAAGAAGCTATTTGAGTAGAAGGCTCTCCGGCATCTGGGGACCTCCACAGTGAATGAATGAGATTTAGTTGATAGTCGAGTTAGTCTAGTGAATTTACGTCGAGGAGGCACCAGAGTAGCCAATTCATCGGAGCATAATCCATTGAAGTATTTGTAAAACAAACACAAGGATGCTACATTGCGACGATGGGACATGGACTGGAGCTTGGTTGATAGTGAGGGACCTATTAGGTTGGCGACTCTTTTTTTGGACCTTGTCAAGGAGGGAGAGAATAGTAGATGATGCACCAGTCTAGATTTGGCAACAATACTCCATGCATGGGCGGATGGTGGCTTTGTAGAGATACAGGATAATGTCAGGTGTGAGGAGTTTACTAGCACGGTAGAGGGAGCCCACCTTCTTTGCGACAGCCTTGACAATGTCTTCAATGTATTTGTTCCAATTCATGTTACCTGTGAATGTTAGGCCGAGGAGTTTGAATGATGAACTCTCAGGGCTAAGCGTAAAGTAAGATTCCTCCATAGAAAAAATTGAATTCTCTAGGTTATCAATATCGTAAAAAATAAAACAAATGAATAAAAAGATGATTCAAAAACGATAGATATTTTTTTCACTAAGAGCATCTAGCTCGTTTGCTCAGATGAAATTATATTGAAATGTCACGATCAGTAGTGACTGATGTTTGAATATCGGGTTGATGTGTTCGCTGCGTCTAGCCACAGGGATAAGTCTTAAAAAGACGAAACAGATGCCTGTGAATGATTATATATTTATATATATATATATATATATATATATATATATATATATATATATATATATATATATATATATATATATATATATATATATCCATTATATAAAGGGCAATTGTCTGCGTGTGTGTGTGTATGTTTGTATCTCCGTAAAAGGCTTCCGTCACACACGACAGACAACCATCAAGTTGATATTTTCTGAAACAGCGTCAAATCGGACGTAAATATCTCAGAATTATAAACAAAATATCCTTTGGGAGTAAACGAACTATTTTCTCTAATAGGGATAGCTTTTTCTTCCATTTTCCAACGTTTTTATGTACTAATTTAAGAAAAAACAATGATGTTTAATTTGAGAAAAATGCATACAACCGAAAATGACATCAGAGAAAGGGCGTAGCAAGAAGAAAATCACTCTCACTACACCTCTTTTTTCCTTTCTTTCTACTTTCCCTCTCACTACCACCCTTTCTACCTTCCATTCTTCTTTTCCTCCCACCACCACCCTTCTTTCCGTTATCCTCCAACTCCCACCTTCTTTCTTTCTGTTATCCCACTAATGTTTCCTCCTTTCTTTCCTTTTTCCTCCAACTACAACCTTTGCTTCCTTCCCTCCTGCTTCCACCCTTTCTTTATTCCCTCATGCTACAGCCCTTTGTTCCTTTCTTTCCCTCCTACTCCCAACTTTTCCTCCTTTCTTTCTTCTTTTCCTCCCACTCCGCCTCTTTCTACCTTCCTTTCTTTTTCTCCTCCCACTTCAGCCTTTCTTGCTTCTTTTTCTCCCACTCCAACCCATTCTTGCTAACTTTTTCCCCTTTCACTACTACCCTTTCCACCTTTTATTCCTACTTTTCTTCTTTCCCTCCCACTACTACGCTTCCTTCTTTCCTTCCTACTACCACTGTTTCTTCCTTTCTTCTCTCCCACGACAGCCATTTGTTCCTTCCTTTTCCTTTTCCTCCCACCACCACCACTTGTTCCTCTCTTTCCCTCCCACCATTTTCTTCCTTTCTTTTCCTCCAACTACCACCCTTTATTCATTTATTTTCCCCCACTATCACACTTTCTTCTTTCCCGCCCACTACCAACTTTTTTTCAATGACCAACTAACTAACACTTCATTCCTTTTTTCGTCCCTTGTTCCTTCCTTCCTTCCTTCCTTCTTTCATTCCTTCCTTCCTTCTTTCATTCCTTCCTTCCTTTCTTCCTTCCCCCGTCCCTTTCTTCCTTCCTTCCTCCCTTTCTTCATTTTTACACCCTTTCTTTCCTTCCTTCATTTGTATTTTCCTACTTCCCTCCTTCTCTTCCTCCCTACCTTCTTCCCTCCCTCTCTCCCTTCCTTCATTCCTTCATTCCTTCGTTCTTTCATTCCTTCTTTATTTGTTTCTTCCCTTCCCCCTCCCTTCTTTCCTTCTTTCCTTCTTTCCTCCCATCCTTCCTTCATTCCTTCCTGCTTTCCTTCCTTACTTGCTACCTTCCACCCTTTCTTTCCTTCCTTCCTCCATTCCTTCTTTTCTTTCCATCCTTCCTTCCTCCCTCCGTTCCTTCTTTACTTCCTTCCTTCATTTATTCTTTCCTACTTCCCTCATTTTCTTCCTTCTTTCATCCCTCCATTCCTTCCTTCTTACCTTCCTTCCTATTATTTCTTCGTTCTTACGTTACTTCCTTATTCCATTCCTCCCCCCTTCCTTCCTTCTTTCCTTCCTTCCTCTCTTTTTCCTTTTCTTTCCGTCATTCCTTCCTCCCTCCGTTCCTTCTTTCCTTCCTTCATCCCTTTCTTTTTTCTACACCCTTTCCTTCCTTCCTTCATTTATATATTCCTACTTCCCTTCTTCGCTTCCTCCCTACCTTCCTCCCTATCTTCCTTCGTCCCTTCCCTCCTTCCTTTCTGCCTTCCTTCCTCTCCCTTCCTTCAATCTTTCGTTATTTCCTTTCTGCCCGTCCTGCATTTTTCTTCTTCTCTTCCTACCTTCCTTTCTTCCTTCCTTCCTTCCTACCTTCCTTCCTTCCTTCATTTCCTTCCTTTCTTCCTTCTTACGTCCCTTCTTTCATTCCTTCCTTTCTTCCTCCACCCCTCCCTTTTCCCTTTCTATCTTTTTCCCCACCCACTTCTTTCTTTCCTTCCTTCCTTCATACTTCCATCCCTTTCCTTTCTTTCCTTGCTTCATTCCATCCTCCCTTCCTTCCTACCTCCCTATCTTCTTTTTTCCCTCCTTTTTCTTTCCTCTCTTCTTTCCGTTCTTCCTCCCTTCCTTTCATCCTTCCTTGTAGGGGGCGCCCTAGGTAAAAGTCTGAGAGGGTATCAGCAGTCGCCGGTATGCGCGCCTTAGACAAACGCATCTGGATTCGCCGGTAGGTGCGATACAGGCGAATGAGATAAAGTTGAGAAAGCGTACACATTCCCCGTGAGGTAAAGCCATGAGATATTTGTAAATGTAAGGGTTGAAATTTTATAAAAACGTTAGTGAATTAGCGTCAATTATATTTCTGAAAGTACGTTAACATCAGTAAAGTATGGTTGTGCTTGAAGAAAGATTGTACAATACTATCGTAGGGGTCTGATTTTGCGCCGAACCTTTATATAATACAAATATGTCACAAACTCTTACAAAGGTTTTAGAGATAAAGGTTATTTTTTCCTTTTCTTTCATGATAGTGACGCTACATAACTGAACATGATTTTGTGTCTTTAATACGAGAGCCGCATTACTATGAGATCTATTTTTATGATAGTGACGCTACATGAATAAACATGATTTTGGTTCTTTGATATCACAGGGGCGCATTAATATGATTTTTCAGAGGCCTGTGCAGGATATCGCCCTCATGGTAAACGCTTATTTGGGGCTTGTGCAGTTTACCGCTCCTATGGAATACGTTTAAGGGGGCTTGTGCATATAGCGCCCCTAGAGAATACGTTTTTAGAGGGCTTGTGCAGTTGAACACCCCTATGCAAAACGCTTTCTGGGGGCTTGTGAGGTATAGCGCCCCTATAGAATACGTTTTTAGGGGGCTTGTGCAGTTTAGCATGCTTATGCTAAACGCTTTCTAGGGCATTGTGCAGTACAGCGCCCTTATGGTAAACGGTTATTTGGGGCTTGTGCAGTATAGCACCCTTATAGAAAACGCTTATTTGGGGGTTATGCAGTTTAGCACCCGTATGAAATACGTTTTTAGGGGGTTGTGCAGTATAGCGCCCCTATGGAAACCACTTTAAAAATGCTTTTGCAGTACAGCGCCCCTATGGAAAACACTTTTCTGGGCTTGTGCAGCATAACGCCCTTATGGAAAACGCTCTTCGGAGGCTTGTGCTGTATAGCGCCCTTATGGAAAATGCTTTTCTGGGACTTCTCTAGTATAGCACCCTTATAGAAAACGCTTTTCAGGGGCTTGTGTAGTATAGCACCTTTATGAAAAATGCCTTTCGAGGGCTTGTGCAGTATAGCCCCCTTATGGTAAATGCTTATTAGGGGCTTGTGCAGATCGGCGCCCCTATGGAATACGTTTTTAGGGGGCCTGTGCAGTTTAGCGCCACCATGGTAAACGCTTTTGGGGGCTTGTGCAGTATTGTGCCCCTATGGAAAACACTTTTCCGGGGCTTGTGCAGTATAGCGCCCCTATGGAAAACACTATTCAGGGGCTTGTGCAGTATAGCGCCCCTATGGAAAACACTTTAAAGGGCTTGTGCAGTACAGCGCCCTTATGGAAAACGCTTTTCGGAGGCTTGTGAAGTATAGCACTACTATGGAAAACACTTATTTTGGGCTTGTGTTGTTAAGCGCCCCTATAGTAAACACTTTCAGGGGCTTGTGCAGTACATTTCAATTTCTGGTTAACATCACTTACGTTTAAGCCTAACATTTCGGAATTTTCGAGAATCAAAATCATGTAATAGATTTTGATCAAAATTGGAATAAGGATTCTAAACATAAAGTTCAATAAGATTATATCTTGATTTTAATCTTCGTAAGTGAACATAAAGTGGTGTTAAACTGATTTGTTCGGAGAATTAATTTTACCCGTAATGGGACGGGTATTCTTCTAGTATATATAATGAATGCAACATCTTGTCAGACGAGTGCCTCTCCTTGATTAAGAAAAGTGGCATTGTCTGAAAGTGTATCTGTACTTAGATTGTAAATAAAGAGATCTACCGTTGTACGACAACTAGTTTCTCTTTCGGTTCAAAATGTTGAGTCCAGCAACAAGCGAAACCAAGATAGTCAGTAACAAGTTTAAACTGCAGACTTGAAGGAATCTTGCTTAAGTGGTGTCTAATAACTTTGGATAACATTCAATGCAAATCTGAAATATTTGAATCAGAGGTATCTGACTTTTTACGAAGGAATTCTATCCCCTTTTACCAGTTTTGCATGAAACAAAATTAAATTAAATATAGCTCAGATTACGACCACTTATGCCTGGCAGCTGGGTTTCAACAATCCATAGTGATCGGATAATAAGTTTAGGAGTGAATCCTGTATATACAAATATATTACAATATACATATACCCAACTTTATATAAATTGAGATTAAAGAGTTAAAATAAAGGGTAGGCAATTATGAAAGTTATTAATACGTGCCATATTAAAGAGTTATATGAAAGGGGGGAGGTAATTAGGACAGTCTTTAAAACACCGTGTTTACTTGAATGGATTTTTGTCCTTTCCCATCTTTCGATACCGTTCTGCTTCTTGTTCGTAATTCTGATTGCTCATTCATTTTACAAAGAGAATAAATTCATGCGCTCCCCTTTCTTTTAAATAATGTTTTCTAATCTTTCGCCATTTTTTTTTCTATCGTAAAACTGCCTTTTTACCACCGGGAAATCTACCGGAAGTGGAGTATTAACGATAGGAACATCTGTTTACAGAGTTGAGATTAAAGCGACTTTTCCTTGTTTTTCGTTTGGTTATGTCGGTGACACTTAAACGAAGCGCACGCGTTATTGGCAGCAGGTAGAGCGAACGATGAAAATAGAAAGTGGTTTTGCTGACAGAGGAACGATGCAAGAGGAGCGAGAAAGAGATACATAGATCGAGAGAGAGAGAGAGAGAGAGAGGAGGGGGGTTGAAGAAGGCAACTGGGCATGCGTAGCTGATGGTGCCGCGGGCAGTTTCCGGCATAAAGGAGCCAGCCATGTCTAATCAGGGCGAGTGAAGATCGCAGGTCTCCGTTTTTAAATATTCATGCGGTTTCTTTTCTTTATTTCTTCATTTAATTTTTGTTGTTTCTGCTCTAAGCCAGATTAGAAGCTAACGTGGAACAAATATAAATGGAGGAAAACGAAGATGAATGGAGAAAGAAAAGCAAAGAAAGAACAGGAGAAGGTGGATGAGGGAAGGAGGGGGAGGCTGGTATTTTTGCGAGGAAATAAATATCAGCTAAAAATAGCAAAAAAAGATTAAACAGTGAAACATAATTAAGGAAACAAACAAAGAATTAAAAACAAAAAACTTCGCTGTTTTGTTTGGTCCGAAGTGTTTACTTCTGGTTTTCTTAAGTTCTCTCTGTTATTTGATTTGCGTGTTTGTAAGTGCGTTTTGCGTGCGCATTTGACAATTGTCTCTTTGTGTGTGTGCGCTTGCGCGTGTGTGTATACGCATTATATGCACGTTCCAGTTTTTGTGTGATGATATTCACGCGCCTGTACACTCGCCATTTTTGAAACAGCGTGTATTTACCCATGCACAGACGCACGGAAAAAGCTTGTCTTTCTATGTTTGCAGTCGGGTTCGACGATTGTATAAGAATATAAATCGTCTACTCATTCATGATAAGCTCCTCCATGTACATACTACATACCACCCCTGCTTCCTGGGTTGGGCATTATGGTAAATGAAATTAGGCTTCATGTAAACAATAAACACTAAACAAGCAACTTACGCTGAAACCTGTTCCTTGTTTAGTGTTTTTTTTATGTGTTTTTGCTTCAATGTTTCTTCTGGAAACGACGCCTGGACCTCTGATGAGTTGCAGAGATGAAAGATTCTAAAAATACATGAGTATTCCATGTTGTTTGTATATGTACTACACGATCGTAAAGTGCACCGAAGTTTTTGCATTTTGGAAAGAAAACAATGAATAATGACGAAGTCACTGGAATTTAGACTACTATTGTTTATATATATATATATATATATATATATATATATATATATATATATATATACATATATATATATATATATATATATATATATATACATATATATATATATATATATATATATATATATATTAAATAAAGGAAAGTTCGTACTTTGAAAAAGTTGATCTATTTGTATGTACATCATCATTTTCAAAGTGCGAACATTCTTTTTTTATTCAAAAACATGTGCCTACGTGAACTTGTACAAATAATTATACATTTAAAAACCTCAACTGTGATAACCACATCACGCGGAATCCTACTCGCCTGTGACAATATGAATCGGACAAGAAAGATTAAAAAGAAAAATAATCAAAAGGTATTAAATGCCTATTTACTTTTGATAAGGGTGATTCTATAACCGAAAGTCAAGACATTATAATAAATACATTTTTATTTTAGTATAATTTCTTTTTACGTTGTTCTTTGGCTTAACAAATTCTTACACACACACACGCACACACACACACACACACACACACACATATATATATATATATATATATATATATATATATATATATATATATATATATATTGCTCATCTTAATTTGAATAGAGTTCTCAGGAACAGTAAAATGTAAACAGAAACATTGTTATTTTTTCATATTTTTGTCGTTAGCGGATATGGCTTACGTGTAAAGAACGCTGACTTCTACATTGCCAATAAAGTTTGGAATCTCAGCTTGAAACTCTCATCATATCTAGCCACACTTAAAAGTCGTGATTCGACGACCCAGCTGTCCGTAGATATCCCTTTTCTTTCTATATATATATTTATTTTATTTTGTATTGTCCATTGAAACAATTGACTTATATTTATTGAAGGGATTCAACTATTTATACAGAAAATTATTTCACCTAAATTCTAGGTGGGAGTTTTTTTTTCTTTAACCAATGTGATTCAATCATATGATGAGTGACATATATTTCTAAAATAAAGTTATCAAAGAAAAAGTTATCGACGAAACACGTGTCCTTAGATTATTGTATTTTAAATATATATATATATATATATATATATATATATATATTATATAGATACTTTTTAGACAGGTCTCGTATATATATATATATATATATATATATATATATATATATATATATATATATATATATATACGAGGCCTGTCTATAAAATATCTAACGCGACTGCGGAGATGAACACCATTCCTTCCGAAAGAAGACTTTCAGAGGTGTTTCCGGCAGTGAATGGATGGGTGGACTAAGGGTGTGCAAGCACAAGGGGCATACTTTGAAGGGAATTAGGGTTCCGATCCCGTCACAGATTTGAAATATTTTTACTGGCCTAAGGTCAGATACGTTTTAGACAGGCCTCGTATATATATATATATATATATATATATATATATATATATATATATATATATATATATATATATATAATATATACATATATATATATATATATATATATATATATATACTAGAGTGCATGTTACGTAAAAAAGGACGGGTTTCGAATCTCGGGTATATATGCTATCTACGTCTAGCCATACTGTGCATAACTATATTTTATATAGACACGCTCACCTATAGGTAGAGATTCTGGTTTACACTTAGCGTAGTGCAATACTCTCCCGTAAAAAAATCTCTAGGTTACCAGTATCGTCAATTTGAAAAAAAAATAAAAATCTAATTTAATCGATATAATTTTCTTAACTCTTACTTATGAGTTCGTTAGCTTAGATGGTCACCACTGGTCACGGTTGACAGTGAGCTGACGTAAGGTCTTTGAATTTCGGGACTGATACGCTTGCGATATCTAGCTACTCTAATGTGTTGTGACACAACGAAACAGCTATATATATATATATATATATATATATATATAACTGTCACGAGAGAATATATTTATAAGCCGGTTCATCAGTCTGTCCATTCCTTTACCTTTTAGCTAATAGCAAATAGCAGTATCAGTCAAAGTGTAGTATCTGTTCTGATAGAACAATTCATCTTTTACTGTCATCGGGAAGTGAAAGAGAAATCCTTTTAGACCGAGACAATTTGTATACTTGTCCCAATCCAGGGTGCCATTTTTAGCGTAACTTGTGTCTAACTCTGTCATCGTGAAAACGCAGTTAAATAGAGAATATGATGTAGCAGGTTGCAGGTAACAATAAAGAGCAAAGTGTTGATAGGGGAAGAGTGTGAATATATTCAACACAAAACTCTCTCAATCTGAAGGTTGTAAGTTCAATCCGTGTACATGGGAGTGCATTTTTATTTTATTTTTCAAACATATTCAGAATTAATTTTACTGAAAAATATCAGAGTAGAGAAAGACTTCGAGCGAAAAGAAAAGATACTCCTCCACCAGATTGTAAAGCCGATTTAGAACACTGAGAAGACAAGAAAGGGGGCTCTTAGCGGCCCCTACTTCAGATGTGGCAACAGCACTCGATATTAAGATTATCTGGCGCTTCAGAAGTCAGCCATTTTGCTGGAGCGCTAAAATAGTTAAATCATTTTCTCAACAAACTTAGCAATAGATTGCATATAAATCTTCCATTTTAGATTTGGAGTAATTTCAGTTCTAAGAGCTTATCAAAACAAGAGGTTTCATCAAGAAAAAACGGATTTATTTCAACTGGAGAGAAACAAGGATCTGAACGTTTGCGAAGTGTTTTTCTCCATTGCACCACATGCTCCAGATCAAAAGATAAGGAATAACATCCTGATTATTAATACTCAATCTCTAATTACTTGTGCGTTTGTTACGTCTCCAACTTTCGACTCTCTTCTTTAACAACATTTTGTTTTACTTTGGTTCACCTCAAACAAGGCATATTGCCACTGAGACATAATTAAGACTGCAAATTAAGGACCAGATTTATAAGAGTCATTCTTAGTGGGGAATTGTTCCCAAGATATTTGTTAACATTACTGCGAATTAAGGCCCAGATTAATAAGAGTCAGTCTTAGTGTGGAATTGTTCCCAAGATATTTGTTAACATCACTGCGAATCAAGGACCAGATTTATAAGAGTCATTCTTAGTGGGGAATTGTTCCCTTGATATTTGTTAACATCACTGCGAATTAAGGACCAGATTTATAAGAGTCATTCTTAGTGGGGAATTGTTCCCAAGATATTTGTTAACATCACTGCGAATTAAGGACCAGATTTATAAGAGTCATTCTTAGTGGGGAATTGTTCCCAAGATATTTGTTAACATCACTGCGAATTAAGGACCAGATTTATAAGAGTCATTCTTAGTGGGGAATTGTTCCCAAGATATTTGTTCACATCACTGCGAATTAAGGACCAGATTTATAAGAGTCATTCTTAGTGGGGAATTGTTCCCAAGATATTTGTTAACATCACTGCGAATTAAGGACCAGATTTATAAGAGTCATCCTTAGTGGGGAATTGTTCCCAAGATATTTGTTAACATCACTGCGAATTAAGGACCAGATTTATAAGAGTCATTCTTAGTGGGGAATTGTTCCCAAGATATTTGTTAACATCACTGCGAATTAAGGACCAGATTTATAAGAGTCATTCTTAGTGGGGAATTGTTCCCAAGATATTTGTTCACATCACTGCGAATTAAGGACCAGATTTATAAAAGTAATTCTTAGTGGGGAAGAGTTCCCAAGATATTTGTTCACATCACTGCGAATTAAGGACCAGATTTATAAGAGTCATTCTTAGTGGGGAATTGTTCCCAAGATATTTGTAAACATCACTGCGAATTAAGGACCAGATTTATAAAAGTCATTCTTAGTGTGGAAGAGTTCCCAAGATATTTGTTCACATCACTGCGAATTAAGGACCAGATTTATAAGAGTCATTCTTAGTGGGGAATTGTTCCCAAGATATTTGTTAACATCACTGCGAATTAAGGACCAGATTTATAAAAGTCATTCTTAGTGGGGAATTGTTCCCAAGATATTTGTTCACATCACTGCGAATTAAGGACCAGATTTATAAGAGTCATTCTTAGTGGGGAATTGTTCCAAAGATATTTGTTCACATCACTGCGAATTAAGGACCAGATTTATAAAAGTCATTCTTAGTGGGGAAGAGTTCCCAAGATATTTGTTCACATCACTGCGAATTAAGGACCAGATTTATAAGAGTCATTCTTAGTGGGGAATTGTTCCAAAGATATTTGTTCACATCACTGCGAATTAAGGACCAGATTTATAAGAGTCATTCTTAGTGAGGAATTGTTCCCAAGATATTTTTTAACATCACTGCGAATTAAGGACCAGATTTATAAGAGTCATTCTTAGTGGGGAATTGTTCCCAAGATATTTGTTCACATCACTGCGAATTAAGGACCAGATTTATAAGAGTCATTCTTAGTGGGGAATTGTTCCCAAGATATTTGTTAACATCACTGCGAATTAAGGACCAGATTTATAAAAGTCATTCTTAGTGGGGAATTGTTCCCAAGATATTTGTTAACATCACTGCGAATTAAGGACCAGATTTATAAAAGTCATTCTTAGTGTGGAATTGTTCCCAAGATATTTATTCACATCACTGCGAATTAAGGACCAGATTTATAAGAGTCATTCTTAGTGGGGAATTGTTCCCAAGATATTGGTTTACATCACTGCGAATTAAGGACCAGATTTATAAGAGTCATCCTTAGTGGGTAATTGTTCCCAAGATATTTGTTCACATCTCTGCAAATTAAGGACCAGATTTATAATATTCATTCTTATTCGGGAATTGTTCCCAATATATTTGTTCACATCACTGCGAATTTAGGACCAGATTTATAAGAGTCATCCTTAGTGGCGGATTGTTCCCAAGATATTTGTTCACATCTTTGCGAATTAAGGACCAGATTTATAAGAGTCATTCTGAGTGTGGAATTGTTCCCAAGATATTTGTTAACATCACTGATAATTAAGGACCAGATTCATAAAAGTCATTCTTAGTGGGCAATTGTTCCAAAGATATTTGTTCACATCACTGCGAATTAAGAACCAGATTTATAAGAGTCATCCTTAGTGGGTAATTGTTTCCAAGATATTTGTTCACATCACTGCGAATTAAGGACCAGATTAATAAGAGTCATTCTTAGTGGGGAATTGTTCCAAAGATATTTGTTCACATCACTGCGAATTAAGGACCAGATTTATAAGTCATTCTTAGTGGGGAATTGTTCCCAAGATATTTGTTAACATCACTGCGAATTAAGGACCAGATTTATAAAAGTCATTCTTAGTGGGGAAGAGTTCCCAAGATATTTGTTCACATCACTGCGAATTAAGGACCAGATTTATAAGAGTCATTCTTAGTGGGGAATTGTTCCCAAGATATTTGTTCACATCACTGCGAATTAAGGACCAGATTTATAAGAGTCATTCTTAGTGGGGAATTGTTCCCAAGCTATTTGTTAACATCACTGCGAATTAAGGACCAGATTTATAAGAGTCATTCTTAGTGGGGAATTGTTCCCAAGATATTTGTTCACATCACTGCGAATTAAGGACCAGATTTATAAGAGTCATTCTTTGTGGGGAATTGTTCCCAAGATATTTGTTAACATCACTGCGAATTAAGGACCAGATTTATAAAAGTCATTCTTAGTGGGGAATTGTTCCCAAGCTATTTGTTCACATCACTGCGAATTAAGGACCAGATTTATAAGAGTCATTCTTAGTGGGGAATTGTTCCCAAGATATTTGATCACATCACTGCGAATTAAGGACCAGATTTATAAGAGTCATTCTTAGTGGGGAATTGTTCCCAAGATATTTGTTAACATCACTGCGAATTAAAGACCAGATTTATAAAAGTCATTCTTAGTGTGGAATTGTTCCCTAGATATTTGTTAACATCACTGCGAATTAAGGACCAGATTTATAAGAGTCATTCTTAGTGGGGAATTGTTCCCAAGATATTGGTTCACATCACTGCGAATTAAGGACCAGATTTATAAGAGTCATTCTTAGTGGGGAATTGTTCCCAATATATTTGTTAACATCACTGCGAATTAAGGACCAGATTTATAAAAGTCATTCTTAGTGGGGAATTGTTCCCTAGATAGTTGTTAACATCACTGCGAATTAAGGATCAGATTTATAAGAGTCATTCTTAGTGGGGAATTGTTCCCAAGATATTGGTTCACATCACTGCGAATTAAGGACCAGATTTATAAGAGTAATCCTTAGTGGGTAATTATTCCCAAGATATTTGTTCACATCTCTGCGAATTAAGGACCAGATTTATAATATTCATTCTTATTCGGGAATTGTTCCCAAGATATTTGTTCACATCACTGCGAATTAAGGACCAGATTTATAAGAGTCATCCTTAGTGGCGGATTGTTCCCAAGATATTTGTTCACATCTTTGCGAATTAAGGACCAGATTTATAAGAGTCATTCTGAGTGTGGAATTGTTCCCAAGATATTTGTTAACATCACTGCGAATTAAGGACCAGATTCATAAAAGTCATTCTTAGTGGGGAATTGTTCCAAAGATATTTGTTCATATCACTGCGAATTAAGGACCAGATTTATAAGAGTCATCCTTAGTGGGTAATTGTTCCCAAGATATTTGTTCACATCACTGCGAATTAAGGACCAGATTTATAAGAGTCATTCTTAGTGGGGAATTGTTCCAAAGATATTTGTTCACATCACTGCGAATTAAGGACCAGATTTATAAGAGTCATTCTTAGTGGGGAATTGTTCCCAATATATTTGTTAACATCACTGCGAATTAAGGACCAGATTTATAAAAGTCATTCTTAGTGTGGAATTGTTCCAAAGATATTTGTTCACATCACTGCGAATTAAGGACCAGATTTATAAGAGTCATTCTTAGTGGGGAATTGTTCCCAAGATATTTGTTCACATCACTGCGAATTAAGGACCAGATTTATAAGAGTCATACTTAGTGGGGAATTGTTCCCAAGATATTTGTTAACATCACTGCGAATTAAGGACCAGATTTATAAGAGTCATTCTTCGTGGGGAATTGTTCCCAAGATATTTGTTCACATCACTGCGAATTAAGGACCAGATTTATAAGAGTCATTCTTAGTGGGGAATTGTTCCCAAGATATTTGTTCACATCACTGCGAATTAAGGACCAGATTTATAAAAGTCATTCTTAGTGGGGAATTGTTCCCAAGATATTTGTTAACATCACTGCGAATTAAGGACCAGATTTATAAAAGTCATTCTTAGTGTGGAATTGTTCCCAAGATATTTGTTAACATCACTGCGAATTAAGGACCAGATTTATAAGAGTCATTCTTAGTGGGGAATTGTTCCCAAGATATTTGTTAACATCACTGCGAATTAAGGACCAGATTTATAAGAGTCATTCTTAGTGGGGAATTGTTCCCAAGATATTTGTTAACATCACTGCGAATTAATGACCAGATTTATAAAAGTCATTCTTAGTGGGGAATTGTTCCCTAGATATTTGTTAACATCACTGCGAATTAAGGACCAGATTTATAAGAGTCATTCTTAGTGGGGAATTGTTCCCAAGATATTGGTTCACATCACTGCGAATTAAGGACCAGATTTATAAGAGTCATCCTTAGTGGGTAATTGTTCCCAAGATATTTGTTCACATCTCTGCGAATTAAGGACCAGATTTATAATATTCATTCTTATTCGGGAATTGTTCCCAAGATATTTGTTCACATCACTGCGAATTTAGGACCAGATTTATAAGAGTCATTCTTAGTGGGTGATTGTTCCCAAGATATTTGTTAACATCACTGCGAATTAAGGACCAGATTTATAAGAGTCATTCTGAGTGTGGAATTGTTCCCAAGATATTTGTTAACATCACTGCGAATTAAGGACCAGATTCATAAAAGTCATTCTTAGTGGGGAATTGTTCCAAAGATATTTGTTCACATCACTGCGAATTAAGGACCAGATTTATAAGAGTCATCCTTAGTTGGTAATTGTTCCCAAGATATTTGTTCACATCACTGCGAATTAAGGACCAGATTTATAAGAGTCATTCTTAGTGGGGAATTGTTCCCAAGATATTTGTTCACATTACTGCGAATTAAGGACCAGATTTATAAGAGTCATTCTTCGTGGGGGATTGTTCCCAATATATTTGTTCACATCACTCCGAATTAAGGACCAGATTTATAAGAGTCATTCTTAGTGGGTGATTGTTCCCAAGATATTTGTTCACATCACTGCGAATTAAGGACCAGATTTATAAGAGTCATTCTTAGTGGGGAATTGTTCCTAAGATATTTGTTCACATCACTGCGAATTAAGAACCAGATTTATAAGAGTCATTCTTAGTGGGGGATTGTTCCCAATATATTTGTTCACATCACTGCGAATTAAGGACCAGATTTATAAGAGTCATTCTTAGTGGGGAATTGTTCCTAAGATATTTGTTCACATTACTGCGAATTAAGAGCCAGATTTATAAGAGTCATTTTTCGTGGGTGATTGTTCCCAATATATTTGTTCACATCACTGCGAATTAAGGACCAGATTTATAAGAGTCATTCTTAGTGGGGAAGAGTTCTCAAGATATTTTTCCACATTACATTTAAATTTCTGTATGTTAGTACAGACGAACAAACAGAAAACAGGGTTATTCCAAAGGCAAGCCGTTCTAGGAAAGAAGCTATTCGAGTAGAAAATTTTCCTGGGTCTGGGCACTTCTACGGTGACGGGGTGCGACTTTGCTGCATGTCGAGTTTGACGGGGGTACTTACGTTTAGGAGGTACAAATGTAATAAGTTTGTAAGAACACATTCCGTTGAAGTACTTGTAAAACAAGCACAGGGGTGCAACGTTGCGGCGATGAGGCAAGGGTTGGAGCTTGTTAGAGAGTTTAGGATATATTAGGTTAGATTTAGTTTTAGCACACTGTCCGAAAGGAAGACAACTATGTATGGTAAACTGACACAGATATGGCAACAATATTCCAGGCATTGGCTTCATAAGGATAGAGGATATTTGCAGGTGTGAGATGTTTCCTAGGCCGGTTTAAAAGTTTACCCGTCAGTACATACTGTTGTTCCACAACAACTAATAGAAAAGTTGTCATAAATTATTATAGAGTTTTATTTGACACATTATATTTATTTTTGTAGGAATCAGGGACATCGAGGAATACGCTTTGCCTTCATTATTTGTTGTTACGGCTTGTTCGGAAGTCAGCTCAACTTGTAGGCATTTAGATCAAGTACGTAGACGTCGATGAATACGTTTTGTCTCTATTATTAGTCGTTGCATGCCTTTTTCGAAGTCAGTTGAACTTGAAGTCACCTAATTCAAAGTAGAATTTAGATCAGCTACGTAGAATTTCTGTACAACATCGTGCATGAAATGGTTAAAATGTTGAACAATTATTTCATGTTTAGCTCTGAAGAAACTCTAAAATTGGAGGAAAACGTTAAAAATGAGCTGATGCAAAGGATTCTAAAAGAAGAGAAATCTTTTTAAGACGCCCAGAAGGTCTATAGTACAAAGATGTATTTTGAAATCAACAGAACGAGATACATTAGAAAGAGGAAATATAATTGGGATTCATATAGTTTCCTTTTTATTATTTCAAAGATTCATTACTTATTTGGAATGTTCATTGCTGAGTCTGGTTCTAACGTGGGGCTGTGCATATTCTGAAGTTGTAAAGTTGCAGTCCTTGCACACGTGTGTCTACCGATGACAATTGGATCATATTGGTCCGTGATGGTGTTGGTTATCTCACATTTTGCCTCTTGTGTCAGTGCCTTGCAGTCGCTGCCTTTCGATTAGCAATGCTGTTTCTTTTATGTAAATCAAGATCAGGGTTCGGGCTGGATATACACAAAAAAATACGACGTTTCTACTTTTATTTATAACTTATAAATTATAGAAATTAAAACGGATAAACATATAAATATTAATAAAGGTGTTCAGTGCTTACAACAGAAGCGCATAAGAGTCCTCATTGATATTCGGGAAAGAATGGTATACAGGAAGCATTCTTATGTATGGTGGCATCGTTACATGCTGATACGAATCGACTACCTTAAATCGCATCGCGGTGAATGGAGCACGAATAATTCCTTTTTCTTCCTTGGATGCTTCTGGTTGCATCGCGTTTAGATGCGCGCAGCACCAACACTATGAACGTATATTACGCAGAACAGGTGGAAGAAATGAAAAGCTTGTTTCTCGTTCAAAACTGACGTGGAAAATCCGGATGAAAATAAAAATGATTTCAGCTTTTGTTAATTGTAGTGAAGATCGACATGAAGCTAACACAAGATGCACCTGAAAAGGAAATTGACTACAAAACAATCAAGACATTGCAAGTAATACAACACACGTAGAAAAATAAACATATATATATATATATATATATGTATATATATCAACAGATATTAAGGAAAGGAAGTAAAACGCATAGATAATATTACGTCAAAATAAAAGAGATTCATGACAACTTTCAGCTTAAAATACCAGCATTTAACAAATGTGTATATACATTTAAAAGAACATCTATAAAAACTTTTTTTCCGGTTTTGAAATCGGAAATGGGCAAGCGGTGTTTATAAACAAAACATCCCTCACAATTTGTAGCGCTTAGATTATGGCACAATTTTAATTTCACTAATTTGTACCGATTCCGTTAAGAGAGTTAACCAAATGTCTTTTACCACTAACCTTAAGTTCGCATGGCAAGGTAATACAATCACACGTAATCGCCTAAAAATTACAACGTTTGCTTTGATTATTTGTAATTATAAAAACATTCCAATTTAAAAAAAAGTTCGAATTGACTTACTGTAATAAAAACAATTTCAATTATAAAAAAACAGTTTGATTTTCTTATGTGTTAATCATAACAAAATGGTGAAAACAATTATTAATTGTCCGCTCAATAAAATTGGTAATTCTTTTTTGAAAAAAACCCACCGGTTTTCAATTTCCGATTTCAAATCTGTCACCAGGTAGACATTTACTTCTCACCCAACCAATCAGTATACATTTTGGAACACAACTCTGAGACACATAGGTTTAACATTTGGCCAACATTTCGTTTAATTTAGTTTTATACAAAGAGAGTAAGAGAGGATTGAATCTTTTCGTGAAAATTCAGATACGTTTGATTGTTGTAACATTTGTTAGACATTAATTGATAAGTATTCTTCAAATTTTAGTTTTTGTTTGTATTTCAAAGGGATTTAGCGGGCATAATATGGGCACAACATTCACGTAACCGCGTGCTACACACAGCGGCATATCAACATTAATCGTCGATAACATCAAGACGAATTTCAACTTGACTGCGATAAATATGTCTCAGTCAGGGAGGATTATACGGAAAAAGAAGAGAAAAAATATGCTTATACTTCTGACAAAGGTGTATATCACCAAAAGTGCTCAAGTTTTTGAAGTAAATAAATAATTTATTTTAAAAACATAAATAAATGCGTTGTCCAGGTTTTCAAAATATTTTTTCAAAATATTCTCCTTATTATTGTCAAATATTTCAGTTTTGCATTGAATGTGATCCATAGCCATTAGACACCATTTAAGCGAGTTTTTCTGAATTTTAATTCATTCATAAGACATTTTCGAGAATCAAATTCATGTAATCAACAGCGGAATAAAAATTCTAGACATACGGTTTAACATAAAGTTTTAATGGAGCTAGAAAACCGACCCAACCATCTGCGAATGTGGCGAGGACGATGTGATGCAACTAAGAGCACTTTCATTTGCCTTGACAGAGTACAAAACCGATTTCGAAATCTAGAGGAAGGTGTCCTCTTCTTTTCCCTAAAGGCTTTTTTTCACAGAAGAGACGTTGCTAGTCTTTCTCTACTCTATAGTAATTCTCACGACAGATGCTCCACTGAGCTCCAACTTTAGTCCCTCCCTGCAAAACATTCACAATTTGCCTAGCTAAAGCCACTGTAAAGATATTTTCTTCCTCTGTGTGCCTGACGTTAAACGGAACTTCTATGAGCAGAGTTGCTTTCCAAGAATTACCCGTCTGTGAGACGCAATACCACGGGCTGATTCGCAGCTGACGACTATATGGTCGTTTTCAAGTACAATGTTTACAAATTCTTGTTCAGCCATCCTCTTAAATAATCTAATTCTATCTAGATCCAACCATCGTCTGCACCCCTCAAGGTGCGTGTCCCACCATCCATCTGATATAAAACTCATAAAACTTCATCATCGAGTTGACCTCAATGTGCGGTAACTCGTTAGTAAAACTAAAAACAACCCTGAAAATATGTCATGTTATCCCTACCCACCCTATGCAACACGTGTGGTCCTAAAAGCAAAGATTAAATTCGCAAATTGATGAACTTAATGAGTGAACAATGATATCTACACAATTTTAAGACGATTACAATTGAAGTTAGACACTTTTCAAATGTTTATCTAGTAAATTGTAATAGTTCCTTAAATCGTTAATATATATATGTAGGGGAGTCGTTCGTTGCCCGAATGATGTCTAACTAATATTTAATTTATATCCATGTCACTCATAATATAGCTTCATCAATAGCATCAATAATGATACTTCTTATTTGCTACAAAGCATTTAGGTCATTCGATTTATTGCGGTACACGATATTTTTCTTGTAGTACAACAAGGGAATGTCCACTAGTATTATATCTGGGTAAATGAAAAGGCCCTATACGACGACCGGTACTTCATCTTTCTGAATAATGAAATTTGGTTGAAGCTTTTCAAATTGTGGCAAGCGAATTTTAATTACAAGTTATAAAATTACTAGAAGAATATGATAAAAGTAATTCCAAAAATGGAACAGTTTTGCACCACTTTTATGTCCCCCTTACAAAGATAAAAATCAAGTATAATGAATCGAATTCAATGCACATCTGATATATTTGAATATTGAAATAGGAACTTTTGCCCATATTATGCCCCCTAAAACCCTTAAAAAATATCCGTAAGAAGTTAAAATTTGAAGAATATTTATAACTTTATGTCTGAATTGTAACGTAGAGTTTCTCCCTCTTTTATCCCCTATTTGCATAACACTAAATTAAACTGAATATAGCCCACATTTAGACAACTTACGCTTAGCAGTATGTCCTAAAATGTATAATGATCGGTTAATTAGTTTAGGAGTAAATCATGTACATAAAATATATAAATGTATAAACAGGCCTAACTTTATAAATATAGAGATAAGCAATGAATATGCGAATATTAGGAGAGCAACTTAATGAAGCCAGCCAAAAAAAAAACGATAGATATAAAGAAAAAAATATAAGTTTGCTTATATTTTTATCATGTGTGATCAAAATTTCATCCCACTCTGAAGAAGTCGTCGACAACAATATCACGGACGACCTGTGCCGATTGAACAAATCAAGGATATACCTAAACCAGGATCAGCCGTGAGTTGGCATGCATATGGAGGGGCGCCTAAGCCTCAATCTTGAAAGTAGCTAGACACAACACCATCTACTCGGAGGGACATCAAGGACAACCCGCGACCGATCAAGTGTCATATGACCGGTGTCCAAAAGGCCGACTGGATCAGTAACTTACAGCTGCAGGCGACGACTAGGTTGGCGTTACTTGTCGATTCGGCCGGCACGTCGCAGAAAAGATAACCCGGCACCTGGCCCATAGGACGTACAATCGATGAACGCGGCCGGTGATTGAGTTGCTACCAATCAACATCAACCGTCTGCTCGACTGATCGGCAACAAGAAAGCATGATTCGCTCGGATAAGATCTGGGATGGAATTGGATGTGACTGGTCAAATAACCGTCTGTTCTTGACCGTCGTTTTGATCTGCGCCACTCAAACATTGGCAAATGATCATAGAAAGACACACACATATATATATATATATATATATATATATATATATTAATTTAGTAGATTTCAAAACCTATTTAATTATAATTTCAAATATTTGAAGAACGCCTTCGAAAGCTTTAATTGATATAACATTAATTATTGAGCTTATTTTTTAACTGCAGTTTTGAAGTATATCCTGGGCATTTAATATTATTTTTATTTTTTTACTAAAATATATATAAATTAATCCAAACTATGGTTACTCTTGAATTGTTTTAGATCAGTAATTTTCATTTCAATCTATTTTAGACTTCAAATAAAATTAACGATTAGAAACGTAGACAATACTAATAATAATCAGCTCAATAATTCCCACTACAGACCTCTATTCTAGTGTAACCAACTGCATCCGAACTTTAAATTGAATGAAAAAGCTATTGAAAATATAGTACACCGCTACATAACCCCCCCATCAACTTTGCTAATAAAATAAGATCTATCACTTATAACAGAAAAATGTAAATATCGAACCATTTAGTTAAAAATAACACTTTTCAGACCTAAAATACATTAGGAAGAACCAATGTAATATATCAGTTTCAATGCACCATGGGAGAATGTATCTCCGACAATAACAATAAAACTAATTCTTACCGGGGGGGGGGTAGTAGGGGGGCTCCAGCCCCCTCACTTTTGACTTGGGGCCCCCACTTTACGGTCATCAATAATGAAGTTGATATCAATGTGTTTAATTTTATCTAATTAGCTTATCTATTAATTGATTGTTGATCGTATATTGTCATCATTACAATATAAAACCAACAATCAATTTTATCTAAAATTTGGCGAAAACCATACGAAATGGGGGAGTTTTTGTTAAAGGTCCCTATTCTATAGGTATATTTACGTCTTTCATTTTCTTCTCCAAAAAATCGACACGCCAAAGCAAAACTTTCCGGTATTTAAGTAAAATTTTGCTGAAAATGTTCAATGGACGAACAAACAAAAGTAAATTTGTCAATAATGCAATGAATCTATTTGAGCTTGTTCCATAGTTGAAGCAGTCGACTTGGTATGTCTGATTGACATTGCTGAATGTCCAGTTTCATCACAAATATTACAGTGAGGTCGGGGGCGTCGTAAGCGATTTCAGGGTGAGACATTATTAACATTCGTCGAAGTATATCATGAATATTGTCCTTGATGGACAGTTGCGAAGACAATGCAGCTGGACCACTTAGGAAAGACCGAATGTGCTTGTTCCAAGACTCTACTGGACTCACTTCATTTTGCTATCGAGTTACCGTTATTCCACTTGAACTATGGGCACGCATTTGATGGTAGCTCGGGATTACCATGGTTTAGCCTTCTCATCGACGAAGGCAATTATGAGATGAAGCATTATCTCGATGCCCAAGGTGTTCAATGCTTCCACATGCACACATTTGTTTGTGACGGACTGGGTGATAGACAGGATGATGTTGGTGTTACTCATGAACGTTTCAAATTTTTTTCGATCAACGCTGTTACGGATGAGAGAACATCCGTAAAAGCGATTTTGATTCCGCTTCTAACGAGCTCTCAACAGCTATCGGACGATCATTTTTAGTCAAGATATTGAATTTATTCCCATATTTGGCATTCTGGGCGCAATGTGGGCCGGGCCCCCACTTTTTAGGAGAGCCCCCCACACACTTTTATAACTGTACCGCCGGCCCTGCTTACATCGGTTTCACAACCACAACACTTTCCCGAAGATTAACCATACATCTTCCTGACACTAGCTCCATTTTCCAACACCTAAAAACATTCTAGTTTACAATACTAAAATAATACACCACGATACCAACACCAAAAGATTAAAAATTCTTGAAGACCTCTACATAAAAACTAAACACTCCACTATCAATAATGTGAATTACGAAACTAGTCATAATATTTTAAAGTGTCTAGCATAGTAATGAACGTTACCCAATTCTTAGCCATTAAGCAATTATACGTTTGAATCTTGAACGCGCTCAGAACGTAATCAAATTCTTAGCGATTAAGCAATCAAACTTTTGAATCTTGCACGCTCTTAGAACGTAATCACACTCTCATGTAACATCTCACTATTATAGATGCTCATTTTTAGTTGTAAATTACTGGCCGTTATAATAATAATAATAAAAAACTCAACATTAAAGACATATTTTTAAGAAACCAAAATTAACATCGTCTGAAGATGATTTGACGAATAAAATCGAAAGTACCCGCAAGAAAGAAAGAAAATAGAACAAGAAACACATGGAACTTACACACAGCAATTTGACCGAAACACTAAATGGACCATTCAGAAAATTGAAAAAAATAAAAAAAGTTTGATCAAGCTAAAACATTCCGTGTTATTTAATAATGTTTTCCTATATATATATATATATATATATATATATATATATATATATATATATATATTCATATTCTCTAGGAGAATGTATGATAAGCTGTCAATCTATGCGTAATGCGATGTTCCGGCCTCTGCTTATAACTAAGTTTACTGTATATGTCCGCTGATTCGACATAATATAACATTTAAATTCTCTTCTTTCCCGTGTTAATTGATGGTGGCTTAGGGGTTGACTACTAGGCATCAGATTCATGTGACTGTGCAACCGGGTTCGAATCCATCAACCGGCAGCAATCATCGTCTCCTACACTGAAGATTGCGTAAGCATACGACACATGTGTCTGTACGTAAAAATAAATATGTATATAAAAAATAGTGCATCTATCTATATTGTATATACACTTATCATGTTTATATTTTAAGTCTAAATATTTATTTACGCACGTTTGAAAATCTCTGTTTGTCTTGACGAGCTTTTGTATTTGCAGACCGTGTGAATTTAAACTCATAGAAGCGTATTTTAAAACAGATTTCAATATCCTATTTTCCATTATTTCAGAATTTCATTAACCGTTTTTTAATGTAATTTCACACGTAGACATTATGCCACAAACAACTGTCGCCTCATCGACAATTTCGCGTTCTTTTATATACGATATTCACATCATTATGTGCAATAAAAAATGATACCTTATTGTAATGCATCTTCCTATTCACGTGTCGTCTTTCCAAAAACTGCAGGTTTGTAGAACTCTTTTTTGCTGAGTGTTTTCCTCCTACCAAGACTAATGCTAATAGGCATCTCCCATCTTTGCGTAATCACCTTTTTTTCCATTTATCTCCATACATCAAGTGGCTTCATGCCTTGTCTGAAGCGTATTTCATAACAAAAAATACAATACAAAAGAGAGTATCACCATCAACTCGATCCTGCCACTCATATAAGAAACATAACCATCCCATGTGATTTTACCCTAATCATTGACAGACACAATAAAGGTAATTGTCCAGCTATTGTTAAAAAAGATAAAACCATCTACCCATTTGATTAGAATGTTGTTAAGTAGAAGATGACTTTATCGAGATAATCTCTTGATTTCTATTGTGTCTATTGTGTATTTTTTATATATTCTTAATCGTAAGAGTTAATTCAGGTAATAATACCATTAATCAATCTTTATTAGAGTGGATATTTTTAAATACATAAGTGACTAACTGAATGTCCTTCATAATAAGGAAAACTATTAAAAAATAAATGTGTATTTCTACAATTATGTATATGTTACTTTTGTTAAATTGTCGATTATTTTCATTTCGAGGTGTTGGAGAAGATGGGGGTCGTCTGAGAGGGTGATATATGCTGATTATGATAGGACAATTCCAATATTTTTCCGATTCCAATTCTTAATATTTACTTATATCGTTATTGTTTATAATTTTCTTATTTTCGGATATATGCACATATTACATGGGTGTTTACACCATGTAATATGTGCATATATTTTCGCAAACGTAAAAACTACACTTGTCGGTGTGATCTATAGATTTTAGTTTTGATGGTAGTTTTAAATCAATATGCATTCATCTTTTTATCATTAGTATTGTTACATTATGAGGGGCCCTATATTCTGAAAACGTGTAAAGTAAGCTAGTATGAATTATGAACTGGGTGAAAGAAATAGGATGAAGTGCAAAATAAGTGCATACGTAATTTGGGACAAACAGACATGTCTCACTGTGATTCATTCTGGGAATCATAAACACTGGTTGTATGCTTGCCGAGATGAAACGCTCGGATCAAAAAGGTTAGACACAAAAGCGATATTGAGTTTTGTTATGACATTCGTTGAAGGGGCAAAGGGCTCTGACGTCACAGATCCCTGGTGAGAAATTAGTTTTCTAGACAGTTCACCATGGAGGCGCGCGATGAACAGACGTCGATTAAGTAGCTCTGCAATGCGCAGAGTCCGGGTGACATCGCCAGAGATGGGCTAAGACGTGGAAGAATATAGCCGATTGCATCCGTCACATTCTACAAAGCAGTATGAAAGAAGAAGAGAGTTTGAGTGAACGAACCGACGAATGGGAATCTCTCCGAATGAAGTGTGAAATAAAAGTATGGAATCTCTCTCAAAAAGTCTGATCTTCGAGCGTTTTTGTCTCTGGTGCATAATGACAGAATTTGCTCACACAAAACAGATAAACCACTACGATCACGAGCCAGCAACGGAGATGAGTGTGCAAGCAAACCCACGACCAGACGACGAAAGAAAATGCAAGGTAACTTTTTTGGGCATAACATTTTTTTTGGATCCTAATCTGTAAAAGTGAAAGTACTAAAAATCGGAAGAAAAAGTGAACAATGCTGAATTTGATATGTCTAACGAACAATGTTTGAAATGTTTAAAGTGTTTAAATAAGATACAATGTTTAATGAACTGTGTTTAATGAGAAAAGAATTTAAAAGAGAACTATGTTTAAAATGCTTAATTTTAAATGTTAAAGAGCAGATGTTTTAACGAGAAAGAATTTAAGAAAATGTGTTTTACGAGAATTGTTGAAAATGAACCGACAGTTTAAAGGCCTGAAAGTGCCATAAAAGTGCCCCTTAAGGAAATATATTAAAAGTACCTTAAAATTAGGTGTTACGAAAGTTTGAGACTTTTCGTATAGTTTTCAGTGTGCTATGCAACAGTATTAGCAATGAAAAAAAAGGTTATAAACAAAAACAAATAAAAACAAACAATTAAAAGAATGGTTTTTGTTATCGGAAAATAGGCACACATTTTTCCGATTCCGATACCGATTCCGATTTCTCATGAAAGTGCCCATTTAAAAAGGGCTATAACTAATTATTTAATAACAAATATTTTTTAATTATTAGGTTAAAAACTCACCGTTTATGTAGTTGTTCACAGCGGCTGCGTGGATTAAAGCGTCGGAATTTGAGTTAAAAAAGATGACTCATGTTCCGGAGTTTCGAATTCTGCGACCGACTTCAATAATTATCGTTACACTGACGTTTTCAGAAGGATAAAACGTATACGCATGTAGATAAACACACACACACACACACACACACACACACATATATATATATATATATATATATATATATATATATATATATATAATTATACAAAAAAGATATATATATATATGTATATAAATATATATATACATACATACATATATATATATATATATATATATATATATATATATATATATATATATATATATATATATGCTCAATTCTATGATAAATAATAATTGTTATTTCTTTGCATCTAAATAAATAGCAATTCGTCCCGTCACACAGGGAATCTCCTGCCTTTTTCTAACTTACAGACAAAACCATTTGAAGTGAGGGGAATCCGGAAAGTAAACAGCCAGTAAGAAAAAAACTCTCCTGAAATTCCTTCAGAAATAGTTACCCCATTTAAATCAAATGTCAACGATGCCTTTTTTTGTTGCTAATCAGAAAGGATAACAATAATCCAATATATAAAGTTAAGACGATTTTCCCCTGTCCCTTCTTGAAGAATAGGAAAATAATCACATGCATCACAGGTTACCACACCCACCAATATATTACACTTATTCGCTTGAGCGTGTTTTAGTAAATTTGTTATTATTTTTCTCCAGCTAATACTTACTATTACTTTTAACTCATCATCTTCTACTCTCCTCAAAACATACTCAATATAGGTGGTAGCAAAAACTGTTTCTCCTAACACTTAAGTATTGACACACTGCTAATCGACACCGATAACTAATAAACAAGGTTTACTTTTCAAAAACGTAGCCGTTCGTATCTACTATTTGTCTGTTATTAATTTACTACATAATACAAAACATTACGCACACATTTAATAGACGCTCACGCTAATTCCGCTAACTTTCGAGAATACCAGGTTACGTTATTTCTACCTATATCGTATACATTTATACTCGTTCCGGTTTTTAGAGAATACAATTTACGAACATAGTTCCTTGCAGTATTTCAACATTACAAAATGGCGGCTACAATTTTTTGGGCGATTCAACTTCGGAATTAAGTCTATATGCGCCAAGATACTCGACTGACGCCATGCCGTTGATATTTCTTTAAATCCTACACCTTTCACACGTATAATATATAAAAATTAGAAAAAAGCGATTTATTCGTATAGAAATGACCCAAAACGTGTGAGTGGTCGACCCTACATGTGTAAAATTAAACACATGCCAGCTACTAGTTGGTTTCGTTTAAATCACCTATTTTTCCATAGATTACTACTCGCTTTCCTGGTCAACAGGTTAGCAGCGTAGATCCAAGACCGAGAAGTTTATATTTCGATCCCAATCATCTCACACAACATTTTTTTTTGCATTGTCAAACTTATGCCGAGCAGGGAGGACTATGGGCCGGATTTTAAAAATTCACCGTAATTAAGTAGTACTTTGACAAGAAATCAATGTAATATGTAATACTTTTACTATTATGGATACAATCATTTCTCTTCTAACACACGTGGTTATTAGTGTTCTGCAAGCTCCTTAATTATATTTGTGTGTTTCAGTAGTGCTCAGAAGGCATACTCATTTTTCTTCTTTTTTTTTTCTTTTTTTCTTATTTCTTTCCTCACAAACTAAATGTAATTTCTAAACAAAGATAACGGGGTCCTCTTTAATTTGAAAAGTGCCCATTATCATAGATAGAGCGGGTGTTTAACTCAAAAGAAAAATTCTGAGAAAATACCAGTACCATTGGATGGGCAGAAAGACTCTTACAACCGCGTCTCCTCTCTTTCATTTCTTATTTCCTCACTTCACCCTTCAACAATTCCAAACCGACAATTATTGTAAACATTAACATTGTCTTATGTAACCTATTTACGTTCGGTCGGATGTTAACAAATTTAAATTCATTCTTTTATATTTCTCCCGGGCAACTCCGCGGGGGGCGGGCCCAGCTATTCATATTCAATTACTAAGGTAATTGTGGCGAAGTATCATTTTCCTTCATTTTTGATGGAGGAAATACACTGAATATATATATATATATATATATATATATATATATATATATATATATATATATATATATATATATATATATAGTCTCGGAAGTTATTTTAACCTTTAAAACTGGAAAAAAAAATTTTTTTTTTCGTTGAAAGATTTTTGTCTAGTAAGTCAATCAATCTACTGCAATCACTATATTAGTTAACGTCCAAAAATTTACTCTAATATAAATATATTTTTATATATGTTTTTTTTTATATAAGGGATCGTCAGTTGTTTACCATGAAAACTGTTTCGGGATTTAAAAAACAAAACAGTATTTCTTGATCATGGCATCCCAGCAGTGTTGATCAGACACCACCTCCCTATTTAATAATTATTTTTTAATTAAAAAGTTTATAAATATTTGATTTAGTTTTGCCTCCAGATTGGTATATATATATATATATATATATATATATATATATATATATATATATATATATATATAAGTACATTATTGATGAGAATAAAAAATAGAAAAGGTACAATATTTATTAAATAATCAAATAATTCAAACAAGGAATACATAAATGGACGTCTTTCTTTCCTTAATCCATGGATTTTCAAAAAAATGTATGCTTTCATCCTCAGGGGACAACAAAAATCATGTTACTGTTTAGTACAGATTTGAAAATATGAAAAAAATATCAAAATATAAAAATATAAAAATATACACAAGTTTTTGTGCAAAGAGTAAAAACTACATTTTATATCTTTTATATGTTTATATTTTCAAATCTGCGCTAAACAGAAATATAATTTTACTGTTTTATCCCTATGCTCTCCTCTGATGATAAAAGCATACATTAAAAAATCATGGGTTAAGAAAAGATAAAAAAATTTATTTATCTATTCCTTGTTTGAAGTATTTTATGATTTAATAAATATTGTACTTTTTTCAATTTTTATTCTGATTACTTAATTCTTTTATATTCCTGCTCTAGATTGTATACTGAGCATCGATTTTTCACTATAGGATATAATTTAAGATGAAAGTTCCCTTTTATTTTTCCATTTATATATATATATATATATATATATATATATATATATAAATATATATATATATATATATATATATATATATATATATATATTGTAACGGTTGGGTGCCTCCAGTCGCTTTATCACACCACAAGGAAATTATATGACGTGAATGGTATCCATAATAATTCCGTTAAAACATATGATTTTCTCAGATTCGATTATTTACGGAAATTACAATCATGGGTGGGTGTGAATAACGAATTTTTAAATACATGTAACATTTATTCAAAGGACTTGTTATCATAAGATAAACAGGACTTAGAAACAAAGAAAAAGATAAATATAAAAAGATCATATGCAGCGTAGTTTGTATGTTCTTGTAATAAAAGTAATGCCACTAGTCTAAATAGAAGACTTTAACTCTGATTTTGAATTCTCCCTTTTTCATATTTGTTTGTTTCATTTCATATCAGAAAGGTTATTTTGTTTTTAATATCAATTTTGCAGTTTCAGATTCTTCTACAGCAAAGTTTCTTGGTTTTCTCTGAAATGATCTTGTTTTTTTTTCGCCTGAATCGAGCTCTTCGGAATTTCGTCGTTTACTGACATTGTGTTCAAACGGGCATGTCTATTAAGATTCGAGTTTAAGCATCTTTTTGTAATGATTGGTTATCCGACCGTTTACATTGATTTTTAACAAATAGGTTAGAGAGTTTTATTTGTACACCATTCTTTGGCGAAGATCTCTGCGAAACTCGTATTTATTTTTCAATTCTAGCGTCCTTCGATTTTGTCCGTAATCTTCTTCTACGCTTTACCTATCTCAAAACACTGCCTGGCTCTTTTTGAATGAAAGCCGCCGTTCGCGCGTATAGGCTTATCACTGGAGTAAGAGGGTAACGCTGTATGCTGATTATAACGGAGTAAGGGGGGTTTAAATTATCGTAGGATCTAATGAGTTTTTTGTGCTTGTGTGTGCGCTTCTGATTTGTTTTGTTTGAAATATTTGCCTTTTCTTTATGCTATCTTATTCTAATGAGCGTTTGTATGCTCCAATATATATACGGTGCATCCTCTTGGTGAAAAGGCCCTTTTTTTCTTCATTCTTCCTTCAAACGCACCAATGATGCTATATAATATGCGCTATTGATGGTTCTTTTTTTTGCGATTAACAAACACCTTGCCCATCTCAAAATACGGAGGACAAACTTTTGTTTGGTGATGTTTGCATGTTTTGTCGCTTTGGACGGCTTTTAACTGCTGCTGCCCACATAGGTAACTGCTGATTTCAAGTAGAAGATCCATGATTCATCCATTGTCACATTTTGATACAGGAACGCTTTTATCTTGCGTTCATATATATATATATATATATATATATATATATATATATATATATATATATATATATATATGTATATATATATATATATATATATATGTATATATATATATATATATATATATATATATATATAAACTTTTTTGTTTCTATTTTACTTCAGTCGATGTTTTCAGCAATTTAGAGGCCCGTTCCTTCTTGCCCTAAAGCGTGGCATTACGCTGTAAATGACGGTATGTTATCAACTTCCTTAATGTCCTCTATATAGCAAGAGATTTAAATAATTATTTATAAATAATATTTTTTCAAATTAACCCATATACACATGTGTTTCATACTAAAGCTGCATAACATTTTTCATTTATACAAACATTATTTGGCTGCACATTTGCAGACATGTATCGGTAGGATCGATAAAAAGCCAGACCTTTTCGTGCTAAAGTCTTCTTACTACAGCTGGATAAAGTAGAATTAATATTTAGTTCAGAAATTACACGCGTGATCAACCCGAGAAAAAAACAATTTGCACTGCGTAAAATGTTCTTTATCTTTCCATTAGATTTTAATTTTATATTTTTAGTTTTAAATTAGCTTATTTTATTTTTTATTTTTCGATTTTGAAGGAAAATAGCTCAAACTTTAGGAAACAATACACACACAGTCGCAAATTTCCACATCCCGTACACTGTAACATCCAACGTCTATGGACTAATAACATGGAAATTGTTACAAGCTTATGCTCAAATCTCCTAAATGCACACATATACACACATACGCGCGCAGACGAGTGAGAGATAAAGGACATTTTACGCAGTTTGAATTGTTTTTTAATGAGTTGTTAACGTGTTCAGTTTCATTCAACTTTCTGCAGCTGTAGTGAAAGTTTTGGGCCGAATGAGTTCCAGTTATTTATACACATCCGGTCTGACTGAAATATGTCTGTAAATGTGCATCGAAAAAACGTTTGTATAATAAAAATATATACCTAATAAACAACTCTGTTTAATTTTTATCACTTTTATATAAACACAGTAAGAATTGACTAGATTTTGATCATGTGGATATAAACTAGATTACTACATATATATATATATATATATATATATATATATATATATATATATATATATATATAAGAGGATTTAATGAATTAGAACATTATAATTGTTCCAAGAATTAGAACATGAAGTCCAGTATGGCGTACGGTCGTTTCCAAAACATTCTGGAAAAGCTACTCTAAAACGTTACTTCATCAGCGCCTTTAGCACCACGTCTTACAGAAATTCAACGAAAAAATAACAAGCTCGTCGTAGAGGAACATCTATTGACAGGAAAAGCCACAGAGACAAATATTAGAAAAAGGAACAAGTTACAAATATAAAATGAAAATAGAAAGGTAAAATGATAAAATCCGTATCGTCTCAGAAACTATCGTGCAGGAAACTGTTGCTGATACCTCTTATCGCTATATATATATATATATATATATATATAATATATATATATAATTATCTTTGAAAACTCATGAGCTAAGGACTTTAAGATACTTTGCTTGAACCTTTAATTATAATAAAATTTGATTGTCACCTTATTTTATTACTTCATTTTATATTATATTAATATATATATATATATATATATATATATATATATATATATATATATATATATATATATATTAAGCTGAATTATTTCGACACTTGATTATTGGGGAAATGGTAGTTTAATCAGTACCATTGGAGAGCCATGAATATTATAACTGTCCTGTTTTTAAATCTCCGAAACAGTTACATGGTAAACAGCTGATGATCCCCGTGTTAATATTAGACGCTTAAGGTTTCCTGTTTTTGTTTCACTGTTAGATACTTAACCCCCCCCCTTTTTTAAAAAGTTTATTTACTTATTTTTAATTTTTATTTATTTATGAATTTTCCAACGAATGTTAAGTCTGCAATATCTTGGATTTAGTTAGTTTCTCTGGGAATTTAAACTGCATTATACTTTCCTTTTTTTTGTTAGAATGACTTAAAGCTTCTTTAGACTATATATATATATATATATATATATATATATATATATATATATATATATATATATATATATATATATATAGCGATACGACGTATAAGCCACATTTTCCTGCACCATAGTTTCTGAGACGATACGGATTTTTAAAAATTTCAAGTCACTTCATCAGCACAGAGTATAGGCGCGAAGTTCGAAGTTAAAACATAGAATCAAGACTAGAGTGCGGATAATTCTCAGTTACAGCAATTCGAGAAGTTGATGGATGGTTAGGAGATGATCAATACAATCCGATTCAAAGCATACAAATCAATTAAATCGAACATACAAAGGGACACAGTAGGGGAAATAAAGACTGTCTACAGTAGAGGTACAGAAAAAAACACATACAATAAAAAAGGAATTATTTTACAATTCCAAAAACATTTTCCAATAGAAAAATACAAAAATATGAGAACCTATAGTTACAAAAATAATTAATAGATACATTCGCGATTAATTAAATTGAAGATATATATTTTAAATATAACTATTTAAAAAAATATTATCTTAAACAAAATAATTAAATAAAAAAGTTGACTAAAACAATAATATGATTTGTAGCTTGACAATCGCATTAAGTAGAAGTCGAATTAATTTTAAAGATAATTATGAACATAAAAAATAAGAATAAAAAATGAAAAATAAATAATAAATAATAAAAATAAAAAATAAATAATAAATAATAAAAAATAATAAAAAAGACAAAAAAATCCACTTTAGTATAAAGACCATTAAAAATCCGTCACGTCGCACAAAAGTTATTCTCCGACGAAACCATATCAAATGGTGAAGAAAAGCGAGACATCAAATAACAAGTTAGACACGACCTTCCGCCTGAAATGAATCCTTCACTCTAAATCAATTTTTTATGCCATCAGAAATGATAATGATTATATATATATGAAAAATTATATTACTGACGTAATTCTATGACTCTATATAATTCTTTTCCGTAATTTTTGACAACAGGTACGCACACATACACATATATACAGGGTGGCGCAAAAGTCACTCATTAGTTTAAATCAGTTGTTACTAATGCGGGACTTTTGCGGAATTGTTTGGCGAGCGCTTAATTAGCAGATTTTCTGATTTTAACTGGCATCACGTTCACCGGATTTAACAGCCCCTGTTTTTTTCTTTTGGGGTTATCTTAAGGAAAGGGTATATGTGAACAAGCCTACGACGATTCAAGAGCTTAAAAAACAATATTAGACATGAAATCCAAGAACTAGATCCACTTATTCTAAGGAGTGTTATAGAAAATGCCCAAACTAGAGCCCGTCTTTGTGAGGCCGAAATTGATGGCCATTTAAAGGATACTATTTTAAGAAACTTCTGCAACAAAATTACGAAGTAAATGTATGTATTATTTTGCTTACTATTATTTTGATTGCCTCACCTCCTAAGTGATTAAGATGCAGAAAAATCATTACATAAACATACATTAAATATTTAGGTGATAAAAATCGTACATATTTCTAGACAGAGCGTCTTGGTCCAGTGGTAGAACACTGAACTATAGACATCAATATCGAAGGTTCGATATCTGTCTAAGTTACCCATGCTGATTACGGCTGTGAGCCAGAAATATGTGTCCATGGATTACGTTTATGTACGTATAATATATATATATATATATATATATATATATTCTTTTATATAAAGTATAATCAACTAAACTAATGAGAAGATCATTATTAATTTTGGAATATATATTCTAGGCAATACGAAGAGTTACATGGCAACATTTTTCTTAATAGTAAAGAAGTGCATCTATATATATAGTTAGGTATATCTATATGTTTTAAATCTATATTTCGTTTTACAGGATACACTCCTAACTTAATAAACCGATCATTATTAATTTTGAAACACAGCTGCTTGGCTTACAGGTTGGTAATATGGGCTAAATTGAGTTTAATTTAGTTTTATGCAAAGCAGGCAAACATATACTGCAATCTATTTGTTAAAATGTAGAAACTTCTAATTTGTGTGAAATTTTAACAATAGGTATTAGGAATCAATTACTAAATATTCCCCAAATTTCAATGGCATAATATGGGAACAACCTCACATTTTACAATTCATTTTTTCAGAGTTGCACACACACACACACACACTATATATATATATATATATATATATATATATATATATATATATATATATATATATATATATATATATATATTAATAAATATTGAGATGACCCCAACCACTTTCCTTGAAACATATTATTCAAAAAAGTAATATCTCTGAAATATAGAAAAATGAAAAAAATGCTAAACAGATAAATACGAGAAAGATTAGATAATAATAATAATAATAATAATAATAATAATAATAATAATAATAATAATAATAATAACAAACGCCCCAAAATACACAAAACAACAATAAAAACAAAACATTCAAAGAAGTCAGACTTCAACCAATAAACACACAAAATATCCATGTTTAAAAAATCTCAGTGCGTCGAACTATGAGTAGCCAGTACAGTGCTAATGAAAATCAGGCTTTATCAGAAAATTTCGCTGCTATCACAAAGTCAGAAGCAAAGATTAAAAAATCCAAACTCGCTTTTTTTCCGCCTAGAAAACGGAAGAAAGAATGCATTGCCATTAATTTACAATGAGCTCTGAAGACGCTGAGCGTTGATTTGAAATTGAAACGGCTCATTTCTATATTTCTATTTTGTTTTATTTATTTTGTTTAATAAGGAAGAAAGAAGAAAGAAAGCCCGAGTCTATGGAAAAGGGAAATAAACTTTCTGTTTCGCGGGGGAAAACATATGAACGGCTCTGAAGAAGTCAGAGATAAAAGGCCGAACACGACGAGGTCTTGAGTTTTTCCTTTTAGGTCAATTCTAAACTCTGTTTTGTTTGTATCGAAGTTTTATTATGAAAATTTTCTGATTTTCTAATCAAAGTTATTTTCGTTCGCAATCAGTGTCGATATATATCGTGAGGAAATAAATATTTATACAGTTGAAAACTAATCTAGGACGTAAAGATGATTGATATGCCGTAAAATATACTTACGAAGCCAATGAATATATCTTTTGCGGTGAATAATAATCCAGAACTCAAAATGCTTAATATGCTCTAAACTATACTGACCAATCTAATAAATATAACATTTTCGGATAAAAAAAAAACTTAGAACGCAAAATGGTTGATATGCCGTAAAATGGAACCAGACCAAACAAGGCGTTATTTATAATAAATATTGTCTTTCTTCATTAAATAACCCAACAATAACTAATAAAGAATAAACCAACAATCAACGATAGAAATTAAGAAAAAGTATTGATATACTGTAAAGTAGACTATAAAAGCGATCCAATAATTTGAATAAGAAATGTGTGTTTTTAGTAAATAACCCAAAACAGATTTAAATGAAGAAAAATAGAGAAACCAAGCCAGTTTAGGAATTAATTACAAGAAGTATCGTGTATTCGGGATTGAATGAATGAAAAAAAGGTTGATATGTAGTAAAATAAAAATAAAAACACTAAATTAGAGGAGCATACCTAGTTTTGTGGAATTATACAATTGTATGTTTAAACGTTCTGACATTCATATTATTAATGTTATATTTCAGCTATATGTATTATTACGAGAGTTTATGCTCATTTACAAATCAAATGATGAAACTTGTTTAATAATCATTGTGTCCAAGCATTAAAATAATAAAAGGGTTAATTTGTCATCAAACAGAAAAACAATAACATCATCATTACATAGCTTAACTATTCGCTCTAACATATAACATATTTTAATTAAATTAGGATTAAAAAATATCCTTACTACTTCACATTTAAAACAAATAAATGAATGATGATAAATATTTGTCCTTAATATGTGTACTTTGTAATAAAAATCACATATATATGAACATTTTCTCGTCATGTATGTGAAACATAATTGAACGTGGTAACCTCAGGCCACATGCATTACAATGTATAGTTCCGATAAAGCGTAAATATGCGAATTAACAGTTATATATATATATATATATATATATATATATATATATATATATATATATATATATATATATATATATATATATATATATATATATATATATATATATATATATATACAGGGTGGGCAAAAATAAGGGTCCTATTTTTAAAAATTCATAACTTTTTTATTTATTGATTTAAAAAATTTTTTTTTTTTAGAATAAGTAAAGGACCCCTTCCGAAGCAAGCATGAGCCGTATTAGCCCTAAGGAACGTACCTTCATTTAGAAAACATTATTTTTGCTTAAAAAACTCAAAACAGTGTAAAAAACAATACTTTAGTTTTTGTAAGTTTTAAGAAGTGTTTTTCGGCTAAAATTTGTTTTGTTTATTTCAAAAAATCTCGGAAGGGTCAGTCTACACACACATAAAGTTTGGTGAGTTTAACTTTTATTTTGTGGAAGTTATTCAAATTCAAGTTATTCAAATTTAAAGATAGGACCCTTATTTTGGCCCACCCTGATATATATATATATATATATATATATATATATATATATATATATATATATATATATATATATATATATATATAGGGTTGATTGTACAAAAATTACGCACTTTTTATTTCTAGAGAGAGACTTAGACTATACAATAAAACCATTAAGAATTTACTTTATTTTTAAACTTTGGACTATAGATCACTTTAGAACCCGAGCTGAAAACATCTAACTTACTTGACTTTACGTTAAACACTAATTCTGAATAAATTACTCCATGAATCCTAACTAACACTATTTTACATTAATAAGCTCTCCAACAACCAAAACCGATCATTAAACCCATAGTCTCTTCAGTCTCCAGCAGAATATCTAAAGTATTAGCCAACAAATCAATTTTAGACCAAAATTCGAATTTATACAATAATGCTTTACTAAACGCAGGTTATAATGATAAAATTACATATAAAACAATTCTATTACCCGATAAAAAAACTGTTCAGCATAATTACGCAAACATGGCAGTAAAAGATAGAATCCAAAAGAATATAACAGCAACTAAAAATAATAACGTTTATAAAAACACACATAGGACCCCTACTAACAATGGAAAACAACATGACTCCTAAAACCTAAATCACATAAGCGACTAAGGAGAACGAACAATCTTTGATTTAACCTACCCCACAATAGCAATGTTAAAACTAATATCCCTAGAGAATTCTTTAAAATTATAGAAACATATTTTAAGCATCCGCATAGATATATCACTATCCTGAACAAAATATATGAAAATCTTCTATTTTACAATGCCTAACATAGCACAAACTATTATTACTTCTGACAATTATAAAATGAAATCTACACAGACACCTATACCCCACTAGCCCATACTAATAATTGTAAATGCCAGAAATCTAGAGAACATAAGCTAAACAACGATTGTTTACATAAAGACGTTATATACGTCAGCACTGTGAAGCAATTCCCTCGCAACTCTAATCAACAAAGTAGCACTAGTACACGTACACCTATACCCGGTAACCCTACACATTTTCAACGCTCACCGCATCACGATACCCAAAATCTTATTCTAAACATCAACCACTGTTCTTTACCAGTTCATAACAATCTTGCTAAAAGTTATTGTCCCCATTTAGTTTCCCCATCAAACAATTTTAACTTAACCTCTAATCAGAACTTAAGCATACAGCCCCATGACGCATATACTTCTACAAATAACACACCTACTGCAATATCCACACCATATAAAAATACATACTGACATAGGAGCCAGTGCATTCCCAATAAAAACCGCATATCCAACCACATCTCTTTAAAAAGTAATAGCGACCAAATTGCAACTAATTTAATAAAAAAAATCTTAAACGTAAAACATCCCTTACTCTGTGAATTGGTGGATTTTGAAACAATCTAGGTCTTATACCCCAGGACTTAGGTTTTGCCAACTGTGTACTTTAGAAGCCGTTATGATAATCACTGCTGCCAAGAGTAAAAACATTATAAATTCTAAAAACGAATTTCTTTCGGAATGCATGCATGCATGCATGAAAGAAAATTTTAATATATAAACTTCATACCCCCAACTGATACCCCTCTCCAATGACCAATCACTTCTCAACTAACAGGGACCAGTACTACAAAAACTAGCTTCAATTGTTATCCATAAAAATACTTAAAACAATTTCTTTACCTGGTCCTATTTTACTACCTATTGAATACCACCATAATTTCTTGCATCCCTAATTTGATGGAGTCTGTCAAGTTGGTGAATGCCCGTTGATAAGGTGCCCGGTGAAAGGAGATTTAAAGATGGAAAAAGGGGTTTCGTGAAGGCAGCATGTTGTTTTACACGCATACTCTTACTCTCCATTACTTTATATTTTTTCAAATTTTCCATTATGGATTTTTTACTGCCAACTTATCCATCTATGTAATTCCTCTGATGATAAGATTTTAATCTTTGAAAAACCTTAGCTTAAGAAAAGAAAAATAAACATGTTTTTACCGAGTATACCTTGCATTGAACAATCGAAATTGAAATAGATTTGTCATTCGTACATCTTTATCTCTCTTCTTTCATTTATCTTTATAATTGCTCTATCTCGTATATTGAGCTTACACCATTTCACTATAGGTTCTATCCTCTAAAAGTATACTTTTAGTTTTATATTTTATATATATATATCTTTTATATATTCCTTTTAGTTAACACAAAGAATTATGTTGTAGCTCAATAGTGTACGAGTAGAGCTCTTAATTAAACATCATGTAAAATCTTAGTTATTCAAGGAGTAACATTCCATATTTTCTTAAGAAACACTTTTATTTACAAACAATTTTTCGATCCATCTCAAGAACATACATCATCATGATATACTAAATACACTAATTAAAACTGACTCTCATGAGGAGGCTTCATCAGTGTATAAATACCCAGTTGTATTGAAGAATCAAATGCCCCGACATTCATTTAACTTATACATATTTTCTTTTTCTTTACAATTTTTCAAAAGGAAATACTTATTTAACCCTATTTTCCATATACATGTTCATATTGTGAAAAGACAATGACATGTGTATTCCACTCTTTTTAACCGATAAAATCGGTAACAACATACTTAAACAGTTAACATATAAGTAATAAATATTGTCAAACAGCAGCAATCATTTGAATTAAAAACCTTTTTCTCATATTTTTCACGCGTTAGTAATTACATTTTGGGTATTTAATTATATAGCAGTCCGTCTATTTCATACACATCACTTTCCGGTCAAATTGTAAATAACTTCGATTGAGTCATTAATTGTTACTAATTCTTATTCTAACTATTTATTTTGCAAGAAAAATATAAATAAAACTCTGTAATTTAATATTTATTCAATTATCTCTTAACATTTAATTTTCAAATAGAAGTTTAATTTTCGTATTTTTCTAGTGTACTCTTACAACGAATACAATTTTCGATAAGTCATATCCGGTTCCTAGTATAAAATTATCTTTTATCTATAGAACATTTCTACTTTTTGTTAATTTTTATTTTAACTACCAATTTATGCCTATTAATACATTTATAATATTTCTATATATTATAATGCAATATGTAATTTCAATGTTTATCTAGCTATTATTATTTATATTGTAAAGCTTAGTTTCGTATTTTTTATTTATGATTCTCGGTTTATAATTTGTACTCCCTATCAATTTTGTAGTCTATATTATTATAAAATAATTGCCCATGTTTTTTTAGTGTGATGATTTGATATCATTTATAACTTTCAGATTCAGACATCTAATTTTCTTATTGTATTTATTCCTGTTGTTATTCTTATTATTATCATTATTATAAATTGAATTATGAGTGTAAACATTCAAGTATTGTCTTATCCGTAGTATTAATATTACTGGTGTTATACGCAGCAGCAGCATCAGCATCAGCATCAGCATCATCATCATCATTATCATCATCATCATCATTTATAGTTTATTTTGATTTCGATTAATAATTATGTATTATTATAATTTATTAATTTTCCAATTATTATTATTGGTGTTTCCATCAATTATTAAACAATTCTACATTCAAGTATGGTAGTTTCTAATATAGTTGCATTTCAATTTTAGTATTTATAAAAAATATGATTAATTATTATCTTAATTGTTATTCTTCGAATTTATCATCAGTACTATTTCCATCACTATTATTAATTCCTAATAATTATTGTGGTTTGGGGGATTTTTATGTGTTATACATTTTATATCTTCCACCATATCAAGCTTATTCCATCTCCTGGTTTTATGTAATTTCTTTTAATATTATCAAGATTTGTGTTCATTCCAATCATTTGAAGCCCATAACTTTAGTGCTGTAAACTGTATCAATTTTACTAAGTTTGTACCATAGAATATCTTTCATTTTTATTACTATTATGTATTTGAGGCTTCAATCTCTTGTACATATTAAAGGATTTACTATCACCACAATATTGGAAACCTGTTTTGGAGCGGGTATTCGAAACAGTTACATATATTATAGTGTATATTCAGCATAGTAAGGTAAATTCAAAGTGTTACATAACGGAATAAAACATTCTAAGTGACCCCTAGGTGTCGGATGTGACTCAATAAACGGAAGTTCAGAAAATAACGTGACTTCCGGGCAGAGATAATACTGTCTCTTCCGGGCGATACTTCAAGCAGATAGGGCGCGTAAAAGGCATCGTCCCCGATGGAGGGGTCGAGAGTCGTCACGCACAATCTAGCTAAGTGTAATAATACAAGCTATCTGTCTGTCTAACAATCTGTCTGTCTGTCTCTCTCCTTAACGTGTGCACGCAAGTAACCCGTCTCGTTGTTTTTATCTGTTACTGTTTTATTCTTATTAACACACTTTCTTTAAAACTAAACACCAACGTCCGACTGAATGTATCCACAGTCGACTAAGCGCCTGAGTTTCCGACGACGACAACGTATCTATAATGGTTTATACAAGCCACGTACAACCGAAACTGGTACATAAGAAGTAACATATTATATATTGGTTGTTCCTAGTGTTAAGACCTATTTCAGCTTTGAAATGGCTAACGTAAGGATGTCGTTATTTTCTTTATCATAAATTGATGAGGTCACTTATTAATTATAACAATTAAGAATGGGGCTTTACAAAAACTTATTTTTATTTTTACACACACTTATTTATGCAAATAAGACTTCTATAGTTACGGATGCCCCCCAAACTTATAATTTTATCCACCTCTCTAGAACACGAGCACTGTCTGATAATACTGAGCAAGCAGTAACACTATGTGTATAGGCTTAGAATATGACATATACATTTGAACGAGTGCCCTCATACATTTATCTCTAAATGCGTTAGACAGAAAAAGAGAATATGAAAGACAAAGGAGATTGAGTGTCGAGAAGAAGCATGTAGCTGGAGGAATGGAGCAACAGCAGTGCGAAAAGGAATGAGAAAAGTATACTACTCGGATAGTTCGTTGGAAATATACCTACATGAAATTGTCACTTAGTTATTTAGTTGATTTATTCCCTCAGCAGAAAAGTTAGACACAAGATCAGTTTATAGTGAGATTTAGCCCCAGAAAAGGCGAGAACTCTTGATGGATACAAAAAACATAGCCATGATCAGCCCTTTCGTCAGTCCCAATTTAGCGTGTCTCAGGCGACAGACAGAAAACCCATTCTCCCTACTGTCGAAGGAGGTAATGCCTGAGAAAATCGCTGCATACAACCGGTCAGAAAAAATACTAAATTTTGATCCCTGTCCGAAAGCCAGGCACAGTAAAACTCCTACGCTATGAACTGCATCGGCTATGAACTTCCTACGCTATGAACAAAATTAAATATGAACATCTTACGCTATGAACTAAGCTTAGCAATTAAACAAACAAATTGTAAAATTCATTGATATATTTCTATAAATGAATATATTTGAAGATATTTTTGTCGATATACTAACGAAGGTACAGCTTGTTTAAAGTCGCAGACGGAAATACAGAGTCACTTCTAACACTCTTGGAAGAAAACAGTTGCTTTAATGACTAATGGTTCATGCTCTACAAAGAACAAAATGTTTATGAAAAAATAGAACTGAACAAAGTATCCAAATTTCGACAAAATATAAAAGAATCAATGAAATCATTGAACGGGTATGATTTTGAAAATAATGAAGATATTCAATAATCTTAGTGCAGTGACATACGTGCAGTATATATTAACAATTAAAAAAATATAATTTGGCATTTAATGTCGATTTACGTTGATAAATAGTCATTTTTCATAATAAATGCATTTTGTTTACATATAGTTTCTTTAATTATCCTCATAAAATATTACTCTACTCATTTTCTATATCCTTTAATGAAAACAGATTTTTCAAAGTCATCTAATTTATTCTATGCTACGGTCAATCCTACGCTTTGAACAGATCAACAGTTCATAAGGAACGTAGTTTTACTGTAGTAGTAGTAAGAGCAAGAATTTGTAGTATAAGAATGCGCTGTTGATCAAATGTACGGGACAAACCTATACTATTATAACCTATCGTAATTGATAATTAAATGCTTTTAGGGGACATCCCCTATCAAGCTGAGTTGTGATATTTTAGTATATTAGTACATAGAATATGCTGCCAAGTCTGCCGCAAAGAAAGTACGCCCCTACTACCGGGCTAGAACATTCTACCATCTTTAGTATCATATAAATCTATTAAGCCACCATTCGCCATTGCATGGGAAATTACTGCCACATTGGAGCTGAAGGCGCCAAAGATAATTTCAAATAAGTCCCGCGCTGGCTGCCAAGCACCAGACAATGCTGCATCGCCGCAGTGTTGTATACCTGTGCTTGTTTTACAAGTACTTCCACGGAATATGCACTGATGAACTTACTGCAATTTTTACCCCTCAACGTAAATACTCTCGACTAACCAGCCTATAAAGGTCCCTAGATGACGGAAAGTTTTTTAATCTATTAGCTTCTTTCCTCGGACTGCTTGCCTTTGGAATTACCTCCCTTGTTTCCCCGAAATTTCAGAAATTTGCGGAAATGTTAATGTTATGTGAACAAACATATTGCTGCCCAACTCCCAACCCAGGTTTCCCCTATATATCTTCCATCTATTTGCAATGCGCCTTTTTTGGAGTAAACACAAGTATAACAAATAAGACAGAATTTGGAAACGACCTGATATTTTCTAGGTGTGTCCATTGGTGTAAGTTCTGTCCTCGCACAATATTCACGGATCTTTGAGCATGGCAATATGTTTTCGATTGCTTTAGAATATTATAGACTACAACCATTTACACTCATTAAATAGTTACAAGGGTCTCTCGGCGTTATGATCTCGTTCTAGTTCGGGTATTGTCACTAGTAAATTATTTTTAAAGAAAGGAGAAAAACAAAACTAATAATCAGAAACCAAAATATTACGGTCGATACCGAATTTAAACGAGAACAGCCGAGACAACAGACAGTAACTTTCAGCATCCAAAAGACGGAATTAGCGTAAATCTTACACGTCGATGCGTTAATCAGCCATGACAGTGGGACTGATGAAGTTAGCACAGGTTTTGAAGTGAACAGAGATTCAATTAACACTTCGTGCAAAGTCGGGTAAAGTCGGCTTTTCAAATTCCCTCAGCCCCACCACCCCATCGACATTTTCCTCAAACCCACCATCAAACACCACCAATAATATTCTAAACCTCGTCTTCACTTCCCCACCCCTAACTCACTCTATCAACCCAACCGTCGTCCCCATTAATCCTGAGGCAGATATTTCGTTTTTCTTTAGCCGCATCCTTTCTCTCCCTCTCGCATCACTCCTCCGCTTGGAATATCGCAACTGCCTTTTGCCTCGCGTCATTTTCACTCGGCGAGGTGGTTCGTCAACCAGACGGATCGCGTTGCACCCCTCCCTACACCCCCACTCTATCTTCACCGCGCGTCTCCTGCGATACAGCAACGAACGGCGCCCAAGAAAAGAAAAGAAGAAAACAAAGAGTCCGTGGTCTGTCATCACAAACGAGCCCATGCGCTGAAAGTCAACACTTCTCAATTTGGTGATTAAGGCCAATTGTTTGTCAGAGCGAATGCCTCGTCAACGCGACTTGCCACACAGGAGTAATTATGAGTGTCGCCTTTGTTTGGCGAAACAATTTAGGTTTTCCTGCAAACCAGCACGATGACGTCCACCGATTGGACTTATTTATTTATTTAATTTATATTTGTTAATATTCTTGCTTTGATTGTTTCCTTCCTTGCGTCTTAGAATAATCTCTCCTGTTGCTTAAAATGCCAATAGGAATCAATTTATTTTGATGACTGAGTTTATATAAAAAAAATACACACACAGATATGTTTATCAACCATAATAGTATGATTTACATTCGTAATTACACAGTAACTGAGTTTAATGTTCCAGAAATTCGCCAACTGTATTTAAACATTCACTAGCGGAACATCATGGAAATTCCACGGTGCTTCTACATGAAGGTGTATAATTTACTGCTAATAATAATAATAATAATAATAATAATAATAATAATAATCATTTTGAAATAATAACTGTCTGTCAGAATCAATACTATTATGAAAAAGTAGTCTTTCATTCTTCCGTCAAATTCTCATTGTAAGTTAAATATTCTTAAAATAAACAAAACGAATGTCTCTTCCATATTTATTTATTTAAAATTGTAGAAATTTAATTCTTTTTAAAATAAATAAAAATTCTCTGACTTCCTAACGTAAAAAAACAATTGCCAGCTAAATATTCCTTAAATAAATGAAACAGGTGTCAACTTTTGAAATGTATTTATTTAGAATAGTGCTTTTGTAGTTTAAGGAACGATAGAATTCGACTTTGGAACAATTCAATTTAAAATGGATAAAGTCGGAATTTTTACCTTAGCGATATCAGATTAATCACTAATCACTATTTTTGCAAGCATCTTTTTAATGTGTATGAAAGGTGATAACGTACGTACGAATGTATGATTACATAGAAAAAAAGAAACCATTCTATCTATGTATGTATGTATACATGTATGTATGCATGTATGTATGTATATCAATTTCAGATTAATTTGATCTGCAATGGATGTAGGATAAGGTCGGTTTTGTCATCTTAATAACGCAATATCATCTTAATAATTATTCAATGTTTATAAACTAATAATTTAATTTCATTATAACTGTTGTGAAGTAGTCCAACAGTAAAAAGAAGTCAAGTCGAGGTTGGGTTAAGATAACAAGTGTATTAACATAAAAGGTACAAAGGTAAGGAAACTGACTGGCACTCGGCTAGACAGTTACAATACTGACCTTTTTATCCTTGGTGATTGTCTACTCGCACTATTTATAGTGAGAACCGGTGTAGTTTCTCTTCTGTTAGAACGGCCGGTGTAACAATAACATAATTTTATATAACACAGTAGGTGATTTTCAATGAACGCTAGAAAGGAAATAAGACAGTGCTATAATTTGTACCAAGTAATATTATCTCTATGTATATAAAGTTAGGTATATGCATATGTGTATATTTTCATGTACAGGATTCACTCCTAAACTAATTAACCGATCATTATGAATTTTGAAACACAGCTGCTAAGCGTAAGAGGTCGTTGTGTGCGATATATTTAGTTTAATTTAGGAAAATTAGGCTAAGGATTTTAGACATAAGGTTTAGTATAATTATATCTTGATTATAATCTTCGTAAGGGGTCATGAAAGTGGTGCGAAATCGTTCTGTTCGAAGAAATTAATTTTACTTGTCCTGGGACTGGTATTTCAATAGTTCGATATATATATTGGATTAGCATTCTCTCTTCATGTAAGGTTTGTATGTATTTCTGTTTAAATTGAAAGTAAACTCTATGAAGCTGTTTGTTTTATATGTTAAAGACATCAGTGTTCAAGTAGTCGTATCTCGCATAGCAACTCTGAAACTCGTTGGCTGTGTTTCGACTAGGCAGAACAGTTAGGTCTTGTAGGTGTCCGTTGCTTACCAGACGCACATACAGTGCCTGTTATTTCAAGATTGTCATCCATCTTGTACTAGCCAGGCTCAACGTCGCTTAAATTCGGTGATCTAACGAGAACTGATGTATCAACCTGATTATGCTGTTATATTTTGTATGTAATACTACTTTCACATTTAGAGCTATTATTTCAGTTTACTAAGTATAAATTTCCTGAAGTTTTCAGTTTAAACGCTGTGTCAGTTCTCCTACTACCGCCAAACCATCATCTCTGTATAAATCTATATCAATATTCTCTGCGTCTAGATGTTCCAGAAAGACATCTAAAAGTCGTTTATTCCGGAGTTCTGAGATCATTTTATAGACCAGAAAAATCAGCAGAAATCTTAGCTGAAGTTCCTGCCCTCAAGGCAAAATTAACAAAGTCAAGCATAAGCTGATTTAAAAAAAAAGTCGAGCCGAAGCTGAAATGAACTCCCGGAAAAAGACACAAGGCTCTTTCTTTATTACAGAGTAACCACCATCTTCAGCAGTGTCGGACTTGTAACTAGGAGGGACAAAATTAGATAATCCCAACAAGGACATTAAAACGGATCAAATTCCTATTGCTATCTCCTAAACTTGAACACACTACATTTTATATCTAGTCAGCCGATACAGACCATATCAAGCGTCACCAGTAATTCTACTGATTCTGTTATTAATGCTTGTTGTAGTTAGCCACATGTACCCGATGACACTACTACCATAACATTTTCAGTTCCCTTGCCACCACGAATGATTCTTATTTCGAGCCAGAACAGCTAAATGCTAGAGATAGTTAAGAAAGAAGTCTCCAGCGTGACACTTTATGTATGAATAAAGACTGGAAGTGGAAGACTTCAGACTTACAGAAACAATTACAATACACCAGAGACATATGTGACCAAGAACCAACGCGACCTCCAGTTGGAATCATTTTGGAACACAATAGAAGCACCGGGACAGAGTTGCACGAATAGTGTCAAAGTATTCAACCTACCCATTATCGAACTTTGAATTTGATTCAATAAAGCATAATGGTAAACGCGTTGAACGAAATAAAATTGCTGGAAATCTGATGAATCGATAGTTTGCTAAATCTGTAAATCTAAAAGAAATGGACTGACCAATTCCAATAGTAACTATGGCCATAATGATAGATTGACATAAAATGTCACCGTAAAATGTTATATCAACTACCGCGTAAAAGAAAAGGAGTTTGAAATGAAAGCCAAGAATTCCAAAATTGCTTTCCGAATGACCGATTATATCAGTTAATTCACGAATAAAATATATTTATCTGGAAAGTTTCATGTTATTTGAAGGTAAATTCTACATTATAGTAGGTATAGACAATATTTTTTGTGATATTTTAAGTCGCATTCTGACAGGAGGATACAGCGGTCTTTACAGTGTGCTTTTTATAAATTATATAATAAGTCATCCTTATTTTGAAGAGCAATGTACATGTGAGAGTTACTCCTTTTTGTATTTGGACTGCATTAATTCACGAAAGGGACATTCATCTTTCACACCGCCCCCTTTTCATTAACGAGAAGAACTGCCTTCATAGACACCGTTCTTTTAAACGACCAATCAGAACAATAAGAATATAAGTTTTTTCAAACAGAAATAAATTAAAAAACTTAGGAATATTTTAGCATGTATTTTGTGTAATTAAAATATGAAAAAATGCTTTATGGAAACAAACGTTGCTCAACTGAGCTTCAGTATAATATGTATATATATATATATATATATATATATATATATAAACCAAATTAAGATAGTTATACGTTTAACATATACACTTACTTTGAGTTTCATATTAAAGGCAATACACACACTAAGTTGCTAAATGTATTAGCTCAGTCGTTCTAAACTAACCTAGAACAAAAACAAGCCGAGCATTCTTAAAACGCGTCTATTCAACCTGTGCTTTTAATGATGACAATACAATAAAAAACGTAAATGTGGCAGACGAGGTGACGCACAGAGCCTCTTACAAGGATCCGTAGACGCATCTTAAATGATATCATAAATTTAAACCTGTACAGACTTACGAAAATGCTACTTAATACTTAAGCGGGACAGACCGACCAGTCGACCGATGAACATAGTAGTATATAGCTATGCTTACACGCATATGAAAAAGATTCGTTCATTAAGTTTTTGCGTTTAGCGATAACATTGTCATTGCTGGCATGTAGGTCTCCTAACGAAAATTAATTTGTACGGTATTACTGGACAAATATTTAATATAATAAGATCCTTCTTAGTCAAAAGTAAGATCCAGGTTGTCCTCGATAGCCGTACTTCTAAACAACATGACATTAAGACGGGTATACTCCAGGGGTCGATCTTTGGACCATTATTTTTCCTGATTTTCATAAACGCCCTCCCTGATTAAATTGTGTATGAGATGTGTATGTTTGCTGATGACATCACACTCTATGCTTAACATAGCGGAAAAAACACACTTATATACAAGGCAATTGCCGAATCTTTAAAAAATCACCTTCAGTCTATAGTGGAATGGGGACATACATGGATGGTAACATTTAATGCTCTTAAGACAAAGCACGTTTACTTTAACAACTATAAGAAACCGTTTGAACCACTGATTCATTTAAACTCCTCAGCCTAACATTCACAGGTAACATGAATTGGAGCAAATACATAGAAGACATTGCCAAAGCTGTTGCAAAGAAGGTATGCTCACTCTATCGTGCTTCGCCCATGCATGGCGTATTGTCGCATCTGGGCAGGTTCACCAACTATTAGGCTTTCTCTCTTAGACAGGGTCCTTAGAAGAGCCTCTAATATAATAAGTACCACACTATCAACCAAGCTCTAGCCATCGCTGCAATGTTGCATTCTTGTGTTTATTTTACAAGTACTTTAATGGAATGTGTTCTGACGAACTTGCTTAACTGGTGCACCCTCATCGTAAATACCCCCGACGGATCCGACAATCTACAAAATCCCATATCTTCACTGTAGTGGCCTCCAGATACAAAAAAACTTTCTTTTCTAATAGTTTATTCCCAGACTGTACCAACATGCAGACATTTAAATGTAATGTGAACAAACATCTTGTTGCACACAACAATATTTAAGATTATCTTTTAGGTATTGTTCATAATTTACAGTATCCCCTTACGTCCTAGTTACAATTTCTATTTTTAAAATTTAAGCGCAAGTGACGCAGACCTAATATGAAGCTAACATAATATGTCTAGTTGTGTAAACCACCAAATTTGTGTAGAGACCACACAGGCTACTAGTAGATAATGCTATATCCTTCATGGATGTGAACCAAAAACGAAGCCATGACCAGCCTCTAACAATAGGCTATGAGACCAGACTGTAGCTGGTGACCAGAGGACTAGAGAATGGCCTTCCATTTACTGAGATGAGAATCCCACCTTCTGAAGTCCTCCCTCCTGGCTGGAAATCACCTTGAGTTAGTGGAGGACACTAACCGCGTGAGAACGGAAATGGGTCGACCAAAAGTTGCGATGGTAAGCTGAGGCTACAAAACCGACCCAACTATCTGCAAATGTGAAGATGGGAGCCATGCAATGCAACCCTGCCATGTCTGCGCCTTACTGTTCAACCATTGCAACTTTAAAACATCTTGCAGAGTACATTAACAATGCAAAGGACTACTTAAAAAAGTGGGACACTGTTGTTTACCAACAAGCTTTGAAGGCATCCAAAAAAGATGGTTTGTGTTTCGCCAGTTGAGAAAATGACTAACTTAACGGTTATCAAGGTCAACACTAATAAAAAAATTGCTATTCGATACTTAAGCATAACAGATAAGTTTCTAAATTATGTTCGACGTCTCTAGGGCGGACCTAGTATGAAGCCGAAATAATATGATGTGTCAATTGAGGGGTAGTGCGAACTCGGTGATCCGTGCCCTAGAAACGTCTTTGGAAGGGTTATTAACGGCCTGACACAGTACCCAGCTCCCTACGTGGGACAAACGATAGGCACCCCCTTTAACATAAGGGTTTATACCCGTTTGTAGCGTATTTGGTCTCTAAACACGGTGGAGATCTGCAGCTCCCACAAAAGGGTCACTATCCTTGCCACAGATATATCAACACTTATAAAGCCAACCAGAAAACGACATTTAAACTTAGTTTCATGCTCGTGCGATCATCAGAATGGCAAGCGACTTTCATCTGAAGATCCAACACTTTATTCTTACACAAACAAGTTTGTAGATTATATAAGTTTCACTTTGTTTCTTTAAATACTAGCTGAAATAACTGCCACAAGAGAGCTAATAATACTGAGACAGATACAAAACATTTTAGTATGTACACAGAATTTGAACCCAAAAATATTACTGTACTGAAAGCCGTGTAAAAATAGGGCTTACCGAATAGTGCAATGTATAAGAACCCCATTTATTTTTAAAAGGGATCCAAACATGAATGTCCTTAATATACTTCAAATGGTTATGCGTTACGTTGCTCTTTATTGTTATGTGTCATGTTATCATTATCTTCGATAGGATAATTCACTTGTAGATCGTCAATATGGCACGCATATGAGATTAGAATGGAAATTAGCACTTGCTTTCGACAGTCGATCGTCTAGTCACTCTGAACGGCATTTCCACACTCAAGTTGGAACACGCGGAACACTCACAACGAACATATTTTTAATTGTTTAACTGTTATTGCTAGTTCTCACACTTATTTCTCTATGTTCAACTGGCTTCCCAACAGACCCTGTTGGGGAGCAAAGCACAGGACGTTATCGCTTGGCTAATTCATGTAAGCCTCTCCTGTTTTTAGGTCAGTTCACCGTATTTATCAAAGTTTGTTGTATTTTTACAAATCCTTTTTTTCAGCAATAAAAGACAAATGTTTATTTTAATAATTTACCTAACAACTGTTAAAAATGACAAGTTGTTAAAATAAAACACATGCGAATAAATCTCACCCCATACATTCAATTCGCTAACCTATGTTTTGCATGACTTACTGATTAAATAGTGTCGCATTAGGATTTCATTTATGTAGAGTGTAGTCTCCTTTAGAAGGTCTTAAAATGTCGGAAACATACAGAAATGCTGTAATGGATTGATTGTCAGTTGAGAGATGACGAACCTTATGAGAGGATTGAGAATGATTGATGAGATGGCCCAAGTTAGAATAATTTTGGAGACGGTTCATGACAGGAATCTGTTAGCATTTGATCTGAAGATATCATATTGTAATCTTCAGGAAATCAGTCCCGTGGTATTTTGTTCCTAAGGCGGGAAGCTCTTGTAAAGAAGCATTTTTGTAGAAATTCCGCCTGATGCTAGACAGACGGTGGAAGGAAGGAATTTTTTTCGTTGTGGTAGAGAGACGAGTTCTTGCTGTGAATGTCTTACCAGATGGCATCAGAGGTTAGAGCTCAGTCGAGCATCTTCCATGAAAATAACGATACAGTAGAGAGAGACTAGTAAAGTCTTTTCTGTGAGAAAAAAGCTGTAAAGAGAAGAAGAGATCATAGCACACTAGATTTCGGAGTCCATTTTGAACTCTGTCTCGGCAACTAAGAGTGTTCTTACGGCGCCTCCCCAGCAGTACTCCACCTTAGAACGTATCTGACTCTTTTTTGTTTCATTTTACTTCAGTCGTCAGAAAACAAGGGGTCCCTTCACGAGGTTAACACTTGGTCTCTATATGGGATACATAGATATTCAAATATTCCATTTAATTTCCCCTTTACCTGTCAAACGTTGAGTTAGTAAAAAAGTTAAGAACATTAATGTTCCCCTCCTTAATTGATCAGTTAACTATGTTATACTATTCTTTCTTGTGATCTTTTGCTCTTACTGAATTCCAGGACACGAATTTATCTGTTCTGGTTCTGGTGGAGTATCCAGCTAAGTGATATTATTTGAGGTAACACCACTTGGAGAAGGTGCCCCATTCCTCGTATATACGGTGTATAGCTGTGTCGAAGGATCTTATTTGGGCTTGGAATACTATGTTATTTTGCATATTTGATCAGGGTGTACTTGTAGAGTGAATAATCCTCATGTCAGGTTGTCTTTACAAACTCTTGCACATAGAGACTGAATAAACTCGAGGAGGGTGTCTTGTAGAATATTCAAACTCTCCTCTTATATAGGTAGATGATTGCATTATGAAGTTAGTTTCACGTGGGAAAAATACGAAGCTACCCCGAGTGTGTCATATCGAAGAGTACAAAATAGCCGAGAGCGGACTTGTCAGCATTTCATGTTAGAGGCGTTTCAGGTGACCGGCAATAAACTACCACCTCTCCAGAAGGAAGAGCTAGTGTGTAGCATTTATCTTGAGTTAAGGAATTGTTCTGTGGTTTCTAAATTTGGCGTGAAAACAATCAAAATTAACCTCCTAAAACTATGTAATAACATTGACCTTTCTTCCTTGACCTTTTGGCCAGAAGTAAAGTGTAGTATCTATTCTGAGACTACACTTCATCTTTTGTGACCTTGGTCAGTAAAGAAGAAATCTTTGTAAAACTGATCTTGTGTCTAACTCTGTCTTCATGGGGAGGCAAGTAAATAGGAACATTGGCCTTTCTTGGTTTGAATTTTTCGTCGCTGACATGATTTATTTTGATTCAGGAAAGCGTGAAAAGTTATGAAGCAAAGCGTTCAGTACTAAAGTGACGATGCGTTAAATATCCAAATGTATGTCCTTCAACTATTTCTAGATTTATTTGTGCTTCAGGCGTAGAAACTGAACAGATACACTTCTCGTTCATTTTGACCGAAGAAAAATAGTTTTCTTCCATAATAAATGTGAGGTGATACGAAATTTTTAAAGATGGACACATCATATTTGTGTAATAAGGTAGAACAATGAGGCATTCGACTCAGTTATATTTTTCAACAAATAGAAATTAAACCGGGTTTTCTCATCATTTTCCATAGTAAATTTCCGTAATTCTAGTTTAACTATGTTATCGCTGTATTCCTTTTACTGTTATATATAATTAAAATATTTGCAATGCTTTAATTTTTGACTATATTTTCTTATATATATATAGATTTTGTGGGTTTTTGTTCATATGGATAGATCCCAGGAAACTACCGTGTTTACAAAATAGTGCTCAATAACGTGTAGAGCTATATTTTAGTATAACTTTTTATTTATACACATATTTTGACTAAATATGTACATACATGTTTGAACTACAACCTTATTCAACGTCTTGCATCATTAGACATTGGAAAGAGGAATACAGTTTGGAAGCGCTTCCAAAATGTTTAAAGCCTTTTCTGACAGTCGCCTGATGGCGTTAGCCCTTAAATAAGGTTGTAGCTGAAGCATTGATACACATACGTAACCAACATGTTCATACGAATAAAAAAATGAAACTAATATATATGTATATATAAATATAATATGTATTTCGTATTAGCATAAACATTAATAAAATTACTGGATTATATAAAATTTAAGAGGAGAATATGTATTTTTAATACTATGCATTTATCCGTCCGTTAGATGGTACCCAGGTTTTATTTATCGTGCCATTCTTAATTTTGAAAATAAATTGGGTATTTTAAACCCAATTTATTTTCAAAATTAATGTGGGCTCTTTAGCCTCGCTTAAATGTCTGCTCTAACCGGAAGTTTAAATATTTATGTGTTCACTTCCGACGTTGCAGACTCATTAAATATTTTGTGGACATAGCATTCGGTTGATATTCTTCAAATCTCAAAGTTATCGCAGTAACCGGTCAGATTATTATCAGTGTTTGAGTTTTATAAAAGATTTTGAGATAAATATGTTTGGTTGTAGATTAAATGGATAAATAAATAAATAAATAATTAAATAAAAATGATGTATTTATATTGATCTGTTCTCGGGTTTGATTTTTTCATAGAAAAATATAGAAAATCAAAGATTACACCCGAATATTTCCGCCTTTTGGCTAAGAGCAAACTGTAGTACCTGTTCGGATACTATACTTTATCTTTTCCGTTGAGGCAATTTTTATTATTTCTGTTCCAATCCACAGTGCCTCTTTTCGGGGAGATGGATTTTCGTTACATTAAAACCGACCTTGTGTTAACTCCGCCATCGTTGGGGGGGGGGGGCGAGTAAATTGACACAAATTAATATAAAAATCTCGAACTCGGGATACACTGTTATCCTTTTTATTTATTTATCTATCCATTTTTTCTTCATACAGCGTGCGATTGCGCGTGCTATATATATATATATATATATATATATATATATATATATATATATATATATATATCTTTTTTTACTAAAGGATCACTACTTATCAAGGCCGAAAGTCCACTCGAGGATAAGGGTGATTGAGTGTGTCAGGTGGACGGTGAGACAACACCATGATGATTTCTAACGGTGGGAGTTTGGTAGAATTTGATTATTTAGAGGGACGACCTAACAAGATTTTGTTTACTTTGGACATGAAAACAACAATGTTGTAGTCAGCTACGAAGCAGCTCAGCGGTATTGAGTTTCATAGACGGTCAGTTCTGGAAAATAAACGTTGTCTATGTAAATTTCGTTTAGTTTTAGACAGAGAGAGAGAAAGAGAGAGAGAGAGAGGGGAGAGAGAGAGGGAGAGAGAGAGAGAGAGAGAGAGAGGGATAGAGAGGGGGGATAATTGACAGTGGTTGTAGCTAGACGAGATTTTATTGTGAATGTTTTACAGGGGAGAGGACGATAGATTGAAGCTCGGCCGAGCACTTGTTATGAAAATAACAATAGAGTAGAGGAAGACTAGCAACATCTCTTCCGTGAAAAAGAGGTAGTAGGGAGGGGAAAGGGACCTCGCCCACAAGATTTCGAAGTCGGTTTTTTATTCTGTCAAGGCCTGAAATGATTCCCTGAGCAGCATCTCCCCAGATATGGCAACAGCACTCCATTGTCCTAATCAGCTGCCAAACAGGCCTGTCTAATACAGTTTTGGTGGCTACGACAATACTGTCGCCCTTGGAGCAAACAACAGCTTTGACCACCTGACAGGATATTATTCAGTGATAGCGTTTTATGCTGATCGTGTCGTTCGCATGTCGTCACCTTCACCCGAAGGCGTTTACGACATTTCATAATCTTTTTATTTATTTGATCCAAATATCGGATACGTCTCATTCAATTACGACTGATACGGCTGCTAAAGTTGAAAATGACCATTCCCCATACTAACAATTAGTAAAATGGTAACTTGTATTCAATTAACCGTATAAAATGACTCAAATACAAAAGGTATTATTTTGGCATTTGATAACTAACAAAGTGTTGAAATATCGACGAATAAAAACTTTTTTAAAGTTTTAGTTTGTTTATTTGATTTTTTTATGGCAGATCAACTCTTTTTTGCGTTTGGCATTTTTGCTAGGCAAAGTGTGGTATCTGTTCTGATTCTGTACTTATTCTTTTCATTCCTATGCCAGTGAAGGAAGGATCTTTCTAGACTAAGGACATTTTAATATTTGTTCTAATCCAAAGTGCACCTATTTGGGGAGCTGGAAATCTCCCTCATTAAAACTGACCTTATGTCTTACTCTGCTCTCGTGTGGGGACGAATAAATAGAAATCGTATTGTAAACGATTCATTGGATACCCTTAATTGAACACAACTTGCTATTTTGGCAATAGCTGGAGAGACATTTTCGGTTAGATCTTACCCAAAGGTAACAGTGCGTAATTCGATCACACTAGATGCTATAAGACTTGAACGCGGCAGAGCCGATTCCATAGTCAGCGACTATATCCATTACAACAAATCTGCACACGCCATTGTAATTTTGTAAAATTTACCAAAGTTAGCGACGTCGAATCGTGAATTATTGATGACGGTACTGATTCTGGCAATCAATAGTACTAAAAACGCGAATGCAAAACAGATATCTCCCGCCACTTCTCTTGTTACCTCTTTCTCTCTCTTCTAAAAGAAACAACCAAGTTTCCCTACACCAATCCACTTTCCCACAAAGCATTTCAATCCTTTGATGTCACAATCCAGAAAGTGTCACGTGATTAGTACTTTACCACTTTTTCCTTTTTTTTTTGTCGAGCACTTGAATACGAGGCCCGTCTGCCCGGCAGCCAACCATGTAACAATCGAAGCCATTGCTTCGTATATTTCCACCCTTTCGATCGACGCCTGACACCGCGCCGCTTACCCCCGTCAGTTATTTTACCAACACGTTTACAGTCACGTTGCCACCTTTCGAAGGAGAGCCGTGGAATACACGCGATTGCCTACACACACACACGCACATATAACACACACACACACACACGCATACAAAAAATAAGCATACGGACATATGCACACAGATAAACTTCTATGGCCACACACTAACGTGCACAAATAAACGCACACGCAATCACAAATAAACGTACACAAACTCACACGCGCACAGAAAACGTAAACCCTCACTAAAAATAAACGTATATACACCCGCACACAAACACAAATAAGGTGCACAAAAGTAAGCATTCAAAGTAAACATACACACACTCGCACAGGCAGACGAAGGTACACCCACTCACGCACATACAGAAAGAAGCGTACGTATAACTCATACACATAATCAAATAACGTATACACTCACACATACATAAACATACGCATATTCGCACATAAATTTAATTAAAAATACACATGTTCTCACATGCATACTTAAATGAACGCACAGACGCCAGCACTCACCTGTACACAAATAAACGTGAACTAATCCATATACATATACGAATAAACGTACACATACAGGCATACAAAAATAAATTTATAATCACATATATACACTAATAAGCATGCATATACATGGACAAACAACCGTATATATATATGTGTATATGTATATATATATATATATATATATATATATATATATATATATATAAATGGGGAAGGTACACGATAATTCATGAAGATGGAATGCCGTGGTGGACAAAATGTGTGGAAAATGACAAACGAAAAACAGGTTAAAGTGCAGGAGAAAAACAAAAACAAGAAATTTGACCGGTTTCGTTCGCCAACACGAACGAAACCGGTCAAATATCTTGTTTTTGTTTTTCTCCTGCACTTTAACCTGT
>OY744521.1:103461664-103486664 GCA_963556195.1 Sepiola atlantica | reverse complement strand
ATGAATATATATATAAATATATATATATATGTGAATATATATATATATAAATATATATATGTGAAAGTATATATATATTAATATATATATATAAATATATATATATATATATATATGAATATATATATATATATATAAATATACATATATATATATATATATATATATATATATATATATATATATATATATATGAATATTTATATATATATGAATATATATATGTGAATATATATATATATATGAATACATATATATGTATATGAGTATATATATATAAATAAATATATATATGTGTGAATATATATATATCTAAATATATATATAAATATATATATATATATGAATATATATATATATATATGTGAATATATATATATATATATATATATATATATGGATGAATATATATATATATATAAATATATATATATATATATGAATATATATATAAATATATATATATGTGAATATATATATATATATATATGAATATATATAAATATATATATATATGTGTGAATATATATATATATATGAATATATATATATGAATATATATATAAATATATATATATATATATAAATATATGTATATATATATATATATATATATAATTAACTTGTTACAAATATCCTGGGGGTATGAATCCGAAGGAAGTTGAAACCGGGTTTATGAGAGTGCTCAATGAAAATTCAGAAAACCTCTCTTATAAAATGATTCCACTAGTATTGATCTCGGTATAATATAATCACAATTTAAAAAAAAAAAAAAAAAAAAAAAATAAAAAAAAAAAATAAATAAATAAAATAAAAAAAATATAAAAAAAGTAGAGGGAATAAATAAAAAAATATAATCACAACAAAATTCACTACAAATAGTAAACAAAACATTAAAATAAAATAAATAAAATGCAAAAGTAGCAATTAATACCCTAAATTAAAATTATCAAACATTTTTATCCACATGATAATTACTTATTAGAATTAAAATAAAATGAGAATGACGGTTGTAACCATAATTCTCATTTTAAATTTAACTCTCTCCGGCCGTCGCCCCATCCCCCTCCTCCCACCCCGGCCGAGATTGAGATTGACACAACACTGACACGTGCAAAACCTCCCACGTAATAATTTGAAACACGACTTGTTGGAGTCCCCCCCTCCCCTCTCATGTCCCATGTCGCCGTTATAGACAAAGCCCCAACTCTATCCCCCTCCCCCTCCAATGTATTTTCAATTTTCAATCTCCCGTTAGAGGGAACTTAAAATTTTATGCCATTTGAATTCCTTTCGCCCGATGAGTTGGTAGCTTCTCGCACCAATGAAACAAAACCTGTTTTGTCGCAATTAATGGAATAAAATCAAAAAATATATATATATATATATATATATATATATATCCATATATGTTTGAAAATTCTATCACTTTTTCAAAATAAATCACCCTATTACTTTGATACAGGTCCAAGTAACTATTGAATTGGTATATTGTTAAAAGCGCATAAAACAAAAATACTAAGTACGTGCAATATCAATGGCCGATTCCCAAAATGAAAAACATTTTTATTCTCCTTTCACTCAAAAAATAATCAAAATGCAGGATAGCAACAAATTTTAAGGATAATTTCAGTATTTTTTAATCAACGATTGCGTAATATAATGAAACCATTATATTTTTTTAAAATCTTAGGGGAAATTTATTATTTGTTGAAAACCAAATGCACTTTTTCTAAACTTATATTTTTAAATATTAATTAAGAAAATGCATGAATTTTTTTACTTATTTTTTAATGAAAATAAATCACTGTAGATGTTAACAATTAAAACCATTTTTTGTAATATTTCATAGGCCCTAAACACAGTTTTAATAAAATAACTATAACTCGAAGAAAAAAACAATTTATTGAATTAGCGATGTTATCATTGAATAAAATATGGTTTAATCAATATTTTCACCCCAAAATAATATAATTGCAAACAATATTTCATGTGATTTAAATGATAAGAGTTTCTGGGAAAATTTTAAATGCGATATAATTATATTTCACTTTCACACATGAAAGTGTCATCATTAGCGCCAGAACATTTGTTTATAATCTTGAAAATAAACAACATATGAACAAAATTGAGAATCAGGATCATCACGAAATTACTATAATAGATAATTTTTACTAACGATTGCTTTTGAGACGTATGGAGGTACTGTTCTGTAATAAACAGGCGGTATTGGCTTTCCAACAACCACCCATTTCCCCTACACAGTCCTCAACATTTTATGTTTATTTAATTTCACAATTCATCGTCTGTTATTTGAAAAAATAAAATGTAAGTTTGTATTTGTTTTGTCACTTTTTCATTAATAAATATTATCTAAAAAATCTTACAACAATTATTTATTAATAAATAAATAGAATTCAAATGTCACATTTTCTTTACAAAATTGAATTCTCTTTATTTGTTAATGAATAATGGTTTATGTTTTAACTATTTCTCAATGAATATTGTCAGTATAGTTATTAACTTTAATTTACTTGTTCACCCTTAAAATAAAAATACCCTTTAGTTTTATTTTAAAAGAATTAATGTAATTTATTGTTACGGCACATGTAAGAAATTCTTACATGTGTTGGAACAATAAATTAGTAATTACTTCTTTAAGATATAATATAATTTAAAATTACATTAATTCTTAAAGAATGAATCGAGTAATGTAATTTATCACAATTTTAATCAATCATCATGTCAAATAATTGATAAAATTGACACAGTTCGTAACGTAAAAATAAAAAAAACAAATGTTACTGCAGTTTGAGTCTTCCATACTTTGAGATTTGGTAGCCATATTACTATTTACAATTATATAGACAGCAAAAAGATGTCTGGAACGTAACTTTCACTTTTTTTAATAATTAAGCAATTTTAGTAAGAAAATAAATATATTTTTTTTAAATTCACTTTCTTAAGATTTTAATTTAATAATTATCTTTGGAACAGTCCCAGAAAACCTATGTTTACCTTTTCTTGCGACTTGTTAACATGTTCTATTGAATTCGCAGTTTCAACTGATTTTTTTCTGTTTTTAGCCGTTTCGATAACATGTTTATTCTATTTTTTTACACGTAAATATACATTTGTTTCCTTTTATATATTAACTTAATGCTTTTATCTTTCAAACACAATCAAACGTTAAACGAAAACTACTTTACAAAATTAAGAAAATACACTGACAATAGTCAGTACAAGCGACGGCCATTTTTACACACACCTACAGTACTAATCAACATCCAAACACAATATTTTCTTACTTTAAACATTTTGCTTTTTTTATAATAACTGAGTTTCAGAGTCAAATGATATTTTTTATACAATTTTAGATCTGTTCTTCAAAATATGGATATAGTTTATAATAAGTTCTATAATATATTATATTTTAAGAAATAATACTTTATTGTTTCTGAAATAATGAGTAATCTAAATAGTAAGTAATTTTCAACTTTAAAATACAAATGGGTGCAGAAATTTTAAAGAAAAACCACAGGATAATTCCAAATCATCTGATTATTTTCAGAAAAAACAACGATCTATGATTCTAAAATTTCACTAGACCCCAATATAAATAAATCAAAAGAAAACGCCATCAGCAGCTGACTAACGATTCGACCTAATTTTAATTTTTCAAGATAATAAACACAGGTCGCTCCAATAATACGATACCAGTCAGTAAAAAGAAAAAAAAAGTAAATGAAGGAAAACAAAAAGATTAAGAGAAAGAAGGAAAACAGGAGAAGGAATTGTTAATGGAAGATAAAGTCAAAATGGAAAAGAAAACTCGTGCTAATCTGTTCCGTTGCATGTAACACACATGATCAGGGTCACACGGATATTCTACAGTTGCCTCTTTCATTGAAATTAACGTTTTCGAAAGTTCCAAATACTATGGAATAAAATATTTTCAGATAAAAGTTTCATTTTATAGTCAAAGTACAAGTAAATATACATTCTGAACTTTATTTTGGAATAGCAGAACTACTTGGCGTTGCCTGGTGTGCTGTATAAGAAAAAAATCTATTTCTCTCACACAACTCGACACATCCGCATTAGCTTCACCTTTTTAGCACCTTCTCCGTCATATTGAATCGGAGTATGTAAGGTTGGTAAGTGTATCTTTAGTAGTACCCGACTTTTAGTCAGAGACATAGGCAAACAGAAATTCGATGTTCCTTTATAACATTTATAAATTCCTTCAGATGTATTTTGCTAAATAAATGAAGTTATTTATCATTTTGCCATGAATAAACAACTATTTCACTGAATAAACAAAAGTTACATTTGAAGAGTGGTGTTCTATTGTTTTTTTTCACACATTTTACTTCTACAAATTTGTAATTAAATTTTTTTGTTGATAAATTAACTTGGAAAAATCAGTTTATATATATATATATATATATATATATATATATATATATATCAAGGCTGTATTAATACTACTACTGCGTTGTGTTTAGATGCATTATGCCCCTTTGATTTAGCGCATGTGTATTGACAGCATTACATTCATGCTAACCCATTAAAAGGGAAACGAACTGTTATTATACAGAATATGAGCTAGTCGAGATAAAAGAAAGAGTTATGAAATAAAAAGACACGGATAAATCATTTGAAAACATGGAAAGAAATAAAAACAAAGAAATATATATATATATATATATATATATATATATATATATATATATATATATATATATGGGAAATGAAAAAAGAAAAACCAAAAAGGAAGTTTTTATGTGTTCTCAACGTTTCGTCTTTATTTGTAAGACTTCTTCAGGATGATAATATAAAGAAAAATGTCATGCAAGTACGTGGACATATAGGGTTGACATTGTGGGTTGAAGGGAATAGATAGTAGCCACTACTGGAATACAGTAGGGACCGACGTCTGGACCTGGTGAAATCAGTTGCGAGGAATGAAAATAAATGTTGAAGAAACTTAGTGAAAAAAGTGGAAGGGTGGGTGTGAGCAGGGATACTCTGGATGGTTGTAAGTGAAAAAGTGGAGGGTTGGGATTAGCGGGAGTAATGTGGATGGCAGTGAGTGAAGGAGTGGAGGGGTGGGGAAAGAGGAGAGTGGAATGTTTGACCAGGAAGGTTAGGGGTCATGCTGAATGAAGATGTGTGTGTGTGGAGGTGCATGCAGAGGAATGGAAGATGGGTAGAAAAGGAGGGGGAGGCTCTGTGATTTTGGTGGATAGGTAAGCGTCACGGTTTTAGAGAGGATTTGAGAAAAAATGAGAGGATTTAAGAGTGGGAGGTGTGGAAGGGTGAGAGTGCGAGAGAAAGTAACACGGAATCACAAAATCGCCGGTGCAATAATTTATTTCAACCCTCCGGCCTTTTCAAGCATCCAAACGAGGCGATTACATGTTTGAAAATGAAAAAAAGAGAAATTCACACTCACTATTAAATACACATATCGAGATAAGGGTAAATTTGGTGATTTACAACGGAATGCACATAGTGAAGGTGAAAGAGAATGGCAACATATTTAATACATGTATGGAGAGAGGGGGAAATTGAACTATTTATAACGGAAAGCGTATATAGGGGGAAAGAGGGTGATAACATATTTAATATATATATTGAGAGGGGGGAATTGTACGATTAATAACGGAAGTCATATAGCGAGGGGGAAAGGGAGAATACATATATATATATAAAGAGAAGGAAATTGTATGATTTACAACTGACGGTATATAGGGAGGGAGTAGGAGGGTGAGATATCATAAGCAAGTCAATCTGTCTGGGTCTCCTTACAAACGCTTAACCCTAAGTTTTTTTTAATCGTCTATGAAGGCCGGAAAGTCAAATTATAACGTCTGCAAATCCTCAGTTAGGCGATTGAGAAATAAGTTAGGAGGGAGACAGGAGGGAAAAGAAGGTGGCAGAGAGGAAGAAGGGGGAAAAAAACGAAAACATGCTGCATGACAGCCACGCGGAGACCATGTCAGACAATATTTTTTTAAATTATTTATTTCTCGCCTATAGATTAAACAATTATCAGAAATAGATCCAATACTAATAATATCAGGCGTAACTTTAAGATTAAATACCAGTCCCCTAGTCAATAATTATCTTTAACCACCCACACCTCTACACACCTCTACACACCTCTACGTCAAATATTAACTAGTTTTGCGTTATTATGAAGTAATCAAATAGCCGGAATATAAACACCATGAAAATAATTCTAATCGTAGATAATTCTAATTGAATCATGATCGTACCAATTAGAGAACTACCAATCAATCCTAGTATTAACTACGGCAACCACATCTAATGGCAGAGCAATAATATCATCAAGACCCCTGCAATCATTTAAAACCAATGATAGCAGTCACAATATCACCAATACCTATAACGTTATTATAACAATAATACTCAAAACTAGCAACAGTGTCACCGATAACCATGATGAAGACACTAACAGCCCCGCCAATGGTGACAACGATAGCTGTGCCACCATTGGCAACAACAGTTACAATAATAATAGTAACAATAATTGTCATAGCTTCAATTGTAATCCCAATTGTCCAAAAGTTTTTTTTTAATCTCATCTTTCCGGCCTACCAAAGTTCGTTTTATAGTCCTATTCATCAAATCCTGTATTTGGTGTAACGTGTATGTTGACGTCAGTGTGTAATAAGACTCCGAGCAGAGGAAATTTTACATTTTTACTTGTATTTCAGGCATAACAATGGAAAGTCAAGCAGAGCACTACCGACATCTGATGCGTTTTAACTACAGAAAAGGAAAGAAAAAAAAGCTACAGAAACCTGCATAAATTTTGAATTCTTATTTTGTTTGTGTTTAGCATATATCATTGCATTACCTAAAACTTTTTAAAATGCTTCTTTAAAACCCGGCTTTCTAAAAAAATTTACCTCCTAACACGAACCCTAAAAAGAGTCCCATCAAAGGCTTTTAAGAATTGTAACAATACTCTATTAATAGCATTTTGTTTTATTTCGTTAAAGAAAGCTTCTAAAATGTGTAATGCTTTTTTTTGGTCTACGATGTTAATCAGAAAGCCCTCATGATTTTGTCATTGCCCGTTATTCTGTCGTTCTCTTGAGTTTTTCCAAATTGGTTCATTAGTTTTCACAAAATTTTGCAAAAACACAGAACATTGACTTAGTTATATATTCCCGTTTCGTTGCTCTCTTTGGCGCTGCTTTCTGGGGCGAAAATCAGCCTCTCTGTGTTTTTTCTCATGTATCCCCCTAGTCTTTTACGTGCGTCGTCTACTCAATCTTCAATTACTATAAGTATTTGATGTCTTTTATTTTCAAAAACTGGTTCCATTTTATGTTTCTACCATTTGTCTGTACCACAGTGTAATAATTTGCACAGTTCCCAGTGGGTTATCTTCTCAAACTAGTCATGTTAATTTTATATTCCTTCTGAGTTCGATTGCTGCTTGCGTTAATGATATGCCTTACCGTTTTGTGTTTTTGTCCACAGAGTCTAAATTTTCTGTTTTCCTGAATCGTGTCTCTCTTGCCTTTTACGTAGTTAGTTCTGATCGCATTGTTTTGTACGATTGTCAGTAGCGATTCAATTTATAATGTTAATTGTCCTCTTTATAACTATGTCCATATTTTTTTCGTGTGCAATTTCCTTGGTCCGTCTTGAAAATAGTAGATGCAGATTATTTTCCATTTCTCGCATTTTTGTTCTCCGTTTCTCTGTTCTCCACATTGTTTACCTGGCTGCATTTTTGGCGGCCTTAATCAACATCTCTGTATTATTATTATTATTATTATTATTATTATTATTATTATTATTATTATTATTAATAATAATAATAATAATAATATCAGCAACTAAGTAAGAGTTCTCACACAGGTCATAATCATTGAATTCTCACTGATCCTAACCGCTGGCGTTCCATGTAGTCTGAGTGACAACAATCTCCCCAGACTTCCAGTACTCTCCAACTCTTTAGATTACCATTGCAAATGAATTTGCGTTATCGCAACACCCGCTTATGATTGAATTCTCGGCGGCAGTGGTTATTATTCTTCTCTGGGATTTGAGTGGCAATTAGCCTCCCCAAGTTCCAAGTACTCTCCGCACTCTTCCAGTGGAGGTCTGCTTAGTTCTCTCCCCTCGATATTTCAATCCTTCTTGACCCTTCACGACTATTTTCTGTGGTATCAGCTGAAGCTGGTGCCATCGTTTTTTTAGGGGGGGGGGGGGCAATTTATGAAATTTCTTGCAATTTCAGTTTTCTGGGATTCATGTGGTGGTATACTTTGTGTGTGTTTTTTTTAAATTTCTGGTGCAACTTCCAGGTGACTGGTTGGCGTTCGCAGTTTATGTGTGTTGGTTTCCGCATTCAAGAATTTTCCATAAGATTTCAGCTGTTTTAATCATTGCTGTCCGTTGTGTTAGTTCCAATTTTACCCGCTCTTTTTTTCTAGTATTTTCGGTACTGTTATTAATGCTCCTCCAATTATTGGTCGTACATTGATATTCTTATTGTTTCATATTTCTTTTTGTTGCATAGTCCTTGAAAAGGGGCGCGGCACCGAAAGGGAATTTGTTACATAACACTTGGAAATTAAGCTTCTCGAAACCGAAAACAATACAAAGGCAATACGAAATCATATGAAAAGTCTCGAAGCGTTGTCAAACTTTTTAAACACTTCTCTTTAAGGCACTTTTAAACACATTTCTTTAAGGCGTTTTTAAGCCTTTAAACTGCCAGTCCTATTACACATTACCTTTGAAACACTTCTAGTTATTAAAACATTTTTCTTTTTAAACATAGTTCTTTTTAAATTCTTTTCTCATTAAACACAGTTCATTAAACATTGTATCTCATTTAAACACTTTAAACATTTTAAAAATTGTTCGTTAAGCATATAAAATTAAGCATGGTGCACTTTTTCTTTCTGTTTTAGTTCTTTCAGTTTTGAGTCTTTCGAGGTTTAACAGATTAAGACCTCAAAAATGTGATGCACAAAAAGTTACCTTACATTTTCTTTCGTCGTCTGGTTGTGATCGCTGTTGGTGCCGTCGGTTTCCATTGCGTATCTCTGACCGTGATCGATGTTGGTGATCTTTGATCTGTGGATACAACTTTATAGACAGATAGAAGACAAACGCGGAGACAATTTTTCCTGGGAGAGAGATTCAAGTCTTTTATTCTAGACTTTGTTGTGGAAGGGTGTTGTCCATTCGTTCGCTCGATTCTCATTCATCCTTCTCGCTGGGGGATGCGACTATGCACGGGAATTTCTGTTGGATCTCGAAGAGATCCAGTCATTACGACGAACGATTACATTGTCGACTCGACGCTCTCACTTCCAAAGCCCTTCTATATCATTTTAGGACCCACAGAGACTCGACGCTCTCACTTCCAAAGCCCTTCTATATCATTTTAGGACCCACAGAGAGGACGACCATCCGGCTCGCTTCCCAAACCGTCACTCTTTTAAAAACCTTAGTTTCTCACGAAAAAGGAGTGACGTCACGGTCCTTTGCCCTGCCATACAAATCATAACCAGAGCTGGTCTGACCTTTATTGAACCACAACCTTTGAAGTCGGACAGGTTTCACCAGTTGTTATGACTTCTTGGGATTACTCCTTTTGAGAAAAAATCTATCTGTCCCAAAATGGATGTCCTTTCGAGCTGCACTTAACTCGAACAAAGTCCACTCCTCTCACAACCAAGACTAGTGGACCTACACGCTTTTAGGCATACAGAACCCCTCATAATATAACACTTTCAGTTCTCTGGCAAGTTCCGTGTATTTATTATTATTATTATTATTATTATTATTATTATTATTATTATTATTATTATTATTATTATTATTATTATTATTATTATTTACTTACTAGTTTTCGCACAAGTAATTATCACTATATGTCCACTTGCAATAACATGTGGTGTTCCCTAAAGTCTGAAAGACAACACGTCTCCCCTAATTATTATTACTAGAGGGACCCGTGTAAATTACACGAAATTATGTTTTCCGTACTAATTATCTTGTTCCTAACCTATACATGTTTGAATAAAATATAAGATTTGACTTGTATATTTGTTTAAAAAATGAACAATACATGAAACAATTTACAAAACTTCTATATATACAATATTTTTAGGGAAGGTAATATTTCGACGACTAAACCTTACTTTGTAAATGCTTTAGATTATATTAAATGTGGCTCCAATTCATGAGTAGCATACAAAGATTCAGAAGGTTGTTACTTTTGATGTAAGCGTGACACACAAAATAACACACAGACTATCGTATTAATATGTGTCTTTCCGGTCACCCCATTCCTACCCCCCCACTTCGATGTAGAAAAAAGTCTTAAAGGTTGGTTGGGATCGAACTATAAACCAGTCGGGCCGACGTCAAAATCGACGTCAATATCCGACGTCGCTAACCGTTGCGCGAAAAGTTGGTGACTTGAATGCTTTTCTAAATCTAGGTGCGGCAAGCATGCGCATAGCTTTTGATATTGCGCCTCAAACAATTAGCTATAAACTAACTCCTCTCCAAAGAGGGGAGGCAAAGCCTGGGAGGCTGAACTTCCTAGAATTACCCAGGACTAATACCTCTATCACCGACGGTAATTACTCGTAACAAATTGCTAAAATCGTTCCCTACTTATATGCCGTTGGATAAGGGTTTATCTTTATGGCAATAATCGAATGAAATGCATAATATTTAAAATTATTTAAAATATATTTACCTAAACAGAGAGTTGTAACAGATAGGATAATATCTTGGAGTGAAACGCTGGCTCATCTTTTCACTCCAATATCATTGTAAGATTTACTTAATTAAACTAAAATAAAATTACAGCTATTTCTCTACTTTTCATTTCCTTCATAATTCATTCACTTAATTATTTTGAATATATATGAAATCAAATTAAAGATTAATAAATCAAATAACTTCAGGAATCTATGATTAAAATAAGTTTTAAAAATTAACCCAGCCAATTAAAAAGACAAAACTAAAAGTGTGGACACTTAACGGTTTTGTGACGTAGGCAATGACGTCAATTTCAGTTATAAACACAGAATCTACTGTATAATAAGATAATATAAGAATCATCCGCCGTTGCCCGGTAATCAATACGCAGTTCCTTTGTGTACTTCTGTTCCCAACTCTAAACCCTATATTACTATTTTTTATAATACTTTTCAAGATTTCCTTTTCTTATTTATTTAGTTACGTTTTTCTATTTACGTCCGCCTGTTTACGATGACGTTAGTGTTACTACTACTACTACTACTACTACTACTACTACTAGTTTAGAACTTCTGTTTTTCTTTATTCACGTTGTTTATTTATTTGAGTCATCCTCTTACTCATCTCTTACTACTACTACTACTACTACTAATACTACTACTACTACTATTCTCTTCCTCTCGCAACTTATTTCTCTCTCTACTACTTTCATTCCAACTATTTCGCCCTTCATTCTCCATTCCTTCCACCATCCAATACATTCAATGTGCGAACAAGCAAACAAGATTATCAATTTTAGTATAACCGGGCAGTAAGAGTCGGAAGAGAAAGAGAAAGTGTAGGAGAGGGAGCTGGTATTATAGATAAAAATAAAAATAAAAAAACTAAGGGGAAAGGATTTTTAGAATCTAATTCGTGTGGACATTGTCAGAAAACATAGAAAACCGAGCACGCCAAATGGGGAAAGTCAAAAGACACAGAAATAAAGAATTACAAAACTTTAAAACACACACACAAATAAAACAAGAACGGGAAACAAACAATTGACTTGAAAAACAATGACAGAAATTGGCACAGAAAAATCAACACTGAAAAGACAAAACCCCACAAACAAAGAAACAGAACACGACCGACCATACGAATATCGCTAATATTGTCATAATCCTCCGATACGTTGTGTTTGTCAAGGCGTCGTGTTGTCTCGGAAACAGCGCGAATCAATCAAAGTGAGTTAGCCATTATTAGTTTCGACAGAAAACAGGAGCAGTTTCGGAAATCTACTAGATTCGGTTGGTTGCAACATAAAATCAGAAACCAAGCGACTCTGAGTGCGGGTTGGTTTACTAGTACTGTCAGTCGGGGAAGACTCATAATTGATTAGCTGAGATAGCGTGAAGATATATATATATATATATATATATATATATATATATATATATATATATATATATATATATATATATGGGCTTACATAGTTGAAGTAAGAGAAATAAGAATGATCTTATATCTGAAATTAGCGGTGAAAATCTATATGGCGAAAATAAAAACAACTAACGAAAAAGAATAGCTTCTTTCTTTAAAATAACTTTTCTTCAAAAAATTCATGGGGAATCCGATTATTTTATTTAGTTAATGTTTGTAAAAGGTTCCATTTCCATTATTATTATCATTATCGTTATTATTGTTATTATTATTATTTACTCACTAGGAGTTATCACACTGGTCATCGTCAGTGATCGCCCACTGCCAACAACCTGTGGTATTCCCTGGAGTCTGAGTGACAACAAGTCTCCTCAAACTTCCAGTATGCTCCACCTCTTTTCGTTCATCACCGCTGATGACCTTGCGGTATCGCAACAGCCACCTACTACCGATTTCTCGCTGATAAGGGCCATTGGTCCCCTCTAGGGCCCGAGTGGCAACAAGCCTCCCCAAGGTCCCAGAGCTGTCCGCGCTCTTCCAGTGGAGGTCTGGTTTGCGCTTTCCTTCCTCGACCCTCTGTCCATAATTTTCGCGGTGTCAGCCTATGCGTGCGCCTCTCTCGTGTTGTTGTATTTTCCTCGGTTCTGTTTTCTTGTGCTTCCATGTGTTTGTTCTCCATTCGTTGCTTATGTGGGTTGGTTTCCGCATTCGAGGACATTTCTCAGGATTGTAGCTGTTTTGATCATTACTGTCCTTTGTATGTTCTCAGTTATACCTTTGATTCCTATTTCTCCTAGTCTATTCTCCATGTTTTTGGGGACTGTTCCTAGTGCTCCTATGATTATTGGTGTTATACTGACTTTCTTCATGTTCCATATTCCTTTCAGTTCTCTGGCAAGTTCAGTATATTTGCTTCTTTTTTCCGTCTCTTTTATCTTCACTCTGTGGTCCGCTGGAACGGCAAAGTCTACGATTTTACAGGATTTTTCTTTCTTGTTGATTATTATCATATCCGGTCTCCTTGCTGTTATGGGTTTATCTGTTTGTACATAGGATTTTGTGTTTTTCGTTTTCTAGTACAGTTTCTGGTTTGTGTTTGTACCGTTTTTTTGCATATTCGAAATTCAGTTGTTTGCACATTTCCCGGTGTACTTCTTTACCCACGCTGTCATGTCTGTTCTTGTATTCCTTTTGGGCTAGCTTGCTGAATTCACTTATTATATGATTTATCATTTCGTTTCTTTGTCCACACAATCGGCATTTACTGTTTTCCTGGGATTTTATCTATTTTTGCTTTAATAAAGTTTGTCCTAATCGCATTGTTCTGTGTGGCCGTCAGCAGAGATTCCGTTTCTCTGTTCAAGTGTCCTTTTTTTAGCCATGCCCAGCTGTTTTCATTGGCTTCATTGTTTGTGAGTCTTATAAAGCGTCCATGTAGTCGTTTTTCTTCCCACTTTTCCTTTCTTGTCTTTTTGTTTCTGGTTTCAGTGCTTCCGGAGTGGTTTGTTGGGCTGGTGTCTCTTGCTGTGGTGATCAGTCTTTGCGTGTTCTGGGTGACATATTTCTCCAGCTCTTTTTTGGTGTCTTCCACACAGTCTTCTATACTTACCAGTCCTCTACCTCCTTTATTTCTTTTCACGTAGAGTCTGTCCGTGTCGTCTTTTGGGTGCAGTGCATTGTGCATAGTCATTAGTTTTCTAGTTCTTTGGTCAAGGTGCCTGAGTTCTTCTTTGGTCCAGCCTATGAATGGTCCAGAGTATCTTATTAGTGATACAGCCCATGTGTTTATCCCTTTTACTAGGTTTCTGCTATATAGTTTAGTTTCTAAGAGTTTCCTTGTTCTTCGTAGATATCCTTTTCCAATCTTCTCTTTCATTTCTGTATATTTGATTGTGTCTGCTTCCAGAACTCCGAGGTATTTATTACTATCTTGTTCTCCTAGCGCCCTTATCTCCTCTTGGTTGGGGAGTTCTATACCTTCTGCCGTCTCCAGTTTTTCTCTTTTTGATCTCTAGCAGTGCACATTTTTCCATTCCAAACTCCATTTGGATATCCTGGCTGAATATCCTGGTTGTCTTTATCAGCTTTTCCAGTTCTTTTTTGTTTTTTGCAAGCAGTTTAAGGTCATCCATATACATCAGGTTGTTTATTCTTTGTTCTGTATCCGTAAACCTGTATCCGGCATCACACTTCTGAGTATGTAGTTGAGTGGCATCATGGCTATTATAAACAATAGTGGTGATAGAGAGTCTCCTTGAAAAATGCCTCTCTGTATTTTTATCTCAGACAGGTGTTGTCCTCCGGCTGTCAGTTTTAGTCTCCATGTTTCCATTGCTTTCTGGATGAGATTAAGTATCCTGTCTGGTATTTTGTATATTTTTAAGCATTCAATTATCCACGTTTGGGGGATTCTGTCGTAGGCTTTCTTGTAGCCAATCCATGCCATGGTTATGTTCTTTTGTCTGCTCTTCACCTCCTTCAAGATCTTTTGATCAATGTATAGTAGATCATGTGCCCCTCTTTGTCCTTTCCGGCATCCTTTTTGTTCCTCAGGGAGCAGTCCACGTTTGTCCAGGGATTGGTAGATTTGTTCTCTCAGTTGTGCTGTGAGAATTTTCCACATTATTGGTAGACATGTTATCGGTCTGTAGTTGCTGGGGGTCGTTCCCTTTTTGGGGTCTTTTTGTATTAATGTTGTTCTTCCTTCCGTCATCCATTCTGGTACGTCTGTTTTGCGGATACATCCACTCAGTTTCTGCGCTATTCTTTCATGCAGGGTCGTGAATTTTTAAAACCAGTATGCATGTATTCCATCGTGGCCTGGTGCTCTCCAGTTTGCCATTTTTCTTAGGGTTTTCTTGATCGTTTCTTTGTTAATTTCTGTTTCGGTTCCTTCTTCGATTTCCTGCAGTTCATCTTTCATGTTTTTCAACCATTGGGCATTCCTGTTGTGCTTTTTTGGTCTTCCTATATCTTGCTCCAGAATTGTTTTGTTTCTGTTGGGTTCGGTTGCTCTGTTGTTGTTTTTTCTCCATTTACGTTTTTGTAAAACTGGCTTTCATTGTTTTCAAAGGTCCTGTTCTGTTTGCTCTGTTCTGATTTGTACCTGTATCGTCTCAGTCTTCCTTCTATTGCTGCTATCTTTTGTTTTATTTCTTCATGTTTCTCATTTAGTTTTTCCTTGCGTTACTGATGTTTGCTTCTTAATCGTTTCATGTCCTCCTTCCTTCTGTTTACGGTTTTAGCTTCTTTCCGAAGTTTGGTGATCTGGTTTTCCAGTCTGATTTCCCATCCAGGTTTTGTCGGTTCACTCTTTTGTCCATTCTCTTCGTTTCTTAGTTTCATACTTACCGATTTTGCCCCTGTATATATCAGGTTGTTTAGGTCTGTAATAGTTTCTGTTGGGATGTGTGTGAGGAGTCTGTTTACTCTTTCTGTTTCTGCTTTTAACTTTTTCGCTACTTCATTCCTGAGAGATGGGAGTTTTGTTTTGTTTTCTAACATGTATCGTCTAATGTTCTCCACTTCACTTGCTTCTTTTTCGTTGAGTTCTATCTCAGCAGGTTCTGTGGTTCCGCAGTCTTCTACCTCATCTGGTTCTGTGATTCCGTAGTCTTCAATCTCTTCAGTTTCAGTGTGTATGTTTTGCCCGTCCTCTTACTGTGGTTTATTATTATTATTATTATTATTATTATTATTATTATTATTATTATTATTATTATTATTATTATTATTATTATTATTATTATTATTGTTGTTGTTATTGGTGGTGGTGGTGGTGGTGGTGGTGGTGGTGGTGGTAGTGTCACTATGAGTTTTAACGCAGGTAATCATCAGTTATTGCTCACTGATAATAACCGGTGGTTTACCCAGGAATTTGAGTAACAACAAGCCTCCCCCATATTTCTAGTACTCTTCATCGCTTTTCATAACTATTGCAAAGAGTTTTATGTTATCGCAACAGCCGCTTAGCATTGATTTATCGCTGGCAGGGACGATTTGTAAATTTATATAAACATTGAGATTTTACTTACTTATAGCTCGTGGATGACGGCCAATCGTTTAGAAACATTAGACAATCGAGTTTCCAACCCCATCTAGCTGCGATACTCTCTCTTTCTCTGTCTCTCTCTCTGTCTGTCTGTCTCTCTCTCTCTCTATATATATATATATATATGAAGTGAAATAGAAGATTTATATTTATATTACAATTTTAGGTATGTTTGTCTGAACTATAGAAAAAACGTTCAACAGATAAAATTGACATAGAATATAGTTCTTATTTAATTAACTAAGCTCGAATGAATGAATGTTGCCTAACTACAATATATATATATATATATATATATATATATATATGTATATATATATGTATATAAATGTTGAATCAAATTAAAGATAATTGAATTATCGTTTATTTATAATCTATCGTTATTATATTAAGCTCGATATATTGAATAGAGCAATCAATTCTAGAGATGAAAGATGAGAATAAAAAATTGTAAAGATACAATATTTATTAGAACATCATATATATATAATATAATACAGTAGAATTCAAAATTCATGACATGATCAATATTTTGTAATTATGCTTCATAAATCTAAATCCAACAAATATTATTGTGTGCACATATTTAAATTTTTAAAAATAATCTTCTCTTCAACACAAGAAAAAAATCTTTATCAGATCGTCACAGGTCCAGTTAACAATAGAATTGTAAAATGATCACAAATACATAAAACAAAAATATCCAACAAACTCCAGAAGCATTGCATACAAGATTCACTCTTCAAATTATGCATATAGTTCCAGTTTATAGAACGTTCTATCAAATATTATATTTTATTAAATGATGCTTACTTTTTGCTGAAAATATTTTTAACTTTAAAATACCCATGGGTGCAGAAATCACAAAGAACATATATTTTCATATTGCAAGAGATTACTATTAACCCAATGATTTTCGAAAAATAACTGCCCATAAATGTAGATTATACTAGAATATAAGAGCTGTCTTAAAATCAAGTGGGAGGAGTAAATCTTCCTCAATCGCATACCTAGATTTACTAATCTGATTAAAAATATTTGAACTTGACTTCCTTTAATATAGTATAAGAAAGGAAGGATGAGAGTAATCCGACCTAATGGTGAATGAAAAAGGAAATACCAAGAGATATTTCTTTTTGTATATTCATCAACGTTTCGTCTTTATTTGTAAGACTTCCTCAGGATGATAATTTTAAGAAAAATGTCATACAAGTACATCGAAATATTGGGTATACATGATGGGTCGAGTAGCCGTGGCTGCTGACAACACTGGACCACGGTCCGGGCTGAGAAAAATCAGTGGCAGGGAGTGAAATGAATGTGGATGACTGTGAGTGAAAAATGGGGATGGGTGGGAGTGTTAGTGAATTTGTCTTAGGGTGGAAGAGAGGAAAGGGGGTGCTGAGGTTTTTCTCGTGGGTAGGTGTATAGTATGTATATTGTGTCAGTAAAGAATCAACTAAAGTGATCGCTCAGAAAAAGAATACACGAATAGAACATGTGTTTATTTTATATATATACAACACATTAAGGTTTCTATTAAAAGTTACCCAGATTTCGCTCATAGGGTCGGCCGAAATTTGATAAAAATTCCAGTTTTAAATGACTGCGTAAAGTTCATCAGCCTCTTCAAAACGCCGATTTTGGCAAATTCACATGAAAAGCAAATTTAGGCGTTTTCTTCCGGCGGTGTAAAATTTAGCAGAAAGAAGGATAAGTCCCACGTAGTCATTTGAACCCCGATTTTTGGCAACCTGGTACGCGAAAGGTGGGTACCTTTAATAGACGCCTACATTTCTAGTATATAAAACAGACACACATATATACATTATTTTATTACCAATATTGAGCACTTTCGGATTCATTGCATACCATTTAAAAATGTATCATAAAAAACGAAATTTTGTTGTATCTATCTATCTATCTATCTATCTATCATTCTTACTCTATATATATTCAATGTTCAAAATTGTTAAATTACTGCTACGACAAGCATTACTTTCCATTACCATAATACACTCCGAATCATTTTGTTAAAGTAATGCTATATTTGCTTAATATTCTTGCCTTTAATTAAATCGAATTTTAGATTTGAAATATGCATCTTTTGTAAAGTCTAAGTTCTCAATTTAAAGAAATTGGATTTATCGCGTTTTGCATTCGAAGTCATTATACATATATATATATATATATATATATATATATATATAGGAAAAAAAGACAAAAATAAATAAATAAATAAAATAAATAAAAAAAAGAAATTATAATAATAAAAGAATAAATAAATATATGAATAGATAATAATAACAAAGGAAAATGAAAAAAAATAAAATAATTAATAAACAAATAAATTGAATAAATTTATATGAATTTAGTTCTAGGAGTATTATACCCTTGAAATAACCTTAAATAAAATAAATATGTATTTAGATATTTACACTTTATATATGTATATGTGTGTATGTATTTTTATCCCTTAATTACCCCCCCTCTTTCCAACCTTTCTTCTTTTCCTCCTCCCCCCCCCCATTCCAACGGTTCCTTCCTACCCTCATGACATTAATTCATTACACAATTGATTTAGATTTCTTCTCAAATTTCAAATCTCATTTCTAAACATATGTTTTCTAAGTTATCCTCCTTTGTTTGCACATATTATTATAATAACGGCCCACACGTAAATTTAAATTTAGAATTCAATAAATAAAGGAAAAAAAATTAATAAATCATATAACATAAAATATAATAACATTATAATAATTAGTATATAAATAAACAAATGTTAATAATATGTTAACTTTAGCTAAATAATTATTTAATTAAATTTTGACATTTTCTGCGTTCCTACTCCCAATAGTCTGCTGCGGTTTTTCAATGGTTTGATACCGGTTTTTTTCCGTTTTTCGACCCTCTCGGTCTTTTATTGTTGTCTTTTGATAATGAAAGTTGTTCTTTCGAAAATTTAAGATTACCTTTTGCCTAACTTTTTATTTACCAGACACTATTTACTATTCTGGTACTTAATCAGTTTTTAGTGAAATTATTAATAAATCGTTTTGAGATTCGTTTTCTCTCATCGTTTATTTCTGTACACTCTTTCCACCTTCCGGCAACTACATTTCATTGCTACAGCCTCGGACTACTAACCTGCACTTATATTTACAAGCAATGCTTCAAGTCAACTACAATCTCCTTTTATATATATATATATATATATATATATATATACTAAAAAATGTCACACGTTGGATTAGCCATTGAGCTCGGGTTAACTATTTTGAATCAGAAAAAGGTGAATTTAAATAGTATTACTGCATGTGGTTATACTGCCTTTGGTTTATAAAGAACTATTCCAGTTTTTTTTATTCTTTCCATTAATAACTTCGACTGTAAATGAGCAGATAAATATATAAAGATAAAAATAGATAGATAAATAAGGAAAAAGTGAGGGTGATGAAATCGAGATTTATAGACAACGTATAGAATAAGAGAGGGGGTGTCACGTAACATATATTGAGAGAGGGTTGATGTGAAAGCTAGACTGTTAAAAAAGTATGGTTCATTTGATGAGTTATTTGCAAATTACGGCTAATAAGTGTAATTCAAATTGCAGGTTTTTCAAGCATAACCCAATCCCGAAACCGATTATTATTTTAGCAAGTGTTTAATGTGATTAAATATATAAGCGAAAAGTCTTAGGGAAACAAATGCTAATTAATTAAGCTTTAGTATAATAACTAGTAAATGCCAAGACGGGTATAGGAGACATGTCTAAAATTAGTTTTTAACTTTTAATTTTTTATGAGTACGTGACGTTTCACCGGCACACCCTGTCAATGGGAAACTTTACAAACAAATAATGTGCTCACATTACTCACCACGTTCCTTAGAATACGTATCCCATAATTCTTAATGATAAGTTAATTAGATTAGGCGTTTACCCAACACATATATATATTATTGCAGCTTACGCCCGTGCACCGAATCGGTAAAAACTTTATTACATAAAATAACTCAAAATTTGATATAGAGCAATTTTTTTCATTATTAATCGTTTTGTATCTCGCTTATTAAAAACCAAATAGTGGGGTTAGGTGCGAGTTGAGGTGCATACCGTAAAGTTAAAGTGTACAAAAAATAATGCGCACACATTACTCACCGTGTTGTCTAGAATATATATCCCATAATTCATAAAAATTGGTTTATTAGTTAAGGAGTGAATCCTATCATAGTAATATGTGAGTATATATATATATATATATATATATATATATATATATATATATATATATATATATATATATATATATATACTGACAAATACTAACAAACACGCTCCCCCCACACATATATATATATATATATATATATATATATATATATATCATAAATTAGTTGAAAAAAAACATAAAGTGAACGATTGTAGGTTCTACAAGGGCCGGCCTTGAACCGATGAATTGAGTTTTTTTCCTTGTTTTTCTCCATTTTTCTCGAAGTCTTCGATTACTGAACAGTGCTGAAGATTCGGCCTGACAATATAAAACAGTTTCTAACTCAGACACAGCATTTTTAGATCGATGAAACCCCGGTACATCAGACAAACAAACACTGTAATGTATAATTTTTAAATAAAAATACTTTATATATATATATATATATATATATATATATATATATATATATATATTCCGAAGGCAAAAATAAAAATTATATAAATGTCTAAGTGTTATATTTAAGCAAATAACAGTAATCGCATAAAATAAAGTAGGTAAATGTGAATACACACCGGCATTTAATGTATGAACAATAAAAGAAGATAGACAAAATAAAAGATGTTTCAGCTTCAGGGATTACTTTTGTTTTTGCTTTTATCTCCCTACGTTTTCAAGCGCTTGTTGTGACTCGGCTTATTTCCCCTGCAAACGCATTCGTCTCATTGTGGCGTCAACAGAAGTATGGCGGCAAAGTGTCACAGCTAAAATGGCGCGCCACCTTTCCCTAACTGTAAGCACATTAGGCACATCACCTATCTATTTCCTGGCATGCATATTTGATACGGAGCGAGGCATTACGGGGGAAATTGAGCTGCTCTCCCCTCGCTCCTCTCGATGATGGAAATTAGCGCTGTTTCTTCTACGCTTCATAATGTTGCTTTTGGTGATACTGAACATAATCTCTGCTTAAAGTTTGAGAATGATTCTTCACAACCATTAGAAGTGCTTAGCATTACATGATGTCTCACATAGTACATGGATCTATCCCTATAAATAAAAGTTAATGTTTGTTTGTGTGTTATAAAAATAGATATGTTAACATTTAAGACATTCAAATGAGTTTCAATAAGGGTTTCATTTTGAGTCCATCTGGGGTCACTAGTAGTAATTATCGGTAAGGTCCATATAATAATTAGAATATATTAGAACATAAAAAACGAAATTAATTTAGATTTTTATTCGTTTCATAAAAAAATAATAAAATGTGCACCGAAGAATGTATTTACATAATCATTTTTGGAGCATTTTTAAGATAAATAAAATCAAATAAAAACGAATTCGTTTAAATTCGTTATCGACATTTGCCATTTTACTGATGTCTATAAGAAGCACAGCGGCAACAAGTAGTTTTTTTTTAAAAACACCACCTCGCTAACGGTTTTTCATTACTTGACTTCTCATTGCAAATATTATCTTAAACATTTCTTTCAAAGTAAAATTTGTTAACATAACTACATTTGTAATTATTCCCGATCAACAATCTACCTCCACACGGTCGACACCGGTTGAGTACCGCTAGTTCAAGCATATTTAGGTATCTAAACTCCATTCAGATATCTTTCGTTGTACAGTGTATTCGAAAAGTCGCTAACTACTTATACTTTTAATAACATACACAATTCAATACATATGGTTACTAAAAAAGAACGAACCGATTTTATTACGCAATATTTAAATAAAGAAAAGCAAAACAAAACGCTGGTCAACTTTCAAGGTTTCTACTTACAATCGATTTATTTCGTGTCGAGCACGTGGTTAATATGAACATCACCTGCAGCACAGCAAACATATGATCTAAACAATCAGGATTGCAGTTTCTTCAATTCTGATTGTTTATATCAGATTTTCCGTGTGAAAATTGTTATTCTTTTTACTATTGGGTCACAACCTATAAAGAGCAAAAGCCACCCAAGGATCAAGGTGGAATGATTGTCAACTGAAAGATGAAGAACACTATTAGAGTACTAAATATATTCACACTGCATATTAGCATATCACGATCAACCAATATATTCGCTATTGTTATTCGATGTTTTATATCATCAGGAATAGTGGAACATAATCGCATTATATGATAATGAGTTGTTTTGAAGCATCTTTTTAAATTTAAATTCGAAAACCAAGAAAAAAGCCCTTGAAAGTAACGGATATAAAACCTTTCTCCAGAGACAAGTTATTTATCTACCTCCCACAGCGGTAAGATGTGACACAAGGTCGGGAAAGTGGGATTTGATAGACCAGCGCCCGAGAAGGTGAGCACTTTTGCTATTAAAAATTGCCTGGGCAACCCCGTCGGCATTCCCCGGTAGGGGCCCCTCAGGGAGTAAGCAATAAACTTATTCCTCCCCAAAGAGGGGAGGCAAAGCCTGGGAGGGTGGACTTCCTAGAACTGCACAGGACAAACCCACAGACTGGCGGAAATCAAGCCCCGAAGGGCAAGACAATACCAGTCTATGGGGTGCAGTATCCATCGGAACAGATACTACACTTTGATCCCGAAGGCCACCTTTCTTTCTTTGTGGTTTTAGTAAAGTTCTTTAACGCAGTTGTTGCGGTATTTTTTTGTTGTAATGGAACGGTGTGATTCAAACACCCTTGTTTATTCCGAACGTTAAGCACACGACATGCTAGGAAGTATAATTAGAATGAAAAAGTGCTAAAATGACCTTTGTTTTTAGTGAAGTCATTTAACACACTTGTTGTTACAGTGTTTTGTTGCTGTAATCGAACGATTGAAATATCCGTTATTATTTAGAACTTTAATCACTCAGAATGCTGGAAAGTATACAGAAAATGCATAGAAAGAAAAAGTTATTTTGAAGCATCTTACCTATCCCAATAGGCAGAAATAACATACAACGAGGTCTATGAAAATTCTCACTGGCAAATCCCAACGAGTATTGAATTACACTATTCCATTCGCTTCTTTTTATCGTAATTGATAAGTTTCATATCCTATAAGGTTTCAAATGTAGACGTTTCTTAGAACACTCTATATAGTGGATGGATGGATCGCAAATTTACAGATACCTCGACATTTAAACTTCAGTGAACTACATTCAAACGCAGAAATGATTCTCGCAACTAATTCCTCTGAAACTCGTGGTCCTAAGATTTCCTCCGATTACCGACATCCACTACCCTGAAATTGTTTGAACCATCGTCAAATCATCTTGACAGACGACGAATTAATGTCGAATTTCTCTCGAAAAGTATATTTCATCGTGAGAACAGAATTTGTTTAGCGAACACTGAAAAATTAAAGGTCTTTTATCTAAGTCTCCTCATTCCGAGGACAAACGAACAACTGGACATTACAGTGCCCCTGTTGAAGCCATTTAACATTTTCAAATAGTAATTGAGTAATTCTATAATTATTCTTGAGAATTGAAACGATGCGTCATAAAATCGGTTCATTGTTTTGAATCACAATACAAGAGGAGAGTATGTGAACATTATAAACAATGTTGAATCTAAAGCGTGTTAGCATTAATTCAGTTTTAGGATCATTCTTCATGTTTCATGAATACAACTATCAATTGCTCGATTTAGATAGACGTAATGAACACTGTCATCGCTGATTTCCAGTCGTCCATAATGCGAAGGCAATCTCAAAAAATCTGTATATCATGATGTTTAGTGCCAGACCTAGGATTTGTTATACAACAGATCCTGGGTCCGGTAATAAACATCATCCGGTGGTTAAGCCTTCATTTGGGTACTTTTGGGAGTGTAAAATCACGACACAGTTGCTATTACTTCCAGTTACATTATTATCCACCATCTTTCCATCTATAGGTGAATAGAATGTATCATTTGATGACTTTATTTACAAAATATGTTTGCGCAGTCCCAAGGATGTCCTGAGAATCACCTGGCAGTATGCCGTCTCAAATTGGAGCATCCTTGATCAGAGAGATATCTTGAGCATGTTCACCTTACTCACTCAACGCCGACCCAGTGGCTTCGCCATGCTTGGCAAATAGACAATAGGGAGGGACCCTAAAGACATTCTATTCGACGAACTCGCCACCGGCTGCAGACCAGCAAGAAGACTTATCATACCCAAAAGGATGTCTGCAAACGAGACATGAGTTTAGGTGGCTAGAACCTAGCAGGCTGGGAGTCCGTAGCTGAAGACCGCAGTCGCTGGAGAAGTGCTGTGAAGGTATGCTCCAAGGGGAGTGGGGAGGATAAACTAGCAGTGGAGACGACAGATAGCCTCAACGGAGCTCTCAGAACCAGACGCTATCTACATCTGTGGCAACTGCAATAGAGCCTATCAATCCAGGATAGGCTTGCACATTCACAGCAGACGTTGAAATCCGGCAACAAACTAATCTGAGGCGCAGAAGTCAATTGGGTCTTGAGATAGATGGATGTCAAAAACAGTATATAAAAATATACTTCTACAGAAAAAATTTATAAATCATCTGTGTATAAAAAATATGTGCAGTTTCGGCATAACATTAACTAG
>OY744521.1:103374164-103456664 GCA_963556195.1 Sepiola atlantica | reverse complement strand
TACTATACATCATCATCATCATCATCATCATCATCATCATCATCATCATCATCATCATCATCATCATCATCATCATCCTCCTCCTCCTCCTCCTCCTCCTCCTCCTCATCATCATCATCATCATCATCATCATCATCATCATCATCATCATTCCTCTCCAAACTCTACAATAAATGCCTAGATGAATCTTGCTTCCTCGATAGCTGGAAAATTGCCTCTGTGGTACCAGTCTACAAGAGTTCTGGGAATGGAACCGATCCTCAGAACTACCGCCCAATCAGTCTACTGCCGATCTTTGCTAAAATCTTCGAATCCTTAATCAATCTAGCGATAGTACGGCACTTAGTTAATGCTAAACTTTTTTCTAACCGCAAGTATGGCTTTAGACAAGCACGATCTACTGCAGACATCCTAACGGTCATCTCTGAACGCATGTATCATACACTCGGCAAGGCAGGAGAAGCTAGGGCAGTAGCGCTTGATATATCCAAGGCCTTTGACAAGGTATGGCATAAAGGGCTTCTCCTGAAAATACGCTCATACGGTATTACTGGGCAATTAATATAATTAGATCCTTCCTAAACAAAAGAAAACTCCAGGTTGTCCTCGATGCCCGTTCATCTAAGGAACATGGCATAAATGTTAGTGTACCCCAGGGATCTATCCTTGGACCTTTGTTGTTCCTCATCTATATAAACGATCTCCCCGATGACACAGAGTCTGAAATTGGTTTATTTGCTGACGACACCACGCTTTACTCTCGCCATGTTGGCAAAACAGACGCGATCATATCCGAGGCAATGGCCGAATCTTTAGAAAATAAACTCCAGGCTGTAGTGGATTGGAGTCATTAATGTTGGTAACTTTTAATGCCGCAAAGACAAAGCTCATTTCCTTCAATAACTACAAGAAACCTCTCCAACCACCGATTGTCATGGCAAATAACACCCTACCCGAAAGTTCATCATTCAAACTTCTCGGCCTAACCTTCACAGGTAACATGAATTGGAACAAATACATTGAAGACATTGCCAAGGCTGCCAGAAAGAAGGTTGGCTCCCTCTACCGTGCTAGTAAACTCGTCACACCTGACATTATCCTGTATCTCTACAAAGCCACCATCCGACTATGCATGGAGTATTGTTGCCACATCTGGGCTGGTGCATCATCTACTTGTCTCTCCCTCCTTGACAAGGTCCAAAAAAGAGTCGCAAACCTAATAGGTCCCTCACTGTCAACCAAGCTCCAGTCCCTGTCCCATCGCCGCAATGTAGCATCCTTGTGCTTGTTTTACAAATACTTCAATGGATTATGCTCCTATGAATTGGCTACTCCGGTGCCCCCTCGACGTAAATTCACTAGACCAACTCGACAATCAACTAAATCTCATTCATTCACTGTGGAGACCCCCAGATGCCGGAGAGCCTTCTACTCAAATAGCTTATTTCCTCGTGCTGCTGGCCTCTGGAACTCCCTCCATACCCCCTGTTTCCCCGACAGTACTGACATGCAGGAATTTTAAACTAATGTAAACAGAAATTTCGCTGCGCAGACCCCAATTTAAGTTGACCCCTCCAACCTTCTCCCCTTTTCTTTTTTCTCAGTATCCCCTTACGTCTTGTTTGGAGTGAACTATGTTCAATTTTTTTTTTCTTAATAGAGTAGTATAAAATTATAAATTATATAATATGATGTTCTGTTTCCTATTTTAAATGCATATATATATATATATATATATATATATATATATATATATATATATATAAATATATATATATAAATATATATAAATAATACAAACAGTTTATGTTTTTCTTGTTTGATATCTATATCTAATGCTATGACGGGCGCTGATAAAGTTATGTTTTGGAATATAAAATACAATACAAAATATTCAAAATATTTTTTGAAACGATCGTACGCCAAATATTCTTAGATTTTGAATTCTTGGAACTTACATAAATTATGTGCTAATTTTGTTTGTCTCAACTTGCTTTACGCACACACACACACACACATATATATATATATATATATATATATATATATACGAATTTTTTTTTTCAGTTTTGAAGGTTAAAAAATCTTCCGAGACTATATATATATATATATATATATATATATATATATATATATATATACAATAAATGATGTGTCTTGTACACCAGCATTGCTTGCAACAAAACCTTAATCAGATGATGACCCTTCATTATGCATGGTTTCAGAGCCGAATCAGCATTGCAACTAACCCAGAGCACCCCAGCAGTGCAACTAACCCAGAGCACCCCAGCAGTATCTTACGATACTACCAGACTTTGTTAGAGTTTCGTCACTCTAGGGTTTTTCCATATCCACACTAGTGCAGATACAAAGTTGTCTTGTATTTTCTATATGTTCTTCTTCTTGTCTGCTGGGGAAAGAACAAGATTATTCAATAACACGAGTTCCTGTCAATGTGATTTATTGAACACTGTAAGACGGCTTACTATGTGTCCGCTTTAATAAGACACAGTAGGGTTGATTTCTCCTCTTTCCGTATTGAAGTTGGCGTCATTGGTTAGGATGTTCAAGTTTGAGTTAAAACGTGACTCGTGTCTGGTGTTCGACTCGTGCGACCGACTGAACAGTTATCTTCACACTGATGATTCCGCAAGATGAAACGTATACGTATATGGATAATAATTAAAAATATTTATTATTAAATAATTATATATATATATATATATATATATATATATATATGTGTGTGTGTGTGTGTGTGTGGTAAGTAACGATGCCAGTGGCTATATATAGATCTTCTGCTGTTTTCAACCCAGGCACTCACGCTTGAGCAACGAAATAAATAATAGGGATCAAACCGTTGAGACCAACATTATTGATACCGATAATTATGTAACCGCAAATGAGTCTGCAAACATGCATATCTAACACTTGTTACACAAACATTGTGCAGTGATCATTACATTTGCCCGCCGAAAAAGTTAAAATATTTATCCTTTTTTTTTACAGTCATTTTCTCTTGTTTTCTTATATATGACATATCACCAAACAAGTTCTGAGCATGAAACATAGATGGCGCCACTAATAAAAACAATCCATAAAGTACTAACCTTCAAAAGGCACGTATTAACATTTGAAGATTAGTTTACAAATTATAGTTATTCAAGTGAAGCTATTGTTGCAAATTTTCAAAACAATTGAAAAATCTAAATGTCGTGTATTGAAAAAGCATTGCTTTCTGATGAGAAAAATACTGTTCAAGTAAAGCACTGGTTTGATAACTGTTATATCGATTCTGCTCCGTCGGAAACAACGTTCAAGAGCCGGCATGCTGACTTTCAATGTGTTCGTAGAGTCACAATTGATGCTGAACGTTTAGGTCCCCAAAATACGGCATTCGCTCAGCAGAACATAAACACCCACACAATCTTTTTGGTCGATTGTAAATTAAAGGTGCATGGCCATTTGCCAATGAGAAAACTGTGTTCAAAGTGGGTTCCAATTTTGCTCACAGTCGATCAAAAACAACAACCCATCGACGATTCAGGGTGTTGGTTGCAACTGTTTCAACGCAACAAAACGGAGTTATTGCCTCAATATATGACAATGGATGAAACACAGAGACCATGTTGATGAATAAATTCAAATTTCTCCTAAAAATTGTAGTTTTCATAGTAAAACCCGGGACTTATTGAGAGATGTCCCATAGCCTGTCTCCAAACAAAACAAACTAAGTTTTATCGCTTAGTTTCGATATTTCTTTAATATATTTGAGAAATATAAGTATATTCGAAGATTACTATTTAAGGAATATTAAAAAAAAATTTATATATTAAAAAAATATCAAGGATTACAGAATTTTAAAACACATTCTCAAAATGCTTCCATTTGATACTGAACATCAAATCAACACAGTACTCTGGCCTTTTGGATAGGAGCATAGTGTAATATCTGTTCTGACACTCCATCTTTTCTGCCTACGGCTAATGAAGGAGAAATCATTCTAGACTTAGCCAATTTAATTTTTTGTCCCGATACAGCGCTCTTTTTGGGGAGAAGCTGAAGTTTGCCCACATGAAAAACTGACTTAGTGGTTAAGTCTGCACACGTGGGGTGGCAAGATACTCAAAAGAATCACACGTAGGGTGGCAATATAATAGGAATAATCACATGTGGGGTGGCCACATAATAGGAAGAATCACATGTGGGGTGGCAACATAATAGGAAGAATCACATGTATGGTGGCAAGATAATAGGAAGAATCACATGTGGGGTGGCAAGATAATAAAAAGAATCACATGTGGGGTGGCAAGATAACAGGAAGAATCACATGTGGGGTGGCAAGATAATAGGAAACATCACATGTAGGGTTGCAAGATAATAAAAAGAATCACATGTATGGTGGCAAGATAATAGGAAGAATCACATGTAGGGTGGCAGGATAATAGGAAGAATCACAGGATGGGTTGCAAGATAATAGGAAGAATCACATGTGGGGTGGCAAGATAATAGGAAGAATCACATGTGAGGCGGCAAGATCATAAAAAGAATCACATGTGGAGTAGCAAGATAATAGGAAGAATCGCAGGTGGGGTAGCAAGATAATAGGAAGAATCAGATGTGGAGTCGCAAAATAATAGGAAGAATCACATGTGGGGTCGCAAGATAATAGGAAGAATCACATGTGGGATGGCAAGATAATAGGAAGAATCACATGTGGGGTGGCAAGATAATTAGAAGAATCACATGTGGGGTGGCAAATTAATTAGAAGAATCACATGTGGGGTGGCAAGATAATTAGAAGAATCACATGTGGGGTGGCAAATTAATTAGAAGAATCACATGTGGGGTGGCAAGATAATAGGAAGAATCGCACGTGGGGTGGAAAGATAATAGGAAGAATCACATGTGGGGTGGCAAGATAATAGGAAGAATCACATGTGGGGTTGCAAGATAATAGGAAGAATCACATGTGGGGTGGCAAGATAATAATAAGAATCACACGTGGGGTTCCGAGATAATAAGACAAACTCTTTTAACCGCTTCTTTTTTGTTTCAGTCTTTTTATGGCCGAAGTATGAAAGTTGCCAATTCCGTAATAGTATCGAACGAGATCAACTTTTATTTTACGTCTGTCGCTCTGAAAAGAAAATGAACAATTCAAAATTAGGGAATGGATGCCCATTAGTCATCAATTTGAGCAAATGGATTACACTAATTTTTGAATAAACCTATTTGAGTTTAACTTTTAATACTTCAACTGTCTACCATAAAAAAACAAAAAACAATTCATCTTTTTGGCGGATTAAAAGAAAAATTTCCTTCGATTTGCGACATCCTGATTATACTAGTCGAGCTTCTCGACATTGTCTCAGCGGCACGCTCACGTGTAATTTCACCACTTTAGTCAATTGTGACCACAAAATATATGGTAAAGATACTAAAGCGAAACATTATATATGTATTAAATAGTTTGTGTTAATGCTTTTTTAAAACTTGATAGACATTCTTACAAATCAAGTCAGCAGTCGAAAGTCCATCAGAAACACTTTTGCGTGAAGTTGATCTTCTCATTTGTGAAACGGCGGAGAACATTTCGAAAACCGCTTGGGAACCGCATCAACTGATTTAACAAGTACCGATTTTTGTTTTACTAATAAATCACCGCTTATAAAGTTTAAAAACACTCTCGAACGGTTAATGATATGGATAGATTGACTGTTGAATGATGATAGATACTATTATAGGATTGGAAATCTCCACCTACAATCTACTCAAAAGGAAAACGCCAATTCTTCAACCTTTATCTGAAGTATACCCCGTGGAATTTGAGGACTAAAGGATAAAATAGTGGGAAAGAAGAGTTACGAGGCTGACCCGTGTTGGGTCCCTACGTGCTCACATTCCAGTTTATGTGGTGAGCACGCGGCTCGAGCAGTTGGTGGCTAATGCTGGAGCCAGTATTAAATTCTAAATAAAACCCTATGCTATACACTTTCTTATATTTCTTTCTTGTCATAATTATATTTGAGTAATAAATCCCGAAAGCTTGTACGTCTTATGTGGTTTTATTAGGCAAATTCATGTAAATAAATAAAACGATATAAATTTTAGTTTTAGAGGGACATTTCTAAAAACAACAACAAAAAAACAACAATTGCCGGTAATCGTTTGGAATATATGCTAAATTATTGTTTTTATTTATTAAAGAAAAAACCACAAATGTTTTTACAACTTAAAAAACATACAATTTTATTTCACTCACTTATTTAATTGTAATGTTTTTTAGCCACTTATTCAAATAAGTTTTCTTTTTCGGTAGATGATACACTTTAAGGTGAGAGAAAAAGGCAACACCCCTTGCGGTAGAGCCAGCCTGGCGTCTAATAATAGCCTGAACAACCCCATCGGCATTCCTTGGTAGGGGCGCCTCGGGCAATTTACAATAAAGCAAACCATTCCCAAGTAGGGAAGGCAAGGCGTGAGAGGGTTGCCCTCCTAGGACTACCCAAGACATAATACCTCAATCAGACAGATAACGGCCACCGAAATGGCCATCTCTGCTGGACTGATTGTCGAGAACGTATTGTCGACTGGTAAATATCAGGCGGTACAATCATCAGCCAACTTTCGCAGATTGAATAATTTTAGAATGCGCTTACACATCACACAATTCCTTCTCTGATGTAGTATATTATTTCCTATCTTTTCACCGTTCTTTGTCTGGTCAGCATTTTACCAATTTTAAAATATTAAAAACTCATTAAAATCTTGGCTTATCAAAGTCAGTTTGACAAGTTCCTACGTTATATTATTATTATTATTATTATTATTATTATTATTATTATTATTATTATTATTATTATTATTATTATTATTATTATTTACTCACTAGGAGTTATCGCACTGGTCATCGTCAGTGATTGCCTACTGCCGACAACCTGTGGTATTCCCTGGAGTCTGAGTGACAACAAGTCTCCTCAGACTTCCAGTATGCTCCACCTCTTTTTATTCATCACCGCTGATTACCTTGCGGTAATCGCAACAGCCACCTACCAACGATTACCCGCTGATACGGGCCATTGGTCCCCTCTGGGGCCCGAGTGGCAACAAGCCTCCCCAAGGTCCCAGAGCTGTCCGCGCTCTTCCAGTGGAGGTCTGGTTTGCGCTTTCCCTCCTCGACCCTCTGTCCATAATTTTCGTTGCGTCAGCCTATGCTTGCGCCTCTATCGTGCGGTTGTATTTTCCCCGGTTCTGTTGTCTTGTGCTTCCATGTGTTTGTTCTCCATTCGTCGCTTATGTGGGTTGGTTTCCACATTCGAGGACATTTCTCAGGATTGTAGCTGTTTTGATCATTACTGTCCTTTGTATGGTCTCAGTTATCCCTTTGATTCCTATTTCTCCTAGTCTTTTCTCCATGTTTTGGGGGACTGTTCCTAGTGCTCCTATGATTATTGGTGTTATACTGACTTTCTTCGTGTTCCATATTCCTTTCAGTTCTCTGGCAAGTTCAGTATATTTGCTTCTTTTTTCCGTCTCTTTGATCTTCGCTCTGTGGTCCGCTGGAACGGCAAAGTCTACGATTTTGCAGGATTTTTCTTTCTTGTTGATTATTATCATATCCTGTCTCCTTGCTGTTATGGGTTTGTCTGTTTGTACATTCATATCCCATAGGATTTTGTGTTTTTCGTTTTCTAGTACAGTTTCTGGTTTGTGTTTGTACCGTTTCTTTGCATATTCGAAATTCAGTTGTTTGCGCATTTCCCGGTGTACTTCTGTCCCCACGCTGTCATGTCTGTTCTTGTATTCCTTTTGGGCTAACTTGCTGCATTCACTTATTATATGATTTATTATTATTATTATTATTATTATTATTATTATTATTATTATTATTATTATTATTATTATTATTTGCTGGTTTTACCTATACGGTTATCTCCCCTTTTATAACTATATTCGAATTTCAGCTCTTAAAAGAAAGAAAAAATACCAATTTCCGTTTTAAAGTCGGGAAAGTCACTTAAGTGGCAGTGGAGACTTCTAAGGTTGTTGGCCCTCATTTGGAAGATTACATCTTGACAGTATAAAGAACACCTTGTTGGTTTGATAACACTGAAAGAATTGGTGAGAGTGAAAAAACAGCAAACTGTAAATTAACCCATCATCATTCCTTAAATATGTTTTTACCTACTAAAATAACTAATTCTCAATTATCAAAAAACTCATTTTCATTTCTTAAATATGACATTTTAATCTATAAAATACCTCAATTTTATTTATCAAAATAACCAATTGGCATTCATCCATTAAACTAGATATGTTCCTATAATAAAATGCTAAATAATATTGATAAAAGCAGGTTCGGATAAATAATTATTCGTCATACTGATTTCTTATATTATTGTTTTATTTTCATAAATGTAAAATAAACGGCTTAATGCATTTATTTTGTGCGAAAGTCCATTAAAGAGAAAAAACAAAATAATAAATATTTGCGTTTGGAGCACATATGTTTGCTAATGTATAATGATGGCGATTAGTATTTTATAAGGACGTAGCTGTTTAAAGCAACACACTTATAGATATTTCACAATTTTTATCTTACGTACATATTTATCACATCTCAGCAGATATAAGCAACACTAGATGACATATACCGTATATTCAGTAGCAAAATGTGAACGGCCATTTTAAAAAATTAATTTAATAAAGACATATCGTATTCTATGTCACGGGAGCGACTGACCAACCTGGTATTAATAAGTGTTGAAATAGAATTTCTAACAGCTGATGTAAAAATTGAAGGTGTTCAAATGTTTTCTGACAGGAGGTGTCCTTTGGGAAAAATAGCTTAATAATATTTGTTTATATATGTTTAAATCAAATAAAGCATTTATTTCTTGTTTCATGTGTTCGCATATTCGAAATAGTTTGGTTATCAAGCTATTTTGGTTTACCGCAATGAAAAATTAATAAAACATCCAAAAATTGTACACTCGTTTTCTCATAATATTTTTCAGTACGAGGATTTATACACGAGCCTTTGGGGGCATCCAATCTATGAGTTAGCCCCGGGAATCACCGGTCCTCCGCACATCACTGTATATACGATATGCCCCAATAACGGTTTATAATATTATAAAGCCCTTCAATATTTTAATTCTTGACGTCCTATACAGTCAAACACCGCATTTACCGGAAGTGATGTTTGTATTCTCAATGACTCTATCATATTTAAGGAAAATGTCTTCCGATTGTAAAGGTTAATAACGATCTGTCCAAAGGTATACATTATAAACATTTACATAAACACAAGGCTTTAGCCATTCTTACGTAATTCTTTACACGACATGTGCTGTTTATTTTATGAAAAGAGTTAATAACTCGTACACGAAAAGTGATTATAATGGTGAAACCTGTGAAGAAAGTAAATATTACACAATTAAAATTATGGACGTAGATTAAAAAATCATTTAATATACGTTAAGCTGCCATTAGTTAGTTTAATGTTCGGATTTTAACAATATTTTGATAATCTACATAACTTGTGTTCATATTTACTTGTCTCCCCACGACGGCAAAGTTAGACACACGATCGAGTATTTTTCCGCGGTTAAAAATCCAGCTCACCACAAAGGGTCGGACCAAAATAAAAATTGCATCAGTTAAAAAGAATCTCCCCTCCTTTTACCAAGGATAGAGCAGTTACTACACTTTGATCCCAACGCGAATCTTTTAACAATGGTATAAATCTAATTATAATCCGAGGTTGACAAATTTCGAGCGAGAGACGAGATCATGAACTTTAATTTGAAGTTGGTCTTTATTTAATATGGATGTTAACTTTTTTATTTAGAGGTTAGATATATTTAGTTATGACTTTTGTTTTGGAAAACAAATAAGACGCTTGTTTTATTGTATAGATCACCAGCTGTTGCACGTTGAAAGCGGCCTCACCTTCAGCGATTTTAGTAATGAAATTAATGTAAAAAATACAAAGGAAAAGTGTCGATCGTCTCAAAAGGAAGTTTACGGTAAGGGTTAGAGTGTGTGACAACATAGACTACTTATGACTTCAGTTGGCAACCGGTGCAACAGGTAAAAGAAGAGACGTGTTAAAAGGCACCTTTGAGGAACGAAGTGCTCGGGCCAGCTGCAGCATGAAGTGATAATCAAATCAAGGCAGCACGTGGTAACAATTCCTTTGTCTCAAGATATATATTCTCTCGTTCTTAATTATGTAATGTTTAGTGTGTTCTCTTTAAGTTTTGTTTGGCTTGTCTGTTTTCAACGTATAAACACTTTCAGGCTTATTTAATGTCTAAACACACTGCCCATTCGAAACGAAACATTGATTAACTCGAGTGTTTATTATCCGGCATATCAACACTTTTCGGGTTATTTAATATCGAAATATAAAGTCTATGAGAAAACGATCCACTGTAAATCTGGTACCTTGAGCGGCGCAATCCGGCTTTCCAGGAAATATTAAATGTACAAGCGGTTCCCAGTCGCATGTGTATCCTGCTTAGGCGAGATCATTTTTAACGACGTTACTTCTGCAGTTTTTGTGGGAAAGCCTCGTCGTACTCCAACATACAGCGCCTGGTATTCCAAAGTGGTCACCCATCTGATATTGACTAGGCTCATCGTTGTTTAACTTTGGTAATCTAACAAGAAAATGTGTGTCAACGTGATTATGCCGTACTGTAAAAGAATCACCCGAACTCTATTACGAAAATCATTATCTTCTACATATCAACATAATAGGGAAACCTTTGTTTTTAATATAAATTTTAAAGTTTCAAGCGCGACACCAAACTGTCAGGGACACCAATTAACCAACTCCGCAACCAGCAAATACATTTCTTCACACTTTTATACCTTTTTTACTTTAACATTATATGGCATCTTCTATTACCCAACCACGGCATTATCACGTCGAGCCTGGCCAGTATTAAATGGGTGACTATTTAGGAATATCATATGCTGCATGTATCCTGGAGAGGACATGGGCAACATCAGGTTCTATCATGCGCACTGAAAAGTTAGGACAGATAGAGAATCTGCCTGACTCACCGGCGACATCCCTTGACATCATGGGATATAGATCGATGGATTACCCAACCAAATAAACTACACAAGTTCAGTCTACCCTAACTTATCAATTTTGGGTAAGACAACTAATTCTGTCCGGTAGTGAGATTTATAATCTGGGAGCTTTAAAGAGTGGGCAACCACTCCTTAGTTGTAATCTCTATTCTATCCATTCTGTTCCGGAGTTGTAGTGTATGAACGTGCTCTATTTATGAGTAAAATATAATCTTTAGTTTACAACAAATTCATCTACAAACCATTCATATAAAAACCATGCAATACGCCTTTGGGCATTGATGAGTCGTGACCCATTAGTATAAAATGTACAGTAAGAAGACATATTTAAATATATCAAGAATTTGAAAAATAAAACACTCACTACAATTACTAGATTTAACATTAAAAAACAAAAAACAAAAACAAAATAAAATTGACAGGATTCAGTATTAAGTCGCTTAGAAAGAAAATTTTATCAGCTCCTTGGATGGAGATTAGCACCGTTTTTATATCTTGGTAAAATAACATGATAGTTCCCCTGTTGCTGCTTGGAGTTGGGACATAAACTGAAATAACAATCATAAAGTGATTGGAACGTAATGCACACAGGTTGTATAATTCTATCACTAAAGCCTGTTAGAACTTATTGTGCGAACGACAACGCTCACGCAACTGATTTCCCTTTAACCCGCAGCCTATTATTTTAAAAGAACATGTACAAACCTTAACCACTGGCTGAACCGAACTTTCGCAAGTGCAGCGTTGTCAATCATATACCGAGTCAGTTCTTTCGCAACAATATGTGTTTGTCGCTCAGGATTTTATGACTGGTCGCAGTCGAGGAATGTATGACCATTCCATGTGGGTATCATTCCGCTGTTTTATTTTCTATATGATGTTTTGGTGTAATCCTACTTCTATGAACAACCGCTAACCGCAAGCTGCGAGGAAGCCTCATGGTTGAACAGACATGTGGTTTGGTCACTATTGCTAGACCCTTACAAGCAGTGTCCCCTTAAAAGGAGCTGCTCAGTCACGCACTACCTCGCTGAACCATGTTGTTGTGCGATTAACACTGTTAGATAAGCTGCACCACATGTGAAATAATGCAGTTGATGAAATTTGCCACTACCTCCGTTGAATTCAGTTTTAGCGATGTAATGTAGACAAATAGACGTTGTATCTATGGGTTCAGTCATAGGACCGACTATGGCTAATACTTTTGTGGGTTTCCATGAAAGTCATTATTATCTGGATCCACTAAACCCTTAGTCTTCTTTCGATATGTAGACGATACATTTTGTCTTTTTAATAATAAAACGGATTAAAATAATATCTCCTTACTCAATAGCATGCATCCCGCATTAAAATATACCTATGATGGAGAGCGCAATTCCACTTTAGCTTTCCTCGATGTATTGGTAACGAAAACCCCATCGAGTTACCTTACATCAATCTACCGTAAACCTACGTTTACAGGACTGGGGTTCATTTTGTCCTAACAAACAAAAGGTAAACTTAATTTAGACCGTAACATACAGAGCCCTTATGATTTGTTGAAAATCAAAATTGGGCGAAAAAATTAAAACAATAACGAATACTTTGTCTAATAACGGCTATCCTCTTGATGTGATTAAGGCAGTCATCAAAATAAAAATGAAAAAATTTTCCGAAATAAAATGGCCCTACAACTTCAACCAATTTCCCTTGCATAACCTGAATCTCCAAACCCAAATCTCATCTAATACCACTAGCAATTTTAATGCAACTATAGCATCACCCTTCAAGATACACACATACATTGGGGCGTCCGCTTTCCCCATTAAGACCCGGATCTCTAACCATATCTACTCCTTTAAAAATAGCAACGATAATAGCACTGGCACTTCACTCTCCAATTTAATTAGAAACCTCAATCTTAAAAATACCCCCTATTCACTTCACTGGTCAATACTTAAAACGTCCAAATCATATACCCCGGGTGCACCCCACTGCCAACTTTGTACATTGGAAACCTTTATGATAGCTACTGCTACTAAATCTAAAAATATTATTAATTCTAAGAATGAACTTATCTCCAGTTGCAGACATAAACGTAAATTTAAGTATAGCAACCAATATAATCCCCCAGACACCCCTCCCCCATTTGATTAACAACCCTCCCTACATCTCGGATTTACCCTTCCCTAAATCTCGGATTTTTTCTCCGATAGTTCTAATTCCTTTTGTTCTATAACTCTGCATATATCTCCCTCATTCCTTTAGCTTTTCTCTTAACTTAAAAAATTACCCATAAATTCCGTTAGCTTTACAATCCCCTTAGCTTTAGTACCTTTCTCCCACTACCTACTAAATCACTGAACTTAACATCCTTAATCGTATAACCTTTATATGATTTCTATTACCTTTTCCTTTAACTTCCTTTAATACACTCGTCCGCTTCCCATCAACACATCCAACTTTCTAATCTTCCCTTTCAACCTGATAACTAACCCACCATATTTGCATTAGACCCTAGCCCTTTTATTTACTTGATGATTCGCTTTATCTACTTTTAATCCCCTTTGCCCACTTCGATATCGAACTGCTCACCGTTTTCTCTGTGCATTCTAATTACTGTTTTTCCCTCCTGTTAAACTTCTAAATAATACTTCTCACTCTTTTAATAGCCTCGATTATTCCCCCCTCGTTTACCTCGCCCCTCGCTCACTTCTCTCGGACCCTGCTCAATCCCGACCCCCGCCCTCATTCTACATCTTTTAACCCCCGTAATATTTACTCTTAACTGCCATCTCCATTCTCACTCTGGTTTAAATTATTGTCACTTTTTTAACCAAAGTATGTCTCAAATTCTCTCTGCCATCATTAACCTATTTAATAATTTTCTTAATTAACTTCCATATATCTTATTCTGAATTTTTTTTGATTCAAAGATTAATTTTCCTACATCCAAAAAGCACTAGCGTTCCGTAACAACATATTTTATTTCAACCCAAATCTTTAACCATTTTGGGGATTTCCATTCCGAGTATTTACTCGAGGGCAAATTACTTTTTCCTTATTCTAATACTCACTACCGGATTCCAATTTTATCGACTATTCCCTCATTTATATATTTCTTTATCGGTCAATCCATAATTTTCCTTGCGAGCTTAAGACTAATTTTATTATTATTTTTTTATTTTTTTCATTTAATTATTTTTATTTCTATCTTTATTTTAAATTTTTATTTTTACTATTTTATTTTTATTTCTACCCGTCAAATATATTTTGCCTCATTGTTTATAAGTAAGGTTATCTGATTAAACACCTAACCCCATACCCCTGTTCATATCCCCCCGACACATTCTGGTATTTTAATTCTCCCTCCCCGCACTCATTGACTTACCTCCACATCCGTCTATCCAATTTCTAGTTGAACCCTAATTCGCGCTAACGTCCACTTTCAACTTTAAGCGACCTACCCCCCACATTCACACTCTTAGTTTTAAATCGCACTTATTCATCGCACCCGCACCCTTCTCCTTCACACCCTACACTTTCCTTTCCTGCCTACTGGTCGCATATGAGTTTTTGCCATTCTTCAGACTAGTCTTGTTTTTCAACGGGCAAGCCTTTAAATATTAATTCGCTGTCTTTTTGACAATTTAAACCTATTCCATGATTTTTAGCCCAGGAAGTCTTTTTAAATGGCGAATACTTTCCGCCTCACGTTTTACTGAGCCTTGTTGCATCCACGAACGTACCTTTTATTGGACCTTTTACCCTCTGGATTCTATCTATCTTCGCCGCACCTGAAGATGTGGTTTTTGGAATTTAACTTTGAATCCTCTATTGTCACTTCTCGTGCCTTTTAACGACCTACCTATCTACATTTCACTTTCTCCGCTGGACTTTTTGACACCGGATTTTTTTGCAATCGGACATTTGCTTGCATTCGGGCAGAGTTTTGCCTTGTGTTTTTTCCCTACAATTTTTATTTTACTTTTTCAAATTTTAAATCTTGGCCTTTGCCAACTTATCTATCCCAGCGATTTCCTCTGATGATAAGATTTTGATCTTTGAAAAGCCTGGCTTAAGGAAAAATTTAACTTGAATAAATTGCCTTTTTGCGGAATATACCTTGCTCTGAGCAACTGAATAGAAATACGATTTGACTTTTTCTTTTTTAATTTCTTTTCATCCTTCTACATATCTATCTGCTCTATCCTGGATATTGAGCTGTATACTTTTCACAATAGGTTTTACCTTTCCTAAAAGTTCGCTTTTAGTTCACCACTTTATATATATAAATATATATATATATATATATATATATATATATATATATATATATGCATATATATATATATATACACCTATTAACTCATAAACATATGAACACACGCACATATATATATATATATATATATATATATATATATATATATATATTTACATACCTATATATAACATACATACATGAACATCTGCATATATATACACATATTTACTACATTACTTACAATTGTATCTTTAAAAATATTTCAAATTGAGTGTCATAAGCGTTAGAATTACATTTGTATCCATTAGTATCAATTTACACGGAGTTTTTTCCAACACTTTAAATTTAAAAAAAGATAAAGAACGCTTTCTGTTCATTAAGATAAACGTTACTGAACAATGCGGAATGCTTCTGCTGAATAAGTTTTTAAAAAGTTTTTTTCGATTTTTCGGATGATCTATCGAGTATTTTCGTATGTGGGATTCGTAGGTTTTATGTTTCATTTTTCATGAGTACTTTCGATTGATTCGTTCAATCGTTTTCAGGTGTAGTATTAATCTGGCTTTTCATATCTGCTGATGTCGTGACGTGTTACAATGTATGACTTTTTAAATGTACGCATGGGTGATGAGACGCCATATGCAGGACGTGATCATGTGCAAAGCGTGTGACTAATTAAGCATACAAAATTCTAAAAATTAAAAAGATTAAAAGTAACTTTTTTGTTAGCTAAGGATTTGTTGAAATCAATTACTAAGCTAAGGATTTATTGAAATCAATTATAATCAATTACTAAGCTAGGCACGTTAAAATATTGTGGCTAGACTAGTAATTGATATTGTTGATCGTAGATTGTCTAGTTTTTATTAACAGTGCTTCAAGGATGTTTGGTCATTTTACATTTAAATTGTTTTTTTAAATTAGTCAAGCGCTTTTTAATTTATCAGAGTAATATATGGCTGCATAGTTGTATGCTCCGATTATATTGGTGATGTTGATGGTGTGATCGCGTGTGCCTTACCATTTCTCCTTGTTCTCCTGGCCTTTATTAGGTTATGAGCCAAATATGAGCTATAATTTCATACAGTTTTCCACATGATAATATGTTCTTAATTAGGTTAAAGTTTTTGCAAGACCGACCTCAACATTTCGTAGTATTGCCTGAAAGGAGCCTCAACCCCCATTGGAAAATGTTCAACTACTGCTTTTAATGAGATTTCAATCATTGCGAATTTTTCAACATAGTCAGATGAGAACCTGTGCAGCCAACCTATTGCACTTAAAGTGACGATTAGAATCCTAAAAGGTTATCTCGAGTGGAATAGCTAACATAGCGGGTGAATAGCTGATATATGGTAGGATGATCTATCCCAGCAAAATCAAAGAAAAAGAAAAGTGAAGACAATTGATGTGACTGAATTTGAACTCTGTTTGTCGATTCTATAAGTTGTATCGGCTCACATCATCTCCAAACTTAGATACTGAAGAATTTCTATGAAGCAAGTATACTAACTCTCATAAACGAAGAACAATTTCCATCATTTTAATTACATAAAACCTCACTTATCAATGTACTGTTGAATATTAGCCGCTCTCGTCAATTAATTGGGCCCCATGCTTCAACTGGACGCGATCCTCGTCTTACGACGGCGACAGCGACATATTGATAGCCTACCAGTTCGTCATCTTTAATTAGAATAATTTTTATCTGATCAGGTTAGAAAAAGGAAAACTGTCCGAAAATAAACCACATGACAACACAAATAAATTCACTTAGTTTATTCGCTCTTCCGGAAAAAACAGTCTCAAAGAATTGTGGTCATTTTAAGTCTACCAGGGAGGAAGTGGGCGCCAGTCAGCGGATTAGACACCAACCGCTGGATGACACACGTTCGACGCGGGCGATATCCCATTCTAGAAAGAATGAACCAACCGGAAAACGTAAGTTAGCTGACTAATGACGCCACCCTCCCCTTACACGCTTGGCAATAGACAACTCGCACCCCCTTTCTCATATTATCCAACAGTGCAGCTTATATATACAATATATGCTTACGAGATTTGAACTCGGCATGTCGATTTTAGTAATTCCCATCGATATCAATTACGTCACTCATGCCTTACATATAGTTATATCATAGAAAGATATAACTAGAGAATTGTAATATTAGTTGATACAATCACATCCGTTCTTGTCGCAAAGACGACTGTTGCTGTCGAAGAATCTGAATCGTACAAAGGAAAAACTTTTAAAAATATTGCCTGAAGACCGAAGATGATAGCTGCCGTCGTGAAAGAAAGAATGCAAGCCATCCTCCATGTTGTCTATTGTGACAGCTTGCCAGGCTTACGTGCTTCCATTTCCTGAAAGAGGGCTTCAGCGCACGACGAAATGGTCGCTGTTCATTAGAGATACTGGGACAGCGAGAAATGGACATCGTTGGGTAAATTAAAGGGAGGAGGGGTAAGGGGAAGAGGTAGCGGATAGTCTACATGTTTATGGTGGGGATGTGAATTAAAAATGGATCTATGCGTCGCGGAATATTATTTCAGCTGAAGAAAAGCTGTGTGGACATGATACGGATAAGCAGTTCATTGACCTTACATCTCTCCGTATCTCTGTCTCTGTCGCCCTCTCACTTTCTCTCTCTCTCTCTCTCTCTCTCTCTCTCTCTCTATATATATATATATATATATATATATAGTAAGTTATGAAAATATATTTATGGAAATTAAGCTACACAGAAGTTCCTGCGTTTCATCACCGGGAGAATCTACAGGCTAAAATGCATTGAGTTAGTTTTGCCGGGTGTTTTTATATACACGGATAGCTAGTTAACCAATCAGATTCTTAGTTGTTCTCTTAGCCAATCGAAAAAAGGTCCGGTTAGTTTTACTTCCCATTTCCTATTCTATTGTTCTGTTTTCTATAGAGTGGCCTATATCCTGTTTCTTTGTTGTGTCAATATAATATAATATATGTTATAGTTTTTTTCTGACTTTTTTTTATTAGAGTCGGATTTTATTTTACATCGGCCATGGCTATTGCCAGGTGTGCACCCCCGGTAGAACGGAAGAGAAATTAGCTTACTTAAACAACTCCTCATCACCTAACTGAAAAGTCTGAGTGGAGCAAGATAGTAAAAACTTATTTTCCAAAGAGGGAGAACAAAATTACATCCCTTAGATCCCCTCGGAAAACAAAGCTTCCTTCAACCAGACCATTTCCTTTCAGCACTCCCTGCATCCCCACACAATACGCCTCTCTCCTCTCCAATGTAAACGGAAATGGCGCTCTCTACCCCACCCTAACATAATCATAAAAGAGATGGAGAAGCCCGTCAATAGAAAGAGACGGTAGAAAAGAGCGACCCTTTTTTCACGGGTAAAACAGTTTGTAAATTAACGCCAGACCAAGAGATCCTTATGGAAAATCACCATAAAAAAGAACATCATGACATTACCAACCTAGATAACAAAAAATGCAAAAAGAATACTAGGTGAGGTCTAGGGAGGAAGAAAGGGATCATAAGCAATTCTGGAACGGCTCGTTTCAATACATAGTCTTCTCTTGTTTTCTTTAATGAGGATGAACTGATCAATTTGAAAAAAAGCTTTGTGTTGGGAGGGTCCCAGTTAGAATGTATCCATCCCTATATAGAGCCATTAAATTAATATTCCCCTTAGACATCGGCGGCATGTCTTAAGACGGTCTTATAATTACTGATATGGGACATTGTTCTCTGGGTCAAGCTGTCGATGTTTTGTAAACCGTCAATGTGAGTTTTGGGAGACCCAACTGTTACCTTCGTAAAGAAAAGGTCTATTCACTGATCCGCGTCTATCTGCTGACGTCACAGTGGTTGGTGTTAGACTGATAAACACAATACTTTGAAGGGAACGGTTACACGCTAAATTCGGTCATGTGACAGTCATTTCAATTTGAAATTATTTCATCTTGGACCTAGTAATTGTTTGGTATTTTCAACATGATACTGACGGTTTAGTTCATGTCATTTTCAAGGTGAAAGACGTCATATACTGATTTAAAGAGAAAACTCTAAAAACATTTGGACGAAAATTTATGATGACAGAAAAAACTGTCTTGAAAGAAAAATATTAAATAATAAAAAACAAATTATTTTCCCTAATATTTGACGTATTTTTACACAATAACAAGTCTGCATTGCATAAAACGCTAATACAAAATTTAATTCTTTACTGATCTTATATAAAATTGAACTTTTATACCAACTCGTTGACATCATTCTTTTTACAATTTCTTAGTCATAACATAATATAGATTAGAAATCTCACCATTTTTGCATTGTTTTTTTTTGTATTAAAATAATATTCGAAGTTTATTTTTTGTGTCAATAATTATTTGTGTGTAATAAAATTCTAAAACAATTCAAATATGTTTGGTGATCGAAAAAAGAGATGATGGCCGCCAACGATTAAAACATTGAATCACAGTTGTATTATGAATACTTTTACATTTATTTTAGGACAATACATACATTCATCAACAATAACATAAAATATTGAATAAAGTTCAGTTTCAGTATAAATCAAATCGTGTTCCTTACCTTTCCTTTTTTAAATGCAATTTTGAAAGTTTTCTAATGCTTTTCTTTAAAATGTTTTCATTCCTTATCTACCGCTTGGTTGTTTTACAGATCTCGCTTGCGACTTACTAGCATGCCATAACTTTCCAGCGAACAGACCTAATTTTTTTTACGAACGTCATGGCCCAACCCTAAGCTACCGTAATGACATTCAGATAAGCATGTTTAAATGATTGAGGCTTGATGGACATCTCTCGTGAATTTCGAGTAGCACGTGACCTCCAACGTCTTAGTGTGGATATCTGCTGTCTTCAGGAGACACACTTTGTAGCGAGTAATTATCAAGAGATTTTAAACTTTATAAAGCATATTTTGATTCCTGGCCAGTACAGCGGGGTTTGAACGCTTGCGTTCTTGATGTTACTGTAAAAGATATGGGATTTCAGATTATTAGGGTCTATGCGCCCAATGGCCATATTTAGCGTGTTCGCTTTTTTCGGCAGATCGAGCCTTTTTGAATACGACTCGTCCACTTATAATATAACGAAGAGGTTCTCTGTCTGTCTGCGAAGATTTTTGTAAACGTAAGGGACGGGCGGATAATTACTATTTAATTAATTTCCAAGTCAGAAACATAAGACATTAGGCCACATCTAAACAACTAAATAACCAATAAATAATTTCGACACCGAGGTCGTGATTTGAACTCGTAACCTTAACGTTAATGGTAATTAAGACGAATTTTTCCCATACGCTATCAACTGCGCCAATGAGACAAGTTAAAATGTTTTTTTCATTTTTTTTACTTAGAAATGAATCATCTTAAAACGAGGCTACGTATCAAAACTGGTTCTTCGATATAGTGTGGATTCTTCGTTCGCGTTCGATTTTTTAAGGCGGGGGGAATACCCCCCAATTTTTATTTTGCCGGGGGAAAATTCCCCCCCCCTCACCAATTTTTTTGTTCTCCTTGATTTTTTAAGGGGGGGGGGGGAATTTCGCCCCCCATTTTATTTTGTCGGGGGAAAATCCCCCCCCCCATTTTTTTTCCTCTTTAAACAAAATATATTGGGAGACAAATTTTTTTTTTAACTAAAAATATTTTTGGGCCGAAACAATGTCTCAAGAACAAGAACGCGGCCGCCTAGCAAAAATAGATGATTGTTAGGGAGTCTATTTTCGCTAAACGAATAATTCTAGTAGGAGACTGGAACGAAGTCCATGATCCCGATTTTGATTTCGTGAGGAAAACTTATTTAGGGCTTCTAACACGAACGAGGATGTTTAACATTTTCGTGATTTTGTCGAAAAGTTTTCCAATTTGGTGCAACTTGCGAGTTACATAGATAGGTTCTTACTAAAGAGAGTCGGCGTAGGGTTTTTAGATTGACCAAGTTTTCACAACATAATTTACTTGTCGGGTTTCGGGTAAACTTAGATAACTTTAAATCTAGAATGGCTGAGTACTGGAGATTCAGCACATCATGGTTCGAAGAAAAGGACTTCAAGCAAAAGCTTTTACTAACCATAAAGCGGGAACTAACGAGTGCTATGATTGAGAATAAGTAGTGTAGCCATCTTAAGAAAGTTATTAGGTCCTTTTCTGCTGTTTATAGTCAGCAACTCTACCTAGAATCTAGGAAGTTAAAGTGACATTAGAAACTATGATCAAATCGGGCGAGGGAGGCGGGGGATAACAGTACTGATGCTATAGTTAAGGCTGAACTGAACTTTTTTAAAAACTTAGTTCACCTCAAACATGGCTAGTTGCCACTGTAGATGTAAGGGGCTACTGAGAATTAGGGTGAAGTTTAGGGGGTTATCCTAAATTGGGAGCTGTGCGGCGAGATGCTTATTCACATACGTTTTAAATTACTGCATGTCGTTAGAGTCGAGGAAACATGGAGCAGGGAGGGAGTTTCAATTGACGGTAGCTCGAGGAAAGAAACTATTGGAGTAGAAGGCTGTCCGGAATCTGGGGACCTCCGCAGTAAATGGATGGGATTTAGCTGATTGTCGGGTTGGTCGAGTGTATTTACGTCGAGGGATCACGAGAGCAGAACATTTATCGAAAACAAGAAGGATCAAAGGAATCTTAATTATGCCTAGATTAAAAAGAATGCCCCAAGGAGGTAACAAACATGGCCGTTTCATTGTGTCATGGAGCAGCGACGTGTCCCTGATCGGTACATAGTCTTGTGACCAGAAACGAAGGTATTTTGGAGGCTTTTCGCTCTAATTTTCAAGAACCTGTTTACCAAGGATCTCGGTCTGACAATGGCTCAGATAGATGCCTATTTATCTGGCTTTTCTCGTCTTGAGGCGACAGAAGTGGCTGCTTGCGAAAGGTGTATAAAAGAGGAAGAAGTCTGAAACAGGTCGGACTGGATAAGACTCCGGGGATAGATGGTTTGCCATACAGAATGTATTTCATGCTTTTATTGAACAGACATAAATGATGTTGACAGTAGGCAACAGATGTGCAACAAATGGCATATATTTTTATATTATAATGACCAGATTTAAAGGTTTAGGCTCTTGAATTAGGCAGATGATACACGTATGACATTCGCCCGCGAGGACGAATATACTGATTACCTATTTAGCGAGTGAGGTCATGCAACATCATTCTAATACGTACTCACACTTGCCAACAGGCTCGTTACAGAGGTCGAACACGTTGTAGTTTGACAGATTTTCGTTGAATATTATATTAAATAGGCATTTTGTTGGAATGTGTTATATTTGAAACAAAAACTATTTAAAGGTTAATCCAGTCAATGACTTGGAAAACAGAGATTAGTGCAGAAACAAGAAGTAAAAGTATTACATGGTGGATACATGATTGGTCAATAGCAATTCATTACAAGCTGAAACTCTTGCTGCCTAATTATGCATTCGATTGGACCGATTAACGAGGCCTCAGCGTGTATTGCCCATCAGAAATCGATACTTGATTAATCAATTAGAGAATTGTCTAATGAGAGATCAATACATGATTGAGGAAAATTGAGAGAAATCAAGAAGAAATATGCATGGGAAGCCAACTTTATAGATATAGAAATAAAATAATTTACTGTTAAATAATAAGAAATTAAAAATGGCGAAATTTTTGAATATGTTAGTTATATTAGAAATAGATTAAAAGGATGGAGATAGAAACGGAGGAGAGCATGAGGAAGAGGAAAGTAGTAGTAGTAGTAGTGGTAGTAGTACTAGTAGTAGTGCCATTAAACCTAAAGCTCAAAAATAAAAACAAAACGAGTGTGTTTCTATCATATGTATGTAGCCAAGTTAACTTTGTGTGAAATTATCTCCAGTTCATTTGTAGAAAAAATTCCGAAACATCTTCATTTCTTTATTGACGCTAAAATACCTACTTAATTTCACATAACGTCTATAATAGTGACGACAAAACTTTTGAAAAGTTAATGGTTAAATTGTAATTCTCTTTCCCATTAATAAAAATATCCTATTTCGTCTAAAAGCGCCCATTTTTCGAGAAAAAAATACCCGCATTTCTTTATCGACACTAACACCCTTATTAAAGTTAACATGACATCTTTAAAAAAGATAACGAGTTCTTTTCAATTAATTTATTTTTAAAGTCTCGAAATCATTTATATCTCTTAAATATATTTTTCATTATAAAAAAACTCTGATTTTATTTTGATTAAAACTGGCCACTTAGTTTTAAGGTAAGACAATCAAGTGAAACACATAACATATCATAGATATCTTAGTTGAACATAGTGCGACTTGAATAACTTGAAGGACGTCAGATGTGAGCTAGAGACGGGGATGTGGAAGCAGTAGCTAGTAAGAATACTCACAGCAAGCGTTTTTGACTTTGTACCCACAACGAAATTTGTCGAGAAGTTGCAAGCCACGAACGAGCTAAATTCCAGGAGCACACTGTTGTTCAGGCCTCTATCGATAGATATATCGAAGATCTAACCTGGATGTCGTGGTAGAGGCTCAGGGTGGCTTTTTTTAACATAGTTCACCCAAAACAAGACAAGCCGCACTGTAGAGGTAAGGGGCTACTGAGAGATAGGGTGTAGGTTATGGCGGTAATCCTTCGTTGGGAGCCGTGCAGCGAGATGTCTGTTTACATTAGTTTTAAATGTCTGCATGTCAGTATAGTCGGAGTAACAGAGGTAAGGGAGGGAGTTCTAAACGCCGGCCACACGAGGAAAGAAGCTATTGGAGTAAAAGGCATCTGAGAACCTCCACAGTGAATGGATGTGATTTGGACGATTGTCGTGTTGGTCTAGTGTATTTACATCGAATGGGGACTCAAGGAGCAAGTTAATAAGAGCACAATCGATTGAAGTACTTGTAAAACAAGCACAAGGATGCAATATTGAGGCGATGGGATAGGGGATGGAGCTTGATTGATAGTGAGGGACCTATTAAGTTGACGACTCTTTTCTGGACCATGTCTAAGCGGTTGAGACTAGTGAATGATGCACCAGCCCAGATGTGGCAACAATACTCCATGCATGGGCGGATGCTTGCTTTGTACAGATATAGGATAATATCAGGTGTGAAGAGGTTTACTAGCACGGTAGAGGAAACCCACTTTCTTTGCAGCAGCCTTGGCAATGACTTAATTGTGTTTATTCCAATTCATGTTATCTGTGAATATTAGGCTGAGGAGTTTGAATATTGAACTCTCAGGTAGGGTGTTATTTGCCATGGCAATCGGTGGTTGTAGATTTATTGTAGTTATTTAACGAAAAGAGCCTTGTCTTTGCGGCATTAAATGATCGTGCTTGTCTAAATCCGTACTTGTGATTAGAAAGAAGTTTAGCATTAACTAGGTGCCGGACTATCGCTGGATTGATTAAGGATTCAAAGATTTTAGCAAAGATCGGGATTAGACTTATTGGGCGGTAGTTTTGAGGATCAGTTCTATCTCCAGCATTCTTGAAGACTGGTACCACAGAGGCAATTTACCAGCCATCAGGGAAGCAAGATTAAGCAAGTCATGTTGTAGAGTTTGGAGAGGACAGTGACCAGTTCTGCAGAGCATTTCTTTATTACTATCACCGGTATAAGATCAGGCCCACAGGCTTTGGAGGTGTCATGTTTTTTTTATGATGTCCCTGACATAAGTTAGGGTGATGACCAGGTTTTCAAGTGTGGCTTCTGTCGGCAATAAGAATTTATGGAGGGAGTTGTTCGCTGAGTCCAAAGTGGAGTTTAAGGCAGAACGCTGAGCAAGTAGTTCAGCCTTATCTGTTGCCGTGCAAACAACATCGTTGTGGTTTGATAGCGGGGGAATTATTGATTGTCCATTGTTCACTACACTATTGTATATTTTCCAGAAATCGCGAGTACCAAGTTTCTGTGACTGAATGCGTTTTTGAATTATCTTTGTTTACCTTCTCTTTGCTCTACCTATCACTGCTTTACAATTACTTCTTGACTCTATAAATTTATGTCTATTCGCAGTTGACTTATTCCGGCTGAATTTTCGGAATGTTTGCTTTCTCTTAGCAATAGCAGCTGCACATTTTTAGGTGAACCATTGAGGAGAGTGGGGTTTACTGAATAATTTTCGCATTTGGGACATTAGCTTCAATGCCTGCTTTGACCCATTTGGTTAACTCATTTGCACACTGATCAGCAGGGAGTAAGAAGGTTTCAATCAATGGGGCGTAGCTGATGTGATCTCTGATGAACTCAAATTCAGCTTGCTCGTAGTTTCTCGTCATTTTGAGCAATGGCTCATCAGGTTTTGGACGAGTTTTAAGGTTATATAAATCATTACCACAATGTGATCAGAGTTTCCGAGCAGGCTATGCGTATTCGCCACACAATCCTCGGGTAGTGAGGTCAAGAACAGGTCGAAAAGCGAGGCTTGCTGGTCCGCACGATCAAGAAGGCAGGTCGGGAAAGTGACAGTCTGTTAGAGGCCGTGAGCTAAGGGGAAATAAACGTAGAGTTACTAGCTGCATCAGTAAAACTTGAGAATTCCAGCCAGTCACGGTGGTGTATATTAAAATACCCAAATACATGTATTTGGACATTCAGTTCAAGTGTGAGTGCTCTATCTTTGTCTTCAGATACAGAGTTTAGCCGGGTACAGTCCTGGGTCGAAACAGAACGGTATAACAAATATAAGTAACTAACGCTATGATGTAAGGTCAATCTAAAGCACATGTAGTCTTGGTCATCTGATTCTAACCTATGTTCTCTAGTCAAGGGGAGCATGTTCCGAAAATAAACTCCTAGCCCGTGCATATGTTTGTCAGAGTTTTTACGGTAGAGTGGATGGTAATCAGTCATGTCAAAGTGGTGACAGGGAATTGAGGATTGAAGGTTTGTTTCACTGCTAGGATAACCGGGGAGTTTGTCAAGAGAAAGGTTTCTACGTCGTTTATGTTGGTTCTAAGTTCCCGGATATTTGTGAATGCGAGCCTCAAGGGCTGAGGCGAAGGTGTTTTTTTGTTGGGTATTTGGTTTAGGTTTTATTTCATTGATTTGTAAGTTCACGTTTGTTTTGAGATACAGTGAGGTGGGCAATGTGGGTGCTTGTTCAGTGTCAATCAGCTCACACAACTAGCCCATTAATCACGACCTGGTCCACGGGGGTTGTGGCCTCGGAAAAGCCCACCGGGGATAACTGTAGGGTCCCTTTCCATGTGCGACATGGCACGTACAGTTACCCACGATATAATCCCTCTGTTGATGGAGCAGCCGTTTTTAGCGCTACCTAAGAGTTTGGGCTCCTGTACTGACAGTCGAAAACAGCCGCCAGACAAGCTGTCTAACCTGTACCTTCAACCTGTCGGAATAAGAGCGACCTAGATTAGTCATGTAGGACTTAGTGACGAAGAAACTTCTCCATAGTTGCTCAGATAGAAAGAAAGAAATACGGCGTTCGTTGCCCTAGTCAGGAAACAAGGTCAGGCTCTGGGTGTTTTTAGAGGCGTACCAACGTTGGTATCTCTGCCCCTAACTAATAGACAAAGAAGGAGTGCGAAAGCCGTGCGATAGGCAGAGCCCATCTACTCCATAAGCATTTATAGGTTTGCAAACCGAATACTTTGTTCGAGATTCCAGCTCTAGGAAGTTTGTCGATCAGGATTAAGGAGCCCTCTCTCTCAAACGGTGTGCTGCCAAGACGCAAGTGGTTAGCAGCAAGGTTTTATTATAAGAGTTCACCATATTGTAGATGGATAACCTGACAAGGTCTGCGGGTCAACACACCGAAAAAAGATAGTCTGCGCCCGTGTACTAGTCGAGTATGTCTGAGCCCCGACATGTATATATAAAAACTCTATCTATATATATATATATATATATATATATATATATATTTATTTATTTATTTATTTATTTATATGTGTATATATGTAAATAAAGTTTAAAACAGAAGTTATATAAAAATTGAAGATAGGTTACCCTCTACTAAGAAAATAATTTGATGTAGGGATAGAGAGGAGGTCTTAATGCAGACTGTTTCGTTCTTTAACGAATCGACTTCATGGAGCAGAATTCGAGCTAGCGTTGCAATATCACAATGTACTTTAATAAATCTTAGTCGGTTTAATGAGAGAAACGATTTACAGAAAAAGAAAATTTTTCTTAGAAAATACATATATAAACTAAAAAGTATAAAGAAATAGCAAGAAATCAACAAGTTTTAGTTATTAGCAAGAACAAAAATACTTAGTGTTCTGACGGCCAGTGTCCGGCGATTCTAACATAGTCGAGTAATTACACACACACACACACACACACACACACACACACACACACATATATATATATATATATATATATATATATATATATATATATATATATAACGAAATAGAAGAAAAGAGGCGAATGGGAGACAGTTTAAAAGGTTGAGAGCTGGACAGTGATAAGGAGGGGGCTTAATAGAGTCTCTTTCTAGCTAGCGTTGCAATATCACAATTTACTTAAATAAATCTTAGTCGGTTCAATAATAGAAACAGTTTACAGAAAAGGGCAAACATTATATATATATATATATATATATATATATATATATAAAATAAAAAATATAAAGAAATAGCAAGAAATCAACAAGTTTTAGTTATTAGCAAGAACAAAAATACATGAGCATGTATACACAATTAAGAGTTTTTACTTAGTTTCATAACTTGAACGTATATTCACAATTAAGAGTTTTTACTTAGTTTCATAACTTGAACGTGTATTCACAATTAAGAGTTTTTACTTAGTTTCATAACTTGAACATGTATTCACAATCAAGAGTTTTTACTTAGTTTCATAACTTGAACGTGTATTCACAATTAAGAGTTTTTACTTAGTTTCATAACTTGAACATGTATTCACAATCAAGAGATTTTACTTAGTTTCATAACTTGAACGTGTATACACAAGCAAGAGTTTTTACTTAGTTTCATAACTTGAACGTGTATACACAATTAAGAGTTTTTACTTAGTTTCATAACTTGAACGTGTATACACAATTAAGAGTTTTTACTTAGTTTCATAACTTGAACGTGTATTCACAATTAAGAGTTTTTACTTAGTTTCATAACTTGAACATGTATTCACAATCAAGAGATTTTACTTAGTTTCATAACTTGAACGTGTATACACAAGCAAGAGTTTTTACTTAGTTTCATAACTTGAACGTGTATACACAATTAAGAGTTTTTACTTAGTTTCATAACTTGAACATGTATTCACAATTAAGAGTTTTTACTTAGTTTCATAACTTGAACGTGTATTCACAATTAAGAGTTTTTACTTAGTTTCATAACTTGAACATGTATTCACAATCAAGAGATTTTACTTAGTTTCATAACTTGAACGTGTATACACAAGCAAGAGTTTTTACTTAGTTTCATAACTTGAACGTGTATACACAATTAAGAGTTTTTACTTAGTTTCATAACTTGAACGTGTATACACAATTAAGAGTTTTTACTTAGTTTCATAACTTGAACGTGTATTCACAATTAAGAGTTTTTACTTAGTTTCATAACTTGAACATGTATTCACAATTAAGAGTTTTTACTTAGTTTCATAACTTGAACGTGTATACACAATTAAGAGTTTTTACTTAGTTTCATAACTTGAACATGTATTCACAATCAAGAGTTTTTACTTAGTTTCATAACTTGAACGTGTATACACAATTAAGAGTTTTTACTTAGTTTCATAACTTGAACATGTATACACAATTAAGAGTTTTTACTTAGTTTCATAACTTGAACGTGTATACACAATTAAGAGTTTTTACTTAGTTTCATAACTTGAACGTGTATACACAATTAAGAGTTTTTACTTAGTTTCATAACTTGAACGTGTATTCACAATTAAGAGTTTTTACTTAGTTTCATAACTTGAACATGTATTCACAATTAAGAGTTTTTACTTAGTTTCATAACTTGAACGTGTATACACAATTAAGAGTTTTTACTTAGTTTCATAACTTGAACGTGTATTCACAATCAAGAGTTTTTACTTAGTTTCATAACTTGAACATGTATTCACAATCAAGAGTTTTTACTTAGTTTCATAACTTGAACGTGTATACACAATCAAGAGTTTTTACTTAGTTTCATAACTTGAACATGTATTCACAATTAAGAGTTTTTACTTAGTTTCATAACTTGAACGTGTATTCACAATCAAGAGTTTTTACTTAGTTTCATAACTTGAACATGTATTCACAATCAAGAGATTTTACTTAGTTTCATAACTTGAACGTGTATACACAATCAAGAGTTTTTACTTAGTTTCATAACTTGAACATGTATTCACAATTAAGAGTTTTTACTTAGTTTCATAACTTGAACGTGTATTCACAATCAAGAGTTTTTACTTAGTTTCATAACTTGAACATGTATTCACAATCAAGAGATTTTACTTAGTTTCATAACTTGAACGTGTATACACAATTAAGAGTTTTTACTTAGTTTCATAACTTGAACATGTATTCACAATCAAGAGTTTTTACTTAGTTTCATAACTTGAACGTGTATACACAATTAAGAGTTTTTACTTAGTTTCATAACTTGAACGTGTATACACAATTAAGAGTTTTTACTTAGTTTCATAACTTGAACGTGTATACACAATTAAGAGTTTTTACTTAGTTTCATAACTTGAACGTGTATTCACAATCAAGAGTTTTTACTTAGTTTCATAACTTGAACATGTATTCACAATCATGAGATTTTACTTAGTTTCATAACTTGAACGTGTATACACAATTAAGAGTTTTTACTTAGTTTCATAACTTGAACATGTATTCACAATCAAGAGTTTTTACTTAGTTTCATAACTTGAACGTGTATACACAAGCAAGAGTTTTTACTTAGTTTCATAACTTGAACATGTATTCACAATCAAGAGTTTTTACTTAGTTTCATAACTTGAACATATATACGCAATCAAGAGTTTTTACTTAGTTTCATAACTTGAACATGTATACACAATCAATTTGTTTACTTAGTTTCAGCCATTTTTTAAAATGAAATTAGGATGAAAAAGAGAGAGAAGAGAGTCTTCTTTTAGATTTGATGTTTTGTTTCCCTGGTGGGAAACTGGGCTGATAATCCTGGAAATACCGCAATACCAAGCCAACCAGTTACAAAGGTAGAGCAAGCTCATCACTCTTAGCTATGTTACAAAACCAGTTTAATATCGTAGTCCCAATATCGAGGACGTATCAGATATTAAGCTGATAAGAACAGATATTACAATTTGAATTATTTATTTGCAGAAAATATAGAAGATTTACATTCTAAACAAATTAGGCAGAAGGCTATCTAAAGTGTAGGGAATAATGGGTGTCGTTGGTCATACTTGGTCTAAAGTAATAAAATGTCTATCCTACTCTTAACTAGAATCATATCAGTCACCACAATACCACCTTTGCTCTAGGGGCCGTCTTACTTAGGCTATTCCCAAATTAGTTTGTAATTTTAAAATGTTTCGACAGTTCTTTCATAAATAAATAAATACGGTTATATATACAGAAATTATTTGGTGTATGATGTGGGGAAGGAAGAAAAGACAAAACCTTGTTGGCAAGACCCTCCTAACCCTTTCTAAATGCTCACTGTTTTCCGGTTTGTTCCGAACCAAAAACAATCAGGCCCATATCTAAATGGGAGTGGGATATAAGTGGGAGAACACTGAAAGTAGGGGATGGAGTTTGGAGAGCGGGTGGTGTCCTTCCAATATAAATGCAAGTAGGGGGGCGACTGAAGACAAATAATTGAAAGTAAGGAGTTGGCATCTTGGAGGGTTATTATGACCAGGAGGGTGCGGTAACTCATTCATTCGACTAGATAAAAGGTTAAACTTACCCGAAGGGCTGGGGTCCGACCGGACGGGGAACCGGTCACGCCATACCCAGACCGGGAACGGACTCATACCTGACTCCTTTTCGTACACACGAGCTCGCTACTTGTATCCACCTTTTTTTAAACACCGAGAAGTGTAATCTTTTCCTATCAGATCTGATCTTAACCTTCAGCTGGTACTTGAAGAATGCGATCAGTCCGGATCAGCAAATAATTCAACCCCCTGCTAATCTCTCAGACGCGGCGTTCACACCACTGTTCGCGCTACAGCCAAAATCGTGAGAAATACCATTTGTCTCTCCTCATCCCACGGCGGACAGACGTTGTCTATTACATAGGATATGTTTAGCGGTAGCGACTGCTCGGTATCGATACGAGCCGTCACCTTGTTGACGTATTTCCAGTAATTCTGAGGTTTATGGCACAGGAAGAACGCGTGATCAGGCGTTCCCTCAAAAAGCCTATCGCAACGGGGACACTCAGGCGAGCCCTCAATTCTGGAACTGTGCAGTATGGCATTAAGGGGTAGCGCATTCCGGGCCAATCGCCAGGTCAGAGAGAACTCAGATTTGTTGACATGACTCGTTTTTTTTGTGCCTAACTACATTCGGAGCGGATCTTCTCCTCTGTCCACATTCCTGTTAAATACATGCATCTCTCCCATGTCATTTTGAGACCACCACTCCGACACTACGGGCACACAAGACACATGATTTCCAAATCGGCAACCTTGCTTCCGAAAAGAAAGACCCTATAAATAAAAAAAATATGTATTAGTTGTCGGAAAATCAGCATTGTCAAGAAAAAATTCGTCTAAATTTAAAGACTGAGCTGACGTTTGTTCGGCATTCGTCACCGCAATACCACATGTACTCATCCTGCAATGTTGGTACATGCATCAGCGTAATTCATCTTTTTTTGCTAAAATTCCTACCACTCTTACAAATCTTATTTCGTCAAAAACTATGTTGATAGACATTAGTGTCAGTTAATTAAATTGGCTATATTGGATCTGTGTTGGCGTCATAATTAAATTTTGAAAAACAATTTCCATTAAATGCCGAAGGGTAGCGGAAAGTGTAAAATAAAATAAAAATTAATTTACACAATCTACTGAAGATTTCGAGGCTGAGCGAAAAATGTCCACAGCCAAGTTTAAAAAAAAATTAATACAATATTTCGTTGATACCTGTCTTTTAGGCCCGAATAACAGGTATCAACAAAATCTTGTATTTTAATTTAAAAGAAAATATCATTTTCACAATTCCAAAAAATACGTCGGTAGATAATTTAATTGTATTGCGTTTGTGCGTTTAGTAATAGTTATTTATTGTATATATATATATTTTCAATTTCTTGGCTTTTAACTCTACTGCAACATTGCCTAACTAAAATAATTTTTATACTGATAATGTCACGAGGAAAAGTGCATAAATAATGTTTTAACTTATTTTAAAGAGTTTATTTGTCTAAAACAGACCCGGTGTCCACCTGTTAAGTTAGAAAGAAACGAAATGGCTGAAATTATATATATATATATTAAATAATGTCAATATATGAGCGATAAATCAAAGTAATTAAGAAAATAACACCCAAAACTCAAACACTTGGGCTTAAATATGTTGTCAAATATCTTTTAGGTCTGCCCATATGTTTCCATGTAATCTCCGATCGTAAAATCTGTGACTAAATTCATGTTATGTTTCTATATTTCAGAATGTTTAAGTTATTCAGCGATAAAAGTAAAATAGGATAGTGAATACACATACAGGATTAAAAAATGATGAATGGATTAACACACTGTTATTACTTAAGTACAGTTTTTAACCAACGGGGACTACGTAAAAGTGTGAATAATTAAAAATCGAGATACTGTTAAAACAAAACAAAAAAAACACACAAAAAAGAAACTTAAACTATCACTAAATTCGAGGGGGGGGGGCTTACCACTCGGACTTTGAAGTTTAGTGGTACAATAAGCCTTTTTATAACAATTTGCTTCCCATCTACAACAGTTAAGCAACAAGCGAGTTGTAGCAGTTACATAAATGACCGGAAGTACAGTCTTCACTGCATGAAATTCACGCGATAAATCGTTATTTGCTGACATATGCACTGTAAAAGATGCAATTTGACGTTTGAGAATATATCGCTTATTGGTCAAAATATGATAGTTTACCCCCAAATTGTTAAATTTCTTTTGAACACTCTATACGCTTGAGAAATGTGACAAAGTTTGGGCTCCAGCAGACATTACATCTAGATACTACTACTACTAATAATACTACTACTACTAATAATAATACACCTAATGAGATACTCTGGAATATTCATAGGCTTGACTAAAGAAGAACTTAGACACATTGACCAGAGGACTAGAAAATTAATGACCATGCACAATGCCCTACACCCAAAAGACAATACAGACATACTCTACAGGAAAAGAAACGAAATGGGAAGAGGACTGGTAAGTATAGAAGATTGTGTGGAAGACTAAAAAAAGAGTTGGAGAAATATATAACTTAAAACACGGAAATCCTTATCACCGCAGCAAAAGACACCGTTCACACGAGCAGCTCGAAAAGCACCGAGACCATAAACAAAACGACAAAAAAAGAAAAGTGGGAAGAAAAACAACTACATGGACGCTTCAGAAACGGAATAGTTATTGATGGCTGCACAGAACAATGCAATTAGGACAAACTACATTAAAGCTAATATAGATAAAACCCAAGAAAACAATAAATGCAGACTGTGTGGACAAAGATACCAAACAGTGAATCATATAATAAGTGAATGTAGCAAACTAGCCCCAAAAGAATACAAGAACAGACATAACTGTGTGTGGAAAGCAGTACACCGGGAACTGTGCAAACAATTGAATTTTGAATACGCAGACAAATGTTACAAACATAAACCAGAAACAGTACTGGAAAACGAAAAACACAAAATCATCTGGGATATGTATATACAAACAGACAAACTCATACAAGCAAGGAGACCGGATGTTATAATAAGCAACAAGAAGGAAAAACCTTGCAAAATCGTAGACTTCGCCGTTCCCGCAAACCACAGAGTGAAGATCAAAGAAACGGAAAAACGAAGCAAATACACGTAACTGGCCAGAGAACTTAAAGGAATATGGAGAATGAAGAAACTCAGTATAATACCAATAATTATAGGAGCACTAGGAACAATCTCCAAAAGACTGGAAAAAAGACTGGGAGAAATTGGAATCAAACGGACCATCGAAACCATACAAAGGACGGCAATGATCAAAACAGCTGCAATCTTAAGAAAAATCCTCGAATGCGGAAACCAACCCGCAGAAGCTACGAAGGGTTACATGGAATCTACAACAGGAAGACTACAAAACCACAGAAAGAACACCACATCACAAAGGAACAAAAACATCACTCTATGAGTCCCCCTCCAATAAATTACATCGGCCTCAACTGACACGACACAAAAATTAACCAATGAACAGAAATAGCAAGAAACACCATAAGGTCCCCCCTCCCCCCAAAAAATTAAAAGAAGAAAAATTAATTAAAAAAAAATATATATATATATAAATAGATACATTAAAAAAATGGTACCAGCCTAGGCTGACACTACACAAATTATTTGTATAGGGTCAAGGAGGATGAGAAGACCGAGGAGAGACAGCACAAACCAGACCTCCACTGGAAGTGTAGATTGTGCTGGGACGTTGGGGAGGCTTATTGCCCCCCCCCCAAATCCAAGAGCTGACCAATGGTCCTTACCAGCGAGAAATCAATGGTAACGGCTGGTGCGATACTGCAAGGTAATTTGTGGTTGCTATGGAAATCTGGGGACTTGTAATCACTCAGATTCCAAGAAATACCACCGGTTGTCCGTGAGCAATAACTGATGACCTGTGTGTGAAATCCTTGTGAGTACAAATAATATTAATAATAATAATAATAATAATAATAATAATATGACAAATGCTGATTCGTAAGGTGGCACACAAGTTAACGCAAAACAAAGAGTCAGAGAAATGAATTATAATACACTGTAAAAGACTGATTGTATCGCTAATTTTAATTTTTTAGTAACTGAAAAAAAACAAACCCCAAAACAAGTAAAATACCATAAAATAAAAATAACTATAAATATTCAACATATTAAACGGGTAAAATAGAATTTTAGACGTTAAACTTTGAAAAACAAAATGGCGATAACACAAACAATTATCTTTCAAAACGTCAGGCGTAAAAAAATTGACACTTGAAAATGGCGGGAAGCTGTTATTCGGAAAACGAAGCAGATGTAAAGATGGGCTCGTTTATTGCCGGCTTCATGTTGACTGGACGACGAGAAAATCAACTTGAGACCAAGAATGAATTTTGTTAATGAATTTTTGACATTAATGCAGTTAAAATCGCACATGCAAAACGAACACATACTCAGTGCCACACAATCACGCAACCGGAAGCAGGCGTTCACGGACGCCCATCGTAGTATGATTGGCAGAAAAATGTCTCGCAATGCAGTTTTTTTTTTATTGGATGCGATCCTTACTGGCTTCCTGTAATACTATGACTTTAAATTAAACCGAAACAATTTTAGTGAATAACCGTTTGAACAGGGACGCGCATGTTCGTTATATGTATATTAGCAAGGACACCTGACATTGCTCGGAAGTGAATTATGAAGCCTATGTTATATAGCTCCCACTGTATTAATTTTTAAAAATATTTAGCTTTTTACATTTTATAATATTTAATTTTGTGGTAGGTGGGATCCAGGGAGGTAATCAGCGTTGACTGGGTGTGAGAGAATGAAATCAAAGTTACATTCATTGAAGTACTAATCTCTAATCTCTTCAAGGGATATCAGCATTTACCGAGTGTTGATAAAGATCTCCGTGTACTCCTGCTCCGGGCCATGGACCCCTTACTAATATTTCCATTTTTATTTTTCAAATCTCTATAATTCTCAAGTTCAAAATAGAATGAAATAGAGTGACACGTTATATTTCCTTTTTATGGATGCCAAGCAATCTTATTGTCCCATGTTTATCGCAATGAAATATGCATATCCAGATACCTACGAAACGTACGTTTTAAACATATATATATATATATATATATATATATATATATATATATATATATATATATATATATATGTTTAGGGAGTTTATCTAAAAAAATTCTCGAAAGACGTCGTAAATAAATAAACGAACACACAAATAAACAAACAGACAAGAACACCTCTCTCACACACACGCATATATATATATATATATATATATATATATATATATATATATATATATATATATATATATATATATATATATATATATATATATATGCGTTCGAGCCCATGCGACCGCTTGCAGCCACCACTCCTAAACTGATGAGGGAACGAGAGGCCGAAACAACGTCGTCTGTAGGTGAAAACACTTTAATATTAAAAAAAAATAATTATAATATATATATATATATATATATATGTATATATATATATATGAGTGTTACTACAGCATTGAAAGCGTCGTTAAAAGATATATTTGAAAATTTGAGAAACCAGTTTACAGACGCGTAAATTTATATCAGTAAATGAAATTTATGAATCATTTTAAAAATATATTTTATACATCCGAATTTTCGGTTAAACAAACCTTAACCATGGAAACTGACATTATCTATATATATTTTCTTTTAATATATAAATATATACTTAGCTTTAAAAAGTAACTTTTTTGTTATTGACGACGATAACGAAGACGAAGACGAAGACGAAGACGATGATGATGATGATGATGACGATCGTTACATTTACCATAAAAAGAAAAAAAAAAGGCCCTCCCTCCTATCTTTTAAAATTACAAGGAAATAGTGATTAATATTTCAAACACATTTTAATTATGTTTTTCTTCTATTATATAAAAGCGAAAAACACAAAGTAACTATTTTAAATCACTCGGGAATATATAATTGTTTTATTTGACCAATTAACGTTTCGCTTATCCCATTTTATTATATAACCAGTTTTTGATGGTGAATTCATGTTTATGCTTATACAAAATCAAATTCCTTGATTTTAAATATCGAAAAGACCATTAAAAATTATTTTCTTTTCCATAATTAATTGAAAGAAACTTTACTCATGGAAGTACCGATTACTTTTAGGTACACAGAGGAAGAAATAAGAATTATTTACAATGGTTGTAGCTCGACGAGTTTTGATGTGAATTTATTTATAGCAGAGGAACCAGAAGTGAGAGCTTAGTCTAGTACCTAGCATGAAAAGATCGATACAGTGGAAAAAGAATAGCAACATCTCTTCTGTAAGAGGACATCTCTCCCTCTCCCTCTCCATCTCTCTTTCTCTTTATTTCTTGAACTCTTTCTCGTTTTCCCCTAAATAAATTGATCGAATATAATCTGGTTGCAGAGACGTCTCATGTCATCTCTTTTGCCAACTAATTGTGACTCTTCTATTTCCTTTAGACTATTTTCTTTTTCTTGTATCCATTCTCATTTATCGTTTTTTTTTTAAGCTCTTTTACGCCACTATATCAATTTACGGCTAGCCACTAAAATCGCATCTTGCCGAATTCAGAACTAATTACAGTTGCCATATCAGTCGCATCTTGAATGTCGTTTCTTTCCAGCAAGTAGCATCCATTTACTTTTATTTTAATTTGGGGATTTCATGTAACGCCTTTCGTCTTTTATTTTTACTGTGTTCTCGCGGCCTGGTCGGTCTGTCACGCTTCGGTTTAAAATAGAATCTGCATTGCTGAACGAGTACATCGAACGGACGCATCTTATTTCAGATGCGCCCATTTAGAGACCATCCGTTGCCCAGTCTGTCGCTCTTTGGTCTAAAACAGCATTTTAATCGCCAAACGTGTATATTGACAGAACAAACCTTATTTTAGAGGGGGACAATCATTTGTAAGAAATACTCCGGTCGAAGATCAGTTAGTGACACTTAAATATCATTTTCGTTCGTCTGCCACGATTTTGCGTTGGTCTGTCACACTTAAAATTTAAATATTATTTTCGTTTTTTCTTCAACGCTTAAGTTGCCAATATCATTTTCATTGTTCTGCCACGCCTAAATTTTGAATATACTTTTCTTTGTTCTCTCACGCGAAAGTTTTAAATATAATTTTCGTTGGTCTCAACGCTTAAATTTGAAATATAATTTTCGTTGGTCTCAACACTTAAAATTGAAATATAATTTTCGTTGGTCTCAACGCTAAAATTTGAAATATAATTTTCGTTGGTCTCGACGCTTAAATTAGAAATATAATTTTCATTGGTCTGTCACACTTAAGTTTTAAATATCATTTCCGTGTGTCTGTCACGCTTAAGTTTTAAATATAATTTTACTTGGCCTGTCACGCTTAAGTTTTTAATATGATTTTTATCGGTGTTAGGTTTTAAATAAAATTTTCGTTGGTCTGTCACGCTTAAGTTGTAAATATCATTTTACTTGGTCTCTTCTGCTTAAGTTTATAATATGATTTTTATCGGTCTTAAGTTTTAAATACAATTTTCGTTAGTCTGTCACGCTTAAGTTTGTAATATGAGTTTTATCGGTCTTAAGTTTTAATATCATTTTAGTTAGGTTGTAATTCTTAAGTTTTACATTAATAACATTTTCTTCGCTAAACGTGTAGATTAAATGGATGCATCTTGTTTCAGGTGAATCTAAAGAGTTCGAGAAGAAACATCTTCATTAATTTGGACTGTGTCCGATTTCTCAGCTTTGATCAGTTGTTGGTATACCTAGTTAGGCGAAGAGCCATGACACGACCAAGCCGCTTCACTCCTAATAGGTAACTCACTAATTCCAGCGTTTCAAGTTATTCGATCCCAGCTCTAGTCTCATCAAATTCAGGAATAATTTTTAGGTCGATTCGGCCGTCCATTTCGCCGAAATACCTTCTAGTTTGTCAGCCATTTATTTCTCTTTTTTTAACAATTCCACTTCCATATAAAACTGGGTCTGACACTTGCTACTGACGATAATCGTCGTCGTCCTATTTGCCTTTTAAGGAGGGTCTTCTAATATGCAAATCATATATCAGTATATAATCCTTGCCCCAGTCATGCGCCCTAGAGTTCTGGCAAATGGCCGACAGGGAACATTTATCATTACAAACCCCTACCAGCGGGTTGGTCTACCACACTTAACTGTCATATATTCTATTCATCTATGAAGTTTAAATATGAAGTGGCATTTGAATCCGTCTGACACACTTCCGTTTAAAATAGTATTTTACTTTGTCTATCATATTTCAGTTTAAATAACATTTTAATCGCTAAACGTGTAGAATTAATGGATGCATATTATTTACATAAACACAAGCATCATTATATCTATCGATCGGTCTGTCATAGTTGTTTTAAATATTAATTTCGTCAGTCTGTCACGTTTAAGTTTTAAATAGCATTTTCATGGGTCTGTAACGCTCAATTTTGTAAAAGCATTTTCCTTGATCTGCTACGCTTAATTTTGAAATGCATTCCCAATGGTCTGTCACGCGTAAATGTGAAATAGCATTTTCGATAGTTTGTCACGCTTAAATTTGAAAGAGCATTAGCAACAGTCTGCTTAAGTTTGAAATAAAATTTTCGTTGGTCTGTAACACGGAATTTTTAAATAGCATATTTGTTTTTGTCAATTAAGTTTTCCTTCCAAATAGCATTTCTTCGCTAAACGCACACATTGAATTATTGCATCTCAAGAATTTACGTTCTTTTTTGTCAAACTCTTGAATTCCTTACATTTTCCACCATTTTTAATTTGATACGAAATCAAGTCTGTCACTCATTTGTCTATCAGACAACAAAAAAGTCCAATAAAACACATTAAAACACATTAACAACAGCGGCGGTAAATACACGGTTGGACTTAATTACTCTTGAATGTCGCCATCATCTCCAGTCTCTGATTCTGATATTTTGATGAATAATGCAAAAATCCAGATTAAATTGGCTGGATGCTGGAGTAGCGAATTGAAACAAAATAGGGATTAGAACCACGAAAAAAACTCGGCAGGTGCCATTCAGATTACTTCAGAAGAATAAAGAAAAAATGCTTTGCGATTGGTTACTACACAGAAGCAGGTTTGAACTAAGTGTCGAACATTACGTGGCAGTTATATAGCTTTTAAATTTAAGTGTACATATGATTTTTGTGGTGCAACAAGTAATTAGGCACTGTAGAAATATGCTGGGGAGATGTGTAAGTAGGAAAAAGAAAGCTCCACTAGAAAGTAGATTACGTTATAATAGAAAATTTCCACTAGATATTAAGTTAACGTGTTCGAATGAAGTAATAGTACAAACAGGAAGTCGACAAAGCAAAATAAGCTAGTTTGATCTCTCTCCCCCCTCTCTCTCTCTCTCTCTCTCTCTCTCTCTCTCTCTCTCTATATATATATATATATATATATATATATATGGTATTTTGACGACGGTGCCGATGAGATGCATTTCGGAGGTCCCCACCTCCTTCTTATGCGAGCGAATAGTAGTAAGACAAAATTTAATGTATTATGATAGAACGAGAACGTTAGGTATATTGTAAAAATAAAAAAATAATGAGTAAAAGAAAAGTATTAAACCTAAAAATAAACGTGTGTTGCTTTTATTAACAACTATTACAATGCTGCTATATGAAGGAGAAAGAGAGAGAGGCAAATGTACTACGGCTGTTTCAAAGAACATGGAAGAAAAGAGACACCCAAGACACCGCCACTACGTCTGCGATCATTACTACTAATACGACATGCCAACAAGACTTCAGTTACTACTAAACGAAGAATCCTCGTCAAACTATGCAAGAAACCGGCTTATTAAAACCGCCACGAGGTTACAGTTTGATTGATTGGGTGAGAGAGATGAAGTTGCTATTACGGTTGACTCACGACACGACGTGCTCCGCTTTTATGATGGGTGGTGACAATCACTTAACGTTGTGAGTACATGATTCAAAAGACAAAAGAAGTATCTATTGAAAAAGTCATACGAATTAGGTCCTCATTGACGAGGTATGTCCCTGTGATCAGTTTCGGTCCCGTATAATGGTAAGCTAATGGGCTAATTATTCACCTTGATCCTGTGACATATAGATGAGTTGTGATTAATCCAGTGACTACCAACATTCTAGTGAAGCATGAGCGTTAATTTAAATCTAGAGATATAGGGACCCTTAGAATCTATATGGGGATATCTCAGTGAAGTGAATCAAATACATTAAAAATTAAAATCGTCGCCATTCATCTTGGTGGTGCGGAATGACAACATGGCGTGCCGCGTTCGAATAATGTCGATTCCATAGCACCATTTACATTTGAGATGTTGGCAACCTTCATGTGATTCCACCCGTGAGTACCTGATCATATCGTTGAAAAATATTTCAGCATAAGCAGAATGAAGCAAAGCTAATATATTGCAGCTCTCTGGTTCACACGATTCAGAAGAATAAAGAAAAGGTGAAATGGGATTGGTTACCAAATGTATTTTACGACCATAGACACAAAGCAGGTTTAGATTAAGTGTAAAACATTATAGTTATATAGCTTTTAAATTCAAATGTGCATATGATTTGAAAAATGCAACGCGTTATATAAGTATTGTAGTAATATAGTGAAAGGTGTTGGAGTAAGTAGAAAAAGGAAATCTTCACTAGCAAGCTGATTACGTTAGAATAGGAATTTTCTACTAGAAGTTAAGTTAAGTCATGTTCGAAGGAAGTAATGGCCTTTACGTTTATGAATGTACAAGACTCTCTCGAGATCTTGACCTTTGGGTTGGGATCAAAGTGGAGTATTTGTTCTGTCTGCAGTTAGAGTCGTAGACATCCTATCAAATGAAACAATTTCTATTTTTATTCTATAAAGTGCTCTTTTGGGGGGAAAGTACTATCTTCATCATTAGTAACCGATATTTCCCCTCGTGGGGAGGTTGATGTATAGCCTTGGGATTATCACCGAGTTGACTCTTAAGTAATCATTTATTTTCCAAAACTCATTTAATTATAACAATACCTTTTTATGAGACGTCGCCATACGTGTGTTTAAGATATCTTGCCGACTGATGACAATTTCAGTGGCTGTAATAGAAGTCTATATGAACTAGTTTCCGCATTAGTTATTTAATTAATTTAATCAACACAACGATAAATGATTTATTCGTCATGTTCGCCCAGTAAGCTGCACGGTCAAAGTGTGTAAATAGAAATTGAGAGACAGGCTTATTTTAATCTCTACGCTTAATTATGTTACGTTGTGTTAGCCCAGCTTAAAAAAACGCGTCTTGGCCAATTCAAGCTTCCATCAGGACTCAGAGAAATTGGCACGCGCCACTGTCTCTATTATATGTGTGACGTCATATTCCGACTAATTATTTTGGACTCCCTTCCTCACGAACCTGAGCTTTGTCTGGAAAATCTCCCGTTTACAACATAACGTCAGATTTATCTGGACAAATATATTTCAGTTAATATTCATACTAGTAAACGTACTCACCATTATTTAAAGGAGGCAATCAAATAAGGAGAAACAAGAGAATATCTATATCCTGTTAGATAGCGAAGACTGTGTTTTAATTGAAGGGGTTGAGTATCACGGAGAAGATCAGAGCTGACCGCAAAGCGGAAGTCGAGGAAACCACGTGAGGTTCTCTGTCTCTTTTTGTATGATAACTTAAGCAAATAGACGCGATGAGCCACAGCGAGGTTGAAGGAAGGCGGCCGCACACAATGTAGCTACGTGTAACGAAATAAGAGATCGATATGCCTACCTCTCTCTCTCTCACGCGTGCACAAGTGGACTGTCGCTCTGATGTTTTATGTGACTGTCTCTCTTTTAAAGAAAACGTTTTTCTTTATAAATGAACCTTTCCCATAGCATCAGCGTCCGAGTGTTTTATCTACAGACGAGCAAGAACCGTGGTCTACAGCGGCGACATGGTGTATAAAGGATGTATACACCTATCGGTAATGAAAATATAACAATCCTTGTCGCACGAAACACAGACAATGTAATCCAGCCCACATTGAGAATATGCGACAAAAGATGTTCGATCCGTCATACGTACATTCGATATCTACAAAACTAATTATAGTCTAGTTTACACTCATAAGTATTAAGCGTTCTGTGGTGACACATCTCGAAAAGAGTAAGTGATTATATAACTGTTCACAGATTCGCATCGACATCACGAAAAATTACTTGGGCCACATGCATCATTAAATAGTCATAGTCAGGTTACGATGCAAGTGTTCCACCCAGCCAGTGTCGTGCTCGATAGTTAGATTTAGTGTCGACGTGACAGTGATGAGCAATTTCGGGATGTAACAGAAGTGAACTGGTTACGAACTCGAACTATTTTCTTTATAATAATTCTAATAGTTCACCACTTTCCAAGGTCAGTAGCCATTCGAGGATAAAGGGTTTGAGAGAGTTTCAGTTGGATGTTGGAACCGCCATTGGTTTTGGAATTGAAGGAGTGTTTTGTTAGCAATGTATGGTCGTTCAATTCTGTGAGGGATATAAGTCTATGGAGTGCGATGTTTGTTCTTTTTGTCACTGCGGAGGCAACCAAGGTCTTTCATACATCCTCACCATGTGGACTTCCTTAATGGTATTACTATCGTGTATAGAATGGCATATGTATATTCAATAAATATAAAAGCCACTCGAGGATAAAGGTTTTCAGTTGGATGATGGAGCAGTACTATGAAAGAATTGAGAACTATGATTAATTCACAGGATGACTCGAGAGATATTTGTTAACATTGGATTTGAAAACGACCATATTGTAGTCTGTAGGGAAACTATATACAAGTGATGCACAATTTTGAATTAATATTTTAATTCGATTATTTATATTTTTACTAGTATTAAAGATGTGTGATGTGTGTCTGTCAGTCTAATTTTTATTTTAAAAACTATTATTAGTCTATTAGACCTACAGAAGTGAAATTAGATTTTATAAAGAGGTCCCAGTGAGGAACATCAGACCCTCACTGAAATGTATTTACTTTTGAATTTAGTGAGGTTTTAACCGAAAGTAACACACACAAATTATGGATTCCCCAAAATTGGTCAACTTTCAATCATTTTAAGACCCTTTAATGTGAGCTTAACTATTACATTAGACGTGGTCAACCTTCACGTGTTCCACTCCCTATTCTAAAAAAATATCAGGGAACCTGATACTAATGATAAATAAAGCAGATATAAAGGTTTTAACAAATTAGTATACCTGAATTCGGCATCAGACATGGAACTCGCAAACTCTTTGGTCAATCAAGATTTTTTTCACGCAAACGTTTTTGTTCATGGAAATCGCTTCAGACAAGGCATGACGCCGCTTGATGTAAGAAGCTGAAAAGGGCAAAAGATGATTACTGCAAAGACAGGACATGCCTAATTGCATTAATCTTGAATAAAAAAACAAGGCTATAGGTAGGAGGAAAATAATCAACAGGAAGAGTTCAACGGAATAGGAAGCTGTATTATCACGAGGTATGGAAAAGCAAATTGATCAAAACCACTAGATCAACGAGTCAAATGAGCTGGAACAAATAAAACAGGAAATACATTAGACAATTCTGAAGAATGCATAGCATAGTAGTACTAATAGAGAAGACTGAAACAAGCAATATCCCGGAGAAGAGATGGTGGGCCAAACCAAATTACATTTACTCATTTCTTAACAGTTTTAAATGTATTTTTCTATATTTCTGACATGAAGAGTTGCTGTTATTTACATGTTTAGGGCAGGTGTACTGATCACGGTTGTCACATTGTAGTTCCAGGCGCTCTTAAATTACTATGCTTTGGGATATCTGTTATCAGTTTTCCTAGTAATGTCACTCTATGTTAAAACAACATTTAAATTAGTTTTATTACTTTTGACTGTTAATAAACAGAGTGAGATAGAGAGATAGATAGAGATGGTAGGAGAAAGATAGAGCGAGAGAGAGAGAGAGAGAGAGTTAGACACAGCGAGCGAGAGAGAGAGAGTGACGGAAGCGAGATTATTAAAAACAGTATGACAAAAGAGAAGTGTCAAACAACGTACAACGAGAGAAAGCGAGACTAATAGACAGAAATTTAGTAAGAGATGGGTGACTCAGTGAGTAAATTGCAAATAACGGCTAATTAGAACAAACAAAATAAATTTTAAAAATATCACTCACTTGATAACACAGGAATATTTAAACATGTAATTTTACCAAACAAATGTTAATTGACTCAGCTTTACCATACTATATATATATATATATGATAAATATTTGTTATATATATATATATATATATATATATATATATATATATATATATATATATATATATATATGAACGCGAGAATCTCTTAAACTAATAGACAGATAATTATGAATTTTGGAAAATATATTCTTAAATATACGGTGAATAACATGTGTGCATGCTGTTTTTTTAAATGTTAATATTATCGGGTGCAGATATATATTTTTAAAATTAATTAATTTTTTTTATGAACGGAACATTGTGAATTTTAGAATATATATTCTCGGTAACCGGAAGAGTAACATAGGCACATTATTTATTTTCAAAATTTTACCATTTATGGTATAGGCTAACTCAAACTTACACCCGCCTCCCCCAAAAACTTTCAATCTTCTAAACTAATCAACGAACTTTTATTAAGTTTGGAATATATTCTAGAAAATCCGTCCGGTGACAGGTATTTTTAAATATATATATATATATATATATATATATATATATATGCGAATGTTCTTTTCATTTGTCACTTTTATATTACCATCAAAGCAGTTACCTTTATTTACACCAATAAAACAACATAGTATTTTAAAATACTTGATATATTGTAGAGATCAAAGGCCTACAACAGCTATTTGTATGCCTAATTTGCAGAAATATTTTTAAACAGCTCATAATGTTTGGTGAAATTAATTTTTAAATTGATTGTCTTATTTTGCTATATATATGCAATAGTCCCTATATTTTCCGTTGATGACGCCAAATGTTCATTTTTATTGTTTTTAAATTTAACAAAAAACTTGTAAGTAAATAAAAGAGTCACCCATAATTGCACAGGGAAATTCGTTACGTCTTTCTTTTCATTTCTTTACGATTTCATTTGTATCAAAATTACCAAAATTTTAATAGCTACTTATATGAATTATGTGAAAGTTCTGTCTATTGTTTACAACAAACTTATCAATAAAATGTTTATTATTTGATATTTTGGTTTTAAGTACCAGGATATCCAAAGCAAAGCGAGAAATAAAAAAACCATCTAGTATATATATATATATATATATATATATATATATATATATATATATATATATATATATATATATATATATATATAAAATGATGGTATCTCAGTGAATTAATAAGATCGACAGACATTTCTTATTTTCCCATTTGCTGATGAGGCGACCAAAGTAGCCAGGGGTCAGCGTCGAAAGCTGAGCCGCCTTTTTCGTCTCCGCTGGGAATGTAGAATAAGCGCTTATATCTTTCGACGCCATTTTCTCTTCTAGAGATTCGCTTTTCACTTTTCTCTCTACCTTTCTGTCAATCCTTTCCGTTTTTGCCCGCTTTCGATTTCATTTCGCTACCTGTTTTCTTTCTTTCTCACATTAATTCTGAATGTAATTGTTGTCTCTTTTTCCTTTTTCATAATATTACTTTTGCTTATTTATCCTATTACTTTATTTCTTTGTTTGTTTTTCTTTCTTTAATTCTTCATTTGTCTATTATGATTGAGATTCATTCCCAGATTTCTTCATTCTTCATAGTTTTATTCTTTCATCTTTTTCTATTTTGTTTAATATTTATTCATACCATATCTCTCTCGTTTTTCTCCCTTTTATCATTTGTCTTTCTTTTTTTCTTTATTCCATTATTTTATTTCGTTTTTATTTTAATTCTTAACTTATCTTTCTCTCTTATCCGATCTCTCTCTTCGTATTCCTTTATTTCCTCATTTTCCTCTTTTCTTTGTCTCTAAACATATTTTACTAATCTATGTAAGCTTCATTCCCAGATTTCTTTCTTCTTCTATTTTTCTTACATGATGTTTTCTATTTCGTTTAATATGTATTCCTACACTCCTCGAGTTTTTCTTCCTTTTATGCTCTCTTAAAAAAAAATCCTATCCCGTTTAAGTTTCATTCCTATTTTCACCCTTTACCTGTATATTTTCTTTTTTTTCATTTCTATCTCTCTTTCTGAAATTTGTTTCTAATCTCTATAAGATTTATTCTCAACCTCTCGCTTTTCTTTCATTCTTTATTTCTTTATTTTATTTATTTCTTCTCATTGCGTTTCTTCCTATTCTTCATTTTTTTCTTTCATCACTTTTGCTATTTCGTATAAGCTTAATTTCTAACTTCTTCAATCCGTTTTTATCTTAATAGAATGTATATCTTTAAAATAGAACCTATCATGTAACATATATAGTGCCAAATATGCAATATAGCGCAATTATATAAGTAAAGTAAAAAATGAAAATTAAAGTTGTAAAAGTACAATGATAAGAGTTCAATTCTTTGTAAATAAATCCCTTGTTTTGAACAACTGAAGATGCAATAGATTTTGAATGTTTACAACTTTTATTCTCACCTTTTAACTTGCCTATATATATATATATATATATATATATATATATATATATAGTTAAATAGTTATCCTGTAATCGAGGATTCGAATCTTGTCATAGTCAGCCACGCTGATGAGCCGCAGTAACCGCGAAAAATGTGTCCGTTGATAACAATTTTATCTATAAAAATAAATAAATAACGATATTGTATTTATGTTCACTTTGTACGATGTTGAAAGACAGAGTCTGACATAAGGAAAACACATATATGAAGAGACAGATACGTGCTTGTAGCAGTCATAAACGTTGCCATTTACGGGTTAGCAACCACAAAGAAAGACGTTGACACTCTCCTGCCATATCGACTAGACACTGAGCAAGGCTATCTTCACCTGAAGATATACTGCTACAAGAAAAGACTTTCGGCAGCCGACATGTATTATTACCATTTAATTATTTTCTATTCACTATCTTAACTTCTTGCAACCTACATCCACCTGCGTACGCCGTACAGATGAATACATATCATTTGTTGTTTATTGGGGAACCTTATTTTCCTTTTTTTGGCAATCCTTCTGTTAGAGATTATAATAGGAGATAGCCTCACAGTTTATGTTAAGATTAGCTCCTATATGTTAACTTTTTAGTCAGCGTTGACGGGACTTTGGTTCTATATGTTCACTTGTCGCACTTGCTTTAATCGCCTTTCTTTCTCTCTTTTCGCCAGGTGTGTTCTATTTTTCTTCGTTTCATCTTTGTATTGGATACGTCAAATCATACGTTTTGATCTTGTTTCTGTTTCATCGGCGGACACATTTTTTACCTCATCCAATTACCATTAGCCATTTATTTTCATCTTGATCAAATCAGTCGAGAGCATTCCTCAGTTAATTCCGAGATGAGAGTACAAAGTCGGCAGCCTTGTTACCCTCCTTTCACTTATTTTGTCCTTTAGTTATCACATTCCAGGGGCGATGTTTCAGACAAAGGGGGAAGAATAGCTGTTTTCTATGTCGGAATCTGTCCATCTAACACTTACGTTGCTTAGTTTTTGATTTTGAAGTCGTATAGTTTTAGCTCCTTACATCAAATAGCTTTATGCATTGTCTGTAGCGATTTCCATAAAAATAATCATAGCTCAACTTAAGGTATCCGCGAACCAATAAGTAGGGCAAGTTACGATTTGAACTTGAATAATATGCCTGCACTTTCGATTCTACGTACATTATCACCTTCTGCAACTATTAAAAAGAGATCTTCCGATCGCGAAAAATTAAATTGTTCGGTATTTTATGTCGCTGGTTGCCAATGAAATTTTACAAATTTCAATATGAATTGTTCCATAATCGAGTAAAACATAATAAATAGAATTTTGTCGTCACCATCGATTAATAGTAACATTCTTTTTATTTATTAACGGATCTTTAACTGGCAATTACTTTACAGTAAGGGAATCCCCATCATCTTACTAGGCTGCACTCAACAAAATCTTTTCTCGATTAAGAAAATGATTTCCAAATAAAATTCCCAGCTGACTATAATATGGTCGTTTTCAAGTACTATGCAAACAAGTTCTGGTTGAGCTGTCTTCTTAAATAATAAATTCTGAACATTTTCAGAATTGTGTTGTGTCATCGTCCATCTGACAAACTCATTAACCCTTATCACCGAGTGGCCTTTGGGATTTAGTTCATAAAAAATCCTTTACGTAAATATTATATTGTCTTAAACATATTTTTGCATCAATATTTTCTTTTAATTGTATAAGCGGCCTTCGAAGTGAATCAGTCACGTATTAACCACGAATAGTGGGGTTATCTTATAGTAAGTGTCATACTTACTGTCTTCGATTTGTTAATATTCTTCATATTTTTATTTAGTTTATAGACAACCAACCTGCATAGTTAAATTTTCTGCCACCGAAAAAATTCATAACGTTGTGGCAGATGCAAATAATTAATTTTAGCTGCAAAGGGTGAAACAATACATGATTACATGTACCATATAGTTGGCAAAAATGTGCCTGAAAATCAAGATGATAGATTAAAAAAAATATTGTAAAATATGTTATATCAAACGCTCGATTTTCGAAAAGTTTATTTTAACTTTGCAGCGTTTGTTTTTATCAAACGTTTGTTCCTATTTATCGCCTACCTACGTGACAAGATCGGTTTAATGTGCGGTATAGATAGTTACCCAAAAGGAATCGGAGAAAAATATAAAAAAATTGTGCAGTCGAAATGCCTTCATATTTCATTTACTTTTTATGTATTTATACAGCTTCTACATTAATAAATTGTGACGTACTTTATTTTTTCAAATTTGTCACCAGAGGAGTATGAAGAGCATATATTCTATGTTTATTACCGTCAATTTGAAAATTGTTCACTTGTGACGTCATAAAGAAAACGAAAAAGAGAAAAATGTTTTTACAGTGAAATTCGATTTTTATTTATCTTCCTCCTACAGCGGTAAGATGTGACACAACGCCGGGAAAGTGAGATTTGAAAAGTCAGCGCCCGAGAAAGTGAGCACTCTGTCTTACAAAAAATGCCTGGGCATCCCCGTCGGCATTCTCCGGTAGGGGTGCATCAGGCAGTAAGCAATAGACTTACTCCTCCCCAAAGAGAGGAGGCAAAGCCTGGGAGGGTGGACCTCTTAGAACTGCACAGAACAAACCCACAAACCGGCGGAATCAAGACCCGAAGGCCAAGACGATACCGGTCTATGGGGTGTAGTATCCATCGGATCAGATACTACACTAAATTCGATTATAACGTGTGATAAACAGTTTTCATTCAACTTTCTAACTAGATGCACCTTTTTCTTTATGTTATAGCCGTTTTTGTTTATTTCCTTTTGTAAAACATGTCGTTGTGATCTTTTTCAAAACGTGCTAATTTTTGTTCTCTTCTTTTTATTATTTGTTATTTTATACGTACAATGTCATTTCTATCTTTCTTCAATTCCATATTTATTTATTTATCGTTTTGCATATCTATTTAATTTTAATCAATTTCTTTTTTGGTTTTTCATTTTTATGCTTTTCTGGCTATTTTGTTTTAGATTCATTCCTACGTGTTTTCCCTTATTCTATATTATGGTAAAGTGCCTCTCTTAACTTTTATCACCTTCCATTTTTTTTATTACACCCCTTCTCACATTCTTTCTTTCTTTTTCTTTCTTTATATGTTCCCTTCCAGGGAAGCTTTATATATAATGGTTCCCTGTTCTTTCACCCTTTCTTCATTTCTTCTTTCTTTCTATTTCATTTTCTTTATGTTTTCTCTCTTCTATTCCATTTGAGCTTCCTTCTTCCTCTAACACCCAATCAGTTTATGGTCCTCTAACCTCCTAACACCCTGTCACCAACAGCGTCAATAATTCCCAAATTCAGTCATTAAATGCCATCCAAAATCAATAAACAGACTCGACCACTCAGGCTGCAAAAGCCATTCCCAAGCTGTCTCCTTATGACCAATGTACGGATGGCCAGAATTGACGCACCTAGAGTCTAAAATATCATGTCCCTTATTGTAAAGTGAAATCGAAATATTTGCCCTAGTTATGTGTTAATAAAATACGTCATATAAGAAGAAAGACAATATTATTTCAAAATAAAAGGCATCTGACATCTGACATCTGACAGTATGGTATAGAGATTACTGAAATATTTTTACGTAAAAAAGGTTTTATTATACCATGTTTTTTCGATATATATCTTCGAAGTTTACAGAAATATGCTCATCAACAGATTAAAAGTTTACTAAAATTAAATAAAAGTAATTTTGATCCGCGACCAGATGGTCATCAGCTAACTAATGGCTGAGAAATATTCATGAACATTAAACAGCTAACTGGGAATGAGGGGTGATGAATAAAAGATAGATATGGAAGTATGAAGGCAATAACAATGCTTAAAATGAAAACCCATGCATAAGTAATTCATAAATGATAATCATTAAAGTAAAATAAAAATAAATGAAGTGAAATTTAATGTTAATTTAAAAATATGATAATTTTACCAAAATTATAAAAGACAAAGGCAAGTAAAATATTAGTTGATTACATAAATTAAAATACAGTGTCTGAAAACTAATAGGGAAATAAAGTGTATGGTGTGCGGTCACAAAATAATGGAAGGGAAGTCGGCAAGAAACTCAGCTAAGGCACTAAAATAGTGATATAGCGATAGAGAAGGCAAAAGTTATCCTTTAAGTGTGTGGAAAATGTGTATTATTGTTAGGGGGATGACAGATCTATGCCTAAAGGCAATAATAATAAGGGAATAGTTAAGAATTTAAAGAGTGGGAGAGGTAGGTGTGTGTATGTCCGAAAGTGTACCAATGTAGAGTGGACGTATGAGGTTGAAATGTCAGCTACATTTTGTTCTGTTTTTGACTACATATATATGTGTAACGTAATACGCATATATATATATATATAATAAATACGAAACTAAAAGTAAGCTTTAAGCTCAATATACGAGATAGAGCAATTATAAAGATAGATGAATGTTGAATTTTGGCTTTCATGCTGCCAACTTATCTATCTGTATAATTCCTCTGATGATAAAATCTCAGTCTTTGAAAAGCCTTGGCTTAAGGAAAGAATAATAAACATATTTTATTACAGAATATTCCTTGCATTTTACAATCGAAATTTGAAATAAATCTGGACATTCGTACATGTTTATCACTCTTCGTTCATCTATCTTTATATATATATATATATATATATATATATATAAATATATATATATATATATATATATATATATATATATATATATATATATATATATATATATATATATATATATATACTGTTTTAAATTTTCACCGTGTTGCAACAAATATTTGAGAGATGAATGACCAATATGTTTTTAAAAGAAAATCAATTAATGCTCCAGAGATTCTATAGCATACATTATTCTAAGGTGGCTAGCGGTTATCTTTTCGAGGTGAAGTCGAAAACAACTATATTTTTGTGGTAGTGCACATCCCCAATATTTCGAACCTTGCATTTAGGCAAGTTGCTGTTGAAAAAATAGCTAGAAAGATGTTTAATTTTTCAGTTGCACACTAGGTAGGTTTTTTTAATGTGGGATGTACGACGTTTTGTATTCCAATATTTTCCATTCAATCACGCATGAAATGTTTTGGTCTTTCAAATTCCAGGTGTGCCCGGCGAGTTTCGTAATTTTCTTTTCTGGATGTCTGAAAGTTGTATCTAAAATAAGATGCGGCCATCCAATCTGCTCGTTTAACTTAACTGTGACAGACCAATGAACATGCAATTTTAAACTGAAGCGTGATCTACTAACAAAAATGATATTTCAGACATAAGTATGACAGACGGACCGACAAAAGTAAATGAAGCGGCTGAAGTGCAGACGTATCTAAAAATGCACATCTGAAAGAAGTATATTCTTCCAGATGTGCAGATTAAGATGGGCAGATGAATTCACAATAATAACTTTTTCTAAATAGTTACAGAGAATATTCTTAACAAAACCCCAATACGGTAAACTTCATATTAACACTGAAACATGAATGAGGGAACTGTTCTGTTATTTATGTTACTTATCACATTGCAGGAAAGCACTTCTGAATTGAAATGAAGATATAATTCGACAAATGAGATGGTAAATCTACAGGATTACCCTATGGTTTGCAAGAACCCCACATGAACAGAAAACAGTTATTGGTGAGCTTAACCGTGTTACGAATGAAAGATTTTAGGATTTATATTAAATTCAATTGCTGCTAGAATTTAAGCTAAGCAGCACGTCATGCAAATTCATTAGACATAGAGGGTGCAAAGACACGTGTCTATAAGTGATGCTAAGATACGCTTAAATAATCCCCCTCTTAAGGAATTAGAGTACCATTTATTTAAATAAATTCAATCTTCAAAAAATATACCAGTCTGATTGAAAATGATCAAGACAATATATTCACCCTTCCAAATAAGATTTTGATAAGTAGAGACCGCAATATTCATTCTATGAAAATTTTGACATGGCTTGTCAATCCAATAACCAAGAAAGACCTGGTTTGACATGTTTATTATATCAGAAAGTCTTGGAGGCGATCTGTAGTACAATAAAAAAAATGAGGCTGAATGCACTATTGCATTGACCCAAACACAATCACATTTTTAATATTAATTAATTTGATTTACGAATTTAAAAAAAAGTTTCTTAACCAAAAACTTCACTTATTCATTTAACGTAAAACAAACACAGAATATTTATTAGTTGTAAAGACATACGCTCTAGCAGACAAATAGATAAAATCAATACGCTTATTTATACACATTCGTGTTTACATGCATGACATTCATCCTTATTGTATGGAATACATAGCGAAATTTAGAACGATGAAATCGGCTAAAAACTGTATGTTTAAATTTTATTATAAACTCTTATTTTCAGGTGGGAATAATTGCCATCTCCCTTTCGCCGTAAATAACTAATGCTTAAATTAAAGTTTGAAAAACATTTTTTCTCCCAAAGTATGTCCTATTTATTCCTTTGACTCTTAGTTTCCTTTTCGTACGTACATTTTAGTGATCCATTTCTAAATTGAAAGTGTATAACAATGCTTCTTACCACCACAAAAAATACTTCTTTTTTTTTAAAACCACTGCTTTCGCCCGATACGAAAGAAAGAAGAAAAAAGGTGCCTATACTTTTATCATCAAGCACAAGTTATGGATATAAAGAAGTCGAACGTGGAGTAATATATTGGGATCTCAGGTATCGCCGCACGTACATAAAAACCAACAAAATGTTTTACTTGCTTTTATTCATAAGCTAACAATACATTATTGTAGAAAGTAGAAAGTAAGAATAACATTAAGAATATGTTTTTTAGGGGTGAGAGCAGGAATTTCCTGGGTTCCTAATCTTTCCCGGGCATTATCGGTGCAAGATCCTGATGAAAAAATATATAACAACACCCTCTGTTGTTCTCTTTCTATGTATATATTCATGTGTATATGTGTGTTCATGTGAGAACAGGTTATTTTTTTTAATTTCCTTCCCTGCGTTTCCGTATCTGTGCGCGCGAGAGAAAAATATTAGGGTATATATTTTCTTAGCTTCCTCGTCTCCCCTTTTCTCCCTTTATCTCTCTTTCTCTCTTTCTCTGCGAAATAATGTGCGAGTTGTATTTCTGTCTCTATCACTGTCTATCTGCCTCTTTCTCACTCCCTTTCTTTATCTCCCCCCGACTCCACTCTTACTGTCTCCGCAAACTGGAGGTGGTTGGAGTAGAGGCAACAAAATGAATCAGAAGGAGCTGCTCCGTTTTTTTTTACGAACGCCACGAATGTTGGTCGATTTGTTGGTCTTTGATGATTATATGTGAACACATCCTCTGAGCATATTAGCTTGATTAGAAATTGGACGAGCCACTCTGCATGTCTAACGCCATTTCATCTGCGGAATGACGAAGTCACCAATTCCTCAGAGGAAACAATGGTTCCCCCATTGGCTCTTCTATTAGCCGAACACGCCTAACCTGCCCTCTGTACCCGCAATTAAGGCTCCCTAAGTCCTCATCCTAATCCTTGTTAGACAAATTTTATCAGTCGTCTCCCGAAATATTTAAAGATCAAAATATGTCAAAAATACATGTTTATACAATATTTCACATGTTTTTCTACTAACAATTGTATTTTTTATATACACATTTATTTTGCTTAGAATATTTTTACTATAATACATATTATATTTACCACAAAAAATAGTACCTCAGTACCCCCCGAAAAAGAAGAATGTAATTCCTGGGAGGATTGTATTATGATCACAGAACAGATACTATACTACCCTCCCAAGGAGGATGTAATCCATAGGAGGATGGTATCCTGACGAACAGATATATACTACACTACTCCTAAGAGAAGAAGTAATGCACGAGTAGAGTGTCGCATGACTACAGAAAAGATACAATACTACGCCCCCCCCCATCTAAGAAGGAGAAGATAATGCCTCGGAAAATTGTCTCATAGCAACAGCTACACTACGTCCTGAATTAAGCATAGTATATTAGTTTGAAATAGCATAGTAAACTGAATTGATCATTAGATGATAGTGTATTACAATATATAATTAATGGAAGTAATAGTATAGTTTCGGCTTCAGACTGGTACCAAATTTACAGTTTACTAAATGTGAAAATATCATTCCATTCCCATGTTGAGGTGACGTTTTCTTAGTTCAATTCTTATGAACTATAACTGACATTTACTTAGAACTGGCTAGATTTACCTAGCGTGTCCCGGGCGGTGACATATTGGCGAATAATTATTCAAAATATATTAGCAGTCACGTCCTCTTTCAAGATACACAGCACTTCCGCTTCTCAACCTAGTACCGCCCCCTAAAAAATGCATTCTACTGGATATGATTTTGTAATGGAATTATTTTTTGAAAAGAGATATTTTAAGATTCGTTTTATTTTTTCTTATGAGATTTTTGATTTCAACAATTATTCGATTAATAATAACTTAATATAATCAAATATTAATCCACTGTAAGTCACATAGTCGCGAGGAAAACGGACATACAGATGGACAAGAAGTTGTCTCATGAATTTATTACTATAGAAATGTACACAGACTTACTATGCATGTTTAGCTTGTAGTAAAAAGTTTTGAAATGATAACTTATTCATCATTAAATTGCCTGGAAAACAGTGACCGATTTTTCGACGAACTTTTGAAAAGTTTATTTGAGTTGTGACCTTTTACAACAACTTTGAATCAACTTAGAAAAATGAAAAAAGCTCGATAAATTTTGTCTTGTATGAACTTTATAAATAAACGATTGTTTCTGCAATTGATCACTATTTCGAACAACCTAGTATTTACAGGAATGTTTAGATATCGTTGAATGATCACATATTTAACAACTGACATTAACTTCTGGAGTTTCCCCAATTACTTAGTAGCCCGTGATCAGTTTTCATCATACACCTGCAGTTCATTCTAAGAAAGACTTTCCAAATGTTTGCGCCGGTTTTGAAAGGGCGGAGCGTTGTACAATTAATTTACATGGCTAAATGGACTCCCTCTTCAATATTAGTAAACATCTTTCAGCATCATGTTGTTTCACATATATTATTGTGTGATTTAGTTAAACATACACACATGATCAAACATCACAAAGAGAATAAATAAATTATCTCTTTTTAAATTGGCTCTGTAGTTTTAATGATCTGAAAATGAAAAGTTAAGAACTAAAGAGGTTTCCCGTATTAGAATACCATGTACACAATCGGTAAATTCGAAGTAAGAATGTTAGAACGAACTTTTGGCTCACCTAAATATAAACTTAGTTTCATTCAGATTTGCTTCAAAATGTTTTAAATGCTAACCGTGTTGCAACAACTATTTAAGAGATGAATGACCAATATGTTTTTAAAAGAAAATCAATTAATATATATATATATATATATATATACTAATTATAGATATTAAAAAAATACATGTATATATATATATATATATATATATATATATATATATTTAATTTTTAAATATTTTTAATATAAAACTAAAACTAAAAATACATTAAACTATAAATTCCTCGAAAAAGTAGTGTAATGGATTCGTCCGAACACTTTAAAATACAGCAACATTTGTGTAATTAACGGATACATTCTATTAGACACAGACAAACAACACAGGTAAGGAGGACATTTTTTAATAACTAATATAAGTTAGCTAAATAATTATCTGGAACAAAACTTAGATCGTTTACGGAACGTTTATGTTTTTGTCTTTTAAGGGAAGTGGGGTCTGATGAACTCTGCTAGGAAGCCATAAAATAATATACTGTTTTGTTTTTAAATTCCCGAAACAGTTTTTCATGGTAAACAACTGATGATCCCTTAAATAATGTTAAGACTAGTGTAAATTCTTAGAAGCAAACTAATATAGTAACTACAAAAAATAAATTGACTTACATGAGTGATTTTCTACTGTATGACTTGGGACTAAAATGTTTTTTTCTTTCTTTTTCCTTATATAGTTTTAATGGTTGAGAAACTTCCAAGACTATATATATATATATATATATATATATATATATATATATATATATGGGAAATGAAAAAAGAAAAAAACAAAAGATGTTTTTTTTTATGTATTCATCAACGTTTCGTCATTAATTGTAAGACTTCCCCAGGATGATAATTTAAAGAAAAATGTCATGCAAGTACATAGAACTATTGGGTTGACATAATGGGTTGATGAGAAGAAGTAGTAGCCACTACTGGGAGCGCAGGACCAAGGTCCGGGCTGAGGGAAGTCGGTGGCAAAAAACATATTTTTGGTTTTTCCTTTTTAATTTCTCATTATGTCGGATTACTCTCATCCTTCCCTTCTCATATATATATATATATATATATATATATATATATATATATATATATATATATATATATATATATATATATGTACAAAAGTAAAGTTGATGTTTCCTATTTCAACGGGCATTATAGCTCTGAAACCGCAAACGATAAGTAGAATTCCGCTATCGCCATGTTTTATGCGAAGTATTGATGCGTATTCTCGGGAAAGTATCCGTCTATTACATTCGATTTCAGTAATTTCTTACATACAGGAAGTATGGGTAATTTTCCCTCACACGCTTACATCTACTTCCACAGTTACCACATTGCACCGGTAAGTATTCTTCATATAATGTTGTCACCATCATTATTTCATTTTTTTATTTCTTGCGATTGTCTTTTACCTATTATACTTTTACTAAGTAAATGTGGGTCGCTCCCGTCAACTTACACTTTCTGCGTTTAGGAAGTTTTGATTGGCTATTCCAGAGACTTTCTTTCACATTCTAGTTTGATAGAGTAGCAGATTAACGCCTTTGGTTGTCCACCACCAGCCACTTTCATTATTCTAACTTTTTGCTAATTTTTAAATGTATTATTCTGATGCAGTTTCTTACAACGTTTAGTTTTTTCTAATACGATTTATATGACAACAATACCTTTCTTTCCTGGGTCCAGCCGGGTACAATAACTTGTTATTTCCGTGTGTTTCACCAGTCGTAATTTCTTCATTACAGAATTTTACGGTCATACATCTTATCTTATTCTAGAATAACCGAATACGCTTTCCAAACAGTAAAGCAAAGAACCATTAAACATTAAACATGTCGGATTACACTGATATAGCTTTCGCCTGACACTTTATCATATTTTCTTTCTTTGAACTTTTTTAAGGAAACATTTTCATTTATTTCAGAACAAACGGTGCTTTCTTTCTTTCTCTCATTTTGTCACTTTCGTACATTGACACTTTCTCTTTCGTTGTTCGTCTTTATTTTGATTGCGTCACTTATCGTTTTTGGCAAGGTATTATTTTTACTACATGCTTTCTTTTTTTTTCACGGCTGGTTTAAAATATTCAGCCTTTATTGTCAATCTGTTTATGACCAGGCGCTGGGGACTCTGAATTGCGAGCAGGAATACCTACGTCTGCTAAACTCTATTTGACACTTTCTTGAAATCGTTTTAAGACTTTTGCTGGGGTCTTTTGCTATATAACAACTGTTTTGTGAGTCTGCAGTAACTAAACCGGAAAATCTGGCCAGCTCATCACATTTAGTAGCAATATTAGTGGTATTGATTTTGACTAAGACACTTGTGTCAACAAACAAAACTGTTACGACAAATACTGTGTCTAGGATAGTGCTGATGAAATCTTTCGAGCTGCTTGATGTGCGTACAGTACAACGCCCACGTTTTGAAGGAATAGAGCAAATACAATAAAACACATGCTTGATATACGGCATTTTTATTGTCCAGAGTTATATCAACATCAGACCAGCCTCAATCTTTCAACCTGCCAAAACGCCTCTGATGCCTTGCTGATTCTCTGTAAATGACTGCATCAAAAGAAACACATCATTGTGATTAGCAAGACCTTTCCTGGACAATAGAGTCCGGTTACACACCTCACTGATCCACACATCTCCACTATTGGTTGGAAAGTTTTATGTTTCCTACATGCTCTCTTGAGTTTTGTATCGTCTACTCTGGCTGATTCAAACCGTTCAGCGCCCTGTGTAAATACACACACACACACAATATATATATATATACATATATATGTATATATATATATATATATATATATATATATATATATATATATATATATATATGTATATATATATATATATATATACGAGCTAGAGAGAGAGAGAGAAGGAAAGAGGGACAGAAAGAGAGAGAAATATATATTGTAATCTACTTCTTAAATATCTATATATATATATATATATATATATATATATATATAGGTTTATATATATCATTTTATTGATAAAATTATTATTCACTGACGAGCGTTTCACCGTATACGGCTCTTCAACGTGATTAAATTCTAAGGAGATTCGAAACCGCTATCACAATTACTGCAATAAGAGTTACTGCAATCGATGTTTCCTTCATACGTGCTACTTAGAATTATATCCAAACGACTCAATTGTTGTTTCACCTTCTCATGAAACCTTTTCTCAATACAAGTTTTGGTATTCTTATATTCACAAATGAATTTCACAGTGGCGTCTCTGTGTCGTTTCAATATCAGTGAAGTTTTCTGGTTGGCGCGTCATTCTAGATTGTCCTTATGAATTACATTGTTCGTTTGATGAAACAGAGTCGTAATGAAAGCAAATCATTGTGAAACTGCTGTTGAGTGACCATTACATTTTTTTTACTTTCCTCGAAGATATTGAAGAATCTTTTCGTTAAATACATGTTTTTCTTTTGTTTCGGAAAATGTTGCATTTTATTGACATCATTTCTTTATTGCATGGTTTTCAGCAACACTCCTGAAGTTTATGCCCAACGATTTTTACAGTTCTGACCAAGATTTGACTCATTTAAAGTAGAGCACTATTTTTATATGGGTGTATTAAACTAAGGTTGGAATCGGGAGTGCGACGTGTACAGGAAGTTTCATCATGGCAGGAAGTCACTAGTGCTACGTAGCGATGGGAATGAGGTGATTTAATTGGTTGCTTTTTTCAATATAGTCTTCTTTATGTGTAATGAATTAATTTATAGTAGTAAATGTAATACCCAGGTTGTCGAAAAGTTTGCTGTATCATTTTACTTTTTTCTAGACTTCACCAATGAGTTCTTTTTATTGCAAATTTATTCATTTTTTACCTCTTGCCCTGATTATAAATTTTTCGTATGGATATCAATTACAGAATGTTCTGTTTGTAGTTCCATGCTGTAAATAACTCTTGAATAGTTTACCTGAATAATCCCGAGTATTAAATCAATTTAAAGGTTTTACAATCTTAAATTAAAATACATAAATGGTATTTATTCTTATTGAATCAATTTTTGTCTATTTAGGTATCATGCGTCAGTGTACAGTGAAAGATGAATGTAAGTTTTGTAGGACAATTTCAAGAATAATTAATAAATAAAAAGTGAGTTTATAAAGTGAATTCATAAAAACGATTACATTTTACAAAAAATCAACGGACAAGAATCTGGAAAAAGTACGAGGAATTCAGGATTATGGAACATTCCAAATTATGAAGAATTCTAAAATGTGAGACAGCCCCAATTTTGAGGAAGTTCAAATTATGAGTAATCCCAATTTATGAGGTAGTCCAAATAATTAGGGAGTCACACTTATAAATATATTAAAATAATGCGAGGGTCCAAATTATGAGAAGATTCATATTATTGGGAAGTTCAAATTATAAAGAAAGCTACATTTTAAGAAAGTTTAAATGATGAGATGAAATTATTATAGAGTCTAAATTATTAGAACGTCCAAATTCGAAGGAAGTCCTAATTATAAAAAAAAACACATCAATTATGAATAAGTTTAAATTATCAGGAACCTCAAATTATGAGTTCGCCCAAATTACGATGCAGTTCAGATAATAATGAAATCAGAATTATAAATAAGCCATGTTCAAAAAGTCCAAATTAAGTTTGTTCATATTGCAGGAGTTTTAGAAAATGATGTCTATGATACTGAGGTAAATACCTGTTATATTTTACAATACCGTTTCTGTTGTCTTTCGTCTGTCTAGTTTGTTGTACACTTCTATGTGTGCGTAAGTGTATATGTTTTTGTATATGAGCATATACGTTTATATATGTGTGCGTCAGTGTATATGTTTTTTGTATATGAGCATATACGTTTATATATGTCTGTGCTTTTTCTTATTATACATAATTTTATGCATATAAAGTTATACATTTGAATTTTATTGTTTTATAATATATGTCAAAGAGTTTTCAAGGAGAATACCATTCTAAGAAAGATCTCGTTACTTCTTTTACCCCAAACTTTTGTATTTTCCATTTGATTAGATTAAGAGGCTTGCTGTTGTTATTGTTGTTGTTGTTGTGGGCATTCTTGTTCTTGTTCTTGTTCTTCTTCTTGTTCTTCTTCTATGCTTCATCTCTTCTATTCTGTATATTCTACTTCTTTTTCTTTCTTCTTCTTCTTCTTCTTCTTCTTCTTCTTCTTCTTCTTCTTCTTCTTCTTCTTCTTCTTCTTCTTCTTCTTTTTTTCATATTCACCCTCTGAAGTCTCCCGCTTCTCCCCTTTGTCTTACTTTTCATAAGAAAGATCGAAACAAATATATATGTGCCAGTGTTGCATTTCAAAAACCTAATTTCTAAATGTACATGTGTCTTATTTGTTGCACTACGTCTATCGAACTTGAACACCCACTGCTCGATTTAAAAGCCAATATCTCTTACCAAATCAGTTTTGTTGTTCACTGTTGGGACCAAAGATGTATATTGAATAAATAAATAAACAAAAGTGGGGAAGAGTGGTATGGAAAGTAGGAGGGAAAGAAGGGTTGAAAAAAAATGTAATAATGCTGTTGATAACGAAGATAAAAACAGCAAGAGCTGATGTTGTTGATAAGGTATGCAGGGCATTAAAGGGTGCGACATTTCCGATAAATGAATTAGCTCGTACACTCTCAATGGCCCTCTCGATGATTTCGACATGGGAAATGAGTTATTTTTTCTTTAATGGCACAAATGACCTGCCAGAACCGGGAATACATACTAGAATGTATATTATATCTAAAACTGTGTTATGAAACCATATAGCATGTGCGGTTAATTTTATCTCTGTACGCTCTACCTCCAAATATGAAAGTCTGTCTGGTTGTATCTGCATTAAAAACCTGTAGGTTGTAATGCATATGATTTGATGATGTATCGCAGTATATATATATATATATATATCATCATAGGATAGAAAAAAACGACAATGTAATTGTAAATATTATCGGTAACATTTAACTTTGAATAATTTATACACAAAATAATAAATAAAAAAGATAATGAGATTTTTGTTGAGATGATAACGTAGAGTTAAGGTAGTCGCCGTCAAAAACACGTCAAAAATAAAACAGCTGTTATATTGGAAATGAATGTTTGAAAATGAATACTCAAAGTGTTTAGAAGTCCAAATGTTGTTAAGAAGATGATTTTTAGATGGTTGTTGTTAAAGTCCAATTTATCCTGTGTGTGCAGTAGTCCGATAGTGGACTTATCCGTTTCACAGGGTTCAGAATGAAGTTTGTCAGTCAGAGTTCGATGTATATCAAAGTGTGCATTACGAAAATCTCTCGCTCCCTGGTTGACCAGTGTTTCGATAAGTTACGAAAATGGATTTAGAGCCGATACTTTTTCCGGACGGTGTGGAGTGAAGGTATTGCTCTTATGAAAAGAGTTTATCCATGAGAATCCATGGATTAAAGATATGGATCTCCTTGCTTTGAACTTCTGATGTTCTAATAAACATTGTATCTTTACAAATTGTTATTCTCATCTTTCATACATAAAATTGATTCCTCTATTTCATATATCGAGCTTTATATTATCACGATAGATTATCATTAAACGATAATTCAGTTATCCTTAATTTAATTCAACATTTAATTAAATATATATATATATATATATATATATATATATATATATATATGCTTTTGAAAATGATTCGTGGAAAACACTCTAGAGTTCTTTCTACTATCATCTCGTGAGTAGAAACCGATAGTATAAAACAATCAATATTAGCGAAAATGAGGAGCTAAGAGGGGAATTGAATGGTCAGGGAATACAAACACACGATTAAATTGAATTTAATTGAATAGTCGTTTAAAAACGGCACAGGATGAAAATCAACAAAAAACGGAGGGTGGGCTTAAAGTTCCCCAAAGTTAGTTGCGCTTTTTAAAAATATTTTTTGGGGGAATCTGCTCTTTGCAGCACCTCAAAACGCTCCAATTTATAGTTCCTGGCATAGCATGGATTTTCAACCAAATACTGACCAAAGTCGCAGAGGAAGGGTGGCAAAGGGATTCTGCCTTTCCTTGTCTAATCCTAGATGTATATATATATATATATATATATATATATATATATAACATTAAATTGAGAAATCGAAATGCGACTATTGTCCAAATTAAATAGTCATTTTAACCATTACATTAAAATATTCTTTATTAAAAGAACATAATAGACAGAAGAAATTAATAAAAAATAAAAATAAGTGTTATTTTTGTCACTTTATTTAAAGAGAAGATTGTTATCGCGTTTATTGCGACCTTCGTCAAAGTCACAGTATGATATATAAGTGAATAACAACAAATAATATACATAATTGAAAAAACACATATACTTTTAAAAAACTATTTTCAAATTAATAAAGTTATACATGAGACAAATCAAATCATCATATTACATTCTTATACACTTTATTTTAATTAAGGAGAGTACTGAACGATGAATTCATTGTATTACGCTCTCGACGGAAAAGGTTTGTTCACATCTTAGCCGCCTCTAAAAGAAAGTAAAGCCAGGGACTATTAATAGTTAAAACATGGATGTAAACAGTAAATAAGATACGAAAAAACTTCTATTCTTTATAGGATTATTACATTTTGGAATTACTTTATGTAAAATTAATTTAGAAAGACAGAAAGGAAACCATGTTAAATAAAATAAAGAATTTTATTATTTATATTAAAAAATATTTGTTATTAAATATAAACACATTTTATAAAATAAGTTCTATATTTTATTTATTTTATTTATTAAATCCAAGAGGACATTGTAATGGAGAATTGGTAGGATAGTTGACCTTCGGTAAGGTCACGGCATGATACATAACGCAAATAAAAAACTATAACACCTATTTTCATAAAATACCTGTAAAATAAAATAAGAGATATACAACAATAATACAATTTACATATTATAGTAGTATCATATACTACATTATAATTAAGACAAGAATGATCTAGTTAATTATAGAACGATTCGAACGAATAGGTTTGTTTACTTCCTGTTGTCTAGAAGAAAACAGAAGTTTTTCACCGGACTATTAATATATAATATACGATAATTATAGAATTCGAAGAAAATACATATACAAATAAGGAAAACATAATGCTAAAAACTTGGATGAAAAAAAAGAGGTCAGACCAACTAAAAAACGGTTAGTTCAAACATTTATTTATATTTCTGTGATTTGGGATGAATATCGATGACGAACGACTAAAATGACTAACACCGAGAAACGCATATGGCAGATGGATGTCGCGACTCTGGCCTACGGTAGAAAACTGCTCCATTTGTATAAACAATGAGTACGGATTGTAATTCGGTGTTAACCGGCTTCGAAAATGTCCTTATTTTCTTATTTTATACGAGCACTGAAGATAGCCACACCAAGAAATAAATGCATTAGATACAGAAACATTTTATAAATATATTGGTTGTAATCAACGCACTACACAACCAACAACAAGATGTGCCAACTCCTCGAATGCCAATGCAATTCACGTGGCAACAGCCAGCCGAAGTTCCCAATCAAATCCATCAACCAATGTTTATGATTCCGAACCAACAACTCACTCGGCCCAGAATAAATCTGGTGGACTATCAAGAATTCCCTCGACCCAGAATGAATTTGGTGAATCCAGTTCACCACTCTTAAATAACTTTGCTTTTGTAAATATTCAAGGTCTTTGTCCTCAGACCGTTCCAAGCAAAGTACCGTTTATCAAAAATGAACTTAACAGTGACAATTCTCTTTTTATTGGCTTATCGGAAACTTGGTTAAATTCGCACAGAGATGCTGAACTTGAAATAGAAGGTTTTACACTCTTCCGATGCGACACATCAAGAAAAGCCAAAACACGTGGAAGGCACACCGGCGGTGTTGCTCTTTATGTCCGTGATGATATTGGATGTTCCTGTAATGTAATTTTTTCTCATGCGTCTGAATGTGTGCAGATGTTATGCCTTTACTCCTCCTATGAAGATTTAGCCATTCTTGTTACTTATAGACAACCTGATGACAGCTACCATGGACACCCATCCACACCAAATGATTTTAGTTCTCCTCTTAATAAAGTCAAACATATATTATCAACAATAAACCCTGCTCCAGATATCATTGTCGGTGGAGATTTTAATCTCCCTCACGTATCTTGGCCTGATGGACAGGCTATTCCAGGAGCATCAAATGCTGAGCGATTGATGATAAATTCACTGAACGAATTCTGCAATGAGCTTTTTTTGTCACAGCATGTGCTGTCTCCCACGCACAAAGATGGGAATATCCTTGATCTTGTTTTCACCAATAATTCTGATTTGATTCATGAGAGCATCAATGTACCCTTACTGCAAAGCACATCTCACCACAGTCTCATCCAGCTTCAAACAACATATAAAGTTAAATATAAAAGTGAGGTATTGAATAATCGTGCACCAAGAACAATGTTCAATGCACTAAACTTTTTCAGCGAGGAAGTCGATTGGACTGCTCTTTCAGAGGAACTAAGCCATGCTGATTGGGAAGACTCATTAAGAGACATGGGTGCATCTGCAATGCTGGACACTTTTTATTTAATTGTCTACACTGCCTGCTGCAAGCATGTGCCATTGCGTAAATCAGAATGCGAGAAAAGAACGCCCAAGGTGGTAAGATACCGTCACTCACTTTCTAAAAGAAGACGGAAGATAAAAAAGCGTCTTTTGAAAGTGTCATCGCCTGCTGTTATTTCCAAACTGTCCAAGGAATGTTTGGATATTGAAAGGAAACTGCAGAAGTCTTTTGCTGACTCTAACGCTTTTATGGAGGGAAAGGCTGTCAACTCCATTAAAAGTAATTCAAAATATTTCTTTTCATATGTCAAGAAAAAGTCCAAAGTCAAGACAAAAGTTGGTCCATTGGTGGACCAGAATGGTGTTCTTACTGGTAACAGTACTGAGATGGCAGAAATTTTGTCAAAACAATACACAGACGTTTTTAGCAAACCAATGCAAAGCAGTCAAGCTTCACATAATCGCACTTTTGATATAAGTTCTATACTGTCAACTGTTACTCTAACTGCAGCCGATTTTGAGCTTGCAATTGATGAACTCTCTCCGTCAGCTGCTGCGGGTCCTGACGGCTTTCCTGCATTACTACTGAAAAACTGCAGGGCCCATTTGGTCCATGCTCTCGTATTTCTATGGACGAAAAGTCTTGAAGAAGAGGTCGTTCCAAGCAAACTAAAGAATTCTCTTATTACACCCATTCACAAAGGTGGAAGCAAGTCGGTGGCTGCCAATTATAGACCAATAGCTTTGACCTCCCACCTCATTAAACTTTTTGAGAAAGTCATACGGAAACACATAGTTAGACACATGAATGAAAATAACCTGTTCAATGACAGTCAGCATGGGATGAGATATGGAAGATCTTGTTTAAGTCAACTCCTTGAGCAGTTTGACACCATTCTATCAATTCTTGATGATGGCACTAATGCAGATGTTGTCTACTTAGATTTTGCCAAAGCTTTTGACAAAGTTGACCACAAAATAGTTCTGCAGAAAATATTTGATCTTGGCATTCGTGGAAGCATCTTCAAATGGATCGAATCCTTCCTGAGTAACCGCCTCCAAACAGTTATGGTTGATGGTGCAACCTCGAAGCCACAACCTGTCATTTCTGGAGTTCCCCAGGGAAGTGTATTGGGACCCATAATCTTCCTAATCCTTATTGGGGACATTGATGAAGATATCGCCATGTCAATAGTCAGGTCATTCGCCGATGATACAAGGGCCACAAAATCCGTTCGGTCTCCCGAGGATGCTGTGTTGTTTCAAAAGGATCTCGATCAGATCTACAAATGGACGGAGGACAATAACATGGAGCTAAATGACGTGAAATTTGAGCTTCTCCGCTATGGTAATAACGACCAGCTAAAAAGCGAGATATCATACCACACTCCGTCAGGAAAAATGATAAACATAAAGCAAGAAGTAAAGGACCTCGGTGTATCTATGTCTAGTGATTGTCTTTTTAGCAATCAAATAAACAAAGTTGTGGAAAAAGCCAAGAACCTCATTGCCTGGATCCTGAGGACATTTAAAACCAGAGAATATCGTGCAATGGTCACGCTGTATAAATCCTTGGTCATTCCAGTTTTGGAATACTGTTCTGTCTTGTGGAACCCAAGTAGCCCTAGGCTCATCCAAAAGCTTGAAGCCATTCAGTGGTCCTTTCTACGGAAAATTCAAGCTGATCGGAACTACTGGTCATGTCTGAAGAAGACAAAAATGTTCTCGCTGCAAAGACGACGTGAAAGGTACCGGATAATTTACATCTGGAAGATATTGGAAGGAAAGGTACCGAACATTAATGGCCACATTCAAGCCCGAGACAATGAACGCCGCGGGAGGCACTGTATTGTTCCCTCGCTAAAAACTGGTGGGAAAATACGAACCATTTTTGAAACGAGCTTACCTGTACAGGGGTCACAACTCTTCAATGCCATGCCTAGGTGTATTCGGGATATAAAAAATGCTGCTGTGGAACAATTTAAGCGCTCTCTTGATGCCTACCTCGCTAATATCCCGGACCAACCCCAAATTGTCGGATACACGGCGTGCAGGCAAGCCGACACCAATTCTATCGTGCACATGCAAGCACATGCTGGTGCGGTTCCTTTGTCTCACAGGATCCCCACATCAGCCAGGGCGAGTTGAACAACCAGCAAGCCTGAACACGCCTGTTCGAAGCACCAGACAAAAAAAAAAAAAATAAAAAAAATAAGTCCCAACAAGTGTATTTTAGTATATACACATTACAATTGCTTTATGTTATAAAAATTATAGTTGAAATATTCAAATTTTAAATATATACTAGACCACCCGTGACCCGTTGGGTCAGTTTGTTATATTAGCTATGGAATTCATGTATGAGCGTGACACTTGTGGTATATAGAAAATAGTTTTTTTTTCATAACAGAAGCATTTCTATGTAAGTATATTAAAATGAAAAAAGAATATAGATAGATATTTATTATAATTGTTTTTTTGGCACATGTTCGTCTTTTCTCACAGTCCGTTTTTCACAACTTTTTAATGACCAGTTTTTTTTTCTTTTTTCGGTGTACACTTACCTATCAGGCTGCTAGAGAATTCCGGGGTTTTTGGAAAAACAAATTCAAATATTTTACATTTTAGGAGCAGGGATCAGTTTCCAATGTTAATTCAACGTAGACTGATCCCCCACTTTTTGACCATCTCAATTTTTTTAAAAGTCTTTTTCGGTGTACAATTACCTATCATGTCAGTAGAGAATTCCGGAGTTTTTGGAAAGAAATTTCGGAAATTTTAGATTTTAAGACGGGGGATCAGTTTTCAATGTAAATTCAACGTAGACTGATCCCCCTCTTTTTGACCATCTCAAATCTTTAAAATTCTTCTTCTGCTTACAATAACCTATCATGTCGCGAGAGAATTCCGGAGTTTTGGGGAAAAAAATTAACAAAATTTACATTTTAAGACGGGGGATCAGTCTTCTTCGTCTTTTCCCACAGTCCATTTTTCACAACTTTTTAGGTCTTAAAATCTCAATTTTTTTAAATTTCTTTCCAAAAACCCCGAAATTCTCTCGCGACATGATAGGTACTTGTAAGCAGAAGAATAATTTTTAAAATTTGAGATGGTCAAAAAGAGGGGGATCAGTCTACGTTGAATTTACATTGAAAACTGATCCCCCGTCTTAAAATCTAAATTTTCTGAAATTTTTTCCAAAAACTCCGGAATTCTCTACTGACATGATAGGTAATTGTACACCGAAAAAGACTTTTTAAAAAATTGAGATGGTCAAAAAGTGGGGGATCAGTCTACGTTGAATTAACATTGGAAACTGATCCCCGCTCCTAAAATGTAAAATATTTGAATTTTTTCCCAAAAACCCCGGAATTCTCTAGCAGCCTGATAGGTAAGTCTACACCGAAAAAAGAAAAAAAACTGGTCATTAAAAAGTTGTGAAAAACGGACTGAGAAAAGACGAACATGTGCCGTTATTTTTTTTGGATGTAATATGTGTAAAACATATGATTCAAATATTTGCTGTTTAAAAAACAACAAAAGGAAACACTATTTAATGTAATAGAAATGTGTGCATTTACCGATTCATGTTTCTCGCGCACGTAATGAAAACAGAGGGAGTAGGAGTGGTGAAATCTATGAGAGGCAAAGTGGGAGGTGTTTTTTTTTACATAACAGAAGCATTTCTATGTAAGTATTAAAATGAAAAAAGAATATAGATAGATTTCTATGAGTCGTTCTGTTTATTATAATTGTTTTTTTTTTTTGGATGTAATATGTGTAAAACATATGATTCAAATATTTGCTGTTTAAAAAACAACAAAAGGAAACACTATTTAATGTAATAGAAATGTGTGCATTCACCGATTCAGCTTTCTCGCGCACGTAACGAAAACAGAGGGAGTAGGAGTGGTGAAATCTATGAGAGGCAAAGTGGGAGGTGATTTCGTTCACCGATCGCTGATATTAATAATGATTGTTGTTGTTTTGTTTGTTTGTTTTTGTTTTTTAAAAGGGAGGAGGTTTTTTGAAATGCGACAGACTTTACGAAGTGCTCCCGTTCAATGTTTTTAGTCGTCAAGAAAACCAAAAAACTATTTGATGAAATTAAATGAAATTGTTTATATTAAAAGCGATATAAAAATTTCCAGAATGAAAAATTTCATGCGTTCGTTAATCATAAGAGATTAACGGAATTGGAATAACAGATTTAAAACGATGCTATTTACGCATGCGCAACCGGATGTTGAAAACCGGAAAGCTGAAAGCTGATTGCAAACATACAAGACAATAGAGTTTTAGTAGTATATATATATATATATATATATATATATATATATATATATATATATATATATATATATATATATATACATACATATATATATAAATATATGTAAGTTCTTATAAAAATATATATTTAAGTATAATCTCCTTATAATATCCAAAAATGTTTCAAATTGCAAGCTCAATAAGGTTGGATTACAAGCTTCAGAGCATATATAATTTATAGTTGCATTCCAGTGACCATAGGAAAAGTACATCCAAAACCATAACACTCTATTATTTTTTCAATTTCTTTATTTTTATATTACAGCGAATCCCTGTATGTTTCCTTCATCTCATAAAACAACATTTCTTATTTATTTTTTCCAAATTCAATACTTTTTTCTTACGTGCGTTTTACAGTCAAGAGAAAATATATAATCTTCAGTTTAACTTTGTTGAGAATGATAAAAACATCACCATCACAAATAACACCAACATGATTGATGAAAATAAATCTTACATACTTCTCCCCAATAAACCCATATATATTTCCTTACAAAATCAATTGAAATCGAACATACAAATAGTAGCATCAACCTCTAAAACAATTAAGGATTTATTAAGAACAAACCCCCGTCCCAACCAACACGCTTGTCGGCATTTACAAAATGAAATGTGCCTCATGTCCGATTTTTATATTCATGAAACGACCAGAAATATAAAATCCCGCATTTACGAACACGAGCAGGACTTTAAACACAGCAACAACTACTAACGCACTAGTCATACACAGAAAGACTTTTACCCATAATTTTTATTTTACAAAGTTCACTATCCTTAAGAGCAAATATTTTCTCCAGCGCCGCAAGTGCATCGAAAGCACTGTAATACTTCTCTCATCACCATCTAACGTAAACCTCAGACTCGGATCTTATTCCTTAAGCAAACAAACGGCAAAAACCGCACTGAAACAATGCAATATATCTCGCCACTGCATTACAGACTCCGATCACTTTTAAATTAGTTATTCGTTTTCACTGTTTTTATCCATGTTTTTCATTTATTTTCATTTTTATTCTTTATTTTATTTTTATTATTCCCTCGCCCCCTTACTTCTATTTTAACGTCTTTACCGTATGCGTTGGCATGAATTCATTCTTTCTCTTTTCATATATATATATATATATATATATATATATATATATATATATATATATTCCCAATATTTTTCCTTTACTTTGGTATTTTTAATTTAAGGATATCTTTTGGATTTTACACTTAAACATAATATTTCAAGTGTTTTATACTGTTTTCTTTATGTTTAGCATGTTATATCTTGTACGCTGACACAGAGAATAGACGTTGAACTAAGTTGAAATTGTTCAGTTTTTTCATAAGATTCTCATAGTGAGCGGACGATCGCTCAAAATATTAAAGGTGTATGTTTTGTACGAGGCTATCTTTTTATTTATCAAATGTAATTAAATATATATATGTGTGTGTGTGTGTATGTGTGTGTAAATATATGTTTTGATATATATTTTCTATTTTTTATATACCAACATTTTTCAAAGTGAAAGCTCGATGATTGTTAGCACATAACAACAGAGCATATATAAATAAAAAAACATTTTGCTACACTTTAACAACCAAGATATTATTCATCCTACGAAAAATTTAAAAAAATAAAAAAAACCTTGGTATAATAACGGATCCGTTTTGTTCAACACTAGAATAACCGATAGTTGTATGTCAATCCCGGATCTTTCACCCATCAACTCATCAGAAAAGCAGAAAGTTCTGAATCAGAAATAATACATAGCAATGCGACCAACAAGTATCCAGATTACAAATAACCCACATCGAATTCATCTCCATCCAGAAAGATTCAGAAATCGCTACTTAGTAAGAGCAGCCATCTTGTTTCATGAAGCAAAGCTATGAAATATACGCACAATAATGCCAAATAAAAACTGATTAAAGATTCAATAGTTTACTTAGTTGAATATTAATAGCAATTTTCTGCTAAAAATACATTAATCAACTCATAAATAATAATCATATTTTAATTTACGTTATTTAAATTGGAATGAGACACTTCAAAGTTTAGATGTACAGAACTAAATGGCACTAATTTTCATTAAACTAAAACAGTTTTAGGGCCCAAATTACAGCGAATTTGCGTATATGCATAAAATAATTAAACGGAAAATTATATAAATTACCAAACCAACATTCTAATATCTTTAGTGTGATACCGTAGGTTTATCCAAAGAAAAATACTCTACAATGAGCAGAAAAATACGTAAATATAAATTCTTTCAACTACAACCTGCATTCGATGTACTAAAACCCCTTCACGTTTTTATGAGTGATTAATATAACCTAACTATCATGCCCATGAGATTTGAATTAGTCTACAATCAGGTAATAACATTGAATCACTATCTTTTAAAATATCCTTAATATCAATTTTAATGGTCTCGCGCTGAACGATTAACGAGAATGCCTGCGAGTAACTACAAAAACACTACCCGTCAAAACGTATGCATGTGGTGAAACTCATGTCAGAAAACCAAGTTAGTTATCTCCCTTTTCTTAATTGAAAAAAGAAAATTATTAAAGTTACATGTAAGAGTCTATAGAAATGTAGAATATATGTGACGCGTTTAATTTAATCAAGATAATGAAATCTTCTTTTAATAGTCTATGTTAGAGACATAGTAAATTTGCTCAAATAGCATCTAGAGTACATGGAACCAAAAATAGACCCCTGAATATATATTCCGTATATTTTGCTGAAATCCTTATTTCTAAGTAAAAAAAAACATGTTATGAACAGACAGAGACAAGCAACAGAATACTGTTGAATTATGTACCCACATATGACAATAACAGATTTTGCTTTTGTTATGAATGTGAAGTATTTTAAGGGTCCCGAAACATGTAAATAATATTAAATTGCAACACCAAAATATAACCAAACGTAAGACAGTCGAAAACTTACTAATATTACATACGACCAAAGGTTTGTGTTTTACTGGTTCAATTAGTTAAGACTAATTGAAGAAAATGTCCTCCTCTCCGTCGACAGAACGTGAAAAATCCAAATTGAGCTAAGGGGATACCTACAGAATACCTAGTCTTATACTACAAATTATCCAATCAACCTGATCATTAAGGTTGAAAATAACGAAACAAACCCCGATGCCACTAACAAAAAATATATATTAATTAAACTCAATGTTCTATCAGCCTTCCAACAAATCCAATTTATACATAACGTCCATTATAAATGATATTTTTTCTATAGTTCATAATTACCGATTATCCCATCGTATTTATCCTAACTGTTGTCTAGTCTTAATTCAGCGATAATGGCGGACAAACTTTCACCCCCTTTTCATATCACGCATATCTTTCCTCAAACCTATATCTTCAGATGTAATTCATCCAATAAACTCTATCCAGACATTCAATATCCCTACCGAACCTCGAATGTGCAGATTTTCTCCGGTCATAGTATGTTTACACTTCAGCCATTTGATCCGGTCTGAGACGAAAAAGTGAATAACTGGTTCTGTGCAAATAATTCTGACTACCTCCCGCTTATCGTTTGATACTATTATATGAGAGGACTACAGAGGGCAAAAGTTGCATCTCTTATATTTACTTAATTTTTATTTCCCGACCTAATATATAAGATTTCAAGTATAATTGTGCGTTACTGCTACGTAATTCTCTGTCCCATTAAGCTAGAGAGGTTTAGAGTCTGTTTAGAGTCAAGAACAAGATATATAGTTTCTGAACCGATATTTGAAGCTGTACCTAGTTGACCCAATGTGTCTTCTAGCTCTATTTCTTTCAACAACGTTGCTCTACATCCAAAATTAAACATGTTTCTTTAAAAGGCCATTCATTTACATTCCTACGATTACATTGGGGTTCCACATAAGGATCTTGGAGAACATTCCTTCCAGCATTCTATCTTATTTATTTTAGCAATTATAGTTGATGTGAGTTAATAGAAGTTGAAATTGACAATTTAATAATTGTTTTATTCATAAACTCACCTATTTAACTATCCCGATGAACGTTCTGAAGAATTTGGTAAAATTTCTTAGGCATGTTACTGAGAATGTACATCCTGTAAGTCTGCTTAAATCAGATCGAATTTCTACACCTGTGTTTCTTCATGAATACAAGTAGGTTGAAGTGGATTTTGTTTAGGATTTGCATTGGTGCTTTGCGTGCCATCTGTATTTTTTATTTTGTTTATTTCTAATTTAAGATTGCACATAGCCATGTTATATGATATATTGGGGGATGTTCTCCTATTTCCAAAGCCGCCCACACATTGTTCGTCTGATTTATCCTTAACATAATTCATCTTTTTGCTATATCCTGACCTGCCTAATGCTTTATTGTAATATTCTTTTGTATTATTTAATAATTGTTCATTGGAAGATAGTTTAGATATTCTCATAGAGATACTGATGATCAAACCCCTTTTCACTGAACTCGGTAAGGTAGACTTATAGTACAATGCAACCTAGTGTTTGATTTGGTTTATCATAGGGTTCGTACGTATTAGCATATCAGTTTAGAGTAATATATAAAAAATGGTTTATATCTATGGTTTTTCTGAGCTCCAACTGCATTTATTGACCTCTTTTCCGCTGTAAAAATTACAAATTTAAAATGCATCTAAACAGTGTAAATGTTTTACTCAGAACATAGATGTGCGTACCAAGGCACATCACTTATATCGGATATTACACACCAGACTTCAATACGGACAGAAGTTCAAGACTAAGTGCAACATGTCACTTAAATAAAAAGAAAGAAAAATATTGCCTCTATCCTCCTGATTAAGATTCTTTTATGAATCTAAAATTTGAATTTTAAATAAATAATATGTATATATATATATATATATATATATATATATATATATATATATATATATATATATATATATATATATATGTATATATATATATATATATATATATATATATATATATATATATCTGTTTGATTTCAAGCTTGGTGTATGAATGCGATGTAAAACGGATAATCACACTAGGACCTATATCGGGTCTATCGATGTCACCTTCAAGGCAATGTATAAAAACCACACATATTTATTAAAAAATAAATTAATCAAAATTTAGAGAACACTCTTACATTGCTAGCAAATTTTGTTATGGAATTAATTAGTAAAACCATTCAATTTGAGTTGAAATGTGCACAGTAGGTAAGGCAAACAAATAAATACGTAACAAAAGGAAAAATGTAACCTGTGCACTTCAGAATCTTACCATATAATTACTTCGAAGGATAATTTAGTAAACATTAGGCAGGAGATTCTACAGAATTGTCTGCACCGGAACTGTTACATGCTATCTAGCTTTAGACCTGGAATGTAGTTGGGGAACCAGAATAGATTACAAATCATATTCAAAAATCTAATTTGATTATCTCTAGAATAGTCTATACGTTTTGGAACTGGTGCGCAATATATGATAAATGGCCTTTTGACAATTCTGTCTTTAATTTCATTACATTTAAAATTAGTTAATATGTGGACATGCAATTAACAATCAATTATAGACACCAAATAAATTAGTATTACGGGGATTCTGGATAGGCGATGAACAATAAGACAATAATTAAAATAGTAAGCATAAGTTTTACCCAATGATCAGTTGGCGATATCCTTACAAATAAGCTCTACCCAAGAAAGGGAGCTTTATATATTCATCCACATACAGACTGTTTCACTGTATCACAGCTCAATGCGACTAGACCAGTTAGTGCCTCAAACCGGGATTGAAACTCAACCGTGTAACTGACAGTCGGCGCCTCTACCCCTGCGCTATCATACGACACTAACTGAATGTAAGTGATATGCGGGTGATAGATAGGAAGGGGACAATATAGAGACAGAAAAGCAACAGGCAGGTCCAGAGGGATGTTTTACTAGTTGAATACTGGAATTTATAAAATAATGACCTTCATAAAAAAGTTTTTTTAATAACAGAACAAATTATATAAAAATAAAAGAATGGTGTGTGTGTGTGTTTTTTAAACATATTTCACCCTAAACAAGGCAGGCCGCCACTGCAGACATAATGTGCTACTGCGAATTATGGACTAGGTTTTGGGTGGCATCTTAAGTTGCGAGCTGTGTAGCGAGATGTCTGTTTACATTAGTTTTCAACCTCTGAATGTCGATACAGTCGGGAAAGCAGGGAGCAGAGAGGAAGTTCCAGAGGCTGACAGCACGAAGAAAGAAGTTATCGAAGTAACAGGCTCTCCGGCATCTGGGGACCTCCACAGTGAATAGATGGAATTTAGCTGATTGTCGGGTTATTCTAGTGTATTTACGTCGAGGGGCGCTAGAGAAGCTAGTTTATTGGAGCACAATCCATTGAAAATATAGGATAATGTAAGGTGTGAGGAGTTTAGTAGCACGGTAGAAGGAGCACCCCTTCTTTGATGCAGCCTCGGCAATGTCTTCAATGTATTTGTTCCAATTCATGTTACCTGTGTACATTTCTCAATATGTTATCTCTTTTGTTCATACAATCAAAACCGAATGACTTATTGAAAGTCTCTATTTTTCTATAATTGTCAAACTTTCAACAAAATATTTTGTTTTGCTCGACAATTGGAATCAAATTATAACGTTATTGTGTGTGTAAATTTAATCAAATTAGTATACAAGAAATAGAAAAGTTTTTGCTGTGAATGTTTAACAAGGAGCAACAAGAGATTGGAGATCGGTGGAACATCTTTCCATGGAAATAATGATAGAGTAGAGAAAGACTTACAAAATCTAGTCTGTGAGAAAGGGGTTGTAGACAATAATAGTGATCATCTCTTATTAGATTGCGAAGTTGATTCTCGGTCAAGGTGATAAAACGTGTTCCAAGCTGCACTTCCGCAGATGCGGTAGCAACACTTTTATCTTAAGGTATAGGTACCTCTGATATATGTAGATGATAGTACCAAGAGTCAGGTACATCCTGGTCTGTAAAATGATCCGTTAAATTTCTAGAAACTTAAGGCACATTCTTATATATATAAAACTATTTGTTGTTGTTTATTATCTACGGACGTATACGTTTCGTCTCTTTTCAATCAAGACTCTTCAGCGTAGAAGTATGACTATTCACTACCGGTCACTCGGTTCGAAACCCTGGATTATAAGTATTTTTCAACTTCAATCCAACGTCTTAAACCTCGCGGCCAATATCCGAACAGCTGATAAACTGTGGTAGTTTAAATACATTTATAAGCGGCGATGAGCGACACAGGCATTCTACTTATATTAAGGAATGATGCATTATAAAGCAAATGACGTCACGCTGTATTTGCACTACTACTAAAGTGCTCTACTAATTATTAAGGAGCGACAAATATATATATATATATATATATATATATATAATCGGATAATGCTATTGTTTCATTATGTAACAGACTCTTGATATTATCCTTTAGATATATAAGACCGACCTACGACCAAAAATAAAGTATTTCTACAACATTTAGGAAGGTGCTGCTATAATCACCATCATCATCAGGGTTTTAATCACCCCTGGAAGAGAAACCCCTCCCTGATTTACTTCCACCTTATTGGTGACTGTAATTTAGTTTTTTTGTCATAGTCGGCACTGCAAGTAGGCGACGCTATTTGCTCATAGCTAGGTGTCCACATACAGCGCTTGGTATTCCCAAATAGTCACCCATCCAGTACTGATCATATTCAACGTTGCTTAACTTCGGTGATCTAACGAGAACTGGTGTGTCTACGTGATTATGCATTACTAAATATATTTATATATATATGTATACATATGTATATAGATGTATATATATGTATATTCATGTATATATATATGTATATACATATATATAAATATATTTGTCTTTTATCCTTTTTCATTTTTCTTCACGTTGAAATATTATTTCCATAATTTATATATATATATATATATATATATATATATAAATTATGGAAATAATATTCCAACGTGATGCAAAATGAAAAAGGATAAAATGCAAATATCTTTAATATATTCATCAACGTTTCGTCTTTATTTAAAGACTTTGCGAATGTGACTGATTTTTAGAAATAACATAGAGGTACACTATTTTAAACAAATGCACCACATATTTTCAAATATTGCACGTCACTGATATTTCTTCAAATAATTCATCTTGAGGAATTCTTGAAATAAAGATTAAACGTTGTTGAATATATAAATAATTTTGTTTTCTTTTTCATTTTCCGTCTCTCCTTCTCTTTCTCTCTCTCTCTCTCTCTCTCTCTCTCTATATATATATATATATATATATATATATATATCACAACGAAAAATGACGACACGTACATGTGCAATATACCGTTCGACTGCTACTAGCGAATTTTCATAGCTCAGTGGTAAGGCTGCTGGACTTTGGTCGCTGAAGTCTAGGTTTCGAAACTTACTAGATTCCGCCATGTAAAACGGCGAAACACGTGTTCTTGGATAACTATATTTTGATATATAATTCTTACAATAATTACACATATATATATATATATATATATATATATATATATATATATATATATATATATATACACACACACAGGCCAGAAATTTAGACGATCCGTGTAGATTATGTCTGAATGAAACATTTGAAATCCTAAACTTTAAAGACTCCCCAAATATATTAAACTGTAGAAGTGAGATAACAAACAGCTTAACACACATAAATAAATTTACTGCAGGCTAACATTACATAAACAAATAAATAAATAAGTTAAAAAAAACTATAGTAACAATTTAAAAAAACTAAAACCTTAAATAGAAATACAAGGAACCACGTGTTAAAATAAGTTCACCCATTATTTTTACACAGCAAAAAAACAGGATATAGGCCACTCTATAGAAAACAGAACAATAGAACAGGATATAGGAAGTAACACTAAGCCGATCATTGCTCGCGGGAAGCCCAACGATTGGCTGAGAGAACAACACATAATCTGATTGGTTAACTAGCTAGCATGGAGTTATTTTTGCCGGGTTTTTTAACACTCGGCAAAAATAACTCCATGCATTTTAGCCTGAAGATTCCCCCAGGGGATGAAATGCGGGAGCCTCTGTGTAGCTTAATTACTATAAATATATTTCATAGCGTACTACCTAGCTCTACTTACGTATCGAGCACTGTTGAAGTAAATACTGAAAATTGATACATAAAATTATATATCCTTATAACATTTTATGTGGATACATGAAATACTAATATATATATATATATATATATATATATATATATATATATATATATGTGTGTGTGTGTGTGTGTGTCTGTGTGTGAAAGAGACAGAGAAAGAGAGATGTACACTTTTTTTTAGATGCGTTCAAGCATTTATAAGAGAGTCCTTTTTTGTCAATTGCTCTTTCAAACTTTAATTTGTCTGTCAGGCTGACATCTGAAATAGCATTTATATCGCTCAACGCGGGGATCGCATAGACGTCTATGTTTTTATAATTAGTTGCGTTTGTATATTCTTTATTATCCAAATATTAGTGTTTTAAATAAAACAAAACGATAATTAAACTTAATTTCTCTTTCAGTTTTAACCATCACACACACGGCTAGTGAAAGGTGATACGACCCTCATACCCAAATGAGTGAGACATAAAACCCTACTAAATACATACCGATCTGTTGCTTCACTACAACCTACACACTCTTAACTGACCTTGTTGCAGACAGCATCTACGAACACCTCTCTTCTGGAACGTACCTGGAAAAGGACCAGTTGGTGATTAATAAGCCCATTTTTGAGGACTGTAGGAATAGGCAGAGAAACCTAAGCATGGCGTCGATCGATTACCAAAACGCATACGATAGTGTGCTCCACACATGATTTTTGCGCTGCCTTGAACTATATAAGATCCATCTGGTCATCAAGAAAACCATGGCTGTACATATAAATATGTTGCAAACCAACATGGTATTAAGCCACACTAATGGAACAATAAAAATCCCCAACATAAACATTCAAAGAAGAATATTCCAAGGAGATAGCTTATCTCCTCTATTTTTTTGCTTGGCAATTGATCCGCTAAGCAAATTACTAAACAAAATCTGGAGTGCCTACAATCTGAGCCAGGGCCGCAAACAAGAACTAAACAAAAAAGTAAACCACCTGCTCTTCAGGGATGATCTCAAGCTGTATGCTAGTTCAGATACTGATTTCAGCCGACTCTTGCAGGTTGTACACACTTTCCTTAAGATATTGGAATGAAGTCCGGCCTGGACTAATGTGCCAAGTGCTCTGTCAAAGCTGGGAAGAAGATCGAAACGGAGAACATACAGCTCGATGAAGGTACTGACATCAAATACCTTGAAGAACAGGAACAACATAACTACCTTGGCAGAGAAGAAACCGATTAAATTCAACATGCAAAAATGGGAGAAAAAATTGGCAGAGAATATATACGCCGTGTTAGGAAAATTGCAAAATACAGCTTACAAACAAAAGCAAAGTAACTACCATTAACTATGCCAGTGATAACATACAGCTTTGGAATTATTGATTGGCCACAAAAGGACATTAATAGATTAGACACTAAAACGAGAAAAATGTTGACAATGTACAGAGTAATGTACAGAAACCAGTGTCTACCAAGGCTGTATCTCCCAAAGGGAACAGGGGGTATGGGTCTCTCAGAAATTGATCATCAACATCGAGCCACTATTGTGAGCACCGGCCAATATCTGATGAGCTCCCAGAACCCAAACCTTATGATGGTATGCCAACATCAAGAAACCAGAGAAAGCAGAACCCCTATCACAAAACTGGCCGAACATTGTGGACAGGACTATCTTACAAATGAGGCATTAACAGACAACAATTCTGCCAGAATACACCAACACCTTCTATTGCAGAAAACTGGAAGAATAGGCCAACCAACTATGTGCTGAGCATTTCCTAGATACCCTATCCCAGAAATATATAAGGAAGGCTCTGTAGACTGGCTGAAAAAAAGGATCGCTTCACTATGATCAAGAGAGAATGATAATGGCTGCCCAGGATCAAGGCTTAATGACCAATGCCTTTAAAAATATGAGTGACTCAGCAACAATAACATGTGCAGGTTCTGCCACACAGAAGTGGAGATTGTGAGCCATCTGACATCAAGTTGTAATGTTCTACTGGGGGGATACTATAAAATACGACACAGCGAAGCGTGAAAATATATCCACTATGACCATGCAATCCCTACAGCTACATATCTAGAAAGCGGAGCTGTTAAACCTGACATAGTGATATGGGACAAAAGGGAGAACATAACAACTCTAGTTAAAGTCAGTGTCCCTAATGATTCTGGCTTA
>OY744521.1:103291664-103369164 GCA_963556195.1 Sepiola atlantica | reverse complement strand
TGTCTTTGCGATAATCATTGTTGGCTCCTTACATCAAGTGGCTTCATGCTTTGTCTGGAGCGATATTCTATAGAAAAAACAGTATAACTTGTAACCATTCTTTTTATATCCATATTGCATCATTATTTCTTCTAACTATGAATTATTCGTCAACTTTAAAGGAAAATAGAACTTCTAACGAATTCAAGTAAACGTATTAAATGCTGTTAAATTATTCAAGTTAGTGAACAAAGTTCATTGCCTTGGTATTTTATTATTAGTATTATTAATTATAAAATTGTATGAATTAATAAGAATATACTTTTGAATGTATTACATTTACGAATTTATGTAAACATTAACCATTATTATGGCATCAAATTTGTTTATATATGATTAAACACTGATCATAGGACGATTTCTAGCTAGTTATACTAGAGAAGTATAACCCGACAAAGGGTTTCAGATTTGTAACGCTAATCTTCTTTGTTTATTAATTAAAAGATTACCTCATGAAAGTAATTCAATATAAACAATGAACAACAGAAAAGTGAACATACATACATACATGTTTAAAAAAAATAAAACCAAAATAAAACATGTGAAATTAATTTTTTTTTTTAAACTTCAGGTTTCGTTCTCATTCGAGGAATATCTGCTTCTTGGAGACAATAGTCCGTGCGCCTGATCGAAGTGACGGTTAGAGTGAAAATACGTCTTCATGTGTGCAAGTGGTTTCGTGTTTTGAATAATTAAAAAATAGTCACATTTTTAAACATTGTTTTGTATAATTGAATATTAAAGAAATTTGAACAAAATAAAAATGTAAAAAGAACCCCATTTATTTTGTCAAATTTCTTAAATATTAAAATACAAAACAATGTTTCAAAACATATGACTATTTTTCATTACACACTCACACACACACACACACACATATATATATATATATATATATATATATATATATATATATATATACATATATATATGTATGTGTGTGTTTGTGTGTGTGTTTGTGTGTGTGTCTCTTTATAGGATCTCACATATAATTTTAGCGTCGAATTCACAACGGTCGCGCATAATTACCAGATTAGACCGGAGCCTCCAGAACTAGGAAAAGTCAGATAATCATTTTTATTAGTATTCTTTGATGAGTATTAAATATGCAATTGCATCTCGAGGACAAAACGCGCGGAATATACATCTTTCTACTGGCGTTAAATGAAAGAATCTAAAATGTCAGATTTTTGTTTTTAATATTTATCTGTGTAATATAATTAATGTCGGATATGTCAACTAGGTTTTAAATAATTTTTATAATCTATTGTGTATTTCTGAAAGAAAATTTAGGAAAAGCTAAAAGTATACATGGCCGTAGGAGGTTCAAAGTTACGGAGGGTCGATATGGTATTCTGCAGGTGGGAGAATATTCAGCCTGAGAAAAAAGACTGTTTTGAATTCGCAGTGACTGGATTCAGAGAAACACAAAAGTCGATAATGAGGGACGCATAAGAAAAGATCTGTTATGAAGCCTATGAAACTGCCAGTTAACCAACTTTTACCATTACATTTGATATTATGTTGGGACACTCTTTGCAAGAACACCAATCCCCTACTATTTTTATACTACGTCACGGGCATCTTACTAACTTAAAACAAACATCACAAACTGAGACATAACTTTTATTTCAGGATTTATCGGACAACTCATAAAAATTATGTATACTTACTATTATATTACACAATAATAATATCCGTCCCATAACGGGTAAAATGAATTCCCCGAACAGAACAGTTTTGCACCAGTTTTATGTTATTCTACGAAGATTAAAACCAAGATTTAATAAAACCAAACCTGTGTCTAGAATCATTATTAAAATTATGATCTATCCATTACAAGATTTTGATTCTAGAAGAAATCACTGATTTAACGCTTAAGCTTAAGGAGTCTTAATAATAAATTGAAACTGCTCATACGAAGAATGGTGAACCTTCTTCTAGTAATGTTGCCGCTAGTAACAACACTAAGCTGGATACCCCACAAAACTAGATGAATTCTTGTCCTGGCATCCATTAAGACCAAGAGAAAACAAGATAAAATACAATAAAACATTTAACTGGTCAATTGGGGAGAGGAAAAATAATGTTCTTAACATCTGAGAGATTAAGGAGAAGTTGCATAGAATATTCGAATATCTATGTATCTCATATAGAGATTAAGTGTTAGCCCCAGGAAAGGGCTCCTAGATTTCTGAAAACTTTGACTGAAGTAAAATGAAACAAAACACCAAGTATGTAGATACCTCCATTTGAAGATCTACGGAAAGCTACAGCTTGAAAGATCGCTGAACATCTGGAAGCATGCACCTTCAGCTATAACATTAAACGGAAAGGTGAAACTGTTTATGATGAATACATACAGGTGGATAGATACATAAAAGGAAATGCCAGCATACCAGACATTGTCATCTGGAACAAATCTAAATCTGATGTAACCGTCCCGAACGCCAAAAATAACCAAATATCAGAACTTCAAGAATAACTTTAAAAACAACATTGTTCCTGAAAGAAATGAACATCATAGCGATTGTGGTCTAAAGAAGAACGAAAAAACTAACAAAATACTTATATACGGTCTCTGGAAGACCAAACTGGAGGTAAGTACAGATAAGAACAACACTTATCCTAAAAGAGACCTCGGATATAAATTTAACTCATAGTGAAATCAAGTGTTAGCCCCAAGAGAGATCCCCTTGATCTCTTCAAACTAATTGAACTAAAATAACACATATGGAATTATGTTTGAAAAATTCCGTTTTCATTGTTCTAATTAGCCTTAACTTGCCATAGACTCACCAACTTACCTATCACTTACATAGTTTGTGGCTATCATTCTTCTCTTTTATCACTGTATCTTGTTTGAGCCCCGTTCTTATTTTGTACAATATCTATACCTATCGCTTTCGTAACCCGCCCCATCTCTCTCTGGTTAATAAAGAAAGGAAAGAATGAAAATACTTAAACAGTCCATTATGAAAAAGGGAATAACACCACGGGTAGTAATATAATTTAACTCGTAGCTGAGCGGCAAAGAAAAAGGGTGCGTAAGACAGACACACGCACACACAGAAAGAGTGAGAGAGCGAGAGATAGAGAGAAAGAGAGAGACCCATTCAAGACGACGATTGTCAATTCAAAATACTGTCTCGTCGCATGCAAGCAAGAAGATTCTTGATTATCTTGAACAACTAGACGTCATCAGTTAATGAAGTCACGTAATCGTATGTAAAAAGAACATCATACATTATTTTGAACTAGGAGTTTTCGAGAATCGGCTGATAAAAAGGCCTGCTGTAATTCGGAAGAACAACTGAGACCCCCAAGAAAAGATAAGAATAAACATTGTAAAAATACAATATCTATTACATCATAAGTTGCTGAAAACAAGGTGTTTCAAATAAAACGTTTCAAATAATTAATTGCTAATAATAATAAATTGATTTTATTTGAAACACCGCGTTTTGACAAACCGATGATGTAAAAGATATTGTATTTTTACAATCTTCATTCTCATCTTTTACCTGCCTATATATATATATATATATATAGTCTTTGAGAAGAAGTGATAGCATCGGAACGTTAATTAATTGACATAAGACTGTAATATTGTTTATGAAATTTTATAAATAATGCTCTATTTGTTATTGGTTTTATGTTTATTTTAGTAACATACTTGAACTTGATAAATTATATATATATATATATATATATATATATATATATATATATATATATATATATATATATATATATATATATATATATAGGGTGTTTAGAGAATTGATGATATAATGTCGGAATGTAAATGTAAAGTTGTTCGAAAACACGTAATTACCAAATTATAGGCTATTGTAACAAATATTGATCAACATGTTCTACTGTAAAAATCTAACATGTCAATGTGTCTGATTGTGCACTTATATTTCTGCGTATGGGATAGATAAACATTATTCCTGTAACAAGGCAACATGTAAAAAAACTGTTGGGCTTTGTGTTGTTACAAAAAAAAGTTGGTAAAGAGAAGAGAATAAAAGAACAACAACTGATAACGCCATGTAAAAACAAACCAGTGCAGTTCCAGAATAATGTTTACAATTTAAATTCCGAGACGCCAAAACTAGTATCACAGGATAAATTGCCTTTACGTTAAACATTTTAAAATTTTGTTACTCGTTTACTACGATATGTAATTTATTGTGGCTTGTTGAGCATTAATAAAGATAACTTCAAGTATTTTAAAATTTTCAAATTAGTTTCAGCATGTAAGATATTTGTGTTGTTAAAGAAACTTCTCTTAAATCAAAGGCAGCAGTTATATTTTATGAATTCTGGTAAATTGAGGAATAGTTTTCCAGGTGCATGGTAGGCCTACAGGAAAAGTTGGTCGTAGTAATAGCAATGTAGATTATATTCTTATTATTCTCATTATTAAAATCATACGAATTGCATTCTCGCAAAGAGCATTTCAAACTAAAAATAACATTGAAACTTTCTAATGTTTATTGGGCAGTAGGAAGGAGTTGTTTGTTCCTATGAGATTTAGGGTCTTTAATTTCTTTAGTAAAAATAGTATTATTCTTGTCAATAGGATATATATATATACATATATATATATATATATATATATATATATATATATATATCAATGTATAATATTTAAAAAAACTTTCTCATCTAATCTAAAATGTAGGTGCATTTAATTGCAATAGAATAGTTTGTAGAGTTTAGCTTATGCTGGTTGTTATTATTATTTAGAGCATTTTTAAGTTTCGCATCATTAATCTGATTTGTTCATAAACAATATAAGTATAGAATGAGCTATAATTAAGGATTTGTTTTATACTTTTTAATTCAATAAATACTGTTATTTTGTGGAGGAGATTGGTTTTGCATGGTTTAGTAGGTTTTTAACAGTAGCTGTTTTGTTTAACAGTAGCTATTTTGTTTAACAGTAGCTATTTTTTTAACCTTAGCCATTTTGTTTAACAGTAGCTATGTTGTTTAACAGTAGCTATTTTGTTTAACAGTAGCTATTTTGTTTAACCGTAGCTATTTTGTTTAACAGTAGCTATTTTGTTTAACCGTAGCTATTTTGTTTAACCGTAGCTATTTTGTTTAACAGTAGCTTTTTTGTTTAACCGTAGCTATTTTGTTTAACAGTAGCTATTCTGTTTAACAGTAGCTATTTTGTTTAACCGTAGCTATTTTGTTTAACAGTAGCTTTTTTCTTTAACAGTAGCTATTTTGTTTCACCGTAGCTATTTTGTTTAACAGTAGCTATTTTGTTTAACAGTAGCTATTTTGTTTAACAGTAGCTATTTTGTTTAACCGTAGCTATTTTGTTTAACAGTAGCTATTTTGTTTAACCGTAGCCATTTTGTTTAACAGTAGCTATTTTGTTTAACAGTAGCTATTTTGTTTAACCGTAGCTATTTTGTTTAACAGTAGCTATTTTGTTAAACAGTAGCTATTTTGTTTAACCGTAGCTATTTTGTTTAACTGTAGCTTTTTTGTTTAACAGTAGCTATTTTGTTTAACCGTAGCTATTTTGTTTAACCGTAGCTATTTTGTTTAACAGTAGCTATTTTGTTTAACCGTAGCTATTTTGTTTAACAGTAGCTATTTTGTTTAACAGTAGCTATTTTGTTTAACCGTAGCTATTTTGTTTAACAGTAGCTGTTTTGTTTAACAGTAGCTATTTTGTTTAACAGTAGCTATTTTTTTAACCGTAGCCATTTTGTTTAACGGTAGCTATGTTGTTTAACAGTAGCTATTTTGTTTAACAGTAGCTATTTTGTTTAACAGTAGCTATTTTGTTTTACCGTAGCTATTTTGTTTAACAGTAGCTATTTTGTTTAACCGTAGCTATTTTGTTTAACAGTAGCTATTTTGTTTAACAGTAGCTATTTTGTTTAACCGTAGCTATTTTGTTTAACAGTAGCTATTTTGTTTAACAGTAGCTATTTTGTTTAACCGTAGCTATTTTGTTTAACAGTAGCTTTTTTGTTTAACAGTAGCTATTTTGGTTAACAGTAGCTATTTTGTTTAACAGTAGCTATTTTGTTTAACCGTAGCTATTTTGTTTAACAGTAGCTATTTTGTTTAACAGTAGCTATTTTGTTTAACCGTAGCTATTTTGTTTTACCGTAGCTATTTTGTTTAACAGTAGCTATTTTGTTTAACAGTAGCTATTTTGTTTAACCGTAGCTATTTTGTTTAACAGTAGCTATTTTGTTTAACAGTAGCTATTTTGTTTAACCGTAGCTATTTTTTTTAACAGTAGCTATTTTGTTTAACAGTAGCTATTTTGTTTAACCGTAGCTATTTTGTACGATGAGGGCATTCTCTTTTGTTATTTAAGAGAATAGAAATTATGCTCGTTGTTTTTTATGGAAAAAAATGTTAAACGTATTATTAGATGTGTCAATGAGAACATCAACGAATGGCATTTTATTATTTACGTTTAGTTCAACAGTGAATTTAAGAACAGAGTTTTTGAGGATAAGGGTCTATAATTTGTGTATTTGGTCATTATTGCCAGCTTGAATAAGAATATTTTCGGAATAGTGTACGTAAATACAGGGTGTTATAGTTTTATTTCTGCATTTTTGTTTTGATGGAAAGAATCCAGAGTTTGGCCAAAGCTTTTAGAGCGTAGCCAAATACACTGAGACATAATAAAGACATCCAGAGCTTGGCAAAAGCATCCAGAGTTTGACAAAGCACCTTGATCTTGGGAAAAGGTTCTAAAGCTTTGCAAAAGGACCCAGATATTGGTAAAGGCAAGCACCACTTGGCAAAAGCACACATAACCTAAAAAATTGCACAAAGCTTGTAAAAAGCACACAGAGCATTAAAAAGCAAAATGGAGATTCTAAATCCTAAACAATATTATACAACTTTAGAATGTTGTTACATATTTCCAAATATATCTACTTGTCTACCCAACCGACTTTCAATTCTACTTTTGATATCACGAACACCCCATATATATATATATATATATATATATATATATATATATATATATATATATATATATATATATATATATATACGCATACATGTATGTATGTGTACATATGTTTTTGTATGTAGTAGAAATCTATTTCTGTATATCGATACGCACACACGCATACACACACACACACACACATATATATATATATATATATATATATATATATGAATACAGTTATATATAATAGATTGGTTTACCTATATTATATAAATGTATATATATACATTTATATATATATATATACATATATATATATGTATATATATATATATATATATATATATATATACATATATATATATATATATGAATACAATCACAAATTAACAAAAATACACATATACAGAAATCAATTGATATTATCAAGATGTGACATTTATACATATATGTATGATATGAGCAAAAACAAAAACATAACATCTTACATAATGAACTTTGGTATTAAACCATGAGCACACACACACACACACACACATATATATATATATATATATATATATGTATGTGTGTGTGTGTGTGTGTGTGCTATATATATATATATACATATGTATATATGTGTGTAAATGCAGGGCATGTTTTTACATATCTAAAGTCGGAATCATAACGAGGCTCGTAATAAACCTAATTGTGAATTTTTTGACTGCGCATGCGTGTACGTTTGTACTTTACCGTTTCCGTGAATGAGAGTGCTTCTTCGTGCGCATATTTTTGGGGAAAACACAAAACAAAAGATAAAACAAAAAATCCAGCAAATATAAAAAAAAAAACAGACATGTAAGATCACAGCAGGATATCGATGACATTTCTGGGTTTAACGCAACTTATCAACGCCGGAAATAAAAAATAAAATGATATAAAACTAGAGAGTGAAAAACTTTATGTCTATGACAAAATGTCTAATAGATTTTTTGATATGATACCGGGAGTAGATCGGTGGAGTTTAGACAAGCCGGTTGAAAGCTATCCGGAGGTAATCTATGAAATTAGATATGAACAAGTATAAAATAGTCGAAAAGAACCTTTGTAAAATCGAATTATGCCTATCAGAATAAAATCAAAATGATTTGTTTATCAAGCATAGAGTTTTATTGTATTACTTTGTCAACCATAATTTGGAATTTTAACGAAGTTAATTAAAAATCAATTTTTAAACGAATTTTAAAATAAAAACATAATGTTTTAAAGTAAATCGTTAATTAGCTTCTATATTAATAACATTATAAGACATCTTCCTGTGTGTCTGTGTGTTTATTGTTTTAGTGACTATATGACTTACGTTTTTACCCGCTCAGTTTTTATTATTATTTATTTGCTATTAATGTAATATTTCTATAAATGAAAACTGCCAAACTAAGCTTAAATTCTTTTATTAAAAATGAATTGAGATGATAATCGACCAGAATGCATTTCCTTTTCCTCAAAAACAGATCAGACATTTTAATCGTTGCTAACTAGTTAGCAAACTTAAGTATTTATGACCTTTCGCAATTTAAAATGAATTTAGAAGTATTTAAACTGTTTAATAAGAGTAAGTTTTGGCTTTAAAATATTTAACAAATCCTGATTTATCAAAAGATTGAAAGTTTTGTAAACTATTTACGCCCAATAATTTTATAGAGTGATTAAAACAAGATTACCATCAGAAAATTAGTGATAGTTTTACTAAAATCTGATTAAATAAATTAACGATTGCATAATGCTTAAATGTAACTTTCACAATCTCAATAATTTCTTACAAAAACAGACATCACTAAAGAAAAAAAGGAGAAAGAAAATTCCATGTAAAAATAATCCCGGGCAAGAAACTCAAAATAATTTACAAGAAAATCTCTTAAGTTCTGTCCGGACGTTTATTCTCGGAAATGTAATTGTTAGTTAGACTGTCTAATTGTATTTAATAATATTTATATATCCTCTGTGTGTATAAATTTAACTTTCTTAAAATTTTGGAATTTATCCACTTGTGCTATTTTTACCTATGCTATTTGTACTGTGTCATTAATACTGTGCACCCATCATTTGTCACCGTGAATCCAATCGGTCTAATAGATGGATGCTGTAAATAAAAACCTGCGGCCATTCTAGTATTCAATAACAACTAGCAGTACCACGTGAAAATTACATGGTGGCTTTCTTTATCTGCATAATTTATTGTCAATGATGAAATTTCCCTTGAAATAATTAATGCATGATAAGTTTAATAATATTAAGAAAACTTGTCTGCCTACGCCTGTGGAAATAAACACATTAATGATATGCTCATTTACGAATTCATCTAAAGCTTCAAAGTCAACAACAGTTTGTGTGTACAATCGTTTCTGAGACGAAAGGTTTTCTTTATTGATACCAGGTCATACATCAGCACAGGTTTCAGACACACACACACACCCACACACACACACACACACACCCCCACACACACAGACACACACACATATATATATATATATATATATATATATATATATATATATATATATAGTTATATATATATATATAGTTATATATATATATATATATATATATATATATATATATATGATTATTTTTATTTACACAGACATGTACAAAATCTGCGACACTGGCATGTCGATGTTATCGATCAACAGATATTATAAACTGAGATCTCATCAGGAAGAGTTAGAATCCGATCTTTACCGTAGATTATATTTGGAAAGAATGAAATGGAGAAAAAAAGAAAAGAAATTCAAAATTTTTTAATTTGGAAAGTCACGTGGTTGGGACTGTTAAGAATCAAAATCTCAAAATCAAAATCTCAAAATCAAAATCAAAAAAATATAAATATTAATCTAAAAGATAATATATAAAATATAAATTATAAAATATGAAATATAAAGTATACAATATAAAATACAGTAAAATAAAGTGAAAAGAGAGAGAGATAATAAAAGGGTAGAATACAAAGATAGATCGATAGATAGATAGATAGATAGAGATAAAATGAGATCGTCTACGATCGAGTCGGAAGTGGGGAAAGGAGATATATGCGATGGGACGTGTCAAAAATCCGTCTACGGTTTTTTTTAACCCCAGACCGACTCTGGCAAGCAGCAACAGTTTAAATCTGCGATAGTAATTAGTAGCATATATATATATATATATATATATATATATATATATATATATATGTGTGTGTATGTGTCTGTGTGTTGGGGGGCAGGGGTCGTAAATACATTGTGCTACTGATTTTGTTTTTAGTTTTAACCGTTTTTTTCTTTAAACTTATCAAATTATCATTAATTAATAAATCAAACAAATTAACTAACAAATTAATTTAGTTTACACCATTAGTGGTAATAATACTGATAATAATAATAATAATAATAATAATAATAATAATAATAATAATAATAATAATAATAATAATAATAATAATAATAATAATAATAATAATTAAAATAATAATAATAATAATAATAATAATACTAATAATAATAATATCGGTAATAATTTAGAAATGCCAAGTAATGATATTGGTAAATATTAATAATAATAATAATAATAATAATGATAATAATAATAATAATAATAATAATATAATAATAATGATAATAATAATAATAATAATAATAATAATAATAATAGTAATAATAATAATAAAAATAATAGCAATAATAGCAATAATAGTAACTAATGCTAATCGATAATAATTAATAATACGTAATAGTTGGGTAAACATAACATAATCAGAAAATATTAGAAGATAATAATAATAATAAAACTAATAATAATATAGAAGAAGATAGCAATAATATTAATCATAGTGGTTGTAAATATGATAATAGGAATAATTTTATTAATAATAGTAAAATTAGCGGTTGCAATAATACTAATAATATTAATAATGCTAATAATAATAAAAGCTATAATAATAATAATGATAATAACAATGGTAACCATAATAATCCTAACAATAATTATAATGATAATAAAAAAAATAAAATTAAAAAATAAAATATATATATATATATGGTATGTAAAGGTCAGGGAAACATTGTGAGAATAACATCCAAGAAAAGAACAGTAGTACAAAAAATACAAATAAATATTCTTTTTCTTCTAACCATAAACATTTGGGGCAAGCTAATTGTTCGTTAATAAATAAAATGAATGTCACCCTTACAATTTATTTATTTGAAATAGTAAACATTAGATACATTAATATTACATGAACACTAGAATGCAAAGTGTATGTTTTTAATACTGGTTAAGTAGACAGGATGACATAGTTCGATTTTGGAACAATTCATTTTAAAATTTTGCATTGGCGATCGGACGAACGCATTTTTTTTAATGCGTGTGGAAGATGATAACGTACGTACAAACGTAGATTATCGTATTATTATTATTATTATTATTATTATTATTATTATTATTATTATTATTATTATTATTATTAACATAATAATAATACATAATAAAATGAATAAGCACCTGGGAAGTATCACTAGCAAAGTATTCCAGTCCATTGATAGGCTGATCAAAAGAAGAAATTAAGCATTTTGACCAGTAGACGAGGAAACTAATGACCAACCACAATGCACTACCCCTGAAAGATGATATGGACTGACTCTATGTGAAAAGGAAAGAGGGGGGATATAACTGGTAATTATAGAAGACTGTGTGGATGGCTAAAAAGAATTGGAAAAATACATAAATCAGAACAAAGAATAACTGATTACCGGAGAAACAAACAACGTTAACATAAACGATACGGGGAGAAGCGAAACGAGAAACAAAAAGACGAGAACAGAAAAGTAGGAAGAGAAACAGCTACATGGACGATTGGTAAAAATGCCAAGGTAAGAGACTCACGAAAACACCTGGACATGACCGGCAACGAAAAAAATACTGGAATAATGAAATAGGATCGCAACTGACAGATTCACAGAACAATACAATTAGAGCTAACTATATCAAAGCTAAAATAGACAACTCGAAGGAAAACAGTAAATGCAGACTCTGCACACAAACAGAAAAAAACAGTAAATCACTTAAGTGAATGCGGCGAACTAGCCACAAAAGAATACAAGAACAGACACGACTGCATGGGGTGGAAGTACATTGGAACCTATGCAAATGATTGCATTTTGAACATGTACAGAAATGGTACAGACACAAACTAAATAATGTACTTGAAAACGAAAATCACAAATTTCTCTAGAACATGGACATACACACAAATAAACTCACCCAAGCAAAAAAGACCGGATGTCATGATAGTCAACAAGAAGGTAACACCTGTCTAAGAAGATTACAGGGTGAAGATTAAGAAGACAGAAAAACGAAGCAAATACACAGAACTTGCCAGAGAACTGCAAGGGATATGGAACATGAAGAAACTCAGTATATCAATAATCGTAGCAGCACTAAGAATAGTCCCATCACCCTTGAAAAACGACTGGAATAAATTGCAATCAAATGTAAGATTGATACTATACAACAGACGGCAATGATAAAAACAGCTGGAATCTTTAGGAAAATTCTCGAATGCGGAAACCAACTGCATGAACTATTAACACTAACAAGCCACGTGGAAATTGCACAGAAATAAAACAAAAAACATGGAAATGACACCACGTGAACCTGAGGGAACTGAAACTGTAAGGAATCTTAATAAAATAAACCCAAGTGATGTGGAACTGCAAGAAATCTCATAAACTACTCAATAACTATAACAATCTGATATTATTAGACTGATACACAACAAAATAGTCGTGAAGTGTCAAGGAGAATGGAAAGATGAAGGAGGAAGAGAACTAACCAAACTTCCACTGGAAACGTGCGGGTAGTACTGAGACTTTGGGAAGCTTATTTCTACTCCAATCCCAGAGAAGACCAATATTCGTTTCCAGCGAGAAACCAATGGTAAACAACTGTTGCGATAACGCAAAGTCACTTGCAATATTTATCGAAAGAATTGGAGGGTACAGGAAATATGGGGAGACTTGTTGAAACACAACTGGGTATCATTGTTTAGAAATCACTGATGATGAGCTGTGTAGAAAACTCTTAGTGAGTACATAATGATGATGATGATGATGATGATGATGATGATGATGATGATGATGATGATGATGATGATGATGATGATGATACTACTACTACTACTACTACTACTAATAATAATAATACAGATGAGTTAATGGTTGTTTTGGGAGTCAATACTCATTTTCTCAGAATGCAACGTCTCACAAAATAATATTGTCTTCGCAAATACGGTTCTGTCTGGAATCTTTCTTGACCACAACTGGATTTTTTATATTGTTTGTTTTATATATTAGTAAATATTTATTCAGTCACGATACTATCATAACACACCTCCCATATAGGCATGTGTTTGAATCTATCACACCTAACAATAAAATAAACAACAAAAACAACTAAAAATGAAGAATCTACATTAAAACAAAATATGTCTCATCCTTTTGAAATCATGTTTTACACATCTTGCATAATTAATAAACACGTCCGTACAACATATGCGTTCTGTAAAAATTATGTAATTTTAATAAGGTTTTAAAAAGCAAACGTTCCACGTAGTAAAACATATTAATGGACAAACAGAAAACATGTTCGAACTAATATTAATAGCGCATTAATTTGAAGTTCAACAGAAAAAGAAAAAAAAATAGAAACAGTGAATTTTACGGAAACTCTAATGGGAAAACCGAAATAAAAACCTCCATTTAGCGCTGAAAATATTACTTAACATTTAAGCGTGTTAGAAACAACGGACATGCCACTTAAAACTTTAGCTGAACAGAACTACGAAATGCTATTTAAATTCATAAGCATGACAGACCGACGAAAATGATATTTTAAAGTTAAAGGTGATAGACCAACAAATGTTTGTTTCTTCACTTTTGTTAACCCCAAGCAAAAAATATTACCAATGAACTGTAAAAGGCTAATGTGATAGGGGCCATATTTTTAGGGGCCACTTGGGTAAATAATTGTAAAGCAAGATGTTTGTTTGCATTACATTTCTGCATGTTGGTACGGTCGAGGAAACATGGAGCAAGCAATCCCAGTAAAAATATATTAGAGTAAAAGAATCTCTGACATGTAGGGACCTCTACATAGAAGGGGTGTAATTTTGCTGCTAGTCGGAATATTTACGTTGGGGGTACAAGGGCAATAAATTCATCGGGGCACATTCTGTGGAAATACTTGAAAAAACGAGCACAGGGATGCAACACTGCGTCGATGTGACAGGGGTCGGATCTTGGCAGACAGCGCGGCACCTATTAGGTTAGAAAAGTTTTCTTACACTCTGACAACGTAGGAGAGGATTGTGGTTGGTGTACCAGCCCCGATGTAGGAACAATACTCCATGCATTTGTTAAGCCATTCGTGTGGCAGAGTAGCGGAAATACTATTTTAAACTTAAGCGTGACAGATGAATGAAAATGCTATTCAAAACAAACATGACATACCGACGAGAATGACATTTCATACTAACGAAAATATAATTGAAAACATTCGCGTTACAGAAAACAAACACAGAATTACTATTTCAAACTTTAGCGTGACAGGCGAATCAAAATGCTATTTAAAACGTAGCCGTGAGAGAACACCGAAAACGCTATTCGAAACTAAAAGTATGGCAGATACAAAAATACTTTTTCAAACTTAAGAGTGACAAACCAACGAAAATTATATTATAAATTTAAGCATGATAGACTGACATAAATGATATTTCAAAGTCAAGCTTGACAGACCAACGACAATGCTATTTAAAAATCACAAGTGACAGATCGACGAAAATGCTATTTTGTAACTTAGGCGTTAAGAACCAACAAATATCTTATTTAAAACTTTAGCGCGACAGAATAATGAAAATGCCAGTTAAAACCGAATTATGACAAACTAACCGTAACAAACCTACGCAGATGCTATTTCAAACTTAACGTGACAAAATAACAAAAATTCTTTTTCAAATTTACGCATGAAAGATCGACGAAAATGTTATTCAAACCTAAGCGTGAGAAACCGACAAAATTATATTTTAAACTTAAGCGTAACAAACCGACAAAAATGCTATTTCATACGTTAGCGTGACAGTAAGCGTGTATACACACACACACATATATATATTTATATATATATATATATATATATATATATATATATATATATATATATATATATATATATATATATATATATAGGGTGGGCAAAAATAAGGGTCCTATTTTTAAAAATTCATAACTTTTTTATTTATTGATTTTTTTATTATTTTTTTTTTAGAATAAGTAAAGGACCCCTTCCGAAGCAAGCATGAGCCGTATTAACCCTAAGGAACGTACCCTCATTTAGAAAACATTATTTTTGCTTAAAAAACTCAAAACAGTGTAAAAAACAATACTTTAGTTTTTGTAAGTTTTAAGAAGTGTTTTTCGGCTAAAATTTGTTTTGTTTATTTCAAAAAATCTCGGAAGGGTCAGTCTACACACACATACAGTTTGGTGAGTTTAACTTTTATTTTGTGGAAGTTATTCAAATTCAAGTTATTCAAATTTAAAGATAGGACCCTTATTTTGGCCCACCCTGTATATATATATATGAAGGTTTATAATATAACTAAAGGACTAAGGACTTGGGTGGAATCTTCGCTGTTGGATTTTCATGCAGATTCTTCTGGATTTACCAATTACATTTGAACCCCATACAACTTGGATCTCCGTGTTTGGTGACTTTCATTTACATTGAAACACACCAGTTTGAACTTTTAAAACCTTTTAAAAAGAACTTTAAAAAAAAAACTTTTTCCAAATTTTGAATATTGACTGTTCTTATCTGTCAACTTATCAATCACTACTTCCTCTGATGATAAGATTTTAATTTTTGAAAAGCCGTGCTTAAGGAATGCAATTGAAAGAGAAGAAGAATAAATATTAATATTTTTATTTACTATATGCTCCTTATTCTGAACAACTGAAGATATTGATCTGTTTCCATTTACAGGTCTAACTATTTTTCATTGACTCACCTTATATATATATATATATATATATATATATATATATATATATATATATATATATAGTCGTAGGGTGCCGATTTTGAATCTCGTTATGGTCTAGCCATGCTGATAAGCCGTAGACGAAGAAACAGGTGTCCGTGGATGATTATATTTTATAATATATACGTTTTCTTATGTGAATGAATTACACTAGTGACAGGAACAATTATTACCACTTAGCATTTAGGGAAATGCTTCCCCGCAAAATTATATTTGAATAAGTTCACTTATCAATATCGCTAAAACAAAATTATAAATAAAATGGCAATATTTATGCAATATGCATGTTCCACTGCTAGCGAGTGTTCCTAGCCCAGTGGAAGGGCGCCGGACTTCGTCACTGGTTTTCCGGTTTCGAATTTTGTTAGGTCTAACATGTGTCGGTATATATATATATATATATATATATATATTCACATACACCCCACTCGTGGGTTGTGATCTCTCGTAAGGAGAACAAAGAGCTGCCACTTAGCGTAAGACATAGCTCTTCGTAAAAGTATTGAGATCGATTCGGTCAATTATACTCGAACAGAAAACCATGATTTTTTTTAAAACGTCAATGTTTTTTTTTAAAGATGGAGTTGCATTATCTTCAGCATCTATTATTTCTTACTTCCTCAGATTTCTCACAGTAGTAATTGCCTGTGTTCGTTGAGACAAAAATATATAGTATTCCCTGGAACCTGAGTTACAAAAAGTCTTCCCAGAGTTACAATACTCTCTATTTTTGCAACAGTCGTTGAATTCGCGCTGCTACCGGGCGATAGCTATCTCGTGATTTTTTAAAATATTAATGAGGCACCACTTACCAAGGTCAAAAGCCACTCGAGGGTAAGGGTTAATGAAATTGTCAGCTTAACGACGAACAACACCATGAGAAAATATATAGACGGTATGGACAACAATTGACTACTTAAGAAGACAACTTGACAAGTATTTGTTGATATTGTTGTAGCCTGCAGGAAAGTCCTGTGGTTTGTGTTTCACAGATGAGCAGTCTTAAGTGACAATAAGCCTTATTAAGATTACAGTACGCTCCGTGTTCTTATTGTCCATGTGTTGATGCTGTTATCCCTTCTCGGCCTTTCCATCCTCTCAGATACTCTGCTTCCTTAATCTAAAAAAATTGTGAACGTATCGAAAAAATTTGATATGAGTTGCAGGTGCTTGATCCTTTAAAATAAATATCCGCTTTTCTTTCTAATTATTAAGCGTCTTTTTGTCGTTAACCTCATTACGTCAGCACCTCACAGCTTCAAGAAAATGATATTTTGTACGTCTTATTTTCATCAACTCAATTAGCTGGCATGCGACGGGTGACAAAAGTATACGCTTATCTTCGATCTAAATAAAAAAAAACTGATGACTGAACACGGAAAATGGGTACAAGCAAAGGAACTGCCAAAGAAGACACGAGTTTTGAGGGGAAACAGGTGTTCATGCCTGGAACCTGGTGTTAAATTCAGACGTGGTTGTCAAACTGCCCAAGGGGCAATTTTAGGAGGTGATAAACGTTGTCATCAACTTATATGTACAAAGATTTTACAGATATTGTAGATAATAGTAAGTAATGATTGTCTTAATTGTTTTAAAGTTTTAAAGTTAATATGGTTTGACTAGCTGAAGTACATGTGTGCGCTGGGTAAGAGATCACTATAGATTCAGACATCAATTTCTTTCGCCAAATACAAAACTGCCAACCATATATATGTACACCCACTCTCAAATTATTCACCGGCAATAATTAAACACATCTCCAGATCTATTGAAAGTAGAATTAGCAATAACTCTTCCAAGGTAGAACTATTTAATGAACATGAATTGAACAAATAACATAAACAATGATAATTGTAATTGTAAAAGGGTTGAGACTTGTCCTTTACAAAATAAGTGTCTCGCAATTTTAGTTGTATATCATGCAACCATATCCACCAAAGAAATGCATGTTATATAGTAAGCATGGTAAACACTTAAGGACTGCTGCAAAGAAGGTGGGTTCCCTCTACCTTGCTAGTAAATTTCTCACACCTGACATTATCCTATATCTCTACAAAGCCACCATCCTCCCATGCATGGAGTATTGTTGCCACATATGGGCTGGTGCATCATTCACTAGTCTTTCTCTCTTAGACAAGGTCCAAAAAAGAGTCGCCAACTTAATAGGCCCCTCACTATCCACCAAGCTCCAGCCCCTAACCCACCGCTGCAATGTTGCTTCCTTGTGCCTTTTTTACAAGTACGTCAATGGATTGTGCTCTGATGGACTTGCTGCTCTAATGCCCCAACGACGAAAATTCACTAGACCAACCCGACAATCTGCCAAATTCCATCCATACACTCTGGAGGTCCCCAGATGCCGAAGAGCTTTCTACTACAACAGCTTATTTCCTCGTGCTGCTGGACTCTGGAACTCCCTCCCTGCTCCCTGTTTTCCTGACGGTACTAGCATGCAGAAATGTAAACCTAATGTAAACAGACATCTCGCTGCACAGCTCCAAATTTAGTTTGTCCCCACCAAAAAAAAACTATCACCCTTTTTCTTAGTAGCCCCTTACGTCTACAGTAGCGGTCTGCCTTGTTTTGGGTGAACTATGTTAAAAAAAAAGATTTTACAAACATGAATCTTTATTCTATAATGAGAAATATAAAAACAACACATCATTAACTAAATACTAGCAGGAAGATCCAACGTTGCTCGGGATTGAATTAGGGTCACTACTATGTACTTTTGCACTATGCTCGTAACACCATATTACTTTACCCCCTATTTAAAAGTACTTCTCTTTTAATTCTTTATTGAACCAGCATTAACCGTTTTGTTTTGGAGCCTAGCTTAGCCCTTGTTGGGAAGCAAGTACATAGGCACACTATATATTAATTAAAATATGTTTTCTTAGCCTAGCTTCGCAAACAAATATTCAAGGTAAAACCGCTGCAGAAAAAAGGATGAATGTTTCGGTGGTCGTGCTGTCACGTTGTATGTGTGTATATTTTTCGTACTTTAAGACGTGTATAATGGCAAAGTTAGCCTGATTGTGAATAGAGTTCCAACCTCACAGTCAGCCAGAGTAGACGCATGTTGTATATCTATGTGATATATTTTTAGTGATGAATTCGGGCATCTATTAGAGAGATAGGTAGAACCGTCTACACACCATATTATTTGAACTTGATGCACTAAAACCCGTCTGTGCATTCAGTATTGACAACTGAGATTTTTAAAACTCCAGGAAACAGATAGATTTTAGCTTTCGCTCCCTATATAAAAATATTACGAATATAATAATATTTCGTGTGTTCTATACTTATTTTTATTTTAATCTTATTTAAATTGTAATTTGTCACTTTAATGTTATTTGTATTTAATTGAAATGTTAAAAAAAAAACAAGGGACGTAATTCATGAACGATTTATATGTCTGACTAATCGAGAAACCTAAAGTTTAAGAACATATTTATAAAGTCGTGATGAATTAGGTTTTATAGAGGATCCTGGTGATATTTTATAGTATTAAATGTACTACTAGCGTTCTGCACATATGGAAGATAGCTTAAGAAATAGTCTCAAATGATGACTGGAGAAGCAATGAATACGGAAAGTAGGTTAACTCAAATCTGAAATTGCGATGGCAAACGGAATCTCCGGATTTTACAGAAAAATAAACGCTTATCGCTAGATCAAAATTTTACTGGGTAGATTCAAAACAAAATCCACAAATTTATCCGGAAAGCCGCTAAAATTGGCAACACTGTGTGCGTCTTACAAAATGAGTAAACAGCTTCTCAACGTAAGCAGGATGACATCGGCCAGAATTTCCCGAAGTTACGGTAGTTTCGTAATTCATACCTTTTGGGGCTACCTACTTTCTACTAATGCATCACCAGTTATCAACGGTAAAAGTCACTCGAGGATTAGGGTTAAATGGTTAGAGATTAATAGATTGACTGGACACTTGAATCGTGATGAATATTATGAGACGATTGCAAATAATAAACAAAATGAATAACATTTGATGACTTATAGGGACGCTTGCTGAAAGGGTCAACTGGCATTAGATTTTTAAATACTCACTTTATAGCTCTCAGATAAGCAATCTTGTGGCAATGTGTTGCGCATATGGGAAGTTCTTGGAAAGTAACTTGTTAGTATTAAACTTTGTTTCGTAAAATAAACGTTAGTTATAAATTATTGAAAAAGTCTTTAATAACGTTTCAAACATTCTTCATGAACTGGATGACGTCACAAAGAGATGACATCACACATGATGATGTCACCCACTAAAAAAGTTCACATCAACCCGGATGCTCAAGTGAGTTTTGGCCTCGATATGTGGTGACTCCTTAGTAGAAAATATTCGTCTATTTCTTCATACATCTGTTCACAACTATCTATCTACCAATGTACCTACTTATCTATCAACCTGCCAATCTATCTGCTTACTTCTCCCACTCTTTCTGTCTCTTCACTTCCCCTCTCCTCCGTCTTTCTCTCTTTATATATATATATATATAATAATATATATATATGTATATATAGTAAATTAAGAAATATATTAATGGTAATTAAGCTACACAGACATTTTGTAACTGCTTGTTTTATATGTAGATATTGTTTAGTCTAGTTAACTAACCAATCAGATTCGTTGTTATATCTCCCACTGAGGTTAATGTTTTCTTTAGCCAGTGACTGAGCTCCTCTCAAATAATTGCCTAGCTGACCGTTACTTGATGTCAGCTATATTATAACAAACACTTAAAATATGTCTGTGCATATAACTTGACAATTCCTGTCAGGGATAAAACGCGGATGCCTTTGTGTAGCTTAATTGCCATGAATATATTTTCATACTTTACTACTAAGTTTTACTCACGAATTGTGAACTGGTTAAGTAAATACTGAAAATCTATATGCAAAATATTATATCACCTTATAATATACGTGTATACATGAAATAATAAGTTATATATATATATATATATATATATATATATATATATATATATATATATATATATATATAAAGAAATATTTTCGACCACTCTGTCATATTTTTGATTTGTTTCTTTTGATAATAAGAGATCCACTCTCGAAAATTAAAGTTTAAAGTTAACCCTTTTTCCGGACCTTTTAAATTGCTTGACAGTAAACTTTTTTCTATTTACTGTTCTGGTATTTAAACCGTTAAATTATTAATAAATTGATTTGAGATTCCATTCATATTTTCTCTTCTAATTTATGTTTGTCCATCTGTTCCACCTCCGGTACCTATATCGCATTGCTCCTGCCTCGGATTACGAACTTACATTTATATATATATATATATATATATATATATATATATACTAGATGAATACCCGTCCCAGAACAGGTAATATTAATTCCACGAAAAGAATAGTTTTGCGTCACTTTGTCCCCTTACGAAGATTTAACTATAGATATAATGATACTCAACCTATAGACTATTTCTTCTTATTTTAATTAAAATCCATTACATGATTTTGATTCTAAAAGATGTCTTAAGCTTAAGGGTCTTATGATAAAATTGAAATTCAGGGAATCTTGCTTAATTGGTGTCTAATGACAATGAATCAAACTCAATGCAATTCTGAAATGTTTGAATTTTTAAATAGGAGGTTGTGTCTATATTACGCCGTAGTTCCTAGAATATATATATATATATATATATATATATATATATATATATATATATATATATATATATATATATATATATATATATACAAAAGTTGACAATTAGCTGTTCAGTATTTTAGGAGATTATCCTGTACATATAAATATATACACATATTAACTTATATATATATATATATATATATATATATATATATATATATATATGTATACATACATATATATATATGTATATGTATACAGCAGTCGATTCATATCCATCTATATCAGTCCGTTAAAAATATTTCATCTACTTACCTGCTTATAGAACTATGGGATGTGGTTTGATGTGGGCAACATTAGATCTGTCTAAAATATCGAAATATGAAAGCTTTCGTGGGTGGTGAATTGGGTGAGCACAGGATTTTACCACGTTTGGTTCTCATTGAAATGGGCTGCGCATAATCGGCAAAGCCGATACAAGTGAGACGTCGTCCCGAAGGCGCCAATTAGCAAAGGTGTCGAAATTAATCTAAGCTTTCGTTTTTCCTTGGTTACCACGATGCAAAGTTGGTGCACATCCACCCAAAGCAGAATGACGAAGGACAAGGCGACGACGGATAATGTGTCACACCTGTGTGTGATTGCCACCAGCTACGTAGGAAGATAGGTAGAAATTCTTGACAATCACACTAATAGTTAAGAATAAGGTGTGCTTCGAAGAAGTAGTTGTCAGCGAAAACTGAAAGACGATAACGAAATATATACGTATCTACATAAAACAGGTAAAGAAAATGTACCCGTCTGAACATACGTTATATTTATTTATTTATTTATTTATTTATACGTACTTAAAATTTATCCATGTCAACGTGTTTCACGGTTCCACCGATCTTCAGCATGCTTATTTTAACAAGAATCGAACCCACAACTATATTTTCTGTATTCTGAAATGTTACCAATGTGCTATACGCCTTGCCTGAAATATATACAGTTTTTAATCGCCTACATATTAAGTTATGCTTTATTATTTCTTTTAGGGGGGACGATAGTGACAGCGTATGAACGCTATATTGTTTTTGACTCATTTCTTAAGTGATTAGAGAGTTTGTTCTTTTCCACGCATTTAATGGGGCGACGTAATACAGAAAATTCATCTTAGGGAGTTAACTTTCTTATCACTTGTGAAGTGAGTACAAAACAAGATAGTGTTCATACTCTGGCGCTATCGCCAAAAAACACAACAGAACATAGAACATATAACCCCCCCCCACACACATATATATATATATATATATATATATATATATATATATATAGTTATCCACAGACACGCGTTTCGTCTTTTAAGCCTCGTCAATGAGGCCAGACAAAGCGGGCGCACCAACCTCTCGTTTCGGATCACAGCCATTGGTTACTACCTATAATAGCAGTCCAACACTCTACTCTCTGAGGTAACTTGCTTAATTATAATGGCAGATACACACATCGCTTATAAACGAAATTCTGTATTGATTTTTTTTTTACTTTAGTTACGATGTTGTTACTAGAGTGGATTCAGTTATTTAATGAAAAAATCTTGCTTTCCGCTTAAGTGGAAACCATCACTTCCTCCACCAAAGTATAACGCCCACCAAATAATTTAAATATGATACTTACCAGACTGCTAATTGTACAATACTATCTGGATTTGCCGGTTAGCTATCGCTTCGTAAAGTTATCTACTTTAAATTCTTGAAACGTAAATTTAAAATAATAAACATTTCATTCATAACGTTATTGTAAACACAATACAAACTCGTCCTCATTAATTCATATAGACAGATAAGCATTAACATTGTGTTAATTTCGATACACATGTATTCAAATTTAAAATGTGACCGTAAAGAAAGGAAAAAGAGAAGAAAACAATTTGACCTTTCACTTGCGATTTAGAAATAGATTGCAACTTTTTGAACACCAAGTCGTCCCCTCTAGAATTATTTGAACACAAATTTCTAATATTTGTTCAGCAAATAAAACAATATTTGCGAAACAGAACTATTTGTTATATTAAAATCAAGACAATCATTGAATTAAACAAAAATCATAACAAATAATAGCTAATTAATAAAATGTCTTTTTTCAAAATCAATATGCAAATTAGTTAACTGTGCGACTGGTATCGCATATACATTAGCAGTTTATACAAAAATTATAGTGGTTATATTTAGTAAAGTTAGATTACCTTAAATAGGGCGTTTATCGTTACCGTTAACGCGAAAAATTGGGCCAACTTCCGAATTTATTTATTTAGATAGATAACTGTTAAAATGATAATATAGATAATTTACCCCTATTGATTAAAGTGTACTATTTATTCCCTGGTTATGCAAGTCATTTATCTAAATTTTAAACGTTTTGGTAATACAATCCTGTTTATGTTACCCTAAGAAAAAAAACTCTTCTCTCTTGATAGTTTTCAACTTTTTCTGAGATCGGAATTGCCTCCTTTAGCTGTAAATCTAAGCGCGAACTGATTAAACCAACGCAGTAACTCCTCTTTGATTAGAACCTTTCACTACAGAAACAACCGAATATGGATGCGAACACGATAAGTTTTAACCGTAAATTTCTTTAAAGGAAGGACTATATCTCACTGAGATTCCTTTGAAAATTCTGGTTAATATTTGTTTCTTCTGCTTGTCTTTATTGTTGGATGTTGGACGTTCGGGTAACTAGATAAATTATTGATTCCCCATCTCTCTCTTAACTCTCATTTATGTTTTAATGGATGACATCATCACTTTGGATTACGGTATCAAGTGTGCACAGGAACAAAGAAAGCAACAGTGCTTTAGAAGAATAGAGATATAGTGGATTACATGTGTTTGGGGTGGAGTAGTGGCAATCGTGCATATATGTTTTTAGAAAGGGACGTAATGATAATCGTAAAAAATTAGCAAAGATAAATAGTTTGCTAGATCGTAGTAGACCAAACATATAACTATATATAGTAGAATTAAATATACTTGTGGCAAGTAAGCTACACAGAAACGGTTGTGCTTCATTCCTCAAGCTTATTGCGTGAATTTACATTTTACAATGCTTTTTATAGCTAACTAGTGCTTACTCTACCTACTAGCAAATCAAAATCCTTGGTTTTATTACTGCTGACTATTTATTTTTTTCTAAAATCTCTTTCAAACAAAAGGAGTGGCATCTTAGGCTGATGGAAATATATTTCCATCAGTGAGGGGGTATAAAACAAAACGACTGATGGGATAGTAGCTACAGTAAACACTGATATATATGTATATATATATATTATCAAAGATCCGGCAAAACTAACTCCATGCATTTTAGCCTGAAGATTCCCCCCCCCCCCGGGGATGAAACACGGGAGCCTCTGTGTAGCTTGATTGCCATATATATTTTCATAGCTTACTACCTAGCTCTACTTACGTATCGAGCACTGTTGAAGTAAATACTGAAAACTGATACATAAAAAATGATATCTCCTTATAATATTTTGTGTGGATACATGAAGTACTAATATATATATATATATATATATATATATATATATATATATATATATATGTGCACATACGTATACCCATACGTATACCATCAAAGGCATACGCACACACATATATATGGAGAGAAGGAAACCGAGCACCAGAGAAGGTGAAAGGGGGGATTGACAGATTCCCGAAACAGTTTTTACTGGTAAACAACTGATGATCCTTGCGTAAATTCTTGGAAGCAAACTAATATAGTGACTGTAAAAAGTAAATTGACTTACAAGAAAAGTAAGTTTTCACTGAAGTTTTGAGTGTTGAAAATCTTGGAGAATATATATATATATATATATATATATATATATATATATATATATATATATATATATAATAGTATGAAAATATATATATGGCAAGTAAGGTACACATAAACGTTCATGTTTCATTCCAAAATGAAATCATCAACCTATCCATTGGTTACTACCTATAATAGCAGTCCTGAGCATTTCTATCTTCCAAACCATTCCACAGACGACATGAAATGCACCTTCGTAGCTTCAAAATCTAGATCACTACAACACAGACAAAAATATGAGACAAAACTCATTCTGAAACTAAACACGCATATCTCAGGACTAAATATAGACCTGAAACTTCTCAACAATTATTATTTCTACAAACATACGAACTGACCGACCACATTTTCCAACAGGCGAATAACAAGTGTGTGTTACGGTGGGATGCTAACATCTTCCCATTGAGAGTCTCAATATCCAGTTTTTTGTTTGTCGTATTTTTATTTTTTCATACTTGCCAGGTTCACCAGTAAACTGTATTCATTCATCTGTCTATCCCCCCCTCTCTCTCTCTCTCGCTCTTGGTTTTCTTCTCTCCATATATATGTGTGTGTGTGCGTATGCCCTTGTGGGTATACGTATGTGCATGTATATACCTATACACATGTATCTTCCTATGCCCCACAACCTCTCTCTCCACATGAATGTGCGTGTATGTGTGGGTACACATGTGTGTGTATGTGTATGCATGTATGCATGTGTATCTATGTATATATATATATATATATATGTATGTATGTATATGTATGTATTTGTTTTCGTCGGGGAGGGTAGATTCTTGAATCTTAGCTAGAATCTCATTGGATGTTTTGCTCCACTTTTCAAACTTTGAGTAGTGGTAGCAAAACAATAGCACCTTCTTTTGTGCAACAGTCCTTGGCTGGGCTTTTAAGCCTCTTATGTTTCTTTTTGTTGTTGCTGTATTTAATGGAGATAGGAGCCATGACTTTTTGTCTACAAGCCTGATGGTTGACTCTGGTTGGCCTCTGTATTGGCTGGAGCACCATTTCCAGAGGCAGGAAGGTTTACACCATTGTTTACATCTTCCCGCCTAGTGTATGAATCGGTTCATGGGCCCTTTTGATCCTGGGTGCCGGTCTGCCAGTATTCATTTTTAGTTTCATTCATATTTTTTATTATTTATTTCCTCATTGTCAACGGCTTCTAATTCTTTATTCGAAGATGCCCTCTATTAATAGAGGGGCGCCCTCATCCGCAATTCGGGAGACGTGCTGAATGGCTTGAGAAACAGCACACCATTTAAAAATATATTTGATCAGGGTTTACTTCAAGTAAAAGTATACTCATGTCAGAGTCTCTGACAAACCCATGCACATAGAGACCGAAGACACCAGAGGGTGGTGTATGTGTGTGTGTCTATGTATATGTGAATGCATGTGTGTCGCTGTGTATGCGAATATATGCATGTACCCATTTCCACAGTATTTTCATTTTTCATGTTTCTAAGTTCACAAACTCCCCGTGTATTAAAATAGAACCCCCCCCACTCGGAACTTATATGACTGCAGCCAATTTGCCTGTCTCCTATCCTTCCTCCTCTCTCTCCTGCTTCATGTGTATATGGATGTATGTCTGTGTGTGCGCGGGTTTATAGGTAAGCTGACATATGTAGGTGAACGTTCTGATGTATTAGTGTGTAAGCGTGGGTATGTATAAAGACAGGTTCACTTGTGTATCTATCTATATATTTATTTATTTACATTCATTCATATACGGATACATTTGAATCATGTTTATGACCACTTGATACTTGCCTCTCAGCTATTAAGGACATACTTTTGTTTTATCACCATTTCACTAGCCTTCCCTAACCATTTTCCCATTCTAACACCCCCACTCCTCACCGTACACACACAATCCCCCGTTATGCTGAAGAAGGCCGAAGGATCGCGACCGGGAATTTTGTTCTCCTTTTAAGAAAAACTTTTTAATTGTTTTTTATATATAAGGGACAATTGATATTCCTACACATCAAAATATTGAAAATAAATAAAAGATATATTAAAATATGTACTTTTTAAATTGAAGCCATGAAATTAAATACTGTCTTGTTTTTAAATTCCCGATACAGTTTTTCATGGTAAACAACTGATGATCCCTTAAATAATGTTAGAAGCAAACTAATATAATAACTGAAAAAGTTAAATTGACTTACATGAGTGATTTTCCACTGAACGACTTAGGACTTAGGTTTTATTTTTAATACAGTTGGAATGGTTGAGAAACTTCCAAGACTATATATTGGGTATTTGGATATGCATGGTTAGGTTTTCTTCCTCTTATTTGAATACCTTTCTGGTACCAAAGGTGCTTATTTTTCATCCTGATAAAACATAATATATAAAAATAATAGTATTAACTATTGTTACTAAAACGAGATTGCAAGCTAAGTCTGGGCAGCCCTCAGAACTAGTGAGTTCCCCTAGGGCTAATCCACCAAGGAGGTCGGGCAGATTTCGACAGGGTAAAGCCGTTGTCATTAGAGACACTGAAGTAGGAGCTCCTTCTTTCGAAATGGCAAATGGGACTTGTCCGACCGATAATAATTTTAACATTGCTCCCTGTGGAGCTTCGTTATGTAAAACTTGTGATATTCTAATACCATCTAAAGAATATCAATCTAATGTAACTAAAAGAATCTATCCGGTCCTAAATCATTCGGGGGAAGATTTGTCGTGTAGGTCACAAAATTTAGTTTACTTATTATCGTGTAAAAATTGTAATTTACAATATGTAGGCGAAACAGTACTTCCTTTAAATAGACGGATGAATTTACATAGAACTAGTAATAAAGGCTGTGTCCATGTTATAAACCACTTTAAAGAAAAAACCTGTAGTAAATCGTCTTTTTCAATACAGATTATTGCAAAATTTAAAGATAATGGATATGATAGTTTTGGTAAGGTAAATAATAATACACTTAAAATGCGTCTAAATAAAGAAGATGAAATAATTAAGAAAATGCGAGTAATTTATCCATATGGTCTAAATGTAAAAGTAAAAAAAGATAATTTACAAGACGAATTAGAAAATGTAGGGCGATTATATACAGCTTTGCCTCGCTATGGTACTAGAGATAGAACACGTGTAAATAGAAACAATAGAGAATCTGCCGTTTCATGCGAGGAATTAAAAAAAAACTAAATAAATTATCATGACTAATATTTCCGAGTCTTTTAATTACATTAGAAAACTTCTTAATAAAACAAAGAAAAAGGTATTAAAAGACATAGTATCTAAAATATTATTAATCCGGATATGATATATAGGAAAATAGAACTTCCTAAATGGTATGAGTATATCATGGATATTATCAATACAAAATTATACAAGCCACCTGTTGAGGGTATAAAAAATAAACGTTTGTGTAGTCCTGTATGAAAATAAAGGATTTGATGATATAAATCTGCCTAAAATATTTAATAATCTAGAAATCATTCAGTCACTGCCCAATGAACTTAAAAAAGAGGAACAGAAACCAATAGTAACATGTAAACTTGGGCAAACTATACGGAATAAGGTTTTTAACTAGAAAGAAACTGTAGAGAATTTAAATATTACTGATAATGATGAAATGTATATACCATCATGTGAATGTGTAATACTGACATAGGGCATATACTTACTGGTAATCTAGCGATAGTTAAACATTCTAAATTAAGAAAACTCTTAAGTAAAGGCCCAAACTATAGGGAACCTAAATGTTTAAATTATGCGAAATGTGTTAAGGAAATAAATAAAGCGTTAGATAATGTCGCTGCATCCATGGCAAAAAAAGCATAAACTATTACACTCTACATTTGACACATGGGAAAATAATGTACTTAGATTCGCAAATAAAAAGTAGAACGTTTAAAAGAATTTAAACACCCTAACAAACGAATCCCCTCCTTAGCAATCCACAAATAACTACGGAGCTTTAAATGCTTCAAAATAGGTTTGTAATAGTTCCTATTGAAAAGGCGACACATAATGTAGCTTTTATCTGTAAAAAATATTATATACAACGCTTATTGCTAGAAGTAGGAATAATAGGTGAAGCTTCAGATACTTATAAATTAAGTAATAGTAAAGGCGATAATATTATTATAAACAATACTGTTATTTGTGCAAAATTAGGATTAAAATTAGAAGAAAAGTACAAAAAACTTCCATGTAAAAAATGCATAAAACACCAGTTGGCGCACGTTTTATTGTTGCCTCAAAAATGTGCATCTCTAAACCTTTAAGTAAGGCTGTATCTAAAGTCTTTAAATTAATTATAAATCAAATAAATAATTTCCATAAAAAAGTTAATTCTATAGTAACATACACCTATTTTGGGTGATAAATAATTCAGATCTAGTAAAAGAAAAATTGGATCGTATTAATTCTCGTAAACAGGCTAAATCAATCTCGACATATGATTTTAGTACATTATATACAAAAATACCACATAAAGAACTTATTAAAGAATTAGGTAATACTATAGATTTAGCTTTTGCAGGAGGAAAAGGTAAATACATAGACTTTGCAAAATCTAAAGCGTTTTGGTGTAAAACTAAAAATGGTAAGACGAGTGTGTTCAAAACTGGTCTGACAATGCTTATAAGTCACCTTATAAAAGAGAGTTACTTTCAAATAGGAAATAAAGTACTACTCCAAACAATAGGTATTCCAATGGGTTTGGATCCTTCTCCATTTTGGGCAAATCTATATTTAAATAGACTTGAATATATGTATATATCATCATTAATAAAAAACGATATATCTAGAGCGTATAGTTATCATGTATGTAGGCGATATATTGACGAGCTTGTTTGCATTAATGATAGCGATGAGTTTGCAAATACTAAACATTTAATATATCCTAAATTGTTAAAATTAAACTGTGAACATAAGGGAACACAAGCTACTTTTCTTGATTTGGATATACAAATTGAAGATAAAATATTTATCTATAAACTGTTTGATAAAAGAAATTCATTTCCTTTTCGTATCGTACGGATCCCACATAAAAATAGTACCTGCCCTGTGTATATATTTTACGGGAGTATTATGTCCGGATTTCTGAGGATTGCTCGTGTTACCTTAAAATTGGTAGATTTTATACCCCCAATTTCTGACCTAATAATAAGAATGATTAAACAAGGTGGCGATCAGAATAAAATATTTAGACAATTAAATAAGGCAATTACTCGCCACCCTGATGCTTTTAAGTCTTATCAAATTAATCAAAGTAAATTGATAGAGCAAATCCAAAGCAATCTAAATATGAATAAAAATAATGTAGAATATGTATAATCGTATATATAACACATATACTAATTATATAACAAATAGTTAAGTTTAATAGACAGTAGAAAGGGATGCAGAAGGAAAGACATGTTGAAAAAGTTAAAAAAGAAGAAAGAGAAAAAATCGACAGTTAGCTTATAACGCCGATTAGAAACGCTGTGAGTTTTAAAAAAGAAGAAGAAAGAGAGAAAGGATGGACAGTTGGCTTATGGACGCCGGTTGGAGGCGCTGTGAGTTAAAAAAAGAAGAAGAAAGAGAAAAATCGTCAGTTAAGCTTATGAACGCTGTGAGTTGACAAGGAGGATTAATATTTATTTGAAATTGATGTCTAGGAATTGAACAACAAAGGAGAAGGAGGAGGAGGAGGGGGAGAAAAAAGGACTAAAAGTATATATATGTATATATATATAATTAAAAAAATTTTTAATGGATTCGTCTACACACTTTAAAATGCAGCAACATTTTTGTAAGTAACGGATACATTTTATGAGACAGACGAACAACACAGGTAAGCAGGACTTTCTTTTTTTTGATAACTAATATAAGTTAGCAAAACATTTATACGGAACAAAAGTTAGGTTTAGTATACGGAACGTTTATGTTTTTGTCTTTTAAGGGAAGTGGGGTCTGATCAACTCTGCTGGGAAGCCATGAAATTAAATACTGTCTTGTTTTTAAATTCCCGATACAGTTTTTCATGGTAAACAACTGATGAGCCCTTAAATAATGTTAGAAGCAAACTAATATAATAACTGAAAACGTTAAATTGACTTACATGAGTGATTTTCCACTGAACGACTTGGGACTTAAGGGTTTTTTTTTAAATATAGTTTTAATGACTGAGGAACTTCTAAGACTATATATATATATATATATATATATATATATATATATATATATATATATATATATATATATATATATATATATATATCTATATTTAAAAAAAAATGATGTACAAAACGTTATTATTGCTATTTAAAGACCATTTATTTTAAACACGATGAAATTTAAAAAAATAAATAAACGAAGGGGCAGGCTGACCGGTTTCGAATCTATCTTAACACAGTTAAGCCGGGGTTGGGATTAAGAAAATGCTATGGCGATTATAGTGAGTGAAATGAAAAGAAAAAAACAACAAAAAAAAACAAATTGGATCAAATAGAAATAACATTTAGTCCGAGAAGGTTGCAGAGAACTTATGTAAATAGTTTCTAGAATCTTCATATGAAAGGGATCGTGTGAGAATGGAGAATAAGTCAACACTGACATTTGAGGCACAGAAACAGTTATTTATGAGATGTTCGGCGATAGAAGTACCATATGTATCATGCAAAACATCAGTTGGTAAATAATTTGCCTGACGGATATTTGTGGGCGTGTTGTTGGATCCGAATGTCCAATCTTTGCGACGTACTCCTAACGTAGTGCGAACTGCAACTACATTTAAATAAATAAATAATGGAATTATTATCGTGGGGGGAAGAACATCTTTTCAAATCGACGATATATATAGGGTGAGAAAGCAAAATTCACAATATTTTGAGGAGAGATTTGAAAGACATTGTATGACCAATTAGTTTATTGAAAATCATGAGAATTTATTTGCCTCAAGGAAATTCAAATAATACCAATTTTATTTATTCTATGTGCTTCTTCTTTCTCAATAACTGCCGTTGTACGCTTTCTGAAACTTGCACAAGTGTTCCTCAAATATACGGGAAACAACTTCTCCGATCCTCTTTTTATAGTATCCTTTAGAAAGTTGACATTAGTATGTGATGTTCTTTTAGTAGTAGGTACTAAAACGTCCGAATTACATAATGGAGAGGGTTTAGGTCTGGGCTAGAAGGCGGTCATAAACATAATTCCCAAAATTTGCTTACGGTTGATTTGTCGAAATCTTGTATTTTTCTAGCAATATTCGCCGGGTGTTATTCTGTGTCTTGTCTAGACGATCTGGCTAGTTTGTTTTAAGTTATGGCAATACCTCGTATCTCCGAGTCTTGTAGTAAGTATTTGAAAGTTTCATCGGCTTTTAAAGTTTTATAGGCATTTCTTTCCATCGGAAGTCACACCACTAAAAGTCATACATTGAGCAGAATGTGTTGTTCTGAATGTCCCCTTACCCGTTACTGTCGATTCTGCGATAAATCTGTCATTTCTACTGTTCAAAATTGCATCGACAGTGAAGAAGATTTTCATCTAAAAAGATTGTTACAATAAAGGACTTTTTCTTGAACCATGTCATAATTTTTTTTGTACATCTCTGATCTGTTTTCCTTCATAACTGTTGTCAACAAGTGTTTTGATGTTCGTGTGTAAGATTTTACCTTCAAATAATATTTACTAACATTTGTAATAATAGTCATTCTATTCTTAACATTATAAAGACCCCAACTATCTTTTGACATCTTCTTTGTTGTGACGTGTGCATTCAACAAACCACACACTTGTTGACGTTTGCCTTCCTGATTACTCATGAAGACAAATGTTTCTGAAAATGTAAAGATAATAGGGTTAGGAATGATTATGACATTAATATATGCTAGGGTTCAACACAATTGTCTGCCGGGGGAAAAAACAACTTAACGGTCATTATAAATTTTGCTTTCCCACCTATATATATATATATATATATATATATATATATATATATATATATATATATATATATATATATATATATATATGTATATAAATATTTCAATTGACCGATTACATTTTCATGATCTTCCATCGAAACTAATGTATAGTGTCAGTTGACTATAAATAATATATATATATATATATATATATATATATATATATATATATATATATATACTTGCACAAGTAATTAAGAACTTTGGTTATTTCTCTCATAACAGTAAATCACACAAAATATACAAATTGTTGTTGAGCCCCCCCCCCCCCACTCCATTAAATAATTCAATTCTGCCCAGTTCGAACCATAGTTACCAATCCTCACGGTTTTGTATTATCATCTACGTGACAAAGTCATTGCGTGAGTTGTTAGCAAACACACATACACTCATTATATATATTAATAAGTTATTTAAATACTATACATTACTGTGTCCTCTGGCGATACACAGGTTTCGTAAATCTAATCATATTGGATTAGGTAACATTCATGATTTCTCTTACCTCAGAAACTGTCATCCGTTCGAATAGAAATGTCTAAAAGACGAGTAAAAACAAGCCGGAATTGTTCCCAATTCCAAAATGAATAGATAGACGAAATATGGATATACCCAGCGGACACAGTAATATATAGTATTTAAATAAAATTATTAATATTAGCTCCTGTAAGAACTACATTATGTGTATATATGTGTATATATGTGTGTATATATATATATATATATATATATATATATATATATATATATATATATATATATATAAGTCAGTTCATATTATATTCCAATAACCATGGTTTTATTTTATTATTTTTATTTTTTCACATTTCCAAAAAACATAATATTTATGTGAGATATATTCATTACGGTCCGTTTCATTTGTCTTGTGCCAAACAACATGTATATGTCAATATCGTCTCTGCAACACTACAGAATCATCAGAAAAAAATCACAAAGAGTAAAAAGTTATTGGATTAAAGTGTCTTGAAAAAACCTACACTGTACAGGTGTTCATTTTTTGGGTGAAAACAAACAAAAACAAAGAAAAAGAGCAAACTCACACGTGGGGAAACCCACTAATACGCCATTTTGAAGTTTTCGTTCAAAGCTAGTACATCCCAAAAATTGTGCGAACAATTATAAATTTTAATTCAGTAATATTTCTTAAAATAGTTAATAAGTTCTATAATTTATTAATAAAAATTCTAATTCACTTGAGGATAATTTTTTTCTTACTAAAGTTACATCAATGTCTATTTAGGTCATTTGGATACGAAACTCATTTAAGTTCAACAGTTTAGAGCTAGTTTCATAATGTCAGCCGTCCATTTAAGCGACTATTAAAAGTGTTATACTTCGGTGTTTTTGTGGAAGATATATAATATTTATTAATAAATCGTTTCCATCAATAATAAGATAAGCTTAATTTCCCAGAATTCTTCACTTAAGTAGTACGTTTCTAATTAAATGCGAAACTACATGGGGGGGGGGAGATTTGTCCCTCACAACGAAGATATTTTAAAGTTACCTAGACATGATTCCAAAATACTGAAGGGAGCTATTAAATATTTATTTATTTATTTTATTTCTTAAAGTATTATTAGGATTCAAAAGAAGTTTTTACGGACATTTGTACTTAAAGTTAATCATGATTACGTTTTAAATCTAATTCGCATCATCATGTGAATACCGACAAGCACGAATGTCAATACTAGGTCCCACTTAAATTTCATGCTTATATTTAATATTAGGTCGTATGCATTCTATATATATATATATATATATATATATATATATATATATATATATTGATATGTGCTTGTGCGTGTGCGAGTGAATCGTAGTGATAAAAGAAAAACTGATAAAAGAAAGGAAAACAAAAACAAGAACCTGATGAGAAAACATAGTGAACATAGTAAAACCAAAATGAATATGAAATAGAATAAAATACAATTTACGAACGAGAGCTATAAAAAAAAAGTTCCATTCTGCGCCCATTCTCAGTCTAACGTGTTTCCTGTGTTCAGGGTGACAAAATGGCGCCTCTTAATGTGACGACCGCAGCTCATTTCACTTGTCACCCTCCGCGACGCATCAACACTGTCCACAAGATTGAATTAAATCGCAGTACTTTTAAAGAAATTAGTCGCCTGCATGATAGTAGCTCGTCAGTAAATAGTGCAGTATGGCATAATGCGCCGCTCTGTCGTCGACACATTCAGAGTCCATTAAGTAGTGTCTATAGCTGACGGGTCACTTGGTTCAGTCAAGCGTGGCGCATTAATACAGCGAGCGTTGCCAGTTGGTCGCGTGCTTGTTTGTCCTTTTAAGAGAGGCGAGCCGGGTTTATAAAGAAGTAGGAAAATAACACGTGAGAAAAGAAAAGAATACTAATTAGCATGGAGAAAGGTCGTAGAATAGAAAGAAAGAAAGAGCTAGAATCGAGAATAATGGAGAAAATAACTAAAATTCTAATCACATCTACGTACGCCATGGTGCACACTTGTACGAAGATGCTTGCCTGTTAGGTTTGTAAGAAAATTACGTCGGATAATTTTAATTAAAAAAAAGAACTCTAAGATAAATAGAGATACATAAGGAAGCGGACATAGTTATTATAGAGCTTAACAATTAGGGTGCCAACGCACAGTGAAGGAAAGAGAGACTGGGGAGAAATAAGGAAGTGGATAGACTGACAGCGGTAGGAGTAGATTTATAAGAAAAGAATGAAGGAGACGAAGCGAAGAGAACATTATGAAACGGAGAAGGAGGAGGAGGAGCGAAAGCAAATTTGTTTATGGTTATTCTAATAATTTTTAAAGAAGATTGTAGTTACGGCTATTATATATACTAGCAAATATATGCTCTCCCCGGTCGCATATTTTTGCTAGTTGGAAGCAGAACAGATACTACACTATCTCCACACCTCTCAAAAAAGGAGAAGATAATGCATGGGAAGATGTATCATGACAACAGAACAGATACTACACTACCTCCACACCATAAAAAGGAGGTACTGCCTGGGAGGATGGTATCATGACAGCAGAACATATACTACACTACCTCCACACCTCTCAAAAATATTATTATTATTATTATTATTATTATTATTATTATTATTATTATTATTATTATTATTATTATTATTATTTGTACTCACTAGGAGTTCTCACACAGATCATCATCAGTGATTGCTAACCAACAACAACGAGTGGTATTTCCTGGAGTCTGAGTGACAACAAGCCTCCCCGAGATTTCTATTTTCTTCACCTCTTTTGGATAACCACCGCAAATAACCTTGCGATATCGCAACAGCCACTTACCGTTTATTTCTCGCTGATAAGGATCATCATCATCATCATCATCATCATCATCATCATCATCATCATCATCATCATCATCATCATCATCATCATCATCATTATTTGTACTACCTAGGAGTTCTCACACAGATCATCGTCAGTGATTACTCACCGACAACAACCAGTGGAATTTCCTGGAGTCTGAGTGACAATAAGCCTCGCCAGAATTCCAGTATTTTAATCTCTTTTCGATAACCACCGCAAATAACCTTCCCGTATCGCAACAGCCTCTTGCCATTGCTTTCTCGCTGGTAAGAATTATTGGATTCTCTGCGATTTGGGTGGCACTAAGCCTCATCAAGGTCCCAGCATTCCCCGCACTCTTCTAGTGGAGGTCTAGTTTGTGCTGTCCCTTCTCGGTCTGCTCATCCTCCTCGACCCTCTACAAATATTTTGTCTAGTGTCAGCCTAGGCCGGCACCACTTTTTGGGGGGATTGGAGGTGAGGAAGGAAGGGGGAAAGGTTTGTAGCTTATGCGGGTTGGTTTCTGCATTCAAGGAATTTCCTTAAGATTGCAGCTGTTTTGATCATTGCCGTCCTTTGTATGGTTTAGATGGTCTCTTTGATTCCAATTTCTCCCAGTCTTTTTTACAGGCTTTTTGGGACGGTTCCTAGTGCTCCTGCGATTATTGGTATTATACTAACTTTCTTCATGCTCCATATTCCTTTCAGTTTTCTGCTAGTTCTGTGTATTTACTTGGTTTTTCTGTGTCTTTTATCTTCACTCTGTGTCTGCTGGAACGGCGAATGGTACGATTTTACAAGTTTTTTCTTTCTTGTCGATTATAATAACATCAGGTCTCCTTGCTTGCATGAGTTTATCTGTTTGTATATCTACACCCAAGATGAATTTGTGTTTTTCGTTTCAAGTACTGTTTCTAGTTTATGTTTGTACCATTTGTCTGCGTATTCAAAATTCAATTGTTTGCACAGTTCCCAGTGTATTGCTTTTACCACACAGTCATGTCTATTCATGTATTCTTTTGGGGCAACTTTGCTACATTCACTTATTATATGATTTACTGTTTGTGTCTTTTTGTCAACACAGTCTTTATTTACTGTTTTCCTGGGGGTTATCTATTTTAGCTTTAATGTAGTTTGTCCTAATCACATTGTTCGGTACAACCATCAGTAAATATTCCGTTTCTCTGTTCAAGTTTCCCTTTCTAAGCCATGTCCAGCTATTTTCGTTGGTTTCTTCTCTTGTGAGTCTTATAAAGCGTTCATGTAGTTGTTTTTCTTCACACTTCTCTTTTCTTGTCTGTTTGTGTCCTGTTTCGATGCTTCTTGCGTTGTTTGTTGGGACGGTGCCACTTTTTGCGGTGATCAGCCTTTCTGTATTCTGGTTTATGTATTTCTCCAGCTCTTTTTTAGTGTCGTCCACACAGTCTTCTATACTTATCAGTCCTCTTCCCCCTTCCTTTCTCTTCACGTAGTATGTCTGTATCGTCTTTTGTATGTAGTGCGTTGTGCATAGTTATTAATCTTCTAGTCCTCTGGTCACGGTGACTGAGTTCTACTTTAGTCCAGCTTATGAATGGTCCAGAGTATCTTATTAGTGATACTGCCCAGATATTTATTCTTTTTCTTAGGTTTCTGTCACATAATTTTGTTTCTAAGAGCTTTCTTGTTCTTCTCAGATATTCTTTTCCAATTTTCTCTTTCATTCCTGTTTATTTGATTGTGTCTGCTTCCAGAACTCCCAAATATTTATAGCTGTCTTGTTCGTCTAGCGCCCTCATCTGCTCCTGGTTGGGTAGTTCCATGTCCTCAGTCTCCAGTTTTCCTTTTTTAATCTCTAACAATGCACACTTTTCTATTCCGAATTCCATTTGAATGTCCTGACTGAAGATTCCGGTCGTATTTATCAGCATGTCCAGTTCCCTTTTGCCTTTTGCAAAGAGCTTCAGGTCGTCCATGTATAAGAGATCGTTTATTCTTTGTTCTCTGCTTGTGAATTTGTATCTGGCATCACATTTCCTTAGTATGTAGTTGAGCGGTATCATGGCTATGATAAACAGTAGTGGTGATCGGGAGTCCCCGTTGAAAATACCTCTCTGTATTTTTATCTCAGTCAGGTGTTGCATTCCGGCTGTCAGTTCTATTCTCCATGTTTCCATTGCTTTCTTAATAAGAGTATTAATCCTGTCGGGTATCTTGTATATTTATACACATTCAATTGTACATGTTTGAAGCATTCTGTTGTAAGCTGTTTTGCATTTAACCCATGCCATGAATATGTTGTTTTTTCTGCTTTTTACCTCCTTCAGGATCTTTTGATCGATGTATAGCAGACCATGTGTTCCTTCTTTTTCCTTTCCAGCATTCTTTTTGTTCTTCGGGGAGTAGTCCACAATTGTTTAGGGATTGGTAGATTTGTTCACTGAGTTGTGCCGTCAAGAATTTCCACATTGTTGATGAACAGGTTATTGGTCTGTAGTTGCTTGTGATCTTTCTTTTCTGGCATCTTTTTCATATTAATGTTGTCCTTTTTTTGGTCATCCACTCTGGTACGTCTGTTTTGTGGATACATCCTCTCAGTGTCTGCGCTAGCCTCTTATGTAGGGTCATAAATCTTTTAAACCAGTATGCCTGTATTCCATTGTAGCCGGATGCTTTCCAGTTGGCCATTTTCCTTCGGGATGTCTTAATCGTTTCTTAATTAATCTTTGTTTTTGTTCCTTCTCAAGTTCCAGTAGTTCATCTTTTATATTTTTCAGCCACTTGGCATTTTTGTTGTGTTATTAGGCTTTTCCCATATATTGCTCCAAAAGTGTTTTGTCTCTGTCGGGATCGATTGTTCTGTTTTTTCTCGTTCTCCGTTTACTTTGTTGTAAAACTGGCTTTCATTGTTGTCAAATGTCCTGATCTGTTTTTGCTCTTCAGATTTGTATCTATATCGTCTGAGTCTTCCTTTTGTTTCTGCTTTCTTTTGTTTTAATTCTTCATGTTTCTCATGCAGTCTTTTTTTTTGTGAACCAGATTTATACTCTTCTATCGTTTCCTATTCTCTTTCATCCTGTTTACGGTCTTAGCTTCTTTTCAAAGTTTGGTAATCTGAGTTTTCAGTCTGACTTTCAACCTAAGCTTTGTCGGTTCATTCTTTTGGCCAATCATTTTTTCTCATTTTAGTTTCATACTTACTGATTTTGTCCCCTGCAAATATCAAGTTGTTTAGGTTTGTGATAGTGTTTGTTGAGATGTACACGTGTATTTTGTTTACTTTCTCTGTTTCAACTTTTAACTTCTTCCAAGCTTCGTTCGTTAGGTATGGAAGTTTTGTTTTTTCCTCGGGCATGATTCGTTTGATGTTTTCCACTTCTATTTCTTCTTCGTGAGTGAGTTATGTGGTTTCATAATCTTTGTCGTCTTCATTTTCAGTGTTCCTCTTTTGTAAATCTTCCTCTTGGGTGTTTTAATCAGGTGGTGTTTCTTGATATATCACGACATTAATCTTTTGTTTGATTTCCGTTAATTCCATCTCCAAGAACCTCCCTCTCTTAAGTATCTGTCTTGCTATATCTGCTATCCTCTGTTCCATTATGTGGTATTCAGTAGTAATTCCCCATAGATCTTTCATTTGTTTTCGGTATCCTCTTTCTGTGGGGTAGCGGCTTTTGTTGTAGCATTCCATTACTTGTCTGTTCTCTTTTGTGGTCCGTTTCTTTCTATGGCTTTCTGGTTAGTTCTTTTCGTTTCTGCTTTCTTGTGTTTGGTCAGTATCCTTGTCATACCTGCAATTAGAGAGGTTACTTACCTGTATTTTGTCCGAGATCTTGCTTCTGAAATTAAAGGAGCAAACGTTCGCAGAATGGGGGCAGGTTCCCAGTGTGAGCCATCGAGCGAGTACTTGCCCATAATTACACTCAGATCTTCTTCTGAGTCCCCTAGCGTTTATTTCTATTCGGAGACATTTTTCATAGTTTGGTGTTTGTGACAACACCAGGCCCAGACTTAGTTTACCTGTGATCCTGTCACAGGGTTAGTGTTTATTTTATTTTCATGAAGGTCATTGTTCATTACCACACATACATGACATTTACGAAAAAAAAAGATATATATATATATATATATACATATAGTGTTACCTGATTACTTATTTCAAGGATAATCTTAAATAATAAAAAGACGATAGATTTCTTCTTCCGTGTTCTTCTTATGAATTCATGCCTGCTTATCAAATGCTTCTTACTCCGGTTTGGTCAGAATTGCATATGCCCATTTGCACTTACAAAATAAGAAACACTTATTCCCCAATCACGTGACTAATTAATTCTTTTTGTTTTTAATTTCTATTTTTTTTCAACACAAGAACACTCAGGAATATTCAACCCCTCTTTCACTGAAAGGCAAGTATCAGAAGTTAGAAATTATTAGTTAGCAATACAAATAAAAAATCACTATACCCTAATAAGATCTATTCTCTCGAGACGTTCGGGTTTCGAATGCCGTCTGCACTTATAAAATAATACATAACTTTTTTCCCCATCACGTGACCAATTAATTCCTTTTTTTAATTTCTAGTTTTTTCAATACAAGAACACTAGTTTTGTTGCTCTCTGTTGTTGTTATTGTTTTGTTATTGTTGATATTGTTGTTTCTTTATATATTGATGTAAAAGTTAACATTTCTAGGGCCAACTTCAAATTTTCTAAACAAAGTTGATTTACAATTGCGCACATGGCAATTACCGTTGACTGAACGGAACTGAATTAGCTACTATAAATGGTACAGGATTTCTGCATCCGGTTTACCATGTATGAATATTATACTAGTTGCCTTGTTAGGTGTTCACCTATGAAAACTAATTAAGAGGCTAATTAGAATAGTTTTAGTGATACAAAAAAGAAATATGTTTAAATAGAGTGAATTGAAGAAATCTCTCTCTCTCTTTCTCTCTCTCCCTGACAACTGGTTCAATATAGACAGAAAAAAAGTAAAAAAGCAAAAAATAATCAGCATCAGACTGACTGTTTAACTATAGTTTCAGTGCTGCCTTAGAACAGCAACTAATGAGTTTCCCGTCTATAGGACATATTCCCACGAGACTTCTTCCACACAGGTTACAACATGACCATCTTCAAATCCAATGGCAACAAATACTTGTAATAATCCGCCCTCACAAGTAATCAAATTTTGTTCATTCCATTCATCATTTTCAATCGACTCATAATATTCTTCATCATTAAACCGACACTCCATCCACCCCATTGACATTTGTCCTCGAGTCACTTTTAGCTTTGATTAGTGGTGACTCATTAGTAAATGAGTAGGTATGTATTTTAGATGAAAATGATTTTAAAAATTACAAATTGCTTTTCTCAAAAGTTTGTCAGTGTCCATATCATCGTCTTAAATACAAAGTGTATCTCTTTCTTCTTTTATATAACCTCGTTTACTGAATCAGAGTTGCATGGATGCACTATTTTACTTGCAAAAACTATTAATGAATAACATTAAAATATACTTTACAATTTTACGAAGTGGTGAAACAGTTAAAATAAATTGAACTGAAATTAAGGGCGTTGTGTCTTTAGAACAGATAACCACATTTATAAAAAACATTTATCTTATACTAGCAGGAAGACCCGATGTTGCTCGGGATTAAATGAGATTATTCATTACTATGTACGTTTTCGCTATGCTCATAACACCATATTACTTTTTTTGTTTTACTTTCTCTCTCCTCCTGTATCGCCCCCTGATATAGTCGAAAGAAACTGAAACGTTAGGAAACTCTCTGAATCTGTGTCTTATACATATGGTTTAAATTTCATTAAAATCGGAAAATACGTATTTGAAGGTGTTCTGCCCCGATGGGGCACTTAGAGGTAGAGGCACTTACATAATCGTCACATAGAGAGTAACGTCGAGATTTAGGACCACTTCCATTTTATTCTCCAGAAAATAGTATGCATATAATTTTAAAATAATGAAAATAGGATATATCTGAAGTTTTAACGGGTTATGCCCTAATAGCCTCCATTAAGCATGCACTTCTCTGGTTCATTTTACATGAGAATACGCTTTCGGATTTCATGTAGATTCTTTAACATTTCTTCCTATAGGGAATACCCAAACATCATACACACATCCATTGAGTTTTATATATATATATAGATAAGCGAGTATATTATGTATGTCTGAAAAATACCAGGACTAGAAATGTTGTTCGCTGTCTGAGCTAAGGACGATAAGCGAATTTTGTTGTTATCTAATCTAATATCTTGGCAGTATATCACTATAATGTTAGCTTTCTGCAACCATTACATTTTTCGCCATGCTTTATACCCCCTTTTCTGCGGGTCGTTAAGCTATGAGTACTGAGGAAGGAACGAGTCACACTGAGAAACGAATAAAAATAACAGCACCGTACAGTAAAACAAAAAACCTATTCAGCTGATGTTGCCTCGTGTGATTTTTATCCACCCAAGATCAAAGAGGGTCTTAAACGGGTCCCGTTTTGAGGACTTAGAGGTCATCCAGATGGCTATAAGTAGTGCTATCCCAGAAAAAAGCGCGACAGAAAAGCATGTGAAAATGCATTTTTCTTGAAGGGAACTATTCGGAGAAACCATGTATTTGGTTGTTTGGACTTGAAATGAATTGGAAGTGACTAAGGAAACACATAATATAAAAAACAGTAAGACAAATCACCGCCACCCAAACAAGGAGAACAATATGGAAAACAGCGAGATAGGAAGAGAAGCAACAACATGAACTATTTATTCGTACTAAATAATTGAGCATGAGAACAAATAAGATATAGCTGCCAGAAAGACTCTTGGATAAAGAAAGTAAATTGCTGCTCACATCCGCACAACAACATACGATTAGATCAAATTACAAAAAAATTAGACTAGGTGCAGAAAAAAAGTAAATGTAGATTCTGTGGACAAAGAGACGAAACGGTAAACTACATCGTAAGTGAAAGCTGAAAGCTGGTTCGGAAGAAATATAAAATCAAACATGACTGTGTATGCAATGTAATCTACTTGTAATTGTTGAAACGAATACACTATGAACACACATAGAAATCGTACAGATACTGACTGAATCCAGTATTTAAAAAAGACAACGCCATTGAGTATTGAAATACAAACTAATGAATTCACCCCAACAAGAATAGCAAGATCATAGTCAACATGAATGAAAAATGTCTAATAGTAGATTTCGCCGTTCTCAGGGTGAAGCTGAAAGAACTATGTAAAATGAAAAACAACGATGATACCAATGTTTGCAGGAGCGCTTGAAATAGTCCCGAAATACCTAGAAAAACGACTATGGACAATTGGAACTATTTCCCACGATACAAATGACGGCACTGATTAACAGTTAGCATAGTAAAAAAATCACAGTTTGCGGAAATAAACCTACATAACCAGGTAACACTGACCAACACGGGTATGCTAAAATAGAATGGCACTTCGTTAACACAACTAGCAATAAAGATTGAATATAATAAGTCGAAACCAAGGAGACTGATACTGCCTGTGTTGATATATAATAAAAATCCTGATGAGACACATGTATGTTGATATAAGATTGAAACATAAAACTAGAAGTATAGATGGGAATATTAAGACGAACCATGAGGAGACATGACGACTTCAGTAAATATATAAGAAACATATTCTAATAAGACTTCACTCTCGAAATAAAAACAAACATAGGGAAGCTAACACTAGCTAGTATCAGAAAATCGTGGAAAGTGGTCGTGGTAGAGAAAAAAGAAAGTCCGAGGAAAGATAACACCGTCTAAATGTCGACTGGAATATTACGGATGACATATGGATTTAGAATATGCTCATTGTTACTCAAATTTCGAAAAAAAAACACCTAAAGCTTTCAGCGAGAAAACGGTAAATGGTAAACTGTTAGTGCGAGAACTCAAAGTAAATAGCTTAGTCGGAATAAGGTCTGCCATCGACTTTGATTCCTAGGATTAAAAAATAAGATGAAAAAAACGAATTTGACTTCTAGCGTATATGTTATCATTGTGCCTTTTCCGTGTCGACATAGGATTTCTCTAGCATGTTTTTGAAGGCTTGTGCTAATTTTATGGTTTCTAACCCGATTTCTCTGGTGAGGCTTTTTTCAGTCTTAAAAAAACGTGTGCGAATAGTCTTTGTTTAAATGTTCATTCTCTTACCCATATGTAGTGTTTTACTGAGTTTTACGTTAGAATTGTAGCTTTGTCTATGACATTTGCCTGTGGGCACGGTTCTAGTAATGGGAAATACATTTTTCCACAATAGCAGGTTGGTTTATATTCTGTGAGTATTTTGGTGTGATTTTATGTGATGCCTTGTGATACTTTGTTGCATGCTTTGTACGCATTTGTACTTGATTATTTTTTATAAAAATTGAGAAAAGTTTTTTGGATTTGAGTAAGTCCTCTTCCACTAGCTTGAAGAACTGCTTGCCGATACTGATGCTGGTGGTTTAAACCAGATCACCTTTCTTGTTCTGTTTTTTAGTTATGTTCTGGTAGTGTATGCACTAGTGTTTGCTAATGTCATCTAACTTTTAATGTGTTGGGTAGGGTTCACAATAGCTCTTCAGAGAGTGTATAACATGGATTTTAGATCTGACATGATATGATGTAAACAAATATTAGATAATCGGGATCATAAACAATAAGGCAGTAGGTCCGGGAGAGATGGAGTCTAGCAGAGATACAATGAGGACGCACTGGGTCAGACCTTACGCAAAAGTCCGGGTACTGTTTAATTGTCTGACGAAAAAAACTGAGCGAAAAATAACAGTCACTATTTTTTAAACGAAACTGTTGTCTTTGTCTCATTTCTTCAAGGAAAATAACTCTGCAATTGCATAAAACGAAAGTATGACTCGACTTATATTCCTCACAAGACCAAAGTGTCTTATAATTCATGACAATTAAAATTCGATCCTGATAATTAATGGGGTTGTTTAATGAGGTGTTTATGCATATGGGGTGTATCGTTTTATTGTCCGGAGGTTTGAAATGTGCCATTCTTCTGTGTTACGTCTTAAAAGTCTCCATGTTTTAAGCGAGATTATATTTATTTTAAGAATCCAATGTTTTTGAGTGCTCTTATTATTAATGTTCTGTATATGATTATTTTAGGCCATTAAGTTCTTTCATTATTCAATCACTTCCTTTGTAGAGCTATGTGAATTGTATATTATTCTACCTAAGAGTAGGAAATGAGTATAGGTACAAGTTCGCTGAATTGACACTACATCAGAGGCTCCTATGGTAACGTCGAAACGGCTGTCGTGTATGTTCATCTAAGCGGTGTTGTTGTGGAAGAGCAATAACTTAATTTACAGTAATTGATAAATCATGTGTTATTGTTTGTTACTTGTACTTATTGTGCCACTAGTTAAATGAACCTGTTAAGTTTTCTTAACAATATAGATGCTAAGAATCTTTGATATTGAATAGGATTAAGGCGGTTTTGTCTATCTTTGAACGGCCTTCCATCGGTTAAGTTCTCGTATTTTTAAAAGTTTAGAGTTAATATTTTTCTGTTTTTACATCATTCGTTTTTAAAGTGGACGTATTAGTCGGCCGTGTCCCGGCGTTGCCCGGGTGAGATTTAAAATTATAATTATTGGAAAAAAATAAATATTAGTGTATCGATTATGAAAAAAATAAGTAAAGAGCTCATTTCACTGTAAGTAATTTTAGTTAGTTAAATAGGACTTAACCATGTTTTGGCGATATAAAAAATGATTTAATTTAATAAAACGAAACATTGGAGTATCAATTGAGGAAAAGGAAAATCAGAAAAGAACCCATTTCATTGTATGTAATTTAAGTGATTAAAATATAATTTAGTTATGCTTTAGCGTTGTCCAGGGAAAATATGAAATAATGATTTAATTTCATGAAAAGAAATACTAGAGTATCAATTCAGAAAAAAATCTGAAAGAATCCATTTCGTTATAAGTAAGTAAGGTGATCAAATAGAATTTAGGCATGTTTTTATATGGAGATAAAAGTATAATTGTTCTCAGAATCAATTTTTACACGAACTCAAACAGCTCATAACATCTATTGAATAGTAATTGTTTTAACACAAATAGATCACAAAAAGATGGGTTTAGCAAAAACTGTTTCATTATTTGCGTTTTGTCATGTTTATTTACAATTTCGACAGCTGTTTTGTTCCCTGTTGCCCCGAAGTATAACACAAATAGGTCACTAATGCATAGGTAAAGCAAAACATTGTGTTTAGCTAATATCTCAAGTGTATTTCCTTTAAAATATGTTGGTACTGATAGGTTGTTTTATGGAATTTGCGGATAAAATTGTATTAATGCGGATTAGTTAGCAAATAATTTTTTGATTTTTGCGTTTTTATCGACATTTATTGTGAAAATATCCGGAATTATGAGTAAAGATTGACGTTTGTCAGTAAAAAAAACCTCTTCACCCTACCACTAGCTGTAAGTTCTGGTGGAAACCACTCTCTTTTTTCTCGGTTCGTTGTGAAGTTGTTTTTTGTCACACGGACTTAGAGCTAGCAATATGTTTACGAGAGATAGTTTGATAAGAAACAGATAATAAAAGCAAACATTGTCTGCCTGAGGTAAAAACGCAAATAGGTCAAACATTTATAGTTAAAGAAAAAGTTGGTTTTGACTATAATCTCAAGTTAATTTCATTTAAAAAGTTAAAGTGGATTTTATCTAGTAATACATTTTGAATAATCATGGATATTGTCCCACTCCTATGAAAAGAAAATAAGAAAAGGCCTTCGTCGCCATGGTAGAAGTAGAAGTGTTTATTTTTGTTTGTGATCTCAAATAGCATTCGATTATCCGAAAACAGAAAATTAGGTATGACGCTGAAATAGTGTAATCGAACGCAAATGAAGATATGATAACTTAGAAGACAAAAGTAAGTAACCGAATGTACTCGGCTGGAACCGTGGAAGATAGGATTAAGTGTAATAGAAATATTACTAAAAGGCAAAGGTGTCGTCTGTTGTAAAATATAAGAAAACGAATGGTAATAGAAAAAAGAAAGACAAAGGAAATAAATATGTAGCCGTCATGCTCGAACTACCCATTTTTATGTTTCTGTTCCTTAATCGTATTCTTGTATTCTAGAATAGGAAAGTATATATGACGGGGAAATGTGCAAATGGAGATATACAAACACAAACCTAAGTAACCGAATGTACCCGGCGGGACCCAAAGAAAAAAGGTTATGTTGTTCCAAAAATTCTGAGTAGAAAAGATAGGAAAAAAGTAAAAAAGATATATGCGAACAGTAACGAATAAATAATGCGGGCGGTAACGAAGAATCAGGTCATTCACTAATATAGTACAATTCTGGAATGTATTAAAAATATCTGGAGTAGCTAATCAAATCTCAGCAAAAGCAGAAGAGAGCGACCCGTAATTACGTCGAAAAAATATAGCAGAACAAGTCAATAGTAAGTCAGAAAAAATGAAATAATTAAGGCGGTATCAAGAAAAGGTATCTTATGAATATTATTTCCAGGTGTAAGGTGGAGGTGGTGATGGTGGTGGTGGCGGTAGTTTATTTTTGCGTGAGAGTAAAAATTAATCCGACTTCCTGTATGTATGACTATTTAGGAGAATTAGGCGAGTCGAAAAAAAATGTAGAAATTACTCAAGACGAACGAAACGAGCGCATCTTTTCCGAAAACACACATAAAAAATTGGGCTAAAGCGTGAGCATAGCCGAATTCTATATACAGCTTGTGTTTACAAAGCTATAATTAATGTCTTAATGTAAACGGAAAAAGAAATTTATTTTATATTTTTATATATTTATTTATTTTTATATAAATCGTTCTAGACAAGGCATGAAGCCACTTGATACAAGGAGATAAAAATAATAAATTAAAAATACTACTTCAAGGCCAAAGATTAAACAAAATATAATTGTTAGATGGATAGATTCCGACCCTAAAAACAGCAATTCTTCCCCCTTTGTAAGAAACATCGCTCATGGAATGTGAAGACTAAATGACAAAATAAGGGAATCGATAGTTACGAGGCTACAAGAAGTAAGATACATTATCATATAAATTAGCTGCTTGATAAATAGACATGACTTCAAAAATCATATATGGACATATATAGTATAATGCTGTGCTTGTGTACAGAAAAATGACAAGAGAGATTAATTACACACATAAGATCATGATATTTTATTACAAATAACACCGTTCATAAAATAGCTGATGGTTTTAAACAGCGGTTACCATTGACTAAAAATGACTCTACACGGTAGGCATAAGACTAGGATTTACAGGGTTTCCGTGAAACCGCAGGTATCAATGTTCGATAGAATTAATGTATGCTTACCACACACACACACACATATATATATATATATATATATATATATATATATATATATATATATATATATATATATATATATAAAGAAAATATTAAGTTTAAGAAATAAAATACTTGATATATTTCCAGGAAATCACATAATAAATAATTTATTTATTAATAAATCAGATCTTATGAATCACCATGAAATATAAAATACAGCAGATAAAAATGAGCTTAATGGTTAACATCTTATGTCCAGCAAAGCCTTCATGTTATAATTCAGTAGATTACAAAATTTATAACATAAGTAATATTTTAAATAGAACTGATTGCAAATATATGCATGGAACATACTCAGAATTGTTATTGATGAAGTGTATATGCTAATGAGGAAAATCGTGAAAGTTTATCAAGTTTTACTCTAATGTAATAGTGATACTAGACTGATTTTTGAAACGCGCGTACATATGGATAAACATTGTTAAATGTTGATGTTTGGAGCATAATTATAATATTTTAAATATTAATTATGAGATAAATTATGTAATCTACTTAATCATATATATATATATATATATATATATATATATATATATATATGTGTATGTGTGTGTATATATATAATAAGATGCATTTATCTTTACTGTAATTTCACGGTATCATCGATCATCAGAAATGTCTTTTACTGGCATTAATTGGAAAACATATATTTAAAATACTTTAAAAATGGGTATATTTATATAATTTATGTTACATTTGAATTGTTGAAAAAAGTTTGAATCTCTCTATCTGCTATCTACTACGTCAATCTCGTTCTCATACGTTCACTCTCCTACCTTTCTCATTATATATATATATATATATATATATATATATATATATATATATATATATATATATATTAATATATATATATATATATATATATATATATATATATATATATATATATATATATATATATATAAGCGTTTATTAATTGAATGTGAACAGGTGAAAAAGTTTTGAAATTTGGAAGGGTAATTAAAAATGGGCTACTTTAAATGACTATTTTAGATAACAAAAAAAGAGTAAAAATTGATTAGAAATTTGCCGGTTTGTAACATTCCATTTTAATAATTAATCAAAAAACCTAATGTCTTCCATCATTCAGCACAATCAATCTAATTGATGTCCCCTTTTTTTCGCAGGCGTTCTTTTACCTGTCTACCCCGCTCTCTCTTCCATACACATACGTACATACATAGTAATATATATATATATATATATATATATATATATATATATATATATATATATATATATATATATATATATATATATTAAGCATGATAATTTGTAAATGACAACGTATGAAATATGTAAATGCATAATTTTATGGACCAATATATAATTATGCATGCCCATCAATAAAACTTTAGCATATTTTATCCCTTCATTTTCATCAAATAAGCATTCATACATATTATAATACTTACAGAAAATACGTTATAGTCGATATATATATATATATATATATATATATATATATATATATATATATAATATTAATAAATAAATATTAAATTATGTTTAACACACACAGGCGCTAGCGTTTCCAGCTTATTGCTCTCATCGGCAATGGAAAATAACAGTTTCAGACGGCAAGAACCCGGTTCACAGACTCAGCCTAGAATCTTCAGTAGTCGCCCTATCCTCGCGGCCACCGGGAACGTGATTAAGGGAAATTAAGATCGATATGTAACTAGAAGTGGGCACAGCCAGAAGCCTAATCGAGAGAGTTCGACGGAACTTTGCATTAAAGCGTTTTTGATTGTCTATTGTTACCAACAGTGCTATACTTTAATTTCTTAAAGGATTTTATTATCATATTTATAAATAAATATTAAATTATTTATAACATACAGACGCTTACGCTTCAAGCTTATAACAATTTCAGACGAAGGCGCGAATCCGGTTCACAAAGTCAGCTTAGAATCTGCAAGCAGTTGCCCTAATGTATATATATATATATATATATATATATATATATATATATATATATATATATATATATATATATATATATATACATTTATTTCTGTTAACACACAGGTTCATGTATTGGCTCAATAGTGTACGAATAGAGCTCTTAATTTCACTTAATGTAAAATGTATTTAGTCGATCAAGCAAGATCGCATATGATATCGAATAATATGTTATTAGAAAAGCACATTCTTATTAAAATGTAATTCATGTTTAGGCGAAGCATTTGCTACAATGAAAAATAACGCTGTTATTTGTAATAACAACTTGGTAATGATAGCTAACTGCTTATTTAAAAGAAACATGTTTAGATCAGCAATTGTAAATGAGTTAAACAGCTAAATAAATGCATTCTACCATGAATTCGCATCTTTCAGTACCGTAATCGCAGTTAATTTAATACAAGGCCATTAACTATAATATAAATATTAGATTACTACAATATGTAATACTATAATATCAATTAGCAAAGTTTAGATGTGTTCGATATAGAACTGTAGCAAAACGATGAGAGATAAGGCATATAGCTTTAGCTTTAACATTCTTTTTCACTAGTACTCGATTTTAATTTCAGAATCATTAGGCGAAAACTATAGGTAATGTCGCTACGTCAATAACCGTTGTACATTATAAAACGAAACTGGATTCTGTGTATTGACCGCGATCCCGTCATTTTCGACCTTTACACTTGATCTAGTGTTAGTGCTGGGGTTACTGAAAGGCATGTCTTTATTTATTCATTTTACTTATTAATGGGTCACTGCTTATAAAGGCCTGGGGGCCACTCGAGAATAATGGTTAAAAAGACTGTTGGTTGGACAATGATCGCCGTAACGAGAGGGTTGGAATCACTGGTTATAATGGACAAAAATCACTTAATACGACTTGATTTTCTAAGAGGACGGCTCGACAGGTATTTGTTTAAGTTAGACTTGAAGACGATCATAATACAGTCGGTTGAGAAGCAGAATCGTGGAATTGCGTTCAACAGATGAGATGTCTAAGGAAAAAAACTTTATTCCTGAAAGTTCCGCTCGTTTGCACTTGGTACAGAGAAAAATAGAAAAGTTATTTTCTGTTGTATTAATCAGACGAGTTCTCGTTGGGAATGTTTTACTGGAGGGCCAAATATTGGAGCTCAGTTGATCACCTACCGTGAAGATGGCGATACAGTAACGAGAGGCGAGGCGAGCACCATTTCTGCTGTGTGAAAGATACCCCTCGTCATATTTATATTACAGAATAATCGTAAACATTTTTATTTTGAAAATCCGGAAAATGACCGTATATGACTTATCATGATAACTAAATCAGTCTGACAGTCCACCCTCCCAGACTTTACCTAATCTCCGAGAAAGGGTTAGTTTAATGCTAATCGCTTGAGGCACCCATACGAGGAATTCCGACGTGGTTGTAGGCCAGAAAGCGCTTATCCTAGTGCGAGTGCTTCTCAAAACTATAGGCTATTGAAACACATATGTATCAACATTCTTTATTATAAACATCTAATAGTACAATTTTTGTAATACTGCACTGTTTTTCTCAACTTATGAAAAAGATAAACACTATATATTTAATATGTTGAAAAATGACACCAAAAATATAAAAGCCACGGGACAAAATAGAAAAACCTGAACGTCATGATTGGCAGGGATTACTTTGATAACATACATGATGGACCTGGTCGGAATTCTTTTTTTTTTTTAGGTAACAGTATACAACAGACCAAATACAGGTAAATAAATATGATCAGCACAAACAAAAAAATCACAGAATAAGAAATGGGTAACAAAGGAAATGAAACTAGTTTTCGAGTGCTATTAAACAGCACCCAACACAACACAAATAGGTCTTCTTAGAAATATAGAACATAATCCCGACATTATGTCATCGATTTTACAAATATCCGCTGCCGATGTTTGCGTTCGCTTGAATATATACTGAATTACCCCCCCCCCTAGTTTTTTTTACGGGGAATAATATTTATTTATACATATATTCTTCTTTATTTCACTGAACCGAAGCCGATTACGCGTGATATTTCTCCGACCACGAAAAACATAAACGTTTCGTGTGAATTAGCCGACGTTAAACAATAAACAAAAATAATAATAGAACGGGTTTGGGGATGAAGCAAAGATTGGCGACGCTCGCTCTACAGGGGCGACCATAACTAAATAAACCGGTTTCCCGCGCATTACCGTCGGGGGATGAACGCTCCTTCGGCTGACCTGATGTTGGTTTGATACTTTATTCCATTAGACTTAGCGGTCCAACTTGCATGCATCCCTCCATAAAATATCGCTGCTTTTAATAATCTTAACGTCTTCATCAATTATTCCTTTTTTGCATTATACCGGAAGTTCGTTAATGAGGAACGTTTTCTTAATGAAAAGGAGGAAAAGGTGAATTTTGTTTAAAGAATGGAAAAAAAAACGACAGAATATAAGAGAGAAAGGGTGGGAAGAATGAGAAGAATAGATAAAGAGAGAGAGCAAGCATTCTTCTATCAGTGGGCATTGCTCAATGCTATAGGGTTATAAGATTCCTAATGGCCTGGAGTAATCACGTAAATCCACCTTAAGCTTGACCTTGTGTAACCTCTGGTACTCGCGGAAAGAAGAACATGCAAGCAAAATAACAGAGATAAACAGAGATAGAGAGAGAGAGAGAGAGAGAGACAGAGACAGAGACAGAGACAGAGACAGAGACAGAGAGAGGGAGGAAAGTATATATATATATATATATATATATATATATATATATATATATATATATATATATATATAATAGAAATTTTATTTATTTATCCACATACATATATGTTTTGTCTTAATAAGACTCATCAGTGTAACTAGATAAAGGTCTACCACCGGTCGCCGGACTAAAACCAACTTGAACTTCAATCCAATATCTCTTCCTTCCTCAGCCACTGAGATAACCTCACAAAATAGAAAGGAGATATACCTATTTAATATTCTATAAAATGTTCATATTTCCTGGTAAGGGAAGCGAACGACGCAATATTACTTTACTTCAAAAGCTTTTCATATTTCAGTGCAGCGTGCCTTACCTGTAAAGGAAGCAGTTAAATATTTTTCTAATTGATAAGACTTATCAGTGTGGCTAGAAAATGCTATACCATCGCTGGGTTCGTAGGCCAGACTAAAGTCACCTTTGACTGCCATCCAACTACTGTGCCCACTTCTTTCTATATATTTAGATATATATGGAGAGAGAGGATAGATGGTGGGAGAGAAAGAGAATGATAATAAACGTACTATTGAGCACCAAACAGTCACAATCTTTGCAATACGGTGCCCCCCCCTTTCACGTATTATGATAAATGCACGATAGGGCAAAATGCGCGAAATTGAAATCATTTATTTATTTAATTATTTAAATATATTTAGACACAATTAAACGCATTTTAAACAGTAATATAATATCCACACATCCAACATATTTTGTAAATAAAATCTTTTTAAGACAAATTGAAGATCATCTAAGTAAAATCAAGCCACAGAGTGAATGTGGTATTTTGGTGAGAGTGTCTAATGTAAGGTAAAGCCCAAGGGTTTTTGACAAAATTGGATGACCATCGACCCCCTATTTTCCTCCAAAACGATACGGGCTTAAAGCAAATAATGAACTTCATGATTATTGTTTTTGGTTTAAAAATACATTGTTGTGAATGTATATTTTTGGCCAAAATAAAATCACATCAACACATCCTACACATTGTATTCCATTAGATATTTAAATGGAAAATTAAATTGTCATCGAAATTGAAACAAAAAAACGCTATCTGTAGAGTTTTCTTTAAAAAAATTCCCCAAAAGTAATAAAGTATTTGATTTTTTAATCACTTACTAAAATTTGTATTGCCTTTATATTGTTTAAAAACTATATTTCTTTATCGTTATTATTACAAAAATGTATAAGATATCAATATAATCCCGAAAACTGAAGCAAAATAATTCTATGTATTATTTGGATTATTTTGACTACTTTTCGCATCCGCAAGGATCCGTGACGTAACGGATATAAGTGCTAAGTAATAATCAGATCTAAATGACAGCCTTCGGGAGGTTGAAGGTTAAATCCGCAATGCGAGCTATACTAAGAATACACTTACGAATTACTTAAAATTTCTACTCAATCATGGTTGACGAAACGAGAGCAGGCTATGGATTAGATAAATGGTTCCGTTCGAAATTCTGTACATATATCCGAGTTCGGCAAGTTGCACCTGAAGAAGTTCAGAAGTTACATCGACCAAAACGTTGTGTGAATAACAGCCAAGATGACAACAGTAATACAAATTAGCATGCCTGATCTAACAAATTCTGAAACGAAATAGTTATACCTTGTTATATATATGTAGTCGTCATCGTTCGTCCGATCTCCGTTAGAGATGCGTCCTTGTATCACTGTAATTGACAGACACGGATACTAGCAACAAAGATATATTTTCAAGAGCTGTTGAGGGTGCGCATATCACGGCAACACATCTACGCAACAGTAGAACAGAATACGGCGACAACGGGAAACATGAGACAATCGGCACTTTTATACAGCTGCAAGGAGCGAGTGGAACTTCAGTTCTTTGAAGGAGTGCCTATCGGGCTCCGTCGTACGCACGAATATGGTAACATCATGAAGTGCGATGGACGACCAAGAAGAAAGAAGATATGTATGTATTTGTTTGTTAAACGAACTGAACTTTTTCATAAAACTCACGAAGATCGTGCCTCATGATTGTTTGGTCTACATACAATTCTCTTAGTGGCTAACAGCTCTTTGTTAACCTGTATGATTGCAGGTTTTTACCCTCGATACCAAGAACAGCAAGCTCCAGCGGTTGCATACAAATTCAAGGGAAGTTCTGTCCAGACACACAAGAGAATTGTGCAGAAGCAACGTTTCCACTTTCACATTGATTTACGGTTTAAAGACTGACACATCTTTATTTGATACACGCAGAAGCAGAGATGACCAGAAGACGGCGGATCCTGATATCAACTTTTCCTGGACTTTCGCCAGAGACGTGTTAGCCGTGTTTAGCTCTAATGCCGTTTGGTGTTAAACATGTTCACCATAGGTGGCCGGGCCAGGAAGCTAAGTTCTAGACGGAATAGCTTTGACTGCAACACGTTACCACAGCCGCTACCACGATGAAGAAAGGGTGAACCTTTAAGGAAAATATTAATGTATGAATGTACGTGCGCCCCTACGAATGCTATCCGGCTATTCGCTACGAAGCTCTTCATACGTAGAGCATCCATGGGAATTTAATTTGTAATGAAGTCAAATAGCTTCAATGCGAAATACTTAATGAATAGAAATGAATCTTTAATCGCAAACGAGGCAAAGTGAAACTTTCATGAAAAATCGCCTTCTCTTTTTAAAAATTATGTTTCATTTTTACTTTAATTAGTTGATTCTTTCATATATTTATGGCGAGTGATAACCGCCGGTGGGTGGTCGATGGCACAGGGATAGAGAAACCGACGTTTGCCAGAAACCCTGAACATTGATGTATTGGATTACAAAAAACAACAACAACAAAAGAAGCTAAATATAATTGCACATCGGAAAATGATTTGATTTCTCAAATAATTACGCTTACACTCACTAGCAAATATATGCGCTTCTCGGATACAAATATTAAAATAATAATCTCTATTTATATAGGAAGGTATGTGTATATCTCTATTTATATAAATGTAGGCATTTGTATAGCTCTATTTATATGAAGTTAGGTATATATATATATATATATATATATATATATATGCGCACGATTAACTTCTAAATAAATTAACCATTCATTATACATTTTGTAACACAACTGCTAGGTGTAAGGGTGGGCAATGCGGACTATATTTAGTTGAATTAAGTTTATGATGAATGTTGGTCAAAATCTGAATAAGGATAGTAGTAATAATGTTTAGTAGTAGTGTATATTAATATTAATCTTCGTAAAGGGGAAATAAACTTGATGCAACACTGTCCTGTGCTAGGAATTCATTTTACTAGTTCTGAGACAGGTATTCGTCTGGTAACCCATCTAAACAAAATGGGTAAGCTAGCAACTTGTCTTGACTTAATCATTTGTCATGTATATATATATATATATATATATATATATATATATATATATATATATATTATTGACATTATATATATATATATATATATATATAAATATATATATATATTATTGACATCATATAAATATGTATATTATTGACATTAAATATGCCGTAATATCTTTTTAAATCTTTTTAAATTCTTTTAAGTTGCATAAGTATACGTTTTTGAATTTTTAAATTAAATCTTATTTTATTTTTATTTGTTTATCTATCTGTTTATATTATTAAATTTTAAGTTATTTAATTGGGGGAGGGTCTAGATTTTTAAATATTTAAACTTTTTTAAGCTTTAAATTATTAAATTCTAAATGTGTTAAAAACTTCTTAATTATTAATTTCATAAATCTTCTAAATTATATGAGAGGGCTAGATGTGCGAATTTGGTTGGTATCAAATAGTATGTTTGGAGGGGGGCATATCGAGACTCTGACCTAAATTTAAAGATCCGTCTATGTGATCCAGACGTTTAATATTCGAATATATACATAACTGATTTGACCAAGACATATTACATCCGGTATACATATAACTGAATCTACACATCTGTCATTATGCGTGGGCGTCTTCCTTGTTAACCAATGACATGTAACATCCGTTTGTTCGCGCGCGTTTTGAATTTATTTTGATTCGAGCTGTTATCTCACTCAGGAGAAGTGTTCGTTTTCGGATTTCTTACGCTGTCTACTGGGATCGCAAGAGTTTGATTGTCTTTGAATGTAATCTTCTTTCTTTCTATCGGACCTGGAAGAAAATAATGGCCGAATACAATACGCCAGTTTCATTTTATTCGAATTGTATTTTATTTGAATTGCATTTTTTTGGTTTGCGTTATTCCTATCAGCTATTGGAGACTCTGAATTTGGACATTATAATATTCAAAACCAAGTGAGTCTTCTGAACTTTTTATATTATTTGTCTTCTATATCGTTTTTTTAGCAATTTATTAATTTGCATACACCTTGAATACAATTTTCACTATTATCTACTACATCGACAGTAAATGCACTTCCAGCCTGGATAACTTTTGTTCGCTTTTTTCGCTCTTGGACTACCATTCACCATTTGGATTATTCTTTAATCAACACCTTGGATGTCTTGCCTGGAGCTATTTTAGACTTGTTGACTTGGATGATTTGTATAGTTTCACTAAATAGTATGTTTTGGGCCGATATATTTGATGTTGTATACACATTAATGTATTTTTCTATATATATTTTTTAATGTATTTTTCAAAGTTTAATTTGTATTACCTGCAGAAATATCATTGCAGTAATGGTTCTCTGAGAACATTTTCTTTGAAAACTCATGAGTTAAGGACTTTAAAGAACTTTGACTGAACTTTGAATTGTAATAAAATTTGATTCGTACCTAATTTTATTCTTTCACTTTATCTATTGCTATTATGCTCTATCCAGTATATTGAGCTTTATTCTTATCCGGATGTCCACTAATTGAAGATTTTAGTTGCCTCTTATATCTTTTGTTGTATTAACCTTATATATATATATATATATATATATAATTAACTTGTTACAAATATCCAGGGGGTATGAATCCGAAGGAAGTTGATACCGGGTTTATATATATATATATGAGAGAGATACTAGCAGCCATTAACGTATATAGATTGATACTAAAAGGACGCAAACAATCAACATATTGTGCGAATAATAATATGTATATATTGTGAGAATAATAATGTATATAATAAAATGAATGATGGGAATAAAAATTGGAAGAAGAATAATATTCATATTGATTGAACCATCAAGTAGTTAAAACAAATGAAAATATCAATGACCATTTCTACCTTTCCTTATACCATGGATTTTGAAAAATTAAAAAAATGCCAGCTTTTATCATTGGGATAAATAGTAACAATTATATTACTGTTAGAACAGATTTGAAAATATACAAATATGTATAAAAATATAAAAACATACAAAAAAGCTTTGAGCAAAAAAAAATCCAAATCGATGGAAAAATGCAACATGTCCAAAAAAGGTAAATCCAGGTGATTATGAATGCGAAGCAAAAATAAATGAAAGTGTGCTAGAAGTTCGAACACTATAAGGGTACAAATCTGGTGCTAAAGATTATTGGTAAAAAAATGTTCGACTCACAAGGAAAGAATATAAATTTTTAATCTCCAAATAAAATTCACAACATACGTAAATCCATCAGCTCAGTAATTTGACTTTCTTGGGCCAGTAAAAAGTGAGATCAAAGGCCTTAAACGACGAAGTATATATATATATATATATATATATATATATATATATATATATATATATATATAATCAAATATAAGTTAAAAGTAAACTTTTAGCAGATAAAACCTATAGTGAAACGGTTTAAGCTCAATATACGAGATAGAGCAATTATAAAGGTAGAAGAAATAAGAGTGATAAACATGTACGAATGCCCAGATTCATTTCAAATTTAGATTGTTCAATGCATGGTATATTCTTAAATAAACCGATGTTTATTGTTCTTTCTTTAAGCCAAGGCTTTTCAAAGATCGAAATCTTATCATCAGAGGAGATATACAGATAGATAAGTTGGCTGTGGAAAAGCCAAAGTTCAAACATTTGAAAATATATTATTAAACATGGAATGAAAAAGAGTTCGTGTGAAAAAGATATGGGATTTGTCCAGATGGTAATTGTCCGTTACTAAAGTGTCCAATGAAAAAGATATTTTGAAGAAAGAGCAAACAATCTTTTTCGTAGTGGCAGCATGGAAAAGTGCTCAAAATGAAGTAACTCCAATGGTGAGAAGTCAAATTTAAATCGTTGATGGAGCGCACTTAAACGGAATTGATATGAGAAATTTGGCCATTCTAAAATCTTCCTGGGCCAACAGTAGAAAAATAAATGACTTTAGTGGTGAACTATTAAAGCGATTATATATATATATATATATATATATATATATATATATATATATATATATATATATATATATATATATATACACGCATATGTTTTAAGATTTAAATTGTTATCAAATCCCATTTCAACGGAGCATATTTTTGAACTCGGCTAGCAATGGAGAGTTGTTTAATGAACATCAGGAATCAGAGGAATAGGTTTGAGAAGCAATGGGAAGTGCAATTCATTTAGTTTTCCCATCGCTGAGCTGAACTTGTGACACGGTGCATTGTTTTGGTGACAGAACGCTTTGCTTCTTCATTTGTGACCGGTTTTAGGGGGTTTTAAACACACATAATATTCGATATTGATTGTTATTCTTTTTCCATTGTAATTGATGAACAATATAGCTTACACATCCCAAAATATTGAGACCAAAGCCTGCCTGCTTTTGCTTGTAATTTTTGTCGCATTAATCGTTATTCATCTGTTGCTATCCACTCAACTAAATGTCGATTAGACTCCGAGGTGAAGTGAAGGACACATTTTTTATCCATTGTCAGATAATTTCGCAAAATTCCTTTTTTTGCGATGAACAGTTTCATGCAACGCTCTTAATGTTGAACGCGTAGTTTTTTAAAATTATTATTGTCTGCGAGCTAATGCGGCACCCACTTTGAACACATTCTTTTCATTGACCTAGTTCCATAGTAAATGGTGAATACACTACCTTTAGTTCTTATATTATCTCACGTCCCTTCAATTTACGATCGGCCAAAACGAGTTTGCAAACTTTTTTGATGTTTCCGGGACAACTGCTGAATTTGGTCGACCTGAGCGTTCAGCATCTTTTGTGTATATGCAACCGCGTTTAGAATAAGCATACCACACATAAACGGACAGAGTTGAGTCAGAATAACACCTTACTCACATTACTTTCTTGAACAGTATTTTCCCATCAGAAAGCAATGCTTTTTCAACACACGAAATTAAATTTTTTCATTGTTTTGAACATTTAGCTTCAGTAGCTTCACTTAAATAACTTTAATTTTGATACTAATAATCCGATTGGGATTATATTTTTGCAGGCGCCATTTGAAGGGTAGTACTTGATAAAATCACATGAATCTTTTATTAGTAGCTCTATCTATGAGTAAGGCCCGGGACTTATTGTGTGGTATGTTATATAGCTGAAATAGTCACCAATGTCTACTTCAGCTATGTAATTTCTCTCGTCCCCTTTTTCTCGATGTTCATTAAACAACTCTCTAATATCCCTATGAGCATTTTGACAAAAGGCGACCTTTTTATCCGCGTCATCATATAATGTATATACCTGTGTTTGTACACACCACTACCACGTATCTAAATTTGACGGCAAACTAATACGTAATTTTACTTCTATATACGAATAATAATACTTCGAAATAATAATAATAATAATAATAATCATAATAATAATAATTCTTCTTTTTGTTTGTTTCTATGTGCATTTTACTTAACAAAAAAAAAACAGTGATTTTAATATGTGCGTATCACTTTTAGAAGAAATTTGATGTCGAAACTTTTGAATAAAAATGGGCCCTTAATTAACAAAATTAAGTTTTAATTAATGAAGAATTCGTAGAAGCGGAAATCGAACCCCCCGTCCCCTAGCACTACAATCAAGAATACAAGCAGAAAAGTGAAGGGTAACCTATCGTCTCCCTGCATCTGCTATTATGGAGCGGCCAAGAAAACTTATACTATCCTTGTATAACATATATATATATATATATATATATATATATATATATATATATATATATATATATGTATATATATATATATATGTATATATATATGTATATATATATATTAATATATATATATATATATATACAAAATAACTTTTTTTGTTTTTTTTTTTGTTTGTTTGTGTGGTAATGCACAATATCACTTATTAAAATGAATGAGACAATCACTATCCCTGTGACAGGACCACAGGCAGAATAAGCCTGGGCCTGGTGTGGCCACACACACCAAAAATATGAATAATGCACAATAATATCAATACAAGCCGTGGGACTCAGGAGAAAGACCTGAGTGTCATGATGGGCAGGTGTTCCCTCGTTAGCCAACATGGGGGACCCGGTCCGCATCCTGCGAATGTTGTCCATTCTCATTTCAGAAACAAGACAACGGACAAGAACCAGGTAAGTAACCTCTCTGATTCCAGGTATGACAAGGACACAGACCAAAGACAGGAAAACCAGAACCAAAACAGCAAACTGAAAAGATATAGAAAGAAATGGACCACGAAAGAGAACAGACTGGTGATGGAATGCTATTATAAAAGCCGCTACCCTACAGAAAGAGGCTACCGAAAACGAATGAAACATCTCTGGGACATCGCTAGTGACTACCATACAACGGAACAAAGGATAGAAAATCAAGCAAGACAGATTCTCAAGCGAGGATGGTTCTCGAAGATGGAACTGACGGAAATCAGACAGAAGGTGAATTGCGAAACAGAGCAAGAAACACCACCGAAGGAGAACCCACAGGAAGAGGACAGGCAAAACATACACACTGAAACTGAAGAGAGTGAAGGCTACAGGATCACAGAACCAGATGAGATAGAAGACTGCGGAACCACAGAACCTGCTGAGATAGAACTCAACGAAAAAGAAGCAAGTGATGTGGAAAACATTAGACGATACATGTTAGAAAACAAAACAAAACTCCCATCTCTCAGGAATGAAGTAGCGAAGAAGTTAAAAGCAGAAACAGAAAGAGTAAACAGACTCCTCACACACATCCCAACAGAAACTATTACGGACCTAAACAACCTGATATATGCAGAGGCAAAAGCGGTAAGTATGAAACTAAGAAACGAAGAGAATGGACAAAAGAGAGGACCGACAAAACCTGGATGGGAAATCAGACTGGAAACCCAGATCACCAAACTTCGGAAAGAAGCTAAAACCGTGAACAGAAGGAAGGAGGACATGAAACGATTAAGAAGCAAAAATCAGAAACGCAAGGAAAAACTAAATGGGAAACATGAAGAAATAAAACAAAAGATAGCAGCAATAGAAGGAAGACTGAGACGATACAGGTACAAATCAGAACAGAGCAAACAGAACAGGACCTTTGAAAACAATGAAAGCCAGTTTTACAAAAACGTAAATTGAGAAAAATAACAACAGAGCAACCGAATTCAACAGAAACAAAACAATTCTGGAGCAAGATATGGGAAGTACCAAAAAAGCACAACAAGAATGCCCAATGGTTGAAAAACATGAAAGATGAACTGCAGGAAATCGAAGAAGGAACCGAAACAGAAATCAACAAAGAAACGATCAAGAAAACCCTAAGAAAAATGGCAAACTGGAGAGCACCAGGCCACAATGGAATACATGCATACTGGTTTAAAAAAATCACGACCCTGCATGAAAGACTAGCGCAGAAACTGAGTGGATGTATCCGCAAAACAGACGTACCAGAATGGATGACGGAAGGAAGAACAACATTAATACAAAAAGACCCCAAAAAGGGAACGACCCCCCAGCAACTACAGACCGATAACATGTCTACCAATAATGTGGAAAATGACCCTGAAGGAGGTGAAGAGCAGACAAAAGAACATAACCATGGCATGGATTGACTACAAGAAAGCCTACGACAGAATCCCCCAAACGTGGATAATTGAATGCTTAAAAATATACAAGATACCAGACAGGATTATTAATCTCATCCAAAAAGCAATGGAAACATGGAGACAAAAACTGACAGCCGGAAGACAACACCTGTCTGAGATAAAAATACAGAGAGGCATTTTTCAAAGAGACTCTCTATCACCACTATTGTTTATAGTACCCATGATGCCACTCAACTACATACTCAGAAAGTGTGATGCCGGATACAGGGTTACGGATACAGAACAAAAAATACACCACCTGATGTACATGGATGACCTTAAACTGTTTGCAAAAAACAAAAAAGAACTGGTAAAGCTGATAAATACAACCAGGATATTCAGCCAGGATATCCAAATGGAGTTTGGAATAGAAAAATGTGCACTACTAGAGATTAAAAGAGGAAAACTGGAGACGACAGAAGGTATAGAACTCCCCAACCAAGAAGAGATGAGGGCGCTAGGAGAACAAGAGAGTTATAAATACCTGGGAGTTCTGGAAGTAGACACAATCAAATATACAGAAATGAAAGAGAAGATTAGAAAAGAATATCTACGAAGAACGAGGAAACTCTTAGAAACTAAACTATAGAGCAGAAACCTTGTAAAAGGGATAAACACATGGGCTGTATCACTAATAAGATACTCTAGACCATTCATAGGCTGGACCAAAGAAGAACTCAGGCACCTTGACCAGAGGACTAGAAAACTAATGACTATGCACAATGTATTGCACCCAAAAGACGATACGGACAGACTCTACATGAAAAGAAACGAAGGAGGTAGAGGACTGGTAAGTATAGAAGACTGTGTGGAAGACACCAAAAAAGAGCTGGAGAAATATGTAACCCAGAACACAGAAAGACTGATCACCATAGCAAGAGACACCAGCCCAACAAACAATTCCGGAAGCACTGAAACCAGAAACAAAAAGACAAGAAAGGAAAAGTGGGAAGAAAAACAACTACATGGACGCTTTATAAGACTCACAAGCGATGAAACCAATGAAAATAGCTGGGCATGGCTAAGAAAAGGACACTTGAACAGAGAAACGGAATCTCTGCTGACGGCCGCACAGAACAATGCGATTAGGACAAACTTTATTAAAGCAAAGATAGATAAAACCCAGGAAAACAGCAAATGCCGATTATGTGGACAAAGAAACGAAACGATAAATCATATAATAAGTGAATGTAGCAAACTAGCCCAAAAGGAATACAAGAACAGACATGACAGCGTGGGGAAAGAAGTACACCGGGAAATTTGCAAACAACTGAATTTCGAATGTGCAAAAAAACGGTACAGACATAAACCAGAAACTGTACTAGAAAACGAAAAACACAAAATCATATGGGATATGAATGTACAAACAGACAAACCCATAACAGCAAGGAGACCGGATATGATAATAATCAACAAGAAAGAAAAATCCTGCAAAATCGTAGACTTTGCCGTTCCAGCGGACCACAGAGTTAAGATCAAAGAGACGGAAAAAAGAAGCAAATATACTGAACTTGCCAGAGAACTGAAAGGAATATGGAACATGAAGAAAGTCAGTATAACACCAATAATCATAGGAGCACTAGGAACAGTCCCCAAAAACATGGAGAAAAGACTAGGAGAAATAGGAATCAAAGGGATAACTGAGACCATACAAAGGACAGTAATGATCAAAACAGCTACAATCCTGAGAAATGTCCTCGAATGCGGAAACCAACCCACATAAGCAACGAATGGAGAACAAACATATGGAAGCACAAGAAAACAGAACCGGGGAAAATACAACCGCACGAGAGAGGCGCAAGCATAGGCTGACACCACGAAAATTATGGACAGAGGGTCGAGGAAGGAAAGCGCAAACCCGACCTCCACTGGAAGAGCGCGGATAGCTCTGGGACCTTGGGGAGGCTTGTTGCCACTCGGGCCCCAGAGGGGAGCAATGGCCCTTATCAGCGAGAAATCGATGGTAGGTGGCTGTTGCGATACCACAAGATTATCAGCGGTGATGAGCGAAAAAAAGTGGAGCATACTGGAAGTCTGAGGCGACTTGTTGTCACTCACACTCACTGGTTTTTGGCAGTGAGCGATCACTGACGATGACCAGTGTGATAACTCCTAGTGAGTAAATAATAATAATAATAATAATAATAATAATAATAATAATAATAATAATAATAATAATAATAATCCCTTCTCCAACTTCCCGAATAAAATGGCACCAGTCCCGGCTTATACCACACAAAATACTCGTGAAGGGTCAAGAGGGATTGAAAGACCGAAGAGGTTCAGCACTAACCAGACCTCAACTGGAAGAGTGCCGAGAATAATGGGACTTTGGTGGGACTTATTGCCACCCAAATCCCAGAGAAGACCAATGGTCGGTACCAGCGAGAACTAAATGATAAACGGCTGTTGCGATAATGGACATCTATTTGCAATAGTTTTCGAAATAGGCGAAGAGTACTGGACATCTGGGGAGACTTGTTGAACCCCACCGGTTATTATCAGTAATCTATCACTTATTATGACCTGTGTGAGAACTCGTACTGAGTACAAACATAATAATAATAATAACAATAATAATAATAACAATAATAATAATAATAATAATAATAATAATAATAATAATAATAATAATAATAATGATAATAATAATAATAATAAAAATAATAGTAATAATAATAATAATTACAATAATATTAATAATAACAATAATACTAATAACTATAATAATAATAATAGTAATAACAATAATAATAATAATAACAATAATAATAATAGCAATAATAATAATAACAATTATAATAATAATAATAACAATACTACTACTACTACTACTACTACTACTAATAATAATAATAATGATAATAATAATGATAATAATAATTAAAGTTAAAACACTTATTATGTTTTGCTAGATACGAAGAAGGTTTTACGTCACAATTTATGAATTTCGAATGAAATCAAAGTAAGAATAAATAGAAATATTGATTATAACCCAACGAGTCACGGATACATCTAGTTTAACTTTAAAAGCATATTACTGCAGACTGATATATAACATTCTGTTTCGACATTGGATTACAAGAAATGGTTGATATGACGTAAATAAACATCCGGGCGACAATAAATGAAATCCTCGCAAAATCTCCGCTTCCTCACTTCTCAACCTAGGACAGAACAGAAAGACCTTCAGGATGTCGTGTGGACCTTTCTCAATGACAGCTTTACACCCTTACAAAAGTTATAAAATTACCGAAAATTACCCATGCCCAACGGCCTGTCCATTCCAGTGTGGCCAACGTATGCGATGATTTTTTTTACGCCGCGCCAGTTAAACCTTTAGTGGGGCATTATTATACGATTGCGCGTAACGACCTTATAACGAGAAAGATCGCAAACAGAAGCAGCAATGAATCATCTATGACAATGCTATGTTTACGACTTACTGCAAATCATACGCCTTTCTCTATGGCCTCTGTATTGGCATTAATATATTTAAGGCTGTAATTATGGCCGAGATGGGCTTGCTGGACGATGTCAATGATGTACAGGCTTAGGATCCTCTTTATAGGACATCTTTAAATACGTGGAATAGGGTGTGAGTAACCTAACAAAATGTTTGATATCCAGTAAAACAAACGCAGCGAACCAAACTATAACTTACACTAGGGGTGGGACGTAATGGGTGAACATTTCAGATTCATGCGAGTAGTATTTGTTTGTGTTCATTTATACATAAATAACACTAAACAATCAAACATTTTGAAAATTTTGCAAAATTCAGAAGGTGCAGGCCAATAGTTTTTGGCTATTTTACATTCATGAAAACCCTTTCACAGCCTGAAAATGGTCCTAAATTAAAGTACTATATCAGATTAAACCATCTATATCCATTCATAGCTTTTGAGGATGTTTTAGGACCTGCAATGCGCATGAAACCACTTTTTCACCGAAAAAATGATGGATTTTGAATCCCGTGGAGCCCTAACGGCTATTTTTGGCCTGCACCTTCTGAATTTTGCAAAATTTTAAAAATGTTTGATTGTTTAGTGTTATTTATGTATAAATGAACACAAAAAAATACTACTCGCATGAATCTGAAATGTTCACCCACTACGTCCCACCCTAATATTAAATAGAGAATTTTCTTCACTTACACAAAAAAACACTAATTGATTAATAATAAAGAACAAATAATAATGTTTAATTAAACTTACACCTTAGTTTCTATCAAAAACCAATACTGCTTATAAATATTGAAAATATTATAAAATAATATAAACGAAACATCAAAGGGGATAAATAACGCTACAATATTTCAGGTTGAATAGCCATTTCATTTTGTTGACTTTTAGCTCATGGTGTTAATAAAATAAAATATAAAATAATCTATCCGATCAAATATATTTTCGTATAGTCGCCATTTATTTTAAAGAAAGGTAGATCAATTTGTATTCGCTCAATACAACTTTACTTCTATTAATTTCAAAGATAAAAGAGAATTTTCAGTCTAGATGATGAAAACAACACTAAACATTTATTTGTCTTTTTGTAGATTATGCTAAAAAATATTAAAAACTTCCTGACAAGGAAAAACATTTTAATCAGTCAGTCAACAAAAATGTATTTTAATAATTATATTTAACTTTTAAACGAACCTCATAAGATATACAATTTATTGAATAAATATAAAGAAATAGCTTTAAATAATTATTGATTGTAATTTTCATATGTATTAAATATTAATAGTAACATTCTAGTTTAAAATGTATTTATAAAACAAAAGATAAACATATTTATATAAAACGTTATACATAAATAATTCATATATTTTATCTATGAGGCGAAAGTCCGCAAATATGCGAATCAGGTATTAACAAAATTCTAATCCAAAGTTCCAGGTCACTTTTCCGAAAAAAATATCTATAAGAAGTAATGAATATAAAACTTACTCCTATGAATAGAAGGTTCCCTAACGATAAAATTGATATCCAAAATTAAGTTTACTTTGTATAAAAATAACAACTAACACTAAACTTTCACGTACGCTAACTATAATCTCCTTAATATATTTTAGCAATATTAAATTTAAACTAGACATTAGATAAAATTTCAACAGAAGAAAAAATCACCGATGTTAAAACCTCCTATATATCAGATCCATGTTTTATTATTAAAAATCTAGTAACTTAATATGTTATACTTCACAATTTCCCGTAAAATAGTCAGCATTCATATAATATATAATATACGAACTGGTTCACATAAAGAAATATACACATATCAGACCGATGCAAACACGCACGCACACACACAAACACAAACACACACGCATACACACACATACACACACCCACATACACACACACACACATATATATATATATATATATATATATATATATATATAATCGGTGACGCTGGCATGTCGATGTTATCGATCAACAGCTGTTAGAAACTGAATTATCATCAGGTACAAAGAAAATTGTATCCTTACCGCAGATCATATTTGGAAAGAACAGTTTCTAACAGCTGTTGATCGATAACATCGTAATGCCAGTGTCATAGATTATGTACATGTCTGTATAAATAAAAATAATCATATATATATATATATATATATATATATATATATATATATATATATATATATATATATATATATATATATATTTTATATACATATATATATATGCTCTAATTGATAGCGAGCACTTTTTATAAGCCCGGTTGAAATCCTTTGGATTTTTATCCCGTAGATATTGAATTTACCTGGATTACTATATATATATATATATATATATATTTAGAGAGAGAGAGAGAGAGAGAGTAGATAAAGAGAGAGAAAGAGATAAAGAGAGAGAGAGAGAAAGAAAGAGATAGATAGAGAGAGAGAGAGAGATAGATAGATAGATAGATAGATAGATAGATAGATAGATAGATAGGTAGGTAGGGGGATATTAAATTATTTTACTTACGCGTCGCTATTCCGAGTTCGCGGCCGTGGGCCGCCATAAGTGGACCGTTTTTCTTGTATCAAACGGTTATAAACGGACGTTTTAAATTTAATTTAGACGGTTTCAAACCGATATAAATGATTGCACACTAAAAATAATTAAATAAATAAAAAATCAATTGTTTTATTCGAATTCTTTGATGGTTTAGAGTGATCAAGTTTAAATTCAATACGTACTTGATATTTAATCTTCATTAAAAAATTATTCCAGCAAATGTTGATATATTTTAATTATAAAATATTTCCTGAAAAAGATTTTATGCGACTTTTTTTATTTTAACTGTTTGCCGCAGAATATATAGTCTATTTATGGCGGCTTACTGTTGTGAGTTCGGAATAACAACGTCTAGATTAGATAATTCAATTTCGCCATAAATATATAGTATTATTGCTTGCCAGGGGAGTGTAACTCGCTGATCCGCGCTGTGGAGAGTCTGTAGAAGAGCTCTGGATATATTATATTGACGCCAAAATTAACATTTCAAAATCGGAAAAGAGTCGATTAAAGGCAGCAGAACTTGCACACATCAAACTGAAAACACTATTAGAGTAGAACACATTTATTGCTTATATATATATATATATATATATATATATATAGAGAGAGAGAGAGAGAGAGAGAGAGAAAGAGAGAGAGAGAGAAGAAAAAAGAGTGATAAATATGCGACGATTGTCCAAATTTATTTCAAATTTCAATTGTTCAATGCAAGGTGTATTCAGTAATGAACTAGTGTTTATTATTCTTTCCTTAAGCTAAGGCTTTTCAAAGATCGAGATCTTATTTCACTGCGTTGTTTAATAATATTTTTCATATTTTTCAAATATTTGAACTTTGTTTTTTTCGAAAGCCAACTTATCCATCTGTATTTCTCCTCTGATGATAAGATCTCGATCTTTGAAAAGCCTTGGCTTAAAGAAAGAATAATAAACACTAGTTTATTACTGAATACACCTTGCATTGAACAATTGAAATTTGAAATAAATTTGGACAATCGTCGCATATTTATCACTCTTTTTTCTTCTATCTCTACAATTGCTCTATCTCGTATATTGAGCTAAACCTCTTCACGATAGGTTCCACAATCACGTCGACACACCGGTTCATACCCATTAAAATGTTATTTTAAACTTAAGCGTAACAGACCCATTAAAATGTTATTTTGAACTGAAGCGTAACAGACCCATTACAATGTCATTTTAAACTTAAGCGTAACAGACCCATTAAAATGTTATTTTGAACTGAAGCGTAACAGACCCATTAAAATGTCATTTTAAACTTAAGCGTAACAGACCAATTAAAATGTTATTTTAAACTTAAGCGTAACAAACCCATTAAAATGTCATTTTAAACTTAAGCGTAACAGACCAATTAAAATGTTATTTTAAATTAAAGCGTAACAGACCCATTAAAATGTTATTTTGAACTGTAGTGTGACAGACCAGCAGACTGATCGACGGAGAAGACCCCATTTATGAAGATAGTTGGATCAATTTAACAAATAAATTCATAATTTAATTTTTTTTTTAATCATTAACAACGAACAAGAGTTTATAAATTTTTTTCTGGTGAGCCTCCGTATATTTAGCTATCTGCGGTATTGTATAAAATGAAATTGTTTTTGTCAGAGAAAGCACAATCTTTTGTCGGAAAACAAAGTCTGTTGCGATACCAAGTGTGTAAAAGTTAGACGGACTTTTAAAGCCACCACACAGGCGGTGCCCTTGTGTTAATTGGTTTCTAAATGTAATGATGAAAATAAAAGTGTTTGCGTAGCATAAACAAGCGTCTGGCTTTTTTCCAAAGAAAAAAGAAAAGAAACCCCTACCACTATATATATATATATATATATATATATATATATATATATATATATATATATATATATATATATACTGTGTGTGTGGGGGTTTTGCGTGTATGTCTAAGAGAGAGAGAGGGAGAGAGAGGGGGGAGAGAGTGTGTGCGTGTGTAATGAGAGTAAGGAATTAAGCCGCAAAGAAATATAAGTTAGGATATAACTAAAACTTATAAGTGGCAAAAACAAAAACGAGACGTTTAAAATATAGATAAGACGTAAGTAAAAACACGGCTAAACTTTTTGGAAGATAATTAATTGAACCTAACCCAAGAAATGCTCAAAATAAGATAAAATATAAGAAAACATACGCCAGATAAATGAATCGTAATTATTTTCCTTCTACGTTTTCCAAGCAGAGACAATTGGATATTCGACTGGTGGAATTAGCCATTTAATTTGAAGTTTGATCTTTAACTAGTCACGTGGTTGTGTCATGTGATACCACGACTGCCGGCGACAAGTATAGACAAAAATAAAATGCACATCTGCTTTGAGAGATGGCATCGCTACGAAACAAAATTACGTGAGGTGGGGATGGGGGGGGGGAGGAAGTCGTTAATAAAAAGGTAATCTATTTGAAGGGGGTATTTTGTTTGAACATTTTTTTACCGATTTTTCTTTTAAAACTTCAAGTTGGTTCGTTCTATGTTTACGACCAATTGTCAGCCATGATTAGTTTTTCCTTTCTTTCTGAAGTCTATTAATTGGAGAAATACCCCCTCTCTTTAAAACATGATGCCATGCAATTGGTAAGCGTGAATGACGTCGATTGGGAAGTGTGCGCGAATCTCGGATTGTCGGTGTTAATAGTTGAAACAATTTTTTTTTCATCTTTTTTCCCCTCCCAAACTCGTTCTTTTAATTGGATTCTAACAAGCAAGTTTGATGACTGTTTTACGTAAGACGCATGGAAGTTATAGAAGTTACACTTAACGAAACATTTCCGAATAGAGCTCTCTACGAGAGCAGAGTTAGCCACAAGATCTGTTTTAAATGTGGGGAGATTCCAGCTCCACCAAATTGACTCTCTGTATTGAGATACAAATGAAAATTGCTTCAAAGATTACTCCTTCACTAACCGAGGACAGAAAATATGAAGATTAGTATCAGAACAGAGACTACACTTTGCTCCTAGCCAAAAGGCCAAGGCGTGAGAAAATTCAGTTTTAAAAAGGTGCAGAATTTTGACGTGCTGTTTAGTTCAAGAACTCACGCGAAAGACGAGAAGTCTATGGTTCGATAGCACTCATGGGTAAAGGGAGATCCATATTATCATGTCACATAAAAAGGACTCGTAGATTCAAACAATTAACTAAATCAGTAAATCAAAATTGAAATTTATATATATATATATATATATATATATATATATTATTACGGTACCGTTTTATTATTACTTGAATCTAATTGTTATAAAACATCAAAATTACCCCCGCTCCCAAAACTAAATTTTTAATTAAAACTAATTTCATTGTAAATTCCTTTATTAGTCACGTAAATTATTTAGAGTAACTAAACTTCTGTATGCCAATTAGGGTTAGGGTTAGAGTAAATAAACTTCTGTTAGCCAATTACCACCTTGAAATGTCATATTCCAAAAATTAAGAAAAATGCTGAAAAACATATTTATGACTTTTCAAAAATGATGAAAGATAATTAATTTACATATCATCACCAAGCTTAATTGAAATGGGTGAAAAATCATGGATTATATTGAAACACGCAAACATAAAAAAATAATATACTTAAGATTATAAGGCTGGAAAAAGTACAGGACAAGTTATTACCCTGGCAATTATATACAAGTAATTAGTGTTAGTAAATTAAAATGTATGACACTTTTTACTTAAAATTTCTTAGCAAGGAATGACATTTGGAATTTAAAATATTCATAAAATATCATAAACTAAAGCTTCAAGAAGTTATAATTTATTGTATACAAAATACAATTTAATACTTTTTAAAATATCTAAAGCTGAATCTGTCTTTTTGTAAATTCATTAAAACATTTTTATTAAGAATAAGGATGCATAATATACTATAAAGACATTAGTAAATAAGTAGTCATTATATTAATATAATTTTAATAAATTGTATTAATATTAATAGTTTTTCTTAATATAAGTCGATACTTTAAGATATGGATTTTAAGTATTCTAAGATATAGATATCTTAATAAATGATGTTATTGTTTGCTATTACAGTAAGATGCAGTAAATCAATCAGTAGCTCAATAGAACACCATCCCAATTCATTAATCGTAACTCATAAATGTATTGCACCAAACGTTTCTGCTTAGTAGTCAGTTGTTACATTACTTACAGATCAGACAAGTTTGATGTAAATGAGCATAATATTTAATAATATTTTATAAAAAAAATAATTTTAATATTTTACAATTTTTTATATTTTAAAATTATTAATATATTAATTTCAAAGTATATATTTTTGTTGCAATATTTTAAGTAACATGTTTCTTATTTTATACTTTACTGACATTAATAAATATTTTTTCAAAAGTAATAACCTGACCTGTACCAAGTTTATCATTTTGGGTATATTATTTTTATGTTCATATATATATATACAAATAGTTAAATAGAGAGGAAGTAATACAAACAAAATGCCGCAGTCTAGAAAAAAATCTCTTTCTTTGACCTAGATTAGAAAAGATAAAGTAACGAATAGTGCACTTAAAGTTGAAGTATGTTTAGAAAAGTAGAAATTAATTTTTTTTACAATATCTGTAGCAGTTTTAGCGTCGAAGAATGTATGTAAAATAATGTTCGGTATGAATTAATCTCAGAATAATGTTCGATGAATAGGGAAATGCAGATGAAAAAAATGATTTTAAATGTTTCTGTGTTCGAAATTGATTTTGAAGCCTTTTAACTGTTGTGAATTAAACAAAGGAACGTTATTCATAACTGACGTATAATCATAATGATAGAAATATACTTAAATTAATCAACGAATACTAATATAAATCGAATGTGAGCAGAAAAATTGTATGTGTATTATATATTATGTGTATTGCCTCTTAGGTACTGTTGCGTACTGCGATTATTTAAATCGGCGAAAATGTAAACATGTTTTTTATAAATTGTTGCGAATGAATAGAGGGAGAGCGAAAGAGAAGAGGAGTGTTGAGGAAGAGAGAGGGAGAGAGAGAATTGACGATAATAATAGGTAAATTTAAAGAAGAAAAAAAAAACGTCTTACGTAAGATAGTCTCCAAATAAAAAAAAAGAAGAATAACTAACGGAAAATGAAAACACGAATAGTGGATTAATGTTAGGTATGTATGTATGGTCAAAAGTGAAACTATTAGTTTTACGCTGTAAGTAATTTGAAAAATATTTTTTAAACTTAAAGGTGTGATTTATTACATTTTTAAGGTGTTTAAGTTAAAAAAAAATTATAACTTAACTGATAGAAGATTGCTAAGGGAAATGTTTGAAGTAAATTCGATTTGGGGATTAAGTTCGTTAAATGTATTCCGTAAATCTCGGAATGAGATGAAGTCTATACGTAATAGTTATAAATAACCGAATCCGATATTATTGAAAATCAGTAGAATATGAGAGAGCGTCTATTGAATTTGAGCGGGGTGTAGTGTATTATGCATTACATTAATGGAAGATGAATAGAAAACATTAACAGTTACGTTTTTCTAAAGTATTCGCTGTATATTACTTCTCAGTGATGAAAGGAAGAGTGATAGTAATAAAACATCAGAGGGAAAAGTTTTTGCTACCATCTCTATGAAGTATATTTTGGGGAGAGTCTTTGATGAAGTTTTGAAAGTAGTATTTATTGTTAGATGTAGAAAATAATCATAAATTTCTTAAAACACGCTCATAGCTGAATAAGCTGAATAGTGGTCGGTTTAGTAGCCTATGATGCATGTCGTTATTTTCTTACTCTCGCAAAAGGTGCATGGGAAAAACGTCTTCACTTTTTATACATAGATTAAGCTTGAAAATAGAAGCCTTTTGTAATACAAGATTAATTTTCTTTCACTATAATTTTATTAATTGCGGAAAAAATCATCACAAGCGTTGACTAGTATTGTGTCATTTAAAAAAAACTAAAACAACACTTCTTTTATTATAACGTCCGTGTAGTGGTCGTTATCTGCAGTATTTTTCTGGTGGTTATGTATTCACATTCTGGTTGTCGGACAAAGAAGCATGAAACATGCTTGTATGTTAAAAAGGTAGGTCGTTCATTTTAAAGCATTGATGGGTTAGAAGTATTAAAATTGGAAATAAAAGCTTTTTTTCAATGCAAGATTAATTTATTATTTTCATTATGACCGGAAAGAAGTCTGAAGTAATTTTGATTTTAGTTACTATTGTTCGCATTGAGAATTGAACCTTTAACTACTAGAAAGCTGTCACTTAGAACTGATTATATTAACAACTTTATCCGTTGAGCCACGTGTCCATGTTGACTACACTAGTATGAATTTTGGGAGCCTTAAACCTAATCTTGATTAAGCATAAAAATAAGATATAAACAAGCTGTAGTGTTTTGTTGTTAAACTAAGTTTTAAGAAAAAAATGTTGATGTGTTTTGTTTTACTTCTTTTGTGATCTTTTGTAAAAAGCGCTGAAGAAATTGGAATCATTAAATAAATTTAAAAAAATAATAAAACAAATTCTAATCGTCTTGGAAACGATAGTACGCTTAATTATTGTTGATCTTGAATTCTTGTAACTGAAATAAATGGTGTTATAAATTTATTGATCTTAACTTACTATATATATATATACGTATATGTTAATGGTATTCTAATTTACTATATATTATACTTTGTTCCTATATAGTATTACATACTATACTGGTCTACTTACGAGGGAATTGTCGACAAACTTATGCCCTGCTTCTTTGGGAAGTCTTATCCTCAATGTTCTGCTCAGTCTCTAATTTTATTTCGTCCCTCAAGAGTAGCAAGTTCCCCTTCCCCTTCCATATATGGCCAGTCATATCCGACTTTCCAATACCTTCCGATGTTCCTCTATCCTTACTTTTAGTGGGCAGTGTGTTTCACTTTTATACACACCTTTCGTTGCGCAAGAGAAATCTAAATAATACATTATCTATAAGTCTTATTTAGAGAAGGAACTTTTTTGTACGTACTACTATGTTATTTTGAATTTATTTCTGTGCCGACATCGCGAAATTACTTCTCCCATGTTTATTTTTTTTTACTAGTTGAACCTTTATTGAAAATGTAAGTCATTTAGAGTGCAGAAAACCGACCAAGAAATTATTAATTAACATACTTCAGTTACTAATAGTATTATAAAATTATAATTTATAATTTATTTCAATTTATTCCAGTTACAAATCGAAATATAGGATATATATATATATATATATATATATATATATATATATATATATATATATATATATATATATATAGAGAGAGAGAGAGAGAGAGATATATCGATGGAAAGATAGATAGATAGAGAGAGAGAGAGAGAGGGAGAGAGATGGATTAATGAGAGAAGTCAAAAGTCGAAATTCGTTATTCAGCAGTATCCTGACCGGAAAACAGGATTTCTGTTAATTAGTCTGAGGAGCCATCAAATTTTACAACATCCTGGGCAGGGGGAAAAGCAAGACAGCTTACACCTTTTTAGCCTGCAT
>OY744521.1:103284164-103286664 GCA_963556195.1 Sepiola atlantica | reverse complement strand
TGTGTTGAGTTTATCCTTAACATGAATGATTTGTGTGTCTGTGGGGAGGAAAATTAAAATATCATCTATGTATCTAAAGTATTCGATGTTAGGAGGTAGTCTATATTTGAAAGGACCGGATTCTAAGAATTCTAAAAAGAGGCAGGCCAATACACCGCTAAGGGGGTTGCCCATGGGGAGTCCAAATTTTTGTTTGTAGAATACTTCGTTAAATTGGAAATAATGTATGTCAGTGATGAGTCTAATTATTTCTATAAAAGTGTTGGGGGGAAAAGGTAGGTCGGTTTTTGTTTTCTTTATATGTGTGTGAAGTAAGTGTAGGCATTTTTTTACAGGTACGTTAGTGTAGATCGAAGTTACATCTAGGCTGTGTATATTTTTATTTTCTACGTTGATGTTTTTTATTCTGCTAAGAAGGTCGCCTGAATTTTTTATGTGGGAGGGACTGATGGTACCCATTAGTGGAGTGAGGATGTTAGCTATGGCCCGTGCGATTTTGTGTGTGGTGCTACCTATGCTTGATACAATTGGACGCATGGGGGTGTCAGGTTTGTGGGTTTTGGGGAGCCCGTATAATGTGGGAATGATAGGGTGATACTCAATGTTTGATGCCCATTTTTTGTTGTTCTTGATTAGGTGTTTGAAAGATTTGTTAAAATGTTCTATGTTTTTATCTATAGTTTTTTGGTCAGTTTTAGTGTATGTGTTTTCGTCGGATAATAGAGTAGATATTTTTTTGATATATGAATTTTTGTCCATGATTACTATGCCCCCTCCTTTGTCAGATGGTGATATGAGTATGTTGTTGTTGTTAGCTAGGTGTTTAAGAGTGTCTATGTATCTCTTGGGTAAGACGGGGTCATTAGGGAGAGTGGTAGTAGTTGAGATTATGCCTTGAATGAAGCCTTTGGTGAAATCTGTGTCAGTGTGTCTGTAATTTTTTAGAACTGTGTTGGTGGTGGTGTTAGAGTGTATTCCAGTGGCGAATTTTAAACCGAAACTAAGAGCTTCAGTTTCTATGTTAGAAAGTTTATAGGTGGTGAGGTTGTTTATGAGTTCCGGACGTCCTAGAGTTTTCCATTTGCTGTTTTGGATAAGTTTGTTGAGTTTGTTGTTTAGTCTGGTTGTATGTTGTGTATTGAATCTTTTGATGGATTTAGTGATGTTATCGATAGTGTTGGGCAGTATTGTTTTATTATTTTTGAGGTTGATGCCCAATGTTCTGGCCTCGTGGAAAAGGTGTGAACTCTTGTGTTTTAGTAGGTTTGCAGATGATGTTAAATATGTTTGAATGTAGTCAGGAAAAATGTGGTGCGATTGCTTTAGAAATGTAAATGTACTTGCGGGTATGACCTTTTCTTCGATGCATCTCAGCAGAAAGTTTCTCCTGTTGTTGTGGGAGTTGGCTGCGAATAGTGTGTTCTTATATTTCCGTAGCTTCTGCAATAACACATCCATATGCAACACGCTCAACAAACTAGGCATTCCAATAGTACAAACCACTTCTCAATCCATAAAACAAACTTTAAACACATCCAGACATTTCCAAAAAACACCCACATCCCATGCCGGCTTATACACTGTCCCCTGCAATGATTGCCATCAATTCTACGTGGGAGAAACACAACGTGAATTAAAGAAACGATTAAATGAACATAAAAGGGACATAAAAAACAACAACCCTCTTAGTGCACTTTTCTCCCATGCTCTAGAATATGGTCATGCATTCAAATTTGAACAAGCCAAAATCACTAAACACATCCACAACAAATCTCGGCGAAGATTATTGGAAACTGCCCTCATCACATCCTCCACTACTATCAAGCAGCGAAATGGTTTCTTTAACCTATCACCCTTAATAAGCAAGATCATCCTCACAGAACAAAGTCTTTTGCCTGATCATGGCTAACTTTTATTTTCATCTCTAACCTTATGACACTCTTCCATTCACCCACACCCTTCCCTCTTCTCCCTGAATCTTCTCTTATTTTTCCTCACTTTTTTCCCTCACATTTTTAATACTACAGTCCAAATAAACTTTCTCATGTTCCAAATATTTCAAATATTCCTCACCCACCCTTTCAATCACCCCCCTCCCCCACCCACTCCAATCCCTCACTCATTGCTATCATTTTCCAAATATTTCAAATATTTCACACCCTATCACGACAAATCCTCCCTCTTCCCCCTCTCATCTATTTTCTCCCATACCTCTTCTTAAATTCCCTCATCTTCTCCAAACGCTTTCTAAGACCATAACTTTCGCCCATCCACCAAAATCACAGCCCCCCTCCCTCTCTACCCATCCCCATTTTCCCTGCACACACCCCCCACACACAAACATTCCAACTCACTCTTCCCCTTTCAATCTCGACCACAGCCATCTGGTCAAACACCCCCTCCCCCTCTTCCTCCAATCTCTCTCTGCCATCCATTTTACCCCTGCTCATCCCCCACCTCTTTCTCTCATCGCCAGCTACAGTAGTCCTTGCTCCCTCCA
>OY744521.1:103264164-103279164 GCA_963556195.1 Sepiola atlantica | reverse complement strand
TACAGATATTTGTGTAGTATATTTATCACATTTGTTTATATATATATATACACATATATATATATATATATATATATATATATATATGTGTGTGTGTGTGGGTGTGTGTGTGTATGTGTGTGTATATATACACATACATGTATATATATATATATATATATATATATATATATATATATATATATATATATGTATATATATACTTATTTATAAATAAATATTATTTTCAAATGAACCCATATCACATACGTTTCATGCCAAACCTGCAATCATCAATATGGAATGAGATAATCCCTGCCAGCCACAGGATTCTAACCCCAATATCAAAGTCATATTTGACTCCGTAGTCGCAGCGCGTATCGTTGTGGCCACCACGCATTGCCATGGAAACGAGAGAGTATATAACGTCTAAATGCCAAATTCAGCGGGCATATTAGCAGGCTGTCAATATAACTCAATAATCGGGGCCTAGACTATTGCATTACGCTATAAATGAAAGCCTGTGATAAAATTACTTAAAGCGTTCCATCTAGTGAGAGCTTTGAACAATTATTTATAAATAAATACAAATTGTTACTAAGAGGAGTCACTATTTATCAAGACAGACCAGATGCGACTCGAAGATAAGGGTTAATTACATTTAATGATTGTCAAAACCAAGTTATACATTTGTGGGGACAGTTCTAGATAGGAATCTGTTGACATTGGCTTTGAATACGACCAGGTTGTAATCTTCGGGGAAGTAGCCTCGCAGCAATGTGTTCCACAGACGGGAAGCACTTGTGAAGAAGTGCCTTGAAATATCGCTTGACGCTGGCCACACTGAAATAGAAATAAATGTTTTTCTTCGTTTTGGTTGAAGACGAGTTCTTGCTGTGAATGTCTTACACGGATGAACCAGAGATTTGAACTGAGTCGATCACCTTCCATGAATATATGGTAGCATAACGATTGAAAAATACATTTTCAAAATATAAACAGCTATTGATTTTCTGAAATATTTGATTTCTTTGCATCTTATTTTTAATAACAAGTCAGCAATTATTAAGTCACAAAGGCCACTCGAGGATAAAGGTTATTGAGTTCGTCAAGTGGACGGACAAACATCGAGGGGATTTATAACCATGGTTGTAACTGGTCAGAAATTGATTATTTAAGAGGATGGCTCAACGATAATTTGTTTACATTGGACTTAAAAACAGCAATGTCGCAGCGACTAGGGAAGCAGCCCCATGTTATTGTGTTCAACAGACGGGCAGTCATAGGAAAATAACTTTTGCTCATGGAAGTTCCGTTTAGTTTTAAGAACAAAGAGGAAGAAATGGAAATTATTAATAGTTGTTTTAGCTAGATTAATTTTTCTTGTAAATGTTTTACAGGTGGGGGTCATAAATATGAGCTCAGTCGAGCACCTACCATAAAACTAGTCATAGAGCAGAGAAAGACCAGCAACGTCTCTTCTGTGAGAAAGAAGTTGTAAGGAAGAGAAGAAGACATCACCCAATATACTTTGAAGTCGGTTTTGTACTTTGTCAAGGCAGGAAAAAATACTCTGGGCGGAACCTCCCTAGATGTGGCAACAATACTCCATCTTAGGGCGTATTTGACTCTTATACAGGTAGAGGATTGCGTCAGGAGTGATATACTTTTGGGAGTGGTAGAATGATTGTACCATTTTTCTAGCGACATTAGCAACTGTAAATCTTCCATCTCAGGTCTGGAGTAGTGAAGGTCAGTCCCAGAAAGCGTGGATCCGATCGTTAATATTGAAAGGAATGACTTTTGATTTTAGCCGTATTAAAAATAACCAGCCACCTTTCTTCGCATTGCATCACGTTCTCCAGTTCGGTAGATAAATAATCAGAAACACCTTGATAATTAATGCTCTTCCAAGTGTTGCCATAATCGGTTGTATCATCTACATGAATGTCGATGATCTTGAAATGTAATTTAGGAGATCATTGAATATATGGAAGATGTTATGCTTGCCCATCAACGCCTACCTTTATACACCTATAGAGAAAAGGGATTTGATGGTTGAGAGTACATTTCCAGATATTTCATAGTTAAAAACTTTTGAAGTAGACTTCATGTCAAACCCTATCAAAGCCTTTTATATGTACAGGACCCATTACTCTAGAAACGAAGTCCCCGTCGATAGATTCATTGATTATGTGTCGTATTACAGTCAGCACACCATATGTTGATATTGCAAGACTTAATCCGTATTGCTTGTCATTGGGCCGGCTGTTTATACTGAGGTGATTTACAACTTCTTGATTAATCACAGATTCAAGCAACTTACTCATGACGTACAGGAAACTGATTGTTCTGTACTGAGATGCTGATGCTCGATCAGTATTTTTAAATACTGGTCAGATTGACGAGGTTTTTTTAATGTGTTGGGAAGCATTTCTCATTTAAGAAATGATTGAACAGATTTTAAGCACTATGATTAGAATATTGTCAGGGCAAGTTGCTTTGCTGGCATCAAGATTCTTGAGAAGTTCGACAATATCCCGGACGTATATGTATGTTGCTCAGAGTTTTTCAGTCATCGTTAGGCATTTAGGAAGTAATCAGACTTGATCGTAAAGAGGGGGTTTGATGCATAGCTCTTTGCAAAAGGTTTGGCTTTATCGGATGCTGAGGAAATCTTTTCTGGTGCATTTATTATGGTTGGAATTGAGGTCAGGTATCTGTTCAAGACACTGCCTGTTATTTTTCCAAACTTGTGAGAACCAAACCTCTGCTCAGCTACTCTAGACTTAATGGATTGGGCATATTACTCTCGCGTTTTCCTTAATCCTTTTGCAGTGGATAGTGACAGTTCTAAAGGCAGCTTTGGTTTCGGAACACCTATTTCGTTGAATGCAATTGAAATAGTACTTTCTGTGAGCAATGGCGGCGGTACACTCTGGGGTGTACCACGGCTGGCAGTTAGGTCTATGTTGGAATTTTTGGAGGGTATGAAGCTCTAATACCAACGATTAACTAATCAGTTGAATCAGATGCGATACAGGACACATTCTTCTCAAACATGGATTGCAGAGGAATTTCTGATATATAAGATCTGAGGCTTCCTAGTCAGCCATCGAGTATCGATACACTGTGCGATGGAGAGGGACACCAGATGTCTTGTTGCACTTTTTCTTATTAATTGAGACAATTGAGTGAACGGAATATCCCAGCAGAGACAGAACGGTGGAGGAGTACAGTTCAGAGCAAGTTGTCAAAAAAAATCAAGTTGACTTGCAAAAGGTCTGTCAGCATCGAGTAGGTTCGTCAACAATCTGTGTTTGGTCATAAGCAAGGGAAAAACCGTGTCAAAACGTCCCTTCATAATCTGTCTTGTTCGAGTGGACAATCACTTCAACATTGCAAACATTAAAATCTCCACGGACGTGAATGTTGGCAGAAAGGTGAGAAGACAAGATATGATCAATTGTCTCAGACATATTCTCAAAGATAGTAACTCCTTCATTGTGAGGACGATAGAGAGTAAATATGAATGCGGTGCTATAAGTAAGTGCTACTCTGAAAAACATAGAGGGTAATTTAAGGCTTCCTTTGGAAATGTCCCTGAAACATGGAAAGCCGTCCCAAATGTAGGCACATATTCCATTCCCATGACGATCTTGACGGTCAGGTTTTGATGTCATGTTCTAGTAACCTTCAATCATGAAATCATTCAGAGAAACAGACAGGTCAATGCCAGTTAGCAGACCACACAACAGGTTGAAGTTCGTCCTCAGTGAATTGATTTCAAGATCTGGAAGGTAACAACGTAGAACTCTAATGTTGGAAAAGAGACCCGATAGTGTAGGTCTACGTTAGAAGTGGGAGTTCTGGTTTTACGCTTATGTTGTGTTTTGTCCAAAATTACAAATAACGAAATAAGACAATAACGGCCATAGTAACACATTGTTATATTTATATTCTGTTTCTTTCAGTGATTATGCATAACTATGACAAACTCAGTTTCAAATATTCAAGTTTCAAAGAGTTTAAACTTTGCAAAAATAGAAATGAATGACTCCCGTTAGAAAGATCATGTTGTCATCGGTGGTAGGCTTCTGTTCTCTTTGTTAATTATCCACTCTATAATAAAGATAATGTATATATACATATATACACATATATATATATGTATATATATGTATATATATATAAATATATATATATATGTATGTATATATATGTATATATATGTATATATAGTACACGTATTGTATTAGTTTCTGTAGGTGTAAATCCGTTGACTCTCTGTGAAGAGTACAAACGAAACATGTATGCACATATGTAATCAATAAGGTTTGTATAAATAAAAAATTATACAATATATAAACTGTGTCCATCGCTTTATTGCAGATTACAAAATAATCAATATTTCAGTAAATATAAGTTATAAAAAGCTGAAAATTACACCATCCAAGGACTGTATTAAGGTGAGATAAATCCTAAAATTTCATCAAAATTCCTGTGATATTTAAAAAGTTATGTTATTTTTTTAATATTCAAGGAATTTTCACCGTCCATTGCTTTATTGCAGGTCTCATAAAATGCCAAAAAAAGAACGTTTAACAGCTACCGAGAAGCAGAGGATTATTGCAGGACTAGCAGAAGGACTCTCGATCATAAATTTAGTTACAGAACTAAAAAGGGATCCCCGAACTTTAGCTATATTCGTTAAGAACCCCAACATCAAGTCCAGGAAAGATAAGGGCACAAGGAGGAACCTTTCTGATCGGGATCTTCGAAAAATTCGTAGAGAGATTGTGCGCAACCCAAACAGCACCAGTGCAACAATTTTTGCGAGGGCTGGAGTCATACCAAGGTCCAGACAAGCCCGATGCAATGTACTGAATGAAATGGCAAGGAACATCAAACCTATTCCAAGGCCTCCATTGAGCCAAACCCACAAAGAAAAACGATTGGCTTGGGCACAAAAATATATGAAAATGGATTGCCAAAATGTTCTGTTTACAGATGAGGCTCGTGCTACCCTTGATGGACCGGACGGATGGGCCAAAGTTTGGAATCCAAATGGAACTCCAACGCCTTATAGATTTCGTCGCCAACAGGGAGGTGGAGGCATAATGTTTTGGGCGGGAATTATTGGGGATAAGCTATGTGGACCATTCCGAGTGCCAGAAGGTGTCAAGCTCACCAGCAATGCCTACACTGCCTTTCTAAATGAGAATTTGTTACGATGGCTAGATGATCTTCCCTTGTCACGTCGTTTTAAGATTATTTTTATGCATGACAATGCCCCATCTCATGCTGCTAGGGCAACTACATCCTTCCTTGGATCTCAGGGCTTTGTTGGAGAAACCCTCATGTCCTGGCCACCGTGTTCTCCGGACCTTAACCCCATCGAACACCTATGGTCAATATTGAAACGAGGAGTTTATGAGGGAGGAGAGCAGTTTTCTTCGAAGGATGCCCTTTGGAACAAAATAGTCGACGTTGCCAGAACCATTACTCCATCTCAGATCAAACAATTGACCTCCTCGGTGGACAAAAGGTTGTTTAATGTAATTTCAAAACATGAGGGATATGTGGACAAATAATTCGTTTGTTTGACACTTAGCCCTCGGGATGTGCCTTTGTTTTTGTTAATTTTACCCAGAAAATGTGTTCAATATAAATTTATGATGCTTTGGTATTGTTTTATTGAGCTAAAACATTATCTTAGAAGACTTGCAATAAAGCAATGGACGGTGAAAATTCCTTGAATATTAAAAAAATAACATAACTTTTTAAATATCACAGGAATTTTGATGAAATTTTAGGATTTATCTCACCTTAATACAGTCCTTGGATGGTGTAATTTTCAGCTTTTTATAACTTATATTTACTGAAATATTGATTATTTTGTAATCTGCAATAAAGCGATGGACACAGTTTATATATATATATATACTTTTGTAAGTGATAAATAGCTGTGTTAGAGCTATACTAGTATTTTTGCTTCCTTACACATACACACACACATATATATATACCTATATATATAGGTATATATATATATATATATATATATATATATATATATATATATATATATATATATCAATGTGTAATTAAACTAAAGATAATTGAATTAACGTTTAATAATTATTTATCGTGATGATATAAAGCTCAATATATTGCATAGATCAATCAATTCTAACGATGAAAGATGAGAATAAAACATTGTAAAGATACAATATTTATTAGAATATCAGAAATTCAAAGCAAGCTCCATATCCTTAATACATGGCTTTTCAAAGATAAACTTTTTTATCAGAGGATAGAAAGAAAAAAACAATGTAATTGTAAATATTATCGGAAATATTTAACTTTGAAAAAACTTATACACAAAATAAAAACCGAAAGATAAAGTGTTCTTTTGTTGAGATGAGAACGTAGAGTTTGGGTAGACGCCGTCAAAAACACGTCAAAAATAAAATAGCTGTTATATTCGAAATGAATGTCTGAAAAAGAATACGCAAATTGTTCTAGAGTCCAAATGTTGTTGTTAAAAAGCTGATTTTTAGACGGCTGTTTGTAAAGTCCAATTAATCCTGTCTGTGCAGTAGTCTGATAGTTGAATTTTTCATTTCGCAGGGTTCGGAATGAAGTTTGTCAGTCAGAGTTCGATGTATATCAAAGTGTGCATTACGAAAACTACTAGCTCCCTGGTTAATCAGTGTTTCGATAGGTTACAAAAATGGACCTACAGCCGATATTTATCAAGCCGGTGTAGAGTAAAAGTATTGCTTGTAGGCGATGGTGAAAATGGGTATTTCTGTCTGCTGGGATAGGAATATTAGCTGTTGGTTGTGGTGGGGGTTCTGGGCAACAGATGCGGCATGGGTGTAGGGAATCAAAGAGAGGTGGTCTGGTATGTATAAATACTTACATATATATATATATATATAATATACGTATATATACAACTGTATAAACATATCTTCTTACCTTTTCTTTTTAAGTAGTTGAAAGAAAAGAAGGAGAGTTAGGGTATGGGTGACGGAGACTTAGGTGGTCAGCGTTAAGCTGTACGGTATTTATGGTTGGAGAAAGAGAGTTTATATTTTTCCGAGCTCAACCATTTTATATAAGGAGTGGGGTAGATTAGAAAGATATGGAGGGAATTGAATGAGAATGAGTGATTGTCATTCCTCCTTGCTCCACAGACAAACAAAAAACTTTTGAAATATGTTTATATTGCATTTAAAAAAAATTAAAACTTTTCTGATGTTTATATTTTCAAAATACAATGATTTTCTATATGTTTTATTTTCAAAATATATTATTTGTAAGAACCAACATATATATATATATATATATATATATATATATATATATATATATATATATATATATATATATATATACAGCGTCTTCTCGGACGAGTGTCACTCCTTCATTGAAAAAGGTGTCATTGTCTGAAAGAGTATCTGTATTTGAGTTAGTTAATATAGAGATCTAGATTTGTACGACAACTAGATCCTTCCCTCGGTTCAAAATGTTAAGAACAGCAACAAGCGAAAGAAAGATAGCCAGTAACAAGTTTAAACTGAAGACGAACATGACGTAAAATGTTCTATTCCGCTTTTTTTTTCATTTTTAAATTAAGAAACAACACACATCGAAAAGACGAACAGAAATAGACATTCCCTAATATTGCACATTGGAGTAATACCGTTTAAACTACGCATTCCCAATCCGAATTAATTACGTGTTTTGGTTGTTTTTTTCTGTTTTGTTTTTGAAATAAAAAACAAAGTTCCGCACACATTGAAAAGTCGAACGTAAATAAACATTCCCTGCTATGGCACATGGAGGAATCCTGTTGTAAATCATGCGTTTTCAATACAAATTAATTTTGTGTTTTGACTGGCTTTTTTTCTTTTGTTTCTGTGTTTTGTTTTTGAAGTAACAAACAGAGTTCCACACACATCGATATATATATATATATATATATATATATATATATATATATATATATATATATATGTGTGTGTACTAGCAGAAAAACTCTACGTTACTCGGGATTGAAAGAGGATTACTAGTTTCCATTTTTTTACTATGTTTATTTTTTTTCTTTTACTGCCCTCTCCTCTCATTTCGCCCCTTTAATATACTCGAAAGAACCTGAAATGTTGAAAAACCTTCTGAATTACTGTATTATGTATATACATATATATATATATATATATATATATATATATATATATATATATATATATATATATATATATATATATATATGGTTTAAATTGCATTAAAAACGCATATATGTATTTGAAGTTGTAAGGGGGTTCTATCCCTTAGAGGTGAGGACACAAATATATTTGGCACATAGAAGGTAGCGTTGAGATTCGGGCCTACTTTCGTTGCTTCCTTGGATAATGTTATACATATGATAAATGCCCATCACTTTCTTAATAAAACTTGTCCTGATTTCGAAACTCTTGATATATGAGATAGTTGTTGACGATGAAAACAGCGGGAACCATTTTGAATTATGCTTCGGCGTTCACACTCATATCTGTCAGGGAATTCATTAGAGTTTTTTTTAACCAAATACAACTTGTTTCAGCGCTTAAAAGATAAAAAATGATTCACAGTTTTTTGTAGAATTTATGAAAAAGAGGAACAAAAAATGATTCGATGATTTGCTGATAGGTGGACTGTCCATTTCCGGGAAACATACGAAGTGTGTCTGAAAAGTAACCGGACTGGTGTCAGAAACAATTTAGTGCGATTTCAATATACAGACCATGGGTCCTCTTACTGTGAAGAATCTTCAAGCATGCTCCTCATCTCAGTCCCTAATTGTCTCAACGTTTACTCAATAGGTTCCTTTCATGATACTCCTGAACTTGGAAAAATAAAAAAAAAGTTACACTTATCATGATAAGGTCATTACGACGATATTTATTTTGGTCAGAAAGTGCTGCATTTAAGGACCTGTTAAGCAAGTGCAGTGTCGTGGTGAAAAAGATGATATTAACAACTATGTGAAAAAGTAATGGTTGCAGAAGTGTAAAATTACTGTGAAATACGGCGAAATCACAATGTTGGATGGTGATACATTCGGTCAAAAGTATTTTTGGTTATACGTAACACAAAACATGTCAACCACAGTCCCGTTAATTTTCAGACGGATCTTGTATTTCTTTTTGTTTGTGAAAGAAAAATTGTAAAACACAAATCACACACACTTGCAAGTTTGTTTTGTTATTCAAAACATTCGCGAAAATTTTCTGTTATTCGAAAACCAAAACCTTGTTAATCAGTGTTAATATATATATATATATATATATATATATATATATATATATATATATATATATTGATCGTTGTAGTGTGTGTTAATTTGTTAATTATATGTGAATTTTCGAGTACATATTTTATTGATCGAGTATAAACATTTTAAAAGAAAAAGATGAAAAAAAGTTGATTCTAATAACATAATTTGAACTTTTAGCTACAAATGAATAAGTTTTCAAAGAAAATTCGCTATGCTCCGAGTGAATTTTTTTTTTAATTAAATAAATACAATTTCATTTTGACTTTTTCTTCAGACTGATTGTGGCGAATGTACACTGCTGAAGCTCTTTCGTAAGTGTCTGTTTGTAATGTTTTTGTATTCATTTAAATATATGTTTTGAGGAATTGGCAGACACAATTGTCTGATAATAAAGTGTTTAGGGAGAAATCTGGTGTATTTTCTGCATTATTATTATATTAGATTAGATTATAAGCTCTTGTCCTATTGTACACTTGCTACTACACAAACGTTTGTCTGAAATTTAATATATATATATATATATATATATATATATATATATATATATATATATATATATATATATATATATTGGTAAATTTAGTAAATCTATTTTACTAACTTATTTGTCGAATCCCATCTGACGATAAGGTTATATCTTTGAAAAACCATGGCTTAAGGAAAGAATAAAAAATAATTGTCCCTTATATCGAGCATTGACTTTTCATGATAGCTTATATTTTAAAGACATACTTTATATATTAATTTTTCTTTTTGCACTACACACACACACACACACACACACACACACACATATATATATATATATATATATATATATATATATATATATATATATTGAATTTTATTTGTTAGTATAGAATGTATTATTCTACTTTTTGTTGGCATTAATATTTGCGTGGGTAATTTCATAAAGCAAACGATTAGTCACATTATTTCCTTTGCGGTATTCTTTGTTTATAACAAGCCTTGTGGAGAAAATTAATCGTTTGCTTAGTGATTTTACCCGCGAATATATTAACAAAAAAAAACAGCATCAGACCCAACATACATACACACACATTTGATTTTATGATATATCGTGCATTTTATCCTCATATAGTCGACATGGAAAACAATCAAAGGACCAGTATACTGATACGATAATACAAATTTGGGTCTTCAGCAGCTGCCTCTTATCATAACAGGACACTTTTTCTTAATCGTTGCATAAACAAAACAAAAAAACAGTTATTCCAACATGTTCGTATAAACTGCTCAGAACCTTCTAGCAAGTCTTTCCAAGCTACACCAAGGATTTTCTTCCACGATGCCGGTATAAATCTCTTGTTAGATTATTTTCTTACTATGTGTAATTTATTTCTCCTTTTGTCTTTTTCATATATATATATATATATATATATATATATATATATATATATATATATATATATATATATATATATATATATATATATATGAACATAAAGATAGAGGCAAAATGCCTTCAATGAAACCATGAGTTAAATGCAGATAATTTATTAAATCAAAATCAAAATATTTCAAAATACCTTCCTTTTCTTTTTGTTCATCTTGATTTTTTTAGCTAATATTTCGCTTGATAACACAAGCTTCGACAGAGCTTAGACAAATAAAAGGTATACACCTTTTTTTTTTCGTAATATCCTTCTTGGTCTTGTAGAAGTGTCTCGTCCGATAATGTGGACTAACGGCGCAAATGCCTTTTTTAAATAGAACTTGTTCGCGCATGATCGCTGGTAGTTATACATTTTTTAAGCATCTTTTGAATTTTAATATGAAGATAGAGGCAACATGCCTTCAAAGAAACTATATGTTAGATGCAGATAATTTATTAAATCAAAATAAAAATATTTCAAAACATTTCTCAAAATATTTCAAAATACCTTCCATTTTTTTCATCTTTATTTTAGCTAATATTTCGCTTGATAAAACAAGCTTATTTTGATTCAATAAATCATCCGCATTTAACACATGGTTTCTTTGAAGGCATTTCTCCTCTATCTTTACATTAAAATTCAAAAGATGCTTAAAAATGAACTTTCCGAAATTTATATATATATATATATATATATATATATATATATATATATATATAAATATATATAGTAAGTTAGGAAAATATATTTATGACAATTAAGCTACACAGAGGTTTTTGCGTTTCATCCCCGTTAAGATAAAATACCTAGCCTGACGAATCCTTACGGGGATGAAACGCGGTAGCCTCTGTGTAGCTTAATTTTCATAAATATATTTTCATAACTTACTACTTAGCTCAACTCACGTATTGAACAATGTTGAAGTAAATACTGAAAATTGATACATACAAAATTATATCTCCTTATAACATTTTATGCGGATACATGAAATAATATATATATATATATATATATATATATATATATATATATTAAAAAGACAAAAAGAAAACCAAATTAAACACAGTAAGAAAATTACTCTCTCTCTCTCTCTCTATATATATATATATATAGAGAGAGAGAGAGAGAAGGAGAGAGTGAGGATAAAATCAGATACACATAAGGATACTATTTCTGTTTTATTTTCATATATATATGCAACAGCTTTGTTTATGCATTTTATTAAAAAGTTATTATAATAATCATGAAAAGAAGTAAAAGGTAATAATATTTTTTCTTTCCCCGTTTATTTATTTTGAATTCGTTAAACAACTCACACACATAGAAACTAAACAGGGATGTATGCCTTCATGTTAACCGGAATGGGCCCACTAATAGAGTCGCTTTTGACCTAAATTACATATTACAAAACGTTAATGATCTCATAGGTCAATCTGGGTCAGACTTACTTAAAGTCAATCAAACTTCCAATCTTTTGAAAATCAATTATGCCAAAAATTTTATTTAAATTGATTACATTACTGTTTTTTTGTGGTTAAAACAACTTATATACGGCATAATTACGTTGATACACCTTTTCTTGTTAGATTAGCGAAGTTGAGCAACGTTGAGGGTGGCCAATACCAAATGGGTGACCATTTGGAAATACCAGGCCCTGTATGTGAGAGGACGGCGAATTCTCCTTGCAAAAATAGCAGCTCTGATGATACATTTAGCAAGTACTTCCGTATGATCTGCTAATCCATACATGTGTTGACACAACGGAATAAAGTGGAAATGTTGTTCTCAATCACATGGCAAAGCTGTGCGGAGAGTGTATGCAATTCGTTATTTTTTTCAAAAGCAAATTACCATATTGTTTAAAGCGTAGTCTCTTCGCGTTCCCTCCTAGAATAATAGGTATTATGTGTGGGAGTGAGCATCCTATACGGCCATTAACTAATAACGCAGTATTAAGGTAGACACTCCATTTCCCATCCTGGTCGCCTACCTGAAAAATAAGATATTAACAGAAGCAATGATATCACATTTCGATCACACGTCGTATCTTAAAAAGTCATTCACTTAAATCAGTAACAGAAAAATGGGCAATAAAAAAAGAAATAAACGTATGTGACAAGTTCTTTATTTGTAGCCACAGGACATTCCTGACGAGACTTCTATCCGAGCCAAGAAAACGATATCCGCTCGAGTCAATCAAAATCTCAGAGTCCGACAGTCTGCTGTCAAGCCGGCGTTCTTCGACTGCATCGTAATAAAATAGGCCGTTTTGTCACAATATAAACACTGTCATCTGCAAAGTGAGTCCTTCTGGGAAGAATTCGGAGAAATGCGTTAACCCTTTCACTGCATTATGGCGCGCAATTCAGTTTATTGGTATTTAAGTAATACATATCGCAACAGCGTTCACTGTATTTCACAATACAGCATATTGACTTTTTTCTTTCTCCGTCTCTCTCTCTCTCTCTCTCTCTCTCTCTGTCTCTCTGTCTGTCTGTCTGTCTCTCTCTCTCTCTCTCTCTCTATATATATATATATATATATATATATATACGCCAACGTTGTCAAAAATAACAGAATTCATCTGTTTAATTAAAACTTTTTTGATTTATTCAATTTTTCTGATGGTCTTTTTCGTATCAAAATCATACAAAAATTAATAAATGTTCTATAGGTATCACGAAGATTTCCGATTTTTCGTCGAATCATCCCCAGATGTCAAAATCAAATGAACAAAAAAGCTGCGAAAAGAACAACATTTTTAAAAAGACGGCGGCGAAACGCGCAGAGAACGTTTTCGCATTGTTCCAGGAAAGACGTTGACGATTTAAATTCAGCGACGCTGGAGTGGAATTACAGAATAAAATCGCATTAAGTTAAGCATTTTAGAATGCTGTCACTGGTTTCATACATTATGTTATTAATTGTAGGTTGTCATCTTTTTATGTAGGTAGCTTCCAGTATTTTCTTCTTTTTAATTGGTTTCGGAATGCACTATTTTAGTGTTATTTACTAGAATTTGTCTTAAATTAGATAAAGGTTTGTTTTTTTATAGATGTTGGTAAAATTGAGCTAGAGTTTACAAGATGCATGGTGAGGCGGTAAGATAGGGTAGTGGTTGTAATACCAATGTAGCTATGAGCTTTATTACTATGGGAGTTACATTCTCCCAAAGTGCAGTTGGTTCTTTCTCGTGATTTTTGTGTTGTGGAGGATTTTTTTTTACTACAAGACTCTGGGATTTTAATTTTTTATAGAAACTAATGGGTCTAATTTTAAAATGCTTACATATTTGCACTAGAAATCTGGTAAAAAACTTGCCGTAATATATATGAATTAAAATCGTGTCAACCGCACGGTCTCATGTATGAATATTGTTCATTCTTCCGATTACTGTCATTCTTTTCTATTGCTGGCCAATCGGTAAAAAATCTGATGATCGCTGATACTGTGAAACTGAACAAAGTGTTCATGTTAATTACATTTTTATTAACATTCACTAATGATAAAGCTTTGTCTTATAAGATACCGATCCCTTTATTTGTCCACAATCTGCTGTAACAGTCTGCTCCAATGTTGAGAGGTTGTTTACTGATATATATATATATATATATATATATATATATATATATATATATATATATATATATATATATATATGTGTGTGTGTGTGTATACATGTATATATACGTAAAAAACATTAGTATAAACAACATAATTACTCTGCTTATACTTTTATTTATTTTTTCAATTAATCTAATGATCTTTTTTGTGTTACAATCAATATATATATATATATATATATATATAAATAAAGATGCAATGAATTAAAACATTATATATATATATATATATATTTATATATATATGTATATATATATGTATATATATATATATGAAACTAAAACGGAATAAGCGAGGATCTAAAAATCTCAACGTTTCGCCCAAATGGCTTTGTCAAGAGCGAACGAAAAAATGCAAAAAATGACAAAAGACGTCATTTGTCCTTTTTTGCATTTTTTCGTTCGCTCTCTTGACAAAGCCTATTTGAGCTTTTTAGGTCGTTTATTCCATTTTAGTTTCATACCGTCGGATTATTTTATCCTTTCATCTATTCATATATATATATCTATATATATATATATATATATATATATAGAGAGAGAGAGAGAGAGAGAGAGAGAGAGAGATTATGAAGTGTACTTATTACAAGCACAAGCTACGCACACAACGTTTGGGCTTTAATCCATGAAAGACGTCGCCAGGCGAACTGCGAAAATGAACATTCTACTACTC
>OY744521.1:103061664-103259164 GCA_963556195.1 Sepiola atlantica | reverse complement strand
AGTAGTTTTAGTTTTATTGTAGTAAATAATTAGTTTAACTTTTTTATTTGGGTCGGTGGGAAGTACGTTTTTATTAATAATATTTTTTAAGACCTGTTCATCTGTTTTATAGTTAAGGTGAAATTGGTTACGGTAAAATAGTTTGATAGTCTTGTTGAGTGGAGAAATGGATTCATTGTTCTTGTTATTATTATTACTGTTACTAGCATTATTTTTAAATAGTTTAATTTGTTGGTCTATAATATAATTAGGGAAACCATTATTTACAAGGGTTTGTTTTATATTTTTAAGTTCATTTTGAAAGAGAATAGGGGAGGAAGAGATTAATTTAGCTCGCGTTAGTAGGTTTTTAATAATGGCTATTTTATATTTAAAGGGGGCATTCACTAACGAAGTTAATAGTACAGGGGTTTTTGTTAGTAGGTTTTTAATATGTAGATGTTACAAATTCATTATGATTTGTGTCTATTAAGACGTCTAAGAAAGGGAGTTTTTTTATCGATGTTAAGTTCATAAGTGAAGTCTAAAACGGAATTATTTTTGAAAGTGTCTTTTAATATATTAATCTCGTTTATATTATTTGTTAGTATAAGAATGTCATCTACGTATCTTAAATATATTAGTGGTTTATTAATAATGCTAAACACTTTAGTTTCCAAGTTGGACATGTAAAAGTTTGCGAATGTTGGACCTAGCGCAGATCCCATAGCGACACCATCTTTTTGTATGTATATATGGCTGCGATGATCGTAGAAAGGGACTTTAGTCGTACAAGCCAATAAGATTTTTCGTAAAGTGTTAGGGTTAATTTTAAGTGGGCGGTTATTAGGATTATTATAAATATTATTGATTATTATGTTAATAGTTTGTTCAACCGGAACATTGGTAAAAAGATTAACCACGTCTAGGGAGGCAATCACACCTTGTTCGGTTTTTTTTCTCCTTAGAGTTTGTATAAGTTGGTGTGTAGATTTAATGCTATATTGGGTAGGGATATAGGGGGATATTAATTCATTAATGGTTTTAGATAATTTATAAATGGGTGTAGGTATTTGGGAAATAATTGGGCGAAGGGGATAGTTCAATTTATGTGTTTTGATTGTTCGTAAATATAGCCAGGTTTGAAATCACCTATGATTTTGGGAAGTTTTTCGTTGTTAATGGCGGCGTTATTGGCAGTGATTAATTTGTTAATTTTAGTTTTAAGGAGGGGGGTCGGATTATTGTTTATTTTTTGAAATTTGTTGCTATCTTCGAGGATGGTTTCTAGTTTGGAGTAATAATCAGATTTGTTAAGTACGACATACATGTTACATTAATCTGCTTTTTTTATAATGATGTCGGGATGATTTCTAAGTTGTTGAGCGGCTAGTTTTAATTGATTTGTTAATAAAGATGTATTACTTTTTATGTTAAATCTATTTTTAGTAGCTTCAGCTTTTAGTAAATCACGAAGTTCAGGTTTTATGTTAAGTTCATTGTCTTCTTCTAGTTTTAGTATATTTTGATATAATAGTTCGATTTCTGTTTTTTTGTGTAGATTTTGATATCTTGGGAATAAATGGCAATTAGGACCTAGGTTTAGAAAATCATTTTGTGGTTGAGTTATTTCAAAATCAGAAAGGTTAATGAATTTATCTTCCTGATTTGGAAGTTGTAGGGAACCTTTATAAATGTTGTTTAGTTTTCTTTGGAGTTTAAGTTTGTGCTGTGCTTCTTTTTTAGTGTTGATTGTTGAGAGACGGAGTTCGACTTCTTGTAGTTTTTCTGGAGTAAGGAAGTTTTGAAGTTTTGTAAACGTCTTTTGCGCTTCAGAATGGAGAAAGTTGATGTGGTCTTTGCTGATTGTTATCTGTCTCTTCACGAGACCGCATCTGTATTGCCAAGTGGTGGTCTCTTGGTGAGCTGCAGGATCATGTAGTTTGAAATATGCTATTATTCCACTGACGATGGACCCAGACGGGTCAGAAAGTACTCTGGACCAACATGTACACTATGGCAGTTTCATCAGCCAATTTCCTTCCGAGATTAAGATTTTAATCAGGAAAATTGAAGGGATCAACACTAAAATAGCCAGACAAAAAAAATTGTCGGTTATTTTTAATAATATATATATATATATATATATATATATATATATATATATATATATATATATATACATTTAATTAGAAACAACAGAGTTTTCTATTTTCTATTTTCTTAATTGTCTGCTCGAGTCTGCTAACTCGCTTTCGCGTCTCTGGTTTTAATTAATGGAGTATGAATCCAACATTTGTTATTTGTCAATCTCAGCGCTTTCGACTTTCACTAACGTCACCAGGAGTTTATGTTCGTTTACTATGTTGCAGCGTTTTATTAATATATTCTGTATTTTGGAGACGATAAAAAAGTGTTATGTAAACTGTCATTTATTTACGTATATGTATGTATTTTAATTAATTTGTTGTTGTTTTATTAGTATTGAAACTGCAAAAACAAAAGTTGAAAACACAATTCCGTAAAAAACAAACAAAAAGACACGACGCTGTCTTTAATCAGAATTGCGTCGAATATGATTTGCTGCCAGTGCATATAAAGATTCTGAAAAGTCCTGATATTAACCATTTTTTCTGCTGTTTGTTAGTAGTTGGATAAAATAAAAACAAAACAAACTCCACAAAATAAGTGAAACTCCTTAATGAATTCAATTGCAAAACAAATCTGTATTTTTTGGATCATTCAGACTACTGATCTCAGCTTGGATGTTATTATCACAACGTTTTGCCCGATTTAAGCTCTGTCCTTCTTGAAAGGCACAGCGGTCGAAATGCTGTATGAATAACATCCAAGATGAGAACAGTAGCTCGAATAATCCAAATAATCCAAATTATCAATCTTCATCTAAAAAATTCCGAAACAGAATGCAATATAATCGTATTATAACCTCCGGTTAAAATGTTGTCATGTGTTGATCGGCTCGTTACAAAAAAAAAGAAAATGGTTTCGCCTTAAGGCTCCTCCCACCCTAAAATGAGCTGTCGTTCTTATCTAAAAAATCTATAGTATATCCATAGCGTCAGTTGACTTATGGCGTCAGTAGTCATGATTAAATAATTATTATGCATATCTATATGTCTCTGGTATTCCGTATTCCGAGACCAAATTAAGTGAACGGTGAGAATATCGATGAGGTTGACAACTACATCAACCGATGGTGAGAAGCAACGCTGATATCAGGCCTGAAATCAAACGGCGAATTGCGCTTGGATGGACAGCCTTTTCCAAAGTAGACAATATCATAAAGAGTAGAAAGTCCACTATGAGCATGGAACGGAAAGTGTTCACCGAATACATCATGTCTGTTATGATATATCGTAGTGAAACGTCGGCGTTCAATAATGGAGCAATAGAAAAGCTAAGAATGACACAACGCAACATGGAACGCATTATACTCGGCATCAGTCTACATGAAAGAAAAAGAAATACTTGGATGAGTCAGTAAACTGGAGTAAATGACATCATCACCATCATACGAACGGCTAAACCTAGATAGGCAGGTCAACTTAAGAGATCTACAGACAACAGGTGGGCATATAGAGCGACAAATTTAACCCAGAGCCAATGGAGAAGGCTAAGATGAAGCCCCTAACCCCGGTGGAACTGCGACCTGACAGCCAACTATGTGCTATCTGACCAGGCCTAGCCAGGGACAAAACAAGGTGGAATGAAGCCAAAGAGGGGTCCTTCCTCCAGGAGTTATAAAAACCCTAATGATGATGATGATGATGAGTGTCTTTACTTTTACATGCTGTCTTGCATAACCTTCGGGATTTGACTGACTTGAATGATTTAAGAAGGCATCTAAAATGGTGTGCAATTCTTCCTTGGGGAGAGAGAACATTTATTTCTACTGGGAGAAAGGGAGGATCAGAGCGTTGGTGGTGAAAAGAGAGAAGCTTGGTTTTAGAGGCGTTAAAAGAAACAAGCAACTTTTTCCCCAATAACACCATGTGCTCGAAGTCGGAAGAAAGAGAGAGATAGAGAGAAAGAGAAAGAGAGAGAGAAAAAGAGAGAGAAAGAGACAAGAAATATCTTGATCATCAATGCTCTTCGAAGTGCTGCAATAAATATTTGTGTCGTCCTATCTGGTTTCTGGTCAGAACACATCTATGGTTACTGATTTTGTACGGCGGGCGAGACTGTTAATTACTGTTAATCGACACAAAGCATTTTTACTCAAATATTCCTTCTTATAACTTGAGTCAAGCTTCTAGCAAAGAGGGAGAGCGAGAGAAAGAGGAGGAAGAGGAACCATTGCTGATTTTTAGGACTACATTGCAAACGTATGTCTCGTTCCCATCCCAGCATGCTATCAAATCACGTATTTTCTTCTCTTAAATTTTGCTTATTCCAATTATGCGTTCACATAATGTCACTTTCGGCTCTTAGCAACTTACCTTCGGTCGTCATCTAGTCGGGTGGAGTGCTTAGTTTTAAAGCACGCAGAATACAACCGAAATACTCGTCTCATGATGAGTTGAAAACATTGATACACATTTAGACTTCTTAATATTGGTAAAGCGATTATTATCCCAAAATATATAAAACAAAAGAATCAAAAACATAGGCTATAGTTAAAAATTGCGAAAAGAGGCTATATCGGCTTATAAATGTTTTAAATCTGTAGATTTAAAGTATCTTAAATAATAAATAAATGATACATTTTGACATTCAATATAATTTTATATGATTTACTTGTAGAAAACATTCCTTTAGCTTACGTATTCAGTTCTAACTGTGTGAAGGAAAAATAATTAGTTATTCTACCGTAAGACACTTCAGTTTGTTAGCTAAATACTAAACTTGTAAACCTATATATTAATGTGTTTATAACTCCGTTTTTTGGCACGTTATCCGTAGTACATAGGTAATAAAATAAGTTACAATTGCTATAGCGCTTATCACATATACACTTTGCTGTATATTCTTCTCTCTGAGAATAAGTTAGTTTATTGCTAATCTTTAATCTAGAAAGACCCGTGGCAACATATAAAGTGCTAAGTAATACTCAGTTCTAAATGACAGTCTTATTGAGGTTGAAGGTTCAATCCTTAGTACGGACGATACTAAGGATACAATTACGAATTACTTAAGACTTCTACCCGGTCATGGTTGACAGAACGAGAACAAGCTACCCCTGTGGATGAAATAAAGGATTCCTTTCAAAATTCCGTACATATTCCCGAGTTCAACAAGATAGATCTGAAGAAGACGGAGGTTACATCGGTCGAAACGACGAGAACAGTAGTTTTAATAATCGCAATAATACAAAGAATTATTTGTTTATTTCCTTCTTTCTTATAAATAAATAATGATATAATTAAACGCAAGTTACGTCCTTATATTTGAGCTCTAAATGTTCTATGCGATTTCATGAACAGAAAAGATTACCTTTCTGCTTTTGACTTTTTGTGTAACTTTAATAAGAATGATATCTCCCTCTCTCTCTCTCTCCCTCTCTCTCTCTCTCATATATATATATATATATATATATATATATATATATATATATATATATATATATATATATATATGTGTGTGTGTATATATACATGTGTGTTTGTACGGTGGCTTTGCCAGCATTGCGTTTTTACTCGGACTGTTACGCATGTATTGGTAATTATATATATATATATATATATATATATATGAGCAAGGACGGATGAAGGTAATCCGACGTAATGGGAAATGAAAAAGGAAAAACCAAACAGATGCTTTTTTATGTATTCATCAACGTTTCGTCTTTATTTGTAAGACTTGCTCAGGATGATAATTATAAGAAAAATGTCATACAAGTACATGAAAATATTAGGTTGACACATTCCTGACATAGCAAGCTGTTCAAACACTCCTACCCTCCAAAAATTGAACACCTAACCACAACAAAATCTCCCCTCTCTCTCCTCACCCATTTCACCATTTCAACTACTTCTTTCACACTCTTACCCATCCACCCCTCCCACTTCCAATCACCTTCATTTTTTCAAATCTTTTCTAAAAACCTACACACCAAAAACACAGAGCCCCCTCCACTCCTCTTTTCCCACCCCTCCACTTTTTCACTCACAGCCATCCACATTATTTTCATTCCATGCCACCGACTTCCTTCAACCCGGACCTCGGTCCTGTGCTCCCAGTAGTGGCTACTACTTCTTCTCATTAACCTATCATGTCAAATCAATATTTTCATGTACTTGTATGACATTTTTCTTAAAATTATCATCCTGAAGAAGTCTTACAAATAAAAACGAAACGTTGATGAATACATAAAAAAACATCTTTTTGGTTTTTCCTTTTTCATATATATATATATATATATATATATATATATATATATATATATATATATATATATATATATGTAGTTTGATTTTTATCACTTTAAAATTTTCCCAAGCCATACCATCATACGGTATTTCACTAGCGGCATTACAATTCTATGGTTTAGTATATTGTCGATAGATCACAGCTCGTTTTCCGGAACCCAGTTAGACAAGGAAGAGGTCAGTCTTAAAGTGCAAGAGAAGCTAATCCAACTTGTCTTGAATTTGGGAAAAAGAGAAACAAGTGAATTTCACACATAGTGGATCCAATCAATCAGGCCTCTTCTTCGGCCAGAAGTTCAATCACAGATGCGGCAACTTAACTAACATAGAACACACCTTTGTAATTCATCCCCACCTCATCACAAACCGGAACTTGTCATCATTATTCACCGTCTTTTAACGATCCCTGCCTGGTTCGAGTTGAACTTTGACCTAACTGATTACCTCTGTCTGCGTTCGTTTAACTTTCTTATTTCCTTTTATTTTCTGACGCCATATTGTGACGTTCAATTTGCTGCGATTGACCAGGGATTAAATAATGACCAAGACATATGTGTCGTCGCCAGGGATGATCAGCGATTGAATTAGAGCGCTAGCTATGTTCAAAAAGTATTCAGACTAATGCCTTTCTAAGAAATAAAATATCATAAATAAAGAAGTTCTTTCATACTTCGATATTAAACTGCCTCAAGTAACGTTGAACAAGATTCTCGCCTAAACAAACGTTCGTACTCCGACATTCATATTCCACAGCCCTTTCTATATGGTTTATGTTTTCCATAATTCCTTACTCTATTTAATTCAGACTCTCTCTACACCTACCATCAACTCTGCTTGGTAATGAAAAGAAACGAATGCAAGAAATTTGGGAAAAATGTTAACTGCATGAAGGCATTTGTTTCTTTTCTACACCAAAGATTAAAGTCCTTTGAATCGACCGAATTATCGGTTGGCTTTAGAGACGTGTGTGTCTATTTTACTAGTCTGTATTAATGCTTATTCACTATTCAATATACAAAACATTCCACACACATATATGCATATATTATGTATACACACATACACACACACACACACACACACACATATATATATATATATATATATATATATATATATATATATATATATATATATACATATACATATATATGAAATGTAACTCCGAAAAATACCTTCATGATGGCGTTAGTGATAGGACTTGTATCGCAAAATTTACATTCAGTATTTTACGAAGGCACAATTCTTAAACCAGTCACCAGAAAACAGGTTGTAAATGTGCGTCCAATTTTACAAATAAGAGACCGCACCGTTTCTTACACGACTTCAGACCGCGTGGGGGGCGCTAGATAACGAGCCAATCAGTTTCTGTAGAATTAGATCAATAATCGTGGCGAACAGCGAAGACGAACTCGGAATTCACTTTGATATGCACTGTCGCAGCCACGCCGTCTTCTGTGCACGTACTTTCTTCTCTCGTATCGACTTTGCTCTCGTATCTCCTTTTGCCTCGAAGATCTTGTAAGCTCTGTATCTTTGCATCTGATCGTAAGTAAGTAAGATATGGTTTGGTCTAATAAACCGCTTGGAAGCAGCGTTAGGTGTAAGCAGCGATGAGGGAAGTGAATATAAGATGTAATAATACTTTACCTTATCCGTTCTCATTCTGAGAAAACCAGGGTTTTTTTTTCAGTTTAAATTATTTTTGTTGTCCCTTGCTTCCTATTTTGTTTCACCTTGATAATAAAATAGGAGATTATCCCCTAATTATATTGTGTAAGCTCATCAAATAAACAGTCAGATATGATTTGAAAATTTTATGAGACCAATTCGTTAGAGTCAGTTAATTGTTCTTTTTGTATCTTTCTTTCTTTCTTTCTTTCTGTGGGAATGGACTTGGATACAAGGGGCGATCAAAAGTAAACAGAACTGATTATTATGATATTTCCAGATAGAGATGTCCACATTTGACAAACTTAATTAAAATGTAAATAAATTGTCCCTCTATCTGTTAACATTTTTTAAAAACTAATGATAAACACCTCGCTGACGTTTGGTTACATGTCAATCATCCGAAATTCGAAAGTAATTGTGAATCCGTGAAACTGGCGGATATAAACTAATTTCTGGATTGAATTTAAGTTTAAAGACAAAAGCCAAGCATTATGAATTATTTATGGCCCTTAACCAAAGGACATATTCATTTTAAAACTTACTTCTCTCGTATTAAAGAACAAACAACAAGGAAATTATATTAATTAAAAAATATATTTTTCAGGCCCATGTCCTTTATTTAACATAGTTTTATCAATGTTAACCTTTAAAATGTGTAAAAACACGCCCGTCATGTTTACTTCGTTACATTAAATTTCACCCAGGGTGTGTTATCAAATTAATGAGATTAAAGAGTTTGTAGCTATCAAAAACAACTTTGGTTTTTAGTTTGGTGTGTAGGATTTATGCCATGTCAACCATTATGAATCATTTAATCCCGAATTATTCATTTTCGTAAAAAAATGTCTTTCACGTTTTTAATATCTTCGAATGTTTTAATGTAATTTTGTTTTGTAGCACATACTTAGTAAATTAATAATCTGCAAACAATTCTACTTAATTCATAGAATGCATCTATGAAAAAAGAAACTAAAGCTCCCAACATGGGTCCTCATTATTAGATGGAAGTTCGCGTCCAACTAAGGACACATCCTATTTAACCTACAGATTTAATCTTTACAGATATTGCACCTGGGAGTAATAGAAACAATGGATACTTCACCAACTTAATAAATTTCGGGTCTCACAGGTAGTTTAAGGTCATGTACAGTTTGAGTAGTTCCCTACGAAGGCAGAGTTAGATACAAGGTCGGTTTTTAATATCGAGCAAATCCAGCTCCACATAAACGGGGAAATCTAGATTGGAAAAAATAAAAATAATTCTCTTTCCTTGACCTAAAAGACACAACAAAAGATGAAGTGAAGTATCATCAAAAATGATGCTACAGTTTGAGTAGTTGCTAGGGTTAGGAAGTAGGGTAGGCATAAGACATAGTTTTTTAAGTAATAAATGTATTAATAGCTGGAGGAAAGTCGTGTGAGGTATCCGAGGCTGTTTCGTGTTGTGACGCAACTATCATTACTGTTTCCGAACAACAAATAAAGCCTTATGAAGCAGCGTAGATTCATTTGAATATTTGCAGGTCTATTTTCAGGAGTTCTAGCAGACCGATTTTTTCTCCATTTTATCGTTTGGAAATTATCCATGATAAAGGTTCGATTACGTTAGCTCAAAGCCAGCTATACCGAAAATGCTTTCATAATCTTATTAGATTTATTTAAAACATAATTTTCATGTTTTCACCCTTGACTTCGCAGTAATTCGAAGCCGATGATATACGTGGGCTTGAAATAGTTTACTATCTTATTCCAAATCCATGGCTATAAATCAAATGAAGTGTACATCTGTTCATCGGTCTGCTAGTTTATCATATATATGCGCAGAAACGACCGGGTGAATCTCCAATAAAAAATCTTTGCATTCAGGAGTGTAGAAACATAAACGTAATTCGGATGAATTAACATGTAACGACATTTTGGACCTGCTGGATTCAGTTTCTGTTGGCATTTATTTTCAACGATTCGTTTTAGAATCAATTACTCGCGGAAGAGCCATATGGAGGTTATCATAAATTCTAGTAAAAGTACTCTAATGGATTCGATAAAAATTAAACACAGCACCTTAAATCGTTAAAATAACCTTCGAAATCCGAGCGATAAAAGAATAATGGTAACTAAAAGACAAAATTGTGAATAAGTATATATATATATATATATATATATATATATATATATATATATATATATATATTGATGATGAGTGGTGGTCGTGGATTTCTATCAATAATCATTTCCGATGAAGAACGCAAAACGTTCGAAATATTGCATTATGACAAAAATATCTATATGTTTAATAACCATTATCAAAATATCTTAAGAAACATACGTGGAATATCAAACGACTCTCTGTCGCTCTCTCTCTATCTCTATCTCTCTCTCTCTCTCTCTCCTTATATATATATATATATATATATATATATATATATCATTACGTAGATTACACAATTGATGTCATAAATATTATAACCACGGCCGAAAATCAAGACATAACAATGTTTATCCATATGTACGCCCGTTTCCAAAAATCATTTTATTGCAACTCATACATCGGAGTAAAACCTTTCCTTATTAGAATGTAGATTAAAAAAAATTCAATTCAGATAATTTCTAGTTTATATATTCAACATCAGTTCCAGAACAAACAAGTGTCTTGATAGAGAGCCCAAATAAAATATTGTCTCAATAATTAGGTAGAATACATGAAATGTACATGAAAATCAAAAACACATTTAAGCATGGGATCGATTTAAAGAGCAACGATTAGCTTTTGTCTGGTGGGTTTGTGGTATGGCCTAGTTGAATTAATGGTGTGTAATAAATAAATAAATAAATAAAACTTGCTAACAGATAAATAAATAATAAATAAAACCTACTAAAAAATGAAGCCCCCTCCCCTTGAGCCCTAGTTTATCACTATCCCACACCGGATCTTTTCGGGGACGCCCTCAGAGATGCACCGTTCTTTCTGTCATTGTTGACGCCATTCCCTGTCAGGCGTGCCTACAATCATTTCAGCTTGCCGATGATTCCACTGGGCACAAAGATTTACTAAAGATGTCTAAATCTGCCATTTTGGATGAAACCGCGGTACATTGCTGAAATATGTGATATACAGTATCTAAATAAATTATATATATATATATATATATATATATATAGAGAGAGAGAGAGAGATAGAGAGATAGATAGATAGATAGATAGATAGATAGATAGATAGATAGTGATTGAGGTACGGTTTTTCTTCACAGGTTAAAATCCGAAGAATATTTACGAATGAGTTAACCTCTAATTACTAAAACCTTTAAAGACAACCATTTTAATTTAGCCATGTGACTCTTACGGATTGGAACGTTGCTCCATTTTTAAATATTTAAATATAAGGAGCAGGCACTTATTTTTCTTCGGGCCAGAAAAAAATTGATCTAATCAAATCTACGGGTGAAACATGTCTTGATGTGTAAGTAAATGTTTGTATAAATAATGTTTATAGTGTAACTTTCAATTGCTTTATCTGCGTCTGTTTGAGTAAACTCTTCAATTTCCTAAAGAATGTGACTTTAATATTGATAGGTCAGATTTTGTGTCTCTACCACACATATAATCATGCACTAAAAAACAAAAGACAAAATAGTTAATTTTTAACAAATCCGAAACCTATTTTATGTTATATAATTTAAGTGATTGAAATTGTAATTAATCTGGAATATTTTAATGTTAAAATAGATGTTAAAAATATCAATGTCAGAATAGTTTGAATGTTTCAAAACTTATTTACTCTGAGAGAATTTGTATAGAAAATAAAACAACATTACGGTATCAACAATAAGTTTATAGCAAGATGGTCTCACTATTTGTTGCACGTTTTATAAACAGTTTAAAAGCGAAATATCATGTTGTTAATGAAAATTAATTGTGTCTGGTTATGTAGAATAAAAAAGAAGTAAAACAAACGTACGAAGAACACGTTTTCAACTACTAACGTAATACGAAATCTTTAAAAGGTAAATTTCAGTATCCACGGCTCATTCAGTAAAGCTGTCAATATAAGAAAGCATATACATTTTTCGCAACTATTGTCGATAAATAATAAACTAAGTTTATTTATAGTCGATGAAAAAGGTTTCCGTCGGCAAGATATATACATACCCCGTTTATATTTCTCCTGTCTGTATTTTAAAATATTGACACCGTAAAAACGATAGAAAAAGAAATTATATAATGCGAAAGGTTATCGTTTCGTATTTGTAAGAGTTTTTATTGCGACTGCAATACGTTCGTCATCAATAAAGAAAGACCAAGTGTATCGTTCAGAATATTGTACGCATGCAACATATAATCACACGTGGAAGTAGTAATTAGAATGGGAAATATTATACCTAGTATCATGATAAACAAACAATTGCAAGAAATAAATATATCAATTGTAAAAATACATATGAAATCTTTAAAAAAAATTATTAATAGAGTAAGATCAACATTCTGTTTACGTGAGTAAGGTAACATATCTCCACTCTGACAGTATTCCTTGCTGAAATAAGTATTTTCAGCAAATTCACAAGCGAAATTAATCATATACTTGTCAATAACATAGTGAGAAAGAAAAAAACAAACAAAAAATAAACCAGTCTAAATCAAATATCGATATGTCAGACAGATTACTATCTATGTCTGACTTTAAACATCTGACAAGATGATTTTTGGACCAGTGTATTTTACTTAAAAAGTGCGCATCGCTGTTCGAGTCAGTCCAGTCGTATAATTGATCAATGAGAAGCAGATGGTACAACTTATGTGAAGTGATAAGAAAAGTCCATAAGAGAGTTCCCTCCCCTTAAGACATGTGTAACTATTAGAGATACGCGTCAGAGACGAAGGCCAAACTTGAATAAAAAAAAAGACACTTTTCTTTCAGACTTTGAAAATGTGCGAGATACGAGATAGCTTCAACGGCATGGAGTGAAAATATATAAGTTATTAATATAGCACACGCATACACACATATGTATTTATATATAAAGATATGATATAATGTACACACCCCCACACACACACATATATATATATATATATATATATATATATATATATATATATACATATATTGCATGAGAAGTCATACCCATCTATGCTATATATCTGTCACACGATCTAGATAGGATAATACAAACACACACACACACACACACACACACACACACACACACATATATATATATATATATATATATATATATATATATATGACAGTAAGGAGAGTATAAAAATATGTTTTTCCAAGTTAACGCCAATCTTTCTAAACTTTTCATACTTAAAAAAAGTATACACTTTAGCGCATTTTGAAATGAACTTCAGATATTTTTCATTAATTATTTTATTATATATAGAGAAATAATATGGTACGAGTTCGACTGCAAAACACGATAAACGCCATTTTCAAAATGACGAAACTATCACTACAAAAAGTGTTCCATGTGAACACTCGACCATACCCTAAAGTCATGTTATACATCATATGAAAACGTCCTAATTTTTCTTTGCTTTCAATCAAAATAAGCTTTTAGTCAAAGTCTACATTTAATATATTCGACCTTTTATTGTTTAAGGTAGCAATTTAAATAAATCGGATCAGTCGCGTTTTGCATTCGAACTCTTCATATATATATATATATATTTAATTATATTTTAATATTGTACCTACCTACGACGACGTTTCGAGATTTCGGTTCTCATCACAGCGCAGGGAAATAACAATCTCAGACGGTCACAGGACGCGGACCTGGTTCAAAGAGAGACCTTGAAACGGTAAGCGTTCACTCAATCCGTTAGACCACGGGAGATTGTCATATGACAACGGATAAATAAAGTTATATTTACACTGAAAGCGACGAGTGTGAATATGAAGACATCTGATAGAACTCTACAACTGAGTCGGAGCATTACGCTGAAGCTTTAGATGACATTCTATTTTAAATCTCTCCAATAGTGCTATACTTTTTATTTTACTTAAATGTATGTACTTGTGTATCTATTAATTTGTGCGCACGTGTGTATTTTATATATTGACCAGATATTTATGCTTGAAAATGAATATATGTGTATATATGTGTATACCCGTGTATGGATATTTGTGTATATATTTGTGTCTGTTATTTTTTATTTTTTATATTATATATATATATATATATATATATATATATATATATATATATATATACATATATATATGTGTGTGTGTGTGTGTGTGTGTTTATTTATATATGTACTTTTGTATCTATAAATTTGTGCACACTTGTGTATTTTATATAAAGATCAGATATTTATGCCTGAATATGTTTCTAAATAGATTAGAACTGTGAAGTGTTAAATAGAAAAGAAAGGAATCCAGGCTAAGTAGGTAATAACACAATAAAAAAGGAAAGAATAAGAAAACAGGTAATAAAAATGATAAGAAAGATAGAAATTAATTGAAAGAATTAAGTATGTCATCCGATACAAATTTATGAAAAATAGCTCATCCCCCCAAAAGATTTATTTACAGGGAAAGTTTTTTCAAATTCATCTCACTTCTCTGTTTTCTTTGGTATGAAAATATAGACTCTCTGGCAAGAGTGCAACCGAAACATGTATGCACATATGTAACCAATAATGTTTGTATAAATAAACATTTATACGTAAGCACAGCTCTACTTGTTATTGAGCACTTTTTATAAACACTTGAGTTTCAACGGATTTACATCTACAGAAACTAATACAATACGTGTGTATATATATATATATATATATATATATATATAACTATCTTTTACACGCTTTAAAATACAGGTTTGAAACACGCAGCTGAAGAAATAAATGTTTCTCGAAATATGATCTCACACGGACCTTACATAGAATGCCATTGAGTGCAAATAAGATTCGTAATTATAAAAAAAATAATAAAAATAATAATAAAAAGGAAGAAACCGAAAAACTAACTCCACTTTCATTTTGTAGTATGTCTAATTTTGATTTTAATCCGTTTATATTCAATACACCTCAGTATTGAAGTTGCCTTTCATGAATTATTTATATATTCTACAGACACACTGCAAACAACATCAACTTCATATATATATATATATATATATATATATATATATATGAAATATAAAGGGAGAGAAAGGAAATATATTGAGAGAATACATGTATATATATATAGACAGAAAGATAGAGTATATGTATATATATAGAGAGAAAGCATATATATATATGTATATTTAGAGAATATATATATATATATATATATATATATATATATATATATATATATATATATATATAGTCTCTGAAGTTTCTCAACCATTAAAACTATATTAAAAAAAAAAAAAAATTATAGTCCCAAGTCTTCCAGTGGAAAATCACTCATGTAAGTCAATTTATTTTTTACAGTTATTATATTAGTTTATTTCTAACACTATTTTAAGGGATCATCAGTTGTTTACCATGAAAAACTGTTTCGGGAAGTTAAAAACAATATATATATATATATGTATACACTCACACACATTTATCCCTTAACAGAAAAGTTCTGCACCACGTTTATAGTATATATATATAATGCTACTAAACCTCATGTCTGGATTCCTTATTCTAATTCTGATCAGTTCTTTACATTATTTAAATTTTAAATAATGTCTAAGATTTCGGGCTTGAACTTGAGCGGTTTAAAAAATAGTCATTTTGGTTATTATTGGTTAATTGGTGACCAAAACCTAAGGATCAAATCCAATGGAAATTCGAAATATTTCAATTTTCAAATGTGAGCTCTGCTTTTATATATTCCGAACACACGAAAAAATATTCGGAATATTTATTAATTGATGTCTAATGCCTATTGTTTAAATTTCACAAAAGTTAGAAGTATCTGAATTTTCCGGAAGGGCTGTCACCTCGTTTTCACCTCCTTTTCATGAAACTAAAAATAAACATTATACAGCTCACATTACGGCCCTTTTAATTTGCAGGTATGTTCTACAATTCAAAAAGATCGGTTGATTAGTTTTTAAGTGAATTCTGTACACATACATATATAAACATATGCACGTACCTAACTGTATACACATAGGCGTATAATGCATATTTATATGAATATATTCTGACAAAATATCTACAGTGCGAAAAGCAAATATTACTTCAAACAATAAAGAATGGGTGTTAAATAAACATCTGCATGATCCTTAAGATGACTTATGAAAGCCGAAATTTCGAAAGATTATTAAAAAGAGGTACTGATATCGATCCTGACCCAGTTTTCGTGAGGTTTGACTCGGAAGCGTTCGGCTGTCCTACGCAAATGTTTTGCTTGTTTTGTTTTTTTGTTGTTGTTAGGGTTAGGGTTAGGGTTAGGGTTAGGGTTTAAGGTTTAGGGTTAGGGTTAGGGTTAGGGTTAGGGTTTAGGGTTAGGATTAGGATTAGGGGTTAGGGTTAGGTTTAGGTTTAGGGGTAGGGGTTGGGGGTTAGGGTTAGGGTTTAGAGTTAGTGTTTAGGGTTAGTGTTAGGGTTAAAAATATTTATTTGATAACAGTAATTTCGCTCTGTTTTGCTTGTTTTACTTGTTTCAAAAATTTTTTGCAACTATTACTACAAATTATAGGACGCAGCAACGTACCCCAAAAAATATTTGATAACAGTAACTTCGATATGTTTTGCTTGTATTGCTTGTTTTGTTTTTTTTTTGTTGTTTCTTTTAGAAAATTTATTGAAAATATAACTTAAAAACACAGGACGCAGCACCGTATCAAAATTGTCGTCTGGTACCATTCGGCTCGTCAACACTCGGGCGTTTGCGTAGGACAGCCGAACGGTTCCGAATCGAACCTCACGAAAACTGGTCCAGGATCGATATCAGTACCTAAAAAGAAATACCTTCGCGTATTTGATGGCTAAATATGTTGGATTCAATGGACATCCTTTTAATAAATTGAAATGATATATTTCTTATTAATAATCGAGGTGTTTCAACTCTCAGTATTCGAGCGACTCGGAAGCTTTTGAATCTATATTTTATTTACCCCCTCTCCAGGATGTTAAACACAAGGTCAGATGTCGCTCTTAAAAAGCCAGCGCACTATGATTAGCGCGCTCTGACCTACAAAAATGACTGAGCAGACTCGTCGGCATTCTCCGATAGGTGAGCTTCAGGCGATTAGCAATAATTAAACTCCTTCTCAAAGAGAAAGTAAAGCTTTGAAGAGTATACCTCTTAGAACTTAACAGAGTCATACATAAGTCTTTCAGCAACAAAGCCATTGTTAGACTGATTGTCAATGACGTATCCCCGACTTGTACAAATACTCTGTTGTTTATTTTGAGATTTATTTTTTTATTAATAGAGTTTTTTTTCGGTGGCTAATATTTTTATTTATCTGTCTTCATTAAGGTTGTGATTTCTTGATATGTCACATGATAAGAAATCACAACCCCATATAAACAATATTATGGTCAATATTATTATCTTTTTTACATACACATGTTTCATCGTTTTTCCGAGAATCATCAGCGTGGAAGATGATTGCTATTTCGGTCACTATATATATATATATATATATATATATATATATATATATATATATATATATATATATATTTATATTTATATTTATTTATATATATATGTATTTATATTTATATATATATATATATATATATATGCGTTGATTTATCAATAGAGAGTAAAAGGATTCTTTGCCACCTTTCTCTCTCTTGATAAAGCCCACGCAACTGGGTGAAACGTTGAGTTTTAGTTTTTCTAATATTTAATTTTAGCACGCATATATATTTTCACAGCTCTTCAGTGTCTCAAGCCGGGATTGAAACTTAACCGTCGAGCTGACAGTCGGCGCTACTAACCCCTGCGATATCATGACTGAATGTAAGAAATATCTCAATGTAAACATTGCAAGTGCCAGGAGCCTGAATAGTTTTACCTAATGAGCTATGCCTTAAAGCTAATGGCAGTAGGCGATATCCTTACAAAATAAGCTCTACCCAGGGAGGGAGCTTTATATAGTCATCCACATACAGACTGTTTCGCTGTTTCACAGCTCATCAGTGCGGCTATATATATATATATATATATATATATATATATATATATATAACTTTCATATTAGAGTTATTGGATGTTTGGCCACGTATCTCAAAAAGAGTATTCGGTTTTGCATCGATTCTTCGATCAACACAGGTATTCGACTTGTCTGGTTATTCTATAAAGGGATTGTTTCTATTTCAATTAGAGATTTAAAAATAATAGTCCGACTCTGTCATCGGATACGTATTTGTAATCAGAGGTGGACATGTCTCCAGTCAGCTACCCGATTCGGCATTGTCAATTGTCAACATCGGCGGATCACATTACTGTCGCAGGAAAAAGATTGCATAGCGCCAACAAAAGGGTGGTGGTCAGTTAATGGATTAAAAGTGGCGAATTAAGGGAATGTAGAACAAACAGAAAATAGAAACTAAAAAAATATCGGGCTAATTTGAAACATGGAGGATCAGGGAATTAAAAAAAAGATGCAAAATGAAAATGTTTCCTTAAAATAATTAAGCAGCATGTAAAAAATAAATGTGTCATCCAATACAGTTTGATTTTTATTTAAGAATTTATTAACTGGCTAATCCAAGTTTTGGCGGGCGACGGGTGGGGTGTTTTCAAAACCAAAGCGAAACACTCATCGTATTAATAGATTCAGGTATCGTTTGATGACATACAAGATATTTGATAACAAACGAAGAAAGAATTTCCATTCAATTTGTGCGTTTAGTGATGGAAATTAATATCTCAAATTTAAAGGGACCGATTTTCGAAAATTATATTTCGATATTAAGCGTGACAGATCGAAAAAAAATGTTGTTTTAAAATTAAACGTGACAGACGTGAGAAAATGCTATTTCAAAATATAGCTTGACAAACAGATACACGGACATATCGTTTTATAAACAGTTTAAATGCATCTATTTAGTCTCTGCATTTAGCGATGAAAATGTTATTTCGAACATAAGCGTGACATACCAACAACATTTAATTTAAACACTATGCGTGACAAACCAACAAAAGTTCTGTGACAAACTAGCGAAACTGCTATTTCAAACATAAGCGTGACAGGCCAACAGGATTCTATTTCAAAACTATGCGTGACAGACCAACTATAGTTCTATGACAAACCAACAAAAATACCATTTCAGACATAAGCGTTACAGACATACACATTTCTATTTCAAAACTACGCCTTATAGACAAACAAATGTGCTGTGACAAACCAACAAAAATGCTATTTCAAACTGAAGCGTAACAAACCATCGAGAATTCTGTTTCAAATACTATTCAAAATTTAAGCGTAACAGTCAATCGTGAATTCTATTTCCAACTTAAGTGTGACTGTGCGCTTATAATGAGATGCTTGGATGCATCTAAAATGTGGACGTTCAATTTGAGAGTTTAATGATGAAATTCCCTCTCAAACTTAAGCTTGACAGTGAGACAAAAATGCTATTTCATGCTGAAGTGTGACAAACGAACCTACATAGACTCTATTATGGAGATTGAACAAATATGACAAAATGACGTGTGACGAACCCACGACCAGATTGAGAAAATAAGCCTCTCGTACAGAGGCTTGAACGAGAGAAGACATGAAAAAATGGACGATTAAATAAATAAATCAAATAAAATGTGGTTCAAAGGTGAAACAGCAGATCAACAATTAAAACGAAGAAAAAATGAATAAAAATTTTTTTTAAGTAAAAAAAGAAAGAGAATATAAAAACTTAGAAATATATTTGAAACGTCTGAAAAGAATAAAAAAGGGGAAAATTAAGCCGAAACAGAAGAAAGGTGAAAATTCATTAACTAGTTAATCCCAAATTTAGTGGGTTTCGCAGAGCGTTTTCAAAACCAATGCCAGTCACTCATTGTAGATTCACGTATTATCTGATGACACAGAAGGCATTCGATTAAAATAACAAGAAGAGACGAAATATGAAAGAAGTCAATATAAAAACAAAATGGAGAACATATGACTAAAAATATATAAATAAAATAAAGTGTTAGTTTAAAGGTGAAATGGAAGATCAAAAATTAAAAGGAATGAATAAATAATGTAACAAAAAGATAACGGAGTAAATGTTCAAATCGCGAAATAAATTTGAAACGTCTAAAATGGAAAGAAGGATATGACGAAAGTAGAAGAAAGTTAAAATAAATTTAGACAAAATGGCCGTCTGAAATTGTTAGTCAAAGAAAAGGAAAAAAGAGCAACTTAATATAAAAATAGTAAGGTGGAAGGAAATAATGTAATGAATATAACAATAAGTATTGAATTCTATGAGATGAAAGTAAAGGAAAGGATAGATTAAGAGCATAATGAAATACATCAGCCATTAATATAGAAGGAAAAAGAGAGAAAAGAAAAGAAGAAAATTTAAGTAGATTACAATAAAGAAGTGAATTGTGAGATTAAAGACGAAAGAAATAAATAAATAACTTTAAGGTGTATTAAGAGAAAGTGAGGAAAGAAAGGAAAACGAACGAAATAAATTATAGCTTAAGTAAATAATTAAAAAAGGCGAATTGTTTGAATGAAATGGAAGGATTAAACGGAATTTCAATTGAATGAAACAAAATAGCGAAATAAAGTAAAAAAAGAAAGAAAGATAGAAACAGAAAAAGAGAGAAATAATTCAAATTGAATGAAGGAAACTATGAAATAAAGAAAGAAAAAGAAAAAGAAAAAGAAAAAGAAAAAGAAAAAGAAAAAGAAAAAGAAAAAGAAAAAACATTTAAATAAAATGGGAGAGTAACAGAGAGAGAGAGAGAGAGAGAGAGAGAGAAAGAGAGAGAGATAGAAATAAAGAGAGAGAGAGAGGGAGAGAGAGAGAGGGAGAGAGAGTACCAACTTGAAATTGGATGTAGGAGAAAGAAAAAAATAAGCGAGTGTGTCTTAAACTTAAAATCAGATGAATAGAAAAAAGAAGAAAATAGAAGAAAAAAGAAAGAGAAAAAAGAAAGATAAATATGAAAAAGAACTTCAAAATGCATGTATGGCAAAAAGAAAGAAAAGAGAAGAAATAATGAATAAAATTTAAATTGTAAAATTAAGAAAGACGAGAAAGAGAAAGACAGATAGAAAAAATAAAATAACAATTTAAGGAGAGAGAGAACGAGGGTGAGTACAAGGAAGAGAAAAAGATAAAGATAGAAAAGAACAAAGAATGACTTTTTATTGTAAGCAACGGACAAAAAGAAGGTAAGACATATAGAAAACAGGGAAAATACCCGTCTCAGGATAGTATACTCAATATGTATAGAATTAGTTTGAATTATCATTTTTTTAGGAGTGCAAGTGTATTGTGCAGTTTTGAGACCCCCCCCCAATGTTAAAGTTTACAAAACATAATAATAATGAGTCCACATCATCCCCCGTGTTGCCTAGAATGCGTATCTCATGATTGATAACGATGAATTGATTATAAACATATTATTGACGTTAATCCACGAGCACACTACACCGGTCAAAAATATTAGATACTATATCTAAAAATTTGATATAGACGAATTATTTTCTTTATCATTTTTATGTATCTTCTTTGTTTAAAAAAATATTTACTTAGAGGGGGTGCGGGTTTGAGTGGCACCCCCTTAAACCGTTAAGTTTAAAAATAATGTGTCTATGTTACTCACCGTGTTATCTAGAATATATATTCCATAATACAGAGTGATTGGTCTATTAGTATTAAACTGATTCACACACACACATATATATATATATATATATATATATATATATATATATATATATATATATATATATATATATATATATATATATATATATACTTGAAGTGTTCCTCGAATATAACAATTTATTAACCATTTTTCTGCCTCGTTATGAAGATTCAAATCAAGATAAAATGCAAATAAACCTTATATCTCGAATCCTCATTCCAATTTAGATCAAAATTCATTACACGATTTTGATTCCAGAAAATGTCCAAAATTAAATGTTTATGCTATAGGGGTGTTAAGAAAAAAAATGAAATTCAGAAAATCGTGGTTAATCGGTGTCTAATAACGATGGATCAAATTTAATGCTAATCTTAAATATTTGAATTTTAAAATAGTAAATTGAGCCCATATTATGCCATCTGAAAACATTTACAATACTAAATAAACCCTGCAATTTGAGAAATATTTATTATTTTATATCTAATACCTATAGCTAAAATTTCACAAAGATCGAAGCTATTTTAATTCTCACAATTGGCTTCCAATCACCTTTGCCCTTTTAGTCTGAAACTAAATTAAACGAAATATCGCCCACACTACGTATTCTTACGTCTAGTTACTGTGTTCCATTAGAAGTTAGTAATGTATATATATAAATATGAATATACCTAATGATATATATATATATATATATATATATATATATATATATATATATATATATATATATATATATATAAAATATAATAACACGAAATCACATAATTGTCGATGCAATAATTTATTTCAACCGTTCGGTTTTTTCAAGCATCACTCAGACAATTACATTTTTGAGACTGATAGAAAATTGAATTTCCCTACCACAGTTCCAATACAATCATAGATGGTAGTAGTAGCAACCAATTTGATACATCTTTTATAGAGAGGGGGAAATTTAAAACTTATCTTTAACTATGGCGGGCGAAGGGGAGGGATCTTTAAGTTAATCAACTAAAAACTGCCATGTCAAAATTATGACACATACGACTTGGCGATATCAACCATATAGGCAATTTTACTCACGCGCATACACAAAACTAAATACGCACACATCATATGCGCACTCACATACATAATCTCACTCGCACATTATCATAACAAAGCATAATCACATACGCAACTTTTATTCATCTCCAGCCAGAATGCGTCCGACGAAACTCGTGTTCTCAAATTCGGTTAGAGAAAAGAAAGAAAGAAACAATTAACAGGCACAGAGAATATATAGACAGACCGCGTGTCATAAATTCTCAGTCCGTCTGGGTTGAAATAAGATTACACGCACATACATATATGTATACATACAAATCCATATGCACATACACACACATATATACACATACACACCCACACATATACATATCTATACACACATACATATACACACATATATACATATATATATATATATATACATACATATACATACATGAATACACCCATATATATCTCTGAATCTATTTGAAATATTGACCAAATGCATACGCATGTAGTTGTTCACACATGTAAACATACATACACATACATACACACACACATATATACATATACGCACATATACACACATATACGTACGCACACATACATATATATCCACACACCTACACACAATATTTACATAACACTCTATATTCTTACTGATGTAATATGAGTTCTAAAAATTAGTCTTACCTTATTTATATTTTAGATTAATTTGATAATCTATTATTATAAATATCATGCGGGGGGGGGGGGTTTATCGTACCTAATGTTATTCAATTTGGTATCTTCACCGTTGTAATTCTAGAGGCCCATCGGATTACTAATTCAAGTCTAATAATGTCTATTGGTAATATTTGACATTTATACTTATATTAATTCAAAAACTAGTGTATTACCTGCAGAAAAAATTTTCATACCACTATCTTATTTTAAGTAAATAATAAATATCCGCGTATCCACAAATACTATATATCACCAAGTCAGTAAATCTGTGTCTATCACAGATATTATTATAAATATTATGGGGGGGGGGGGTTTACCGTAAGTAATGTTATTCAATTTGGTATCTTCACCGTTATAAGTTTAGAGGTCCATCGGATTACCAATTCAAGTCTAATAATGTCTAGTGGTAATATTTGGCATTTATACTTATATTAATTCAATAACCGCAGAATTTTTTTAAAAACACTATCTTATTTTAAGTAAATAATCTGAATAAATAAATATTTCAAAATACCATTATATACGCATACACACAAATACTATATATCACCAAGTCGGCAATTCTGTGTCTATAGCAGATATTATTATAACTATTATGTTGGTGGTGGTGGGGGGGGGGTTACCTTAAATAATGTTATTTAATTTGGTATCTTCACCGTTATAAGTCTAGAGGTCCATCGGATTACTAGTCGTTGATTATTTTAAATTTATATTTATGTCTGCACTTAGCCATAAGTTCATCTCGTTTATTCAAGAGGTTATTTCGATCATATTTTAGGATTCTTATTTTTTCTTCTAGACATAAGTTGCATCTTTGTCTAAATCCATCTGGAATATTTGAAAAACATAAGATTGACCACGAAATCACCGGGGACCTGTTCTCATTTTTCAGATGCCACCATTGTTTAGCTAACTCCGTTTTGCTCTTGAGTTCTGGGTTATTGAAAGAGTGTTTGTGGTCATAAAAACGTTGTTTCCAGTTTCCCGCGGAGATGCCGATGTAAACCTTTTTATCCCTGTTGTTATCTTCCGGATGAATAGTGGCCTTATAAACCACACACTCAACTTTACAGTTACCGTCCAGTGGGCAGTTATTTTTCACTTGACAATTACATTTATTTACTGTGACCTTATTCTTACTAGGATTGTTAAGTAATTTACGATTATGGGTGCTGATAATTCTGTCCATGTTCTTGGTGCAAGAGTAGCTGATTTTAATGGTTTTTCTATTAAATAATAAGTATAAATGCCAAATATTACCACTAGACATTATTAGACTTGAATTGGTAATCCGATGGACCTCTAAACTTATAACGGTGAAGATACCAAATTGAATAACATTACTTACGGTAAACCCCCCCCCCCATAATATTTATAATAATATCTGTGATAGACACAGATTTACTGACTTGGTGATATATAGTATTTGTGGATACGCGGATATTTATTATTTACTTAAAATAAGATAGTGGTATGAAAATTTTTTCTGCAGGTAATACACTAGTTTTTGAATTAATATAAGTATAAATGTCAAATATTACCAATAGACATTATTAGACTTGAATTAGTAATCCGATGGGCCTCTAGAATTACAACGGTGAAGATACCAAATTGAATAACATTAGGTACGATAAACCCCCCCCCCCCCCCCCGCATGATATTTATAATAATAGATTATCAAATTAATCTAAAATATAAATAAGGTAAGACTAATTTTTAGAACTCATATTACATCAGTAAGAATATAGAGTGTTATGTAAATATTGTGTGTAGGTGTGTGGATATATATGTATGTGTGCGTACGTATATGTGTGTATATGTGCGTATATGTATATATGTGTGTGTGTATGTATGTGTATGTATGTTTACATGTGTGAACAACTACATGCGTATGCATTTGGTCAATATTTCAAATAGATTCAGAGATATATATGGGTGTATTCATGTATGTATATGTATGTATATATATATATATATATGTATATATGTGTGTATATGTATGTGTGTATAGATATGTATATGTGTGGGTGTGTATGTGTATATATGTGTGTGTATGTGCATATGGATTTGTATGTATACATATATGTATGTGCGTGTAATCTTATTTCAACCCAGACGGACTGAGAATTTATGACACGCGGTCTGTCTATATATTCTCTGTGCCTGTTAATTGTTTCTTTCTTTCTTTTCTCTAACCGAATTTGAGAACACGAGTTTCGCCGGACGCATTCTGGCTGGAGATGAATAAAAGTTGCGTATGTGATTATGCTTTGTTATGATAATGTGCGAGTGAGATTATGTATGTGAGTGCGCATATGATGTGTGCGTATTTAGTTTTGTGTATGCGCGTGAGTAAAATTGCCTATATGGTTGATATCGCCAAGTCGTATGTGTCATAATTTTGACATGGCAGTTTTTAGTTGATTAACTTAAAGATCCCTCCCCTTCGCCCGCCATAGTTAAAGATAAGTTTTAAATTTCCCCCTCTCTATAAAAGATGTATCAAATTGGTTGCTACTACTACCATCTATGATTGTATTGGAACTGTGGTAGGGAAATTCAATTTTCTATCAGTCTCAAAAATGTAATTGTCTGAGTGATGCTTGAAAAAACCGAACGGTTGAAATAAATTATTGCATCGACAATTATGTGATTTCGTGTTATTATATTTTATTATTGCTCTGTTTACTACATTGAGCTCTCATACCCGGATTTCCTCCTGGAATTATTCCACTATAACACAAATATATATATATATATATATATATATATATATATATATATATATAGATGAAGTAAAAGAATAACATATGGTGCGAATCAAATTTTATTACAGTTCAATGTTCAGGCAAAGTACTTTAAAGTCCTTAACTCATGAGTTTTAAAAGAAAATCTTCTCAGAGTACCATTACCGCAATGACATTACTGCAGGTAATAATTTGGACATTATAATTTTCAACACCAAGTGAGTTTTCTGAACATTTCATATGATTTGTTTTATCTATCGTTTCTTCTATCGTTTTATTAATTTGCATACACCTTGAATATACTTTTCACTGTTATCTACTGCATCGATAGCAAACAAATTTCCCGCCTGGATAACTTTTTTCGTTTTTAGACCACCATTCACCACTTGGATTATTTTTTAATCAACCTCTTGGATATCTTTCCTGGAGCTATTGTAAACTTTTTGATTTGGATGAACTGTATATGTTTACAAAAAAGTATATTTTGGGCCGATATATTTGATGTTTTATATACTTTTATGTATTTTTATATATCTATCTTTTTTATATATTTTCAAAGTTTGATTTTTATTAGCTGCAGTAATGTCATTGCGGTAATTATATATATATATATATATATATATATATATATATATATATATATATATATATATATAGAGAGAGAGAGAGAGAGAGAGAGAGAGAAGAAAAAAGAGTGATAAATATGCGACGATTGCCCAAATTTATTTCAAATTTCAATTGTTCAATGCAAGGTGTATTCAGTGATAAACTAGTGTTTATTATTCTTTCCTTAAGCCAAGGCTTTTCAAAGATCGAAATCTTATCATCAGAGGGGAAATACAGATGGATAAGTTGGCTTTCGAAAAAACCAAAGTTCAAATATTTGAAAAATATGAAAATTATTATTAAAGGAATTTTTGTTAAAAAAACGCAGTAAATGAAAAGAAAAATTCCGTGAAAAATATATGCAGATTGTCCGGGTGGTAAATTTCCGTTGAAAAGAAGTCAGATGAATTGTAGAATGTGAAGAAAACTCTTTGTGTGGGAGCAGTGTGGAGAAAGTGCTCAAAATATAGGTGAGTCCAGACGCACTCAAAGGGGATTGAAAAGGGAGAAATTGGCCATATTTATATACTTCCAGGACCAAATAAGGCAAATGATATCTCGTTCCATATATATATATATATGAAGTTAGGTATAGGTATATGTTTATATATTTTTATGTATAGGATTAACTAACGATAGAAATATAACTAACGCACCGATTGTTATGAATTACACAATATACATTCTAGACAACACGGTGAGTAACGTGGCCGCATCACATGTTTGTAAACTTTTTCATGTAATATATATATATATATATATATATATATATATATATATATATATATATATATACACATATTATGAGAAATATCTTAATTTTTATCCACATAGATATATGATCCCTCTTTTTTCTCGGGAATCATCAGTGTTGAGAATAACTGTTCTGTCGGTCGCGAGATTCGAATCCTAGACCCAAGTCATTTTTATACTTTAAATCAATGCGGCGAACCTAACAGTCATGAGGAACGAATAGTATTACAGTCTATTCATGTTGTACAAGCGGATATGAACATATAACACTTCATATAACGATATATACGAAGATAGCACGCCTCAAAGTGTATAATAAGAATAAAAGAAAGAGGGGGGCACAATTCAAATTAAATCATGAAAAATAAAGATAGTAAGACACAAGAGGGAAAGATAGGGGAGACAATATGAGGTAAATATACTTTCTTTCCAATCCCTTATTTACCTTCTCATATCTAATTATTATTTTAAAATTTATAATTTACACAGATTTTCTCTTTCTGTGGAAGTTGTTCGATAAATTAAGAGATGATATTATGATTTAGAGAACAATTGTGCAAAATTTGTTGCTTGCGTCAACATTTGTATCACTTTTTATTCCATATCATTTACGATATACACAAGATGTCGCCTTTCGCGTCTGCATAATTGATGATTTAATAAACGGAGAACAGGAAATAGTCGACATTAATCTGTGGCGCAACGGAAAAAGGCGTTGAGTTACAATCACTTTTAAGTGACATTCTTCTGGAGGTTAAAGGTTTTATTCTCACTGCATGCGATAATAACTAAGAATAACATTTTGAAAAATAATTAACACTGCTACCAGGTCATGGTTGACGAAACGAGAACAATCCATACCGTGGATTAAACAACGGTTTCAGTTTGAAATTCCGTATAGATTTCCTAGTTCGATATAAAGATTTCCGAGTTCGATATAAAGATTTCCGAGTTCGAAATTATGCACCTGAAGAAGGTCGATGGTTACATCGGCTAGAATGTTGTGAAAAGAACAACCAAAATAATAATGCTCGTCCGAAAAATCAATTTAATTTAAACAATTATGCCACTGAAGAAGGTCGGAACTTACATCGGCTGGAACGTTGTTAAAAGAACAACCAAGATGATAATATGGCCCGAAAAATCAATTTAATGTGAACAATCGTTTCGATTTGCATTTTCATATTTTGTGAAAAGCTGTTTTAAAATTTTTTTTTATGAAAATCGCTCCAGACAAGGCATGAAGCCACTTTATGTAAGGAGCTAAAGAAAAGAAGAAATTACAACTTAAAGGTAAAAAAAACTAGCCAAAGAAGTGTTAAGTTTATAGATTCCGACCCAGAAAACAGCAATTCTTCCTACTTTGTCAGAAACATTGCTCATGAAATGTGAGGACTAAAAGACAACATAAGGGGAGCGAGAGTTTTGCATTTTTTGTACATATTAAAAGAGGCGGTAAGGTTTAGAGTAGCATATGTGTGTGAAAGGTCAGAGATCAAAAGCCGCGAGTCGACCATCTCGAGGACAATTGTTCTAGCGAGTTTTTTGTGCTCATTCTATTCTGTATCTGTCCTTATTCCCCTCCCAATATTCCTTTCACGCCTCTTCCACCCTCTCTCTCTATCTCTCTATCGTTATCATTCCATCGTTTCGCCCTCTTTCTCTCCCTAGCGTGCAACTCTCTTTGTAGCACAGGGAGTTATCTATGAAGAGCGCATGCGCGGATCCTTGAAGAAAGCCCCACGAGAAATGCTAAGAAAAGGTCAGAAGGACCGTTTCCCGCCATTCGCAGATATTCGCTATTGTTTTGCAACGGTTTAATGACTCAATGGACAATTTTGCGTTCCATGGCGACAGACGAATGCTTTAAAATTTGGTTGACAAATGCAATAAAAAAATACATAAAAGAAGGAAAATACAATTAACGGAAAGCGACAAATTACATAAAAATGGCGGGAACTACATCGACTAGACAAACGTTCACCGCTAGAAATAATCATAGATGAATAAAGCTCTAGACATGAATATAACTCACTTTATTTCTACATTTAATTAGAGTACGTAATTATGTTTTGTTTAGGTTACAAATACAACAAAAATGACCAATCTTCTATTTGGCATTTTATTTACTCTATTATCTGAAACGAACGCGTTTAGCATGACACCGGCTCTGACTTAACTCAAGTTTCACGCCTTTCTTCGTGTAATTATTTTTAAAATTTCCTTTTATCTCGAGAGGTGGAAATATGTTAAAAACGACGAAGAATAGATTCCGCCCACGCATACATACTCTGCTCGTGTGTTAACACGTATTAACGCATATGCACAACTACAGACACATACATATATCTATACTCAGACATATACCAACGTACAAATACACACAACTACACCCATTACGTATATATCATTTATACTCTCAGATATCAGCATACTAGATACAGATATGTATGTATAAACATCTACCCACATGCATGCACATATATATATATATATATATATATATATATATATACACATACATACATAACTACATACAGTGGCATGCAAATACTCCCATTAATATATGCATACATGCATAAAGAATATATTTTAAAAATATAAAACTTTTACATACGTATAAATATACACATATGTACACAAAGTCACTTATTCATGTAACCATATACACACGTACGCATATATCTAAAAAAATATATCTTAAAATCTTTACTTTTTCTGAAGACGTTCATTCATACAAACGAAACCGGTCAAATCTCTCGTTTCTTGTTTTTTTCCTGCATGTATAAATCTGTTTCCGTTTGTGCCCCCCCACACACACACACACATATATAATTAATTGAGAAAATAAAAATGAAGAGTGTAATATTTATTTATAACAGAAAATCAGTACAACATCAGTACTATTGGTTTCAAGCTCAGAAGGCGTTAACTTCTCGGCTATCCTCAGCTTGTTTCTCAACGTAGTGACAACAAAGCTGAATATAGCAGGGAGGTTAACGTCTTCTGAGCTTGAAACTAATAGTACTGATGTTATTCTGATTTTCTGTACTAAATATATATATATATATATATATATATATATATATATATATATACATATATATAAACAATAGAATTCTAAATTCTAATGCCAACTTGTCTATTAATATTTTTAAAAATCCATATAACTTTGCGGTTTGTTTTGTTTACACATGAACAACCAAATATATATATATATATATATATATATATATATATATATATATATATATATATATATATATATATATATACTTAATATGTGCGTGTGACCGGCGGGGATTTTCTCCTCTCATACTGACTGTTTTAACATGAAACACATGAGTATATATGGTTTATTTTGAAAATAATATTTATTTATAAGTAATTATTCAAAGCTCTCGCAAGATAGATTAATTTAAGTTAAGTTGACAACAAGTCATCATTCTGCGTAATGCCTAACTCTGGGTCACTCCTGTTGAGTTCTGTCTCGACTGCTTGCTGGAAAACCGTCTTGTTTGCTATTTCGGTATTAATTTAATTCTCATTTCTAGATAATGCGCGTTAGAGCATTAGTACGCGCCTCGGCTACTGAGTCAAACTTTTCGTATTGGGTCGAACCGTGTAACCGACGGTGAGTGTCTTCTCTAATACTGACAACTGCAGGTTTAGCATAAAACACATGTGTATATTGGTTTATTTCGAAAATAATATTTATTTATAAATAATTATATGTATATGTATATACATATAATTATTTATAAATAAATATATGTATATGTATATATACATATACATATGATTATTTATAAATAAATATTATTTTTAAAATAAACCAATATACACATGTGTTTCATGCTAAACCTGCAGTCGTCAGTATTGGAGGAGACACACACACACACACACACACATATATATATATATATATATATATATATATATATATATATATATATATATATATATATATATCTGCGTGTGTGTGTGTGTATGTGTGTATCCTGAATTTTTTAAACGTTCGACTCTATAGAAGTTTAAAAATAGTGTTCAGGAACATCAGAAAAAAAACAACAACAAAAAAGAAAACAAAATACAACACTCACATGTATATAAGATTAATAAAATACTATTAAAAAAGAAACGTGATGTTTCCATGATAGTTATTAGATGTGACCGTAATATATATATACCATCAACAAGAAAAAACTATTTTTCTTTACAGAACAACTTATATTCCTACACGTCACAAAATAAATAAATAGAAAAATAAATAATAAAAAGTTATAACACAATATAAACTTTTTTTCATTTTATTTTTTTATATACATACTAATATATATATATATATATATATATATATATATATATATATATCCTATAAAACACTAGTTTTTACTTTTATCTTTTAATTTTCTTCTTTTATCTTTTGATTACTTGGAGGTAGAATGCGGCTATACATAAAAAATAATTCTGGCTGTTTAAAACATCGAATACGTGAGTTGTTAAAAATGAAATGAAAGCGAACAATCGTCGTTAACATAAAGCAATAAAAAAGACAGATGACGTCCAAAACTATCAAATTTAAAAGAAGGGAAAACACCTATTAATCGGTATAAACTGTAGAAAGAAAACGTCTGATTATAGAAATAGATTTGTGTTCTCATTGAGTTGACTTTTGTGTGACGGGACGGATATATATGTACAAATAAGTACACATTGCTCCTTATTATAGAACTAGCGGTGCTACCCGGCGTTGCTCGGGGTCATAAAAACATAATTGAAGAAAAATTGCGTGTGTAACATCTTTATATTAAAACTTCTATTTCTCTCCTTCTCTCTCTATAGCTGTCTCTTTATCTTTCTACTTTTCTCTACCCTGATCGCTACTTTTAAATTTTGCCTTTTGCGAAAGCTGTTTCTTCCCCACCATTTCATCCTACGTTTCACAGGGCAATAGTATGACTTATTTCTATAAAATGTATCACCACTGTCTGCGCCTTCTATATAGGTACTTATAACCGCCCCGGTGTTCATACTATATATTTTGAATCCCCTCATGATATCCTTCATCATTTTAACTCCCCTCGTTGTATTCATCATTTTCGATCTCCTCATACTATTAATCATTTTCAATCCCCTCATAATATTCTTCATCATTTTCAATCTCCGCATACTATTAATCATTTTCAATCCCCTCATAATATTCTTCATCATTTTCAATCCTCTCGTAATATTCCTCATCATTTTCAATCCGCTCATGATATTCTTAATAATTTTCAATCCTCTCATGATATTCTTCATTTTTTCAATCCTCTCATGATATTCTTCATTATTTTCAATCCCCTCATGATATTCTTCATCATTTTCAATCCTCTCATGGTATTCTTCATCATTTCCAATCCTGTCAGTCTATTCTTCATAATTTTCAATGCTCTCATGACATTCTTCATCATTTTCAATCCTCTCATGACATTCTTCATCATTTTCAATCCCCTCATGATAGTCTTCCTCATTTTCAATTCCCTCATGATAGTCTTCATCATTTTCAATCCTCTCATGTCAGTCTTCATCATTTTCAATCCTCTCATGATAGTTTTCATCATTTTTAATCCTCTCATGATAGTCTTCATCATTTTAAATCCTCTCATGATAGTCTTCATCATTTTCAATCCTCTCATGATATTCTTCATCATTTTCAATCCCCTCATGATATTATTCATCATTTTAAATCCCGTCATGGTATTCTTCATCATTTCCAATCCTGTCAGTCTATTCTTCATCATTTTCAATCCTCTCATGACATTCTTCATCATTTTCAATCCTCTCATGACATTCTTCATCATTTTCAATCCCCTTATGATAGTCTTCATCATTTTCAATCCCCTCATGATAGTCTTCATCATTTTCAATCCCCTCATGATAGTGTACATCATTTTCAATCCCCTCATTATAGTCTTCATCATTTTCAATCCCCTCATAATAGTCTTCATCATTTTCAATCCTCTCATGATAGTCTTCATCATTTTCAATCCTCTCATGATAGTCTTCATCATTTTCAATCCTCTCATGATAGTCTTTATCATAGCTCTGTCTAGGATATTGAGCACTTTTCTCCCGGACAACGCCGAGTACTTTGAAAATCAAGGAGGCCTCATGAGCACTACTGAAATCACTTAGGTATCCTCTCTCCTTCTGATCTGCGAAATAGTCCAAAGGGGAACAAAGAGGGCGTTAAAATATTTTCCAAACCTATCACTACAGTAGCTCTATCCAGGACATTGAGCACATTTCTCCCGGACAACGCCGAGTACTTTAATAATAAAGGAAGCCTCCTGAGGACTACTGAAATCACTTAGGTATCCTCTCTCTTACTGATCTGCGAAATAGTCCAAAGGGGAACGAAGATGGCGTTAAAATATTATCCAAACCTATCACTACAGTAGCTCTATATAGGACATTGAGCACTTTTTTTCCCGGACAACGCCGAGTACTTTGATAATCCAGGAGGCCTCCTAGGGGACTACTGCAATCACTTAGGTATCCTCTCTCCTTCTGATCTGCGAAATAGTCCAAAGGGGAACGAAGATGGCGTTAAAATATTTTCCAAACCTATCACTACAGTAGCTCTATCTAGGACATTGAGCACTTTTCTCCCGGACAACGCCGAGTACTTTGAAAATCGAGGAGGCTTCATGAGCACTCCTGAAATCCCTTAGGTATCCTCTCTCCTTCTGATCTGCGAAATAGTCCAAAGGGGAACGAAGATGGCGTTAAAATATTTTCCAAACCTATCACTACAGTAGCTCTATCTAGGACATTGAGCACTTTTCTCCCGGACAACGCCGAGTACTTTGATAATCAAGGACGTTTCCTGGGGACTACTGAAATCACTTAGGTATCCTCTCTCCTTCTGATCTGCGAAATAGTCCAAAGGGGAACGAAGATGGCGTTAAAATATTTTCCAAACCTATCACTACAGTAGCTCTATCTAGGATATTGAGCACTTTTCTCCCGGACAACGTCGAGTATTTCAAAATCAAAGAGGCCTCCTGAGCACTACTGAAATAACTCTTATCGATTACCCCATCCTTTTCAGCGTAGATGCTGTTAAAATATTATCCAAACCTATCACTACAGTAGCTCTATCTAGGACATTGAGCACTTTTCTCCCGTACAACGCCGAGTACTTTGAAAATCGAGGAGGCTTCATGAGCACTCCTGAAATCCCTTAGGTATCCTCTCTTCTTCTGATCTGCGAAATAGTCTAAAGGGGAACGAAGATGGCGTTAAAATATTTTCTAAACCTATCACTACAGTAGCTCTATCTAGGACATTGAGCACTTTTCTCCCGGACAACGCCGAGTACTTTGATAATCAAGGAGGCCTCCTGGGGACTACTGAAATCACTTAGGTATCCTCTCTCCTTCTGATCTGCGAAATAGTCCAAAGGCGAACGAAGATGGCGTTAAAATATTTTCCAAACCTATCACTACAGTAGCTCTATCTAGGATATTGAGCACTTTTCTCCCGGACAACGCCGAGTATTTCAAAATCAAAGAGGCCTCCTGAGCACTACTGAAATAATTCTTATCGATTACCTAATCCTTTTCAGCGTAGATACTGTTAAAATATTATCCAAACCTATCACTACAGTAGCAAAATATAGACGGATCATCTAAATATATAGCCTGGCCCCTCCTAATACGTTCCATCCGACGATATGCGACTGGACGGTTTCTTTCAGATCCCAGTAATAGTTCGATACTGATGTTCTAAATCTGTATTTTCTGCTATTGAATGTACTTTTGCAATTATAATACCTCATTTTAAGTTCAATGGAGGTTTTTTGTTATTCGGGATTTCATGTGAAAATATTGTGGCTTGGTTAATGTTGCCGTTCAATTAAATATCCATCTGTGGAACACAAAACCACGGGTCTGCTTCCACGATGATTATAGCATCCTCCTTTTCAAGTCTAACATTAATAAATCCTTGTTAAGCAGTCCTCTTAAATAACTATTTTCTGGCCAGTATTACCGATTCTTACGTTGTAGTTTTACTGCCGTCCTGGAAATCCATTAATCCTTATACTTGAGTGGCATATCGGCCTTGATAAGTGCTAAATAAATACACTTATTTTGTAAAGAAAAATGTGCGTTAATATTACAGCTACATTTTCTCTCCGTCATTAACTTTATTATTTCTATTTGAGTAATTACTATTATTGTCACAGTTATTAACATTTTTGTGATTATTATTATTATTATTATTATTATTATTATTATTATTATTATTATTATTATTATTATTATTATTATTATTATTATTATTATTATTATCATGTGCTCACTAGGAGTTATCACACTAGTTATCGTCAGCGATTGCTCACCGACAACACCTGGTGGTGTTCTCTGAATTCTGAGTGACAGCGAGTCTCCCCAGATTTCTAGTACTCTCTCACTTCTTTTCGATAATAATCGCAAATAGCCTTGTGGTATCGCAACAGCCACCTACCATTGATTTCTCGCTAGTAATGACCATTGGTCGCCTCTGGTATTTGGGTGGCAATAAGCCTCCCCGTGGTCCAAGTACTCTCTGTACTCTTCAAATGGAGGTCTGGATAGTGCTTTCCCTCCTCGGTCTTCCAATCCCCTTATACCATTCAAAACTATTTTGTGTGGTATCAGCCTATGCTGGTGCCATCATTTCTTAGGGGCGGGGCAGTTTATGAAATTATTGCAGCTTCTGTTGCTTTCTTCGTGTGGTGGTGGTGTCCTTCCTGTGGTTTTGGTTTCTTTTTATTGTCGCTTCCATGTTACTAGTAAGCGTTCGTAGCTTATGCGGGTTAGTTTCTGCATTCAAGGATGTTCCTTAAGATTGCAGCTGTGTTGACTATTGTCGTCCTTTGTATGGTCTCAGTGATCCTTTTGATTCCAATTTCTCACAGTCTTTTTCCAGTTTTTACGGAACTTTCATAATGCTCTATATCCCTTTCAGTTCTCTCGAAAGTTCCGTGTATTTGCTTGATATATATATATATATATATATATATATATATATATATATATATATATATATATATATATATATATATATATATGTACATGGTAATCTGCTAAACAAATGAATGGATCATTATGATTTTTCAAATATATATATTCTAGGCAACACGGTAAGTAACATAGGCATATTATTGTTTTTGTAAACATTGCCACCCTATCTTGCACCCGCGCTTTAACCAACTTTAAAAAATAAGTTAGATACAACAATTTTATGGAGAAAGAATTACTCTACATCGAATTTTTAATTATATTAAGCAATACATATCAACAAGTATCTGTGCGCAATTGAGCGTCAATAATATGCATTTTCTTGGTCAAATCTTAAACTATTATACAACTAATTATAGAATATGTATTCTAGGCAAAAAGGTAGGTAATGTGGGCACATTATTAATTTTTTCATAAACGTAACTATTAGGGAGATCCACCGAAACTATTCCATGTACTCAAAGAAAAGAAAAACATAAAAATATAAAAATAATGCTACATTTATTGTTTATACCGGCACTTAACTAGTATCTATATCTTCCCCCTCTCTGTCACTCTCTCTCTCCTTCTCTCTCTCCTTCTCTCTCTCTCTCTCTCTCTCTCTCTCTCTCTCTATATATATATATATATATCTTAGTATATATATATATATTATATATTATATACATATATATATATATATTATATACATATGTATATATATATATATATATATATATATATATATATATATATATATATATCACGAGCAAAGAGTGATTAGTCGAAGCTATCGAATAAACAAACAGAAAAGAGTGCAAGAGAAAGAAAAACGAAAAGATCCCATAAACTTTCCTATTGTGCCTATCAGCCATCTCAGCGGGTAACCCGACCCCCTCAAAGATAGTGATGTTGGAACAGAATGACGAATATTCATTAAAAAATCATAATAAAAAAATAGTTTACCACAAATACATAAGAACTAACAACCAATACAAACAAGTGCACTAATATAAGCCGGAAGAGAAATGAGTACATAAATAATGGAAGATAAAACGCAAAATAATTCTCTCATTTCATATATATATATATATATATATATATATATATATATATATATATATATATATATATATATATATATATATACGCCTTCGTGTAGCTAATTGACGTAGATATATTTTGATACTACAATTAAGCTCTGCTCACATATTGAGCACTCTTAAAGTAAATACTGAAAATGTATATAATACATTATATTACCTTATAACATTATATTGAAACATTTTTTAAACATAGTTAACCCCAGACAAGGCAGGCCGCTACTGTAGACGTAAAGGAGCTACTGAGAAAAAGGGTGATAGTTATTTTTTTTTGGGGGGGGGGGTCAACCTAAATTGTGCAGCGAGATGTCTGTTTACATTAGTTTTACATTTCTGCATGTCAGCACCGTCAGGAAAAAAGGGAGCAGGGAGGGAGATAAAATAATGATACACACACGCACATACACACACACACACACATATATATATATATATATATAGAGAAAGAGAGAGAGGGGGAGAAAGGGAGAAATAGAGATGACTAGAATGTCGGTATATCATACATGTTATACCGAAACGTCATATGGAATGTGAGTAAAAATAAAAAGTAAAATGGTTAACCATAGCAGAAATCGACTCCAAGGATCCCTTTTCCTTAGCTATTACACCAAAATGTAGGGCGGTGATCACACCTTTCCCAGGAATACTCTACTTATTCTTGGTCTTATAATAATGCATTATTTGACGATTTGGTAAGACCCAACCGAGAATTGAACCCCCGTCTCCCAGATCATTAATTAAGGCTCTAACCGTTATGCCAAACGGGTCAGTAAATGGAATAATGGAGGCTTCTTTACATTACATTTTTTTAGTCAAATGTTTATCCAAATATCGGACATATATGAACTAGTATACTTGCCTTCACTGCACTGGCCGCGATCATCGTTCTCGTTGTGCTTGGTGCAAATGTATTCGATTAAGATCGTGCTGCAAAAAAGAGCGCTCATCCCAAGGAGAATCACAACTCCGGTTTTAAAACAAGTAACACATTTTTTTTTGTTAGAGATTACAAATGCTACTTGTGTTGAACAGCAGCCTTGCAAAATGAGATTTCTTATCCCTGCAACATAAATACGTTCACTAAACACAGTCTTTTATCTAAGAGTCCCAAAGGCTCAACTTGCTTTGAGAGGCACCCGGCTCAACTATTGTCAGCTCTCAAAAAATAAAACTGCCTCTGTCATGCCCAGTCGTACACCCTCTCCTTCTCATCTCAATGAATCTTTCTTCCTGGCCGGAAATCTGAATGTGAAGTCACGTGTCACTCTCGTTTGGACGCGTTATTTGCTTAGAGTGTTATGTATGTTTGTTTAAATTCAGTGTAAGGAAGGTTTAATAATGTTTGAAAAAAAGAGTGGGGGTGAAAAGTAACAGTTGAGATACTATATATATATATATATATATATATATGTGTGTGTGTGTGTGTGTGTTCGTGTGTTGTTAAGGTATATATTGAATATGTTGATCCAACACAATGTACGTGTAATGAAAATGGTGAAATACGTAAAAGACAGACAAACTGGAATAAAGAAAGATAAACACAGAGCCATGACTTGATTGGCGCTGCGTTCTATTAAGAATGGTGAAGCCCGTCCTGGAGTGAAATCAAGGGAGGCACGAGAGCGCTCTATCCCTTAATAGCCAACACGAATGGCCTATGCTGGACATCTCATTTCTTTGATCAATCATAACTCAAAAAACCAATAAACCAAATTAGTTAACACTTTGCACAACATTTTTATTTGATAGGTTCTATAAGTGTGTAGAATATCAGCATCATCAGTCAAGGCAACCCAGAGATCCAGAAAGTTCAATCATGAAATCATGTTATCTGTGTGTACGTACGTACGTATGTGCCACCCTGTATCTCATCGACTATTTGGATTCAGATGATTTTTGGCAGAAATAGAGGTTCTAGAGTCTAGTTGATGGCATTTTAATTTCAGTTTACCATATACCTTAGTTTTCCAGAAAATTCCAAAAAACCTTAAAAATTACCAGTATTCATACACTTTATTCTATATCTTATCGACCATTCGATGGATTCAGCTGGTGTTTGGCAAATATAGAGGTTCTAGTGTCTAGTTGATGGCATTTTAATTTCAGTTTACGATATACCTTGATTAATCAACCTACCAACTATATCAGTTATTAGAAGGCATTGTATTGAGGCATAGCCTTTACAAAATTAGTGTCATTCCATGAAAAATGCCAGTATACTGAAATCATATGCCCTTAATAGGGTTAAGATGAAAATTCATATACACTAAATGTACAAAAGCAAGGAAATTCCCAAATCTTTACACTTTTATTGTCATTAAGGGTATGCGAGCACAACAGGACTATGTATTTTACCGGTAGGAATTTTTCTTCAGCGCACCTCACACACTTCATCCACTCATGCATAGAGAGTTATACTGTAGTGATGTGATAATGAAATGGTTTGGTTGATATGTAGTCATACCCTTAATGACTTATGTGTATATGAATTTTCATCTTAACCCTATTAAGGGCATATGATTTCAGTATACTGGCATTTTTCATGGAATATTAAATAGGATCCTGAATATCTGTTAATCTATTTTCATTCAAATTAGTCTGTCCTGTTGCTTATCACCTTATTTCTAAAAAACAAAAAAAAAACAGATGAAACTTTGTATCTCTCATACGAAACTTTAGGGAGACGTCAAATGAAGAACAGACATTCGTCTACATCCTTAATTAAACTTATAGATGCCTATATGTTTGTATAATTTTGTACATGATTCACTCCTAAACTAATTACCCGATCATCATGCATTATCGAACAACGCATAAAAGACGTAATGGGTTGTAATGTATGCTATATTTACTTTAATTAAGTTTTCTACAAAAACAATCAAATGATGATGGAAGTTACTCGTGAAGATCCTAACACTTCCGATTTTTGTGAGGTTTTTGCAATAAATATTAGACATCAATCAATAAATATTACTCCAATTTGTATTTTTGTTAGTATTTAAAGGGTTTTTCAGCACAGCCGCCCATTTGAAGATTCAAATATTTCAGATTTGCATTTGATTTGATCCATAGTATTTAGACACTAACTAAACAAGATTCTCTGCATTTTAATTTCTGTTTAAGACCCTTAATGATTAAACCTTCTTTTTAACCATTTTCTCTGATGAAAATCATGTCATGACTTTTGATCAAAATTTGAATAAGGATTCTAGTTATTAGCTATAGCATTATTATATCTTGATTTCTGCAAAAGTGTTGTGTTAGGAGAATTAATTTCACCTGCCCTCGAACGGGTGTTTTTCTATACTACTACTACTACTACTACTACTACTACTACTACTACTACCACCATCATCATCATCATCATCATCATCATCATCATCATCATCATCATCATCATCATCATCATCATCATCATCATCATTATTTGTACTCACTAGGAGTTTTCATACAGATCATCGTCAGTGATTGCTCACCGACAACAACCAGTGGTATTTCCTGGAGTCTAAGTGACAACAAGCATCCCCAGATTTCCAATATTCTTCACCTCTTTTCGATAACGATGCGGTATCGTAACAGCCGCTTAACATTGAGTTCTCGCTGGTGAGGACATTTGGTCTTCTCTGGGATTTGGATGGCAATAAGCCTCTCAAAGTTTCCAGTTATTATTATTATTATTATTATTATTATTATTATTATTATTATTATTATTATTATTATTATTATTATTATTATTATTTAATAACAATAAATAATAATGTGAGTTTATAAATATGTTTCTCTTAGACTTTACCCTAATATACTTTAATAATACACAATGCGTGCTTAAATATATGTTAGTGTTTGTATTGAGTTACGTTTGCAATAACATCCGTTTAAATTGTTGTAATTAGCTGTAATTTATAATTAACTAAGCAAGTCACTCATTATTCTCTAAGTTATCGATGTGATTCTCTATTTTGATTCAATCACTATAAGTATTTAGAGAAAGTGTGGCTCTCTGTCTTTAATCTAATTTACATAGTATGTTCGTACACACCATAAACACTTATTTAAAATAGATTGCAAAATAATACTTCGCTTCAACCTTACCTAATCTATAACGATAATACAGAAGTAAAGAGACTCATTATTTTTAGTTTAATTTTGAAAACATGACTGAGCAGCTCCGTCAGTATTCCTTCATCGGATCTTATCAGACAATAAGCAATAAATTAACACCTTCTCAAAGAGAGAAAATAATTGTGTACAGATTCCCGAGTTCGACAAGACGCACCGGAGGTTATATCGGCTGAAACATTGTAAGAATAACATTAAAGATGAGAACAACAGTCCGAATAATCCAAATAATACTGATTTTCAGTCTTCATCTAAACAAATTTTCGAAGCATGATATCAAAAGCCTAATATTCCGATTCTTTTATTAACAGACACTGCTTAACAGTGAAACAAGGATAATATTTTTATAGCTTTTATACAAGAGAGGAATTCTGATTATGATGAAAAGGGAAATAGGGGTGATAGATATGAGTGAACTGAAGGGGGGTATTGTATTGTATGTATGGATATAGATTTCGCGGAAGTAGAGACTATATGAAGTATCCAAACCATAGGAGTAGAAGTAGAAAGGGAGATAGGTGGACGGTCTCAGAATAGGCGAAAATAAAGGTGTTGGTTAATATGACTCATATCTAAATATTCTAATTAATGAGAGAGGAAAAGGGAAGGAAAACTAGAAAGTTTTATAGTATTAGGTTTCAAATGTGAAAGGAATTGAAAAGTTGAAGTCAAATAGGGTGTGGGTAGGTTCATTCAACCCGTGTCCAGTTCAATGTTATTTTCTCTAATGAGCTTTTTATGAATAAATTGGCATAATTCGAAAAGCTCCCACTTTGTATCTGACCGTGTGATGAGAATTAACGATGATATATATATATATATATATATATATATATATATATATGTGTGTGTGTGTGTGTGTGTATGTGAGAAACAGTATAAGGATAAGAATTCATTCGACAGAATAGGTAGATAAATTAAAATAGAAACACGGGTGCACAAACGAAATAGAAAATGCAAGATGAACACACCGTGTAGAGGACTGCTATTGTGTTTACTTTTATTTAATAAGCTTCGTTACGAGTGAAAGATAACGCTTAGTAGACACCTATTTATACAAACATTATTTATGCATATATGATGAGCGAATGGTAAAATAAACATGGCTATGAGGAAAGCAGAGCAGGAAAAGACGAGAAGAGGATTAGGTAGATCAATTTAAAAGTTGAAATCATCATTTAAGAAAGGACATAAATATTGGAATTACAAAGAGGTTAAACTGTGTAGTCTACACGAGGGTAATTAAAATGGGGCATGATTCATATCTGGATTCATCGAATAAGGAATTGGTGAAGAGAAGATTAGCAGAATGTAAAGAAATGTGGTAGAAATTGCGAAGGAGATTATGAGATGAGAGATTATGAAGAGAGAGTGGGGGATACCAAGTGGATAAAGAGACGAATGTCGATATTAATAGAATTTTCTCCAGCAATACGTCCAACCAAGATGGGAATAATTTAAAAAAACAAACAAAAACAAGTTCTTTGTTTCATCGTATTATTGGAATCAATGATATGAGATGCTCTATATGTCGTCCGCGCTGGGAATTGTGCATATTTTTATAGAGGTATGTTTAAAGTCCAGTTTATGGTTACAATAAAACGTATGTTTAAACAATGCATTTTTTATCTGCAAGAATAGTGATTTTAGAGATGACGTTATCGAATGAAAACTGTTAACCACACTTTTTTTTACATAAGATAAACACATTTCATTAAAATGAAAATCCAACTCTGCCTTTATAATTTGTCTCTAGGGTAAAAGAGAAGGAGAGAAACAAAGAGAAGAAGAGAAACAAAGAGAAGAGAAGACACAGAAGAGAGGGAGGAAGAGAAGAGTAGATAACAACACATAATTATTACTATGGAAAAATATATATAATTACTTGAAAAGGGATTAAATGATAAATGAATATATTATCAGCGATCTGTGGGGTCGAGACGATCACACGGGTCGTTTTGGAGTTAATAAATATCAGATAAATAACAAACAGTGTGCTGTTCAAGAGACGTTCACATGATCTGATAAGCAAGCGACCGTTTTAAGAAAGGAAGGCAAATCATAGAATTGCGTTAAAGTTTTTCTATTTTTGGGTTTTCATTCTTTGGAGGTGAACGGTTATTTTTAACGAAAAAAGGGTTTGAACAACAGAACGAAAAATATCAAGATTATTATTGTTAAAAATTGTCCATTTTTTTCTGCAAGGTTTTCTTCTTTCCCAACCGTTTTATTCCTTTTTTTCTCCGAGACTTATCATCTACTGAAACCATCTTTGCTAAAAATCACCAGACGTTGTTTTTTTTTCTCAAGATTACTGAAAATTAAACTCTATTAATTTCATTAACTATTCATTGACGGACGAGAATAGATATCAGGTTTTTATCGGTCCATTATGATTGGCAAAACACTCTTTAAAATAAAATGCAACAAAGCAACTAGCATCTTAAGAAGTGTTTATTATGAAAAACGTTACTTCTGTTATGCTTTACTGATAATCATATATACTGGGTCCGCTATAAGTAACTACATATTTTCTTTTGTTTGATACTTCGTTGAAACTTAAGCATTCCGTCTATTTAACATATCATTCCAAAGCGAATATCGTATCTTTTGATAGCATGGTTGAAATTAAGGAAGAAATCCGAGCTGTTATTGATCAAGTGCTGTTGACCTTTGCGCCATAGTATGCCGGTTAGCCATTTCAATATTTAGCAAAATGCATTGAGTTCAATGCATAGAACATGGAGCTTTAAAATATGTTTTAATAAAGATCATGTTTTTTCTTGCAAAACATTTAAGTGCACCCTTTGTTGATTTCCACATCGCAGTTGCATATTTCTCCTATGCTCCATTTATTATGTTGAAATAAAATTATATAGTTACGTATGGCGGACCCTGTATATAAAACTTTCTATATTGAAGACAGAGGGTCAACGTACTGAGTAACTTAGAAAAATGACAAAAACATTTTGTTTGTGTTTTTGTCCTAGGTTTTGTCTATTCTACAACATACTAAAAGTTAGAAAAAGTCGGAATATGAGAAAATGTCAAATTTCGAAGTTGACATTTTTTGTTTTACAAATCATTTGCTATTTACCTATAAAGCACTAAGTGTTAACCGTCAATCCTTCACATTAAAGGGTTACCAGTGATGCCAAGTACACCATTATACACTATCATGTGTTGCATCCATCCTAATTCACTTACGTCAAAATACTGTTTCAAAACTTTTCACTCCTTATCATCATTATGCAGTGGATCATTTTTCATACTTTCACAAGTGTATCTAGAGCAGTGAAAATGAAGGCCGCCTACTTTCACTACTTCGGGTATAAGGTCGGGGACCAAGAAAAGAGCTGGGCACCACACATCTGCTGCACAAGCTGCCACTCAGCATTGACTCAGTGGTTGGTGGGCAAGCGCGCGAGCATTCCATTTGCGGTGCCCATGATATGGCGTGAGCCGCAAAATCATCATGATAATTTTTATTTCTGCTGCACAAGCATCGCCGGCTTCAACAGGAAGAATAAAGGCCACATTAAGTACGCTGACTGCGTCTCTGCTCGTAAACCTGTGCCTCATGATGACAAGAACCCTGTCCAACATGTCCATCTGATCCGAACATAACTGTAAGCAGTGGCGAAGAAGATGGTTATGAACCTTTTGAACCCGACACTCAAGAACAAGAACCACACCTTCTGAACAAGGGAGAGTTAAATGATCTTGTATGAGATCTCTCGCTGTCAAAGGCGAAGGCAGAGCTGCTTGGATCAAGGCTGCAGCAGTGGAATCTACTTGAACCTAACACCAAGATATCCTTGTCAGAGCACGTCACAGCGACATGGCTCAGTTCTTTGAGATGGAAGACACGATGACATTCTGCAGTGACATCAACGGTCTGTTGAAAGAACTTGGGTGTGATCACGATCCTGCAGACTGGCGCCTCTTCATCGACTCGGGGAAGAACAGTTTGAAGGCTGTTCTGCTCCACAATGGCAACAAGAAACCATCAGTTCCACTGGTTCACGCGTTCGGCATGAAAGAGACCTATGAGACTATGCGGCAGCTGCTTGATTCCATCAAGTACAATGACTTCAACTGGCACATCTGCAGAGACTTGAATGTGGTGGCGCTGTTGTTAGGGCTGCAGTCAGGCTACACGAAATACATGTGCTTCCTTTGTCTCTGGGATAGCAGAGACGACAAGAATCACTGGACGAAGATTGATTGGAAAGAGCGGACGGAGCACGTACCTGGTCGATACAACGTGAAGCATGTCGCCCTTGTCGACCCAGCCAAGATTTTCCTTCCACCACTCCACATAAAGCTCGGCTTGATGAAGAACTTTTTACGGGCAATGGATCTTAATGGGCGTGGGTTTTTATACCTGAAGGAGAAGTTTGGCAACACCTTGTCGGAGAATAAGATCAAGGCTGGTATCTTTGTTGGACCGCAAATCCGAGAGGTAATGAAGGACGAAACTTTTCCGCCAACTCTAAAACCCAAAGAGCTGGCAGCGTGGAGGAGCTTCAAAGCTGTGACGGACAACTTCTTGGGGAACGAGCGCGCGGACAACTATGAAGAAATAGTGCAGCAGCTGCTGAAGTCCTTCAGGAAACTTGGCTCCAGGATGTCCCTGAAGATCCATTTCCTACACCAGCACCTGAACTTCTTCCCTGACAACTTGGGAGCTGTCTCGGGTGAGCACGGCGAGCGATTCCACCAAGAGATTTCACTCATGGAGACGCGTTACCAAGGGCAGCACCACCCGAGCATGATGGGCGACTTCTGCTGGTTCCTGCATCGTGAAACTGACACAGAGCAGCACAAACGCAAAGCCAAATGTTTAAAGCATTTTTAATTACATTCTAGTAGAGTTTTTCTGTAATTTCTATAATTTTGAAGCATTTATGATGAAATAAATGAATAAATGAATTTTTGTAAATTGAAACCCTGACTTCTAGGCAATGGGAGTATTTCTGAAACTCAAAATCCTGACGTGATAAAGCAAAACGGTTATGACTTTTGAAATCAGCGTACCAAAATTAGTCTAAATCACTTTACACATCTCCAGTAATAAATTTTTTCTGAAATTTGTTGTCCAGTGTTATCTGAATCAGTGCATCTGGAGCAGGGCTTTTGTTTCTCATGACTGGAACAAGTTTGTCCCCTGTTCACCTTCCACCCCCACACAAATGGCACGATTTAATCACTACATCTCATCCACTTAATAACCTGGTAGGAAGTTCGCAAATAATGACATTTACAGGCAGAGGGCGTTGATTGGAGTCGTACTAGCGTGACAAACGTCTTAGCTTTCGAAACTTTCTTGTAGAGTATATTATATCTAATAGATGCCAAGGAGTCCTTCTGATCTGCACTGAATTAAACAAATATTGCCTTACAACAATTTGTTTCCAAAACATCATGGATTTTCTTTGGTTGAGAGAATACTTTCTAACATTCTGTCATTGTCTTTTCTCTCGTGACCGTTCGTTGGAACCCAAATGTCTTTCCTATTCTAAATAACCTGGACAGCGAATTGCATCTCATAAAGTTTCATACTGCTTCGCCAAGCACTTGCTTGTGAACCTTGATACTGTAGACGTAGGATTTCGCCTTGTCAGAGCGGAAATGATGTGCAATACATTTGCATGGAACAACAAAAGAACAAGAAGATCCGTGTCTTCTCCAATGAAGGTGGTTGATTTGAAAGTAGACATATTGATGGCTGTCTGTGCAATCTCAACGTCGGCATCTACTTCCTCTTAAATATCGCCACAGGATTTCTGCCGCATTTGTTCTTTGATCATTTGGATCAGCGCCTGCTTGTTTGCCGCATTCGACAAGAAGTCCTCCTTTTTCCCAGCCAATGTTGTCGCCTCGGAAATGTTCACCTTTATTGCATTCAGCTTTCGACTTCGCCACTGATGTGTACAGTTCTTTATACTTGGACAAACTTCTCGAAGCACCACGGTCTCCTTACAGTCCAACTTCCGTTCGAATAAAAGAAAAGGTTTCTCTACTAGCGGCTGAACTCATGTTTGACCCTGAAAATATACGAAAATATATGTGTATTAGTATATGGTGATTACTTTTCATAGGGTATCGTTATGCGAGCGAAGCAACATAGATATACCGTGAAGAAAAAAAAGCTAGTTAGTTTAAATCACGAAGTCACTTAGCCACTGGGCCGGCGCTGCCACTTTCTTCGGCAGCATGGCGGTTCTCAGATTTACATAGACATAGTCGTTCTCAAAATGCACGCTTTATTATTAGTGTGCCTTAACGAACGGTAAAGAATGCAAATGAAACAGGTATACGTATATTACACCTATAATTAAACATATCAGTCCCATACAATAATATGTATAACTTATTTCTAAGAATATAATAAAGTGTATGTGTCAAACAGAAAGGCGAACCTTACATTTTCCTCATGGCGTTATTTTATTCTGTCCGTTTGGTTTGACTGAGAACGAATTATGATATTAATTCTCGACAATGTTTTGATACGAGAGTTGCTGCGAGATCTCGACGGTACAACAAAATTTTACCAAATTTCTCACAATGGGAGAAAACAGAAAGTTTTCGTAGAAATGGTATTAACATATATAATGATTTCATATATATATATATATATATATATATATATATATAAATTTCCACAATCAGAGAACGCCAAAGCCCACAACCCATGAAAGAAACAAACCGGAAGTACTAGACGAGTTTCGCCCGCCTTTGTGCACATCAGTAGAACACATCCGAATTCAGGATTCGAAACCCGAGTCACTTGCATGAGAAACGAGTACTCTAATTATTGTCTTGGAATCTGATGACACAACAAGAAATATATACTATAACATAGTTAACTTGTCAATTCGGAAGAGGAACATTAATGTTCTAATTGTTTACTTATTCAACGTTTTCGAGGTAAAGAACATTAATGGAACATTCCAATGTAAAAAATAAAAATCATGTCAGTGTTAGACTGAAATAAAATAAAACAACATATGATATTAAATTATGTATTAAAATTTTTTACCGATGTACGACGGCGTTTCAAGCTTACGACTCTCATAAGCGCAGGGGATATATCAATCTCAGACGGTCACAGAGCGCGAACCCGGTTCACAGAGACAACTTGAATATGTAAGCGTTCACTTAGTCCCATAGGCCAGGAATTAATGACGTTATATATAACACTGAAAGCGGCGAGTGTAAATATAAAGAAATTTGATAAGACTCGACGACAGAGGTGAAGTCTTGCACTGGGGCTTTAGGTTAATGTCTTATTTAAATCTTTCCAACAGTGTTCTTACTTGATTTTATTTAAAGGAGCTTCTAATAATATTAAATTATAGTCTGGCACTATATATATATATATATATATATATATATATATATATATATATATATATATATATTTATATTATATACAAACAAGACCCGTCGCCCGGTGTTGCCCTGGAGAAATATAAAAGAAAGAATTAAAATTTTTCAACAGCCGACAGAACGCAAATAGGTCACATCTGGCAATTGTAAGGTTCGGTTTTAAATTGTGGAAGAGGTATAGGAGTAATAATGGAATGCAGGAAGGAAGGAATGAAAGAAAAATACTGCTCTATCTATGATAATGAGAACTTTTAAAATTGAAGCGGCCTATAGAGTCTTATTAAAACCAATTCCCAACCTTTATTTTTGCATAGAAATTTCTTTTTTGTTTTGTGATGAAAGCAAAAGGAAAAATGAACACTACTCAAACACACAAATATAAATAAGATGACCCGCGTAGCACTAATAAACCATATGTACTCGGTTAGAAATGATATTTACAATAGTTAAAGTACTACGTATTACATTGATTTATTGTTAAAGTAGTATGTATTACATTGATTGATTTTAAAATTACTACGTAATGACGTAAAATTAAAAGCAAAATCGGCCTGTAAAAACTTAAAAATGTATAAAACAAAAAGTTCTGTAAGTCGCCTGGGATCGAACGCGGTACCTCTCGGAACCACGTTTGTAACGACTTGGCCAATAAAACCATAGTAAACTATATTGGGAAATAGGTCAGTTAAACGAAGCCTGTTGACCTGTAAGCTGGCATGTGATTTATGTTATGGTCGGCCAGAAGTAATATTTAGTGTTAGCTGGAGAAAAATAATAACACATTTACTAAAACACGCTCGAATGAATACGAGTAATAGAGTGGTTAGTTTAGTAGTCTGTGCTACATGTGGTTATTTTTCTCATCTTTAAGAAGATGCTAAGAAATATTGCCGTAACTTTATATATATATATATATATATATATATATATATATATATATATATATATATATTGGTTTAAATTCCCGAGACAGTTTTTCATGGTAAACAACTGATGATCCCTTAAATAATGTTAGCAGCAAACTAATATAATAACTGTAAAAAATAAATTGACTTACATGAGTGATTTTCCACTGAACGACTTGGGACTAAAAGTTTTTTTGTTGTTTTTTTTATAGTTTTAATGGTTGAGAAACGTCCAAGACTATATATATATATATATATATATATATATATATATATATATATATATATATATATATATATATTTATATTATATATATATATATATATATATATTATATACACACACACACATATATATGTACACACATATATACATATATATATATATATTATGCATATATATATAAAAATATATACACACACATACACACACACACATATATATATATATATATATATATATATATATATATATATATATATATATATATATAGTCATCAACATACAGTGCGGCTTCATTTTCTTTTCTTGTCACATAATTAAACAACGAATCCTCTACCTGTATAATAATACAGGTAGAGGTTTGATATTCTTGAGATGGAGAACTGCTGCCACATATTAGGAAATGCCGCTCAAAGAACGTTTTCTTGTCTTGTCCATCTAGTTAGTTATCATCTCTTTTATTTATTAAAGTTGTTATTAGTGAGAACATTATTTGAAGAACAAAATTGGTATAAATTGAGATTACTTTGCTATTATCCTTCTACGCACTTTTCAAATAATCTTCAAACCTTTTATTCTTATTTGTCGACAATGCTGAGCATCAATTGGGACCATCTTTGATTAAAATCACTTGGATTTTCTTTTTAAAGATTACTGAAAATTAAACTATATTTATTTAATTAATTATTCATTTAGGGAAGAAAATAGATATCAGGTTTTTGTCTGTCGATTCTTATTGGACAAGCAATAACACTTCAAAGAAAATAAAGCAGATAAATTATTTAGCATTTAAAAATATTTGATATTAAATGAAACCGTTGCGTTCTCTTATGCCCTACTGGTAATCATATGTTAGATATGAAGCGACTAAACCTCACTAGTATATAATTGGTTAGTTGAGATTAACAGAAAATGAAATTTCATTCGAGGTCAACTTGATGAACCCGAAGTTCGGAGGTCTAGACTGTATGAATTAATAGAAACAGATATGACGTCACATGACCTAAAAATTAAGTGAGAAAGATAAACGTTAGTTCTTTAGAAGCACGTAACGTGTGAACAGAAGAAATTCAGATGGGCTGACAAGATATGATCAAACAGATATTATTGATCTTTCTCTGCCTCCTCCCCACCCGACTGGTCAATGATTTGGAATGAAGATCAAGTTGAATAAACCATTTCTGCTTTCCATCAGTCTTGGGTCGACTAAGTTCGTTCTAAAAGTGTAAATAAAGAGGTCAATTTCAGACGGTAAGCCCTCAGTCTGAAAGGATCACAGAGGGGCGCATACAAAAAACAAACAGTAAACAATGTATGGGTAATGAGTGTGAACTTTTATGCGCTTTTGTAATAATGTAACTTTGTTTTCTGCATGTATGATACAAGGTTGAAGCGAAACACATTTATAACATCACACACTTCAAGAATCAAATTAATTTAGTTAACAAAAAACGAGGAATTATAACTATATGCAAACCCATAAAAAATACTTGCTTCGCTAATTTAAGTCCAGATGAAGTAATAACATTTTTGTATTTATTTTTTTATATTATCATATACAAACAAACTATACAAAACATTAACAATTAATATAATACAATATATAACACAACAATAAAAAAGTTGTGCATTACTAAACAAATAACTAACAATCTATATATAAAACAAAGTAAATAAATAAATATTATAATATAAAATAGTTGTCTATTAGTAATTGAATAATAATCAAAATAACAGATGAATAAATATTGCTAGATAATACTAATCACTTCTTGTCACTCCTAGTTTGATACCAAATAAAATATTGCACATTTCTTATGATCGGTGAAAAACACGAAACATCAGTAAAGTGTTAATGGTGAGTGCTTACACACACACACACACACATATATATATATATATATATATATATATATATATAAATTAGTATTTCATGTAACCACATAAAATTTTATAAGGACATATAATTTTTTTATGTATCAATTTTCAGTATTTACTTCAACAGTGCTCGATACGTAATTAGATTGAAAATAATACGACAGGCCAGTACATGTAGACATTTAGACGACCCGTGTAGATTATGCCTGAATGAATTTGAAATCCTAAACTTTAAAGATCCCCGAAATCTATCAAACTGTAGAAGTGAAGTAGCAAACAGCTGCTTACACAGAAATAAATTTACCTTAAGCTAACGATAGATAAATAAATAAACAAATAAGTAAAAAAACCCAAAATGAACAAAAACTTAACAATTAAAAAATTAAAACCTGAAATTGAAATACAAGGAACCACGTGTTAAAATAAATTCACCTATTATATTGACACAACAAAGGAAACAGGATAAAGGTCAACTTATAGAAAACAGAACAATGGAACGGGGTATAGGAAGTAACACCCACAATACCTTTGTTTGCAGGAAGCCCAACGATTGTCTGAGAGAACAACAAAGAATCTGATTGGTTAACTAGCTAATCGTGTATATAAAAACACCCGGCAAAAATAAGTCCATGCATTTTAGCCTGGAAATTCCCCCGTGGATGAAACGTGGGAGCCTCTGTTTAGCTTATTGCCATAAATATATTTACATAGCTTACTATATATATATATATATATATATATATATATATATATATATATATATATATATATATATATATATATATGTGTGTGTGTATGTGTGTGTGTGTGTGTGTTTAATTCGTGGCATAATGATTCTACATGTATGAGGACTGTTTAAAAAGTATCCGACCATAGGCCAGAAAATATTTCAAATACCTTACGGGGTTGGTACCCTGATCCCCTTGAAAGTAGGCACACACTTAGCCCACCGATCCATGCACTGCCGAAAACACCTCTGGAAGTTTTTTTGGAATGGTGTGTATATCCGCCGTCGCGTTTTTCATTATCCCTTCTCAAAACGGGAAACTTTCAGTGGCGTCTTCAATTTTTAAAACAACAAAAAGTCGTAAGCTGCCATGTCTGGAGAGTAGGGAGGTTGGCGAACGACTGAAATTCCATGTTTGGCCAATACATGTTGAATCAATTGGGATGAATGTGCCGGGGGCGTTGTCGTGATGTATTGGCCAGTTTTTCGCCGTCTACATGTCGGATATTTTGCACCGAGCTGCGTCACGGAGACACAGGAGAACATCTTGATAGTACTCCTTTGTCACTGTTTGTCCTTTCAGTGCGTATTTGTGATGCACAATTTCACGGATATCAAAGACAGTCAGCATCACCTTGATTTTGCTACGCATCTGTCGCGCTTTTTCTGATCTTGGAGACTCGGGATGCATCCATTGCGACGACTGTCATTTTGATTCTGGGTCGTACTCGAACACCAATGATTCATCTCCAGTTATAACGGTGTTCAGAAAGTGTGGACGGTTTCCAGTAGGTCCTGTGCTACTTGAAAACGGAGGTCCTTTTGTTCCTGCAACAACAAATTTCGCAGACACTCTGTGCATGTTCAAATCATCACGGAACATTTCATGTACGGAATCTTTACTCACTCGGACCTCATTGGCGATCTTCCGCATGGTTGACGACGATCTTCCATCAGCAAATATCGCACCCTCTCAACAACAGCTGTGCTCCGAGCAGTTTGGAGCCTGCCAAAACGCTGGCCAGTCTTCGCTTATATGCGGCCATTTTTCATCGATTGAACCACTCCTTAATTTGTGTTACACCCATCGCATCTTCTCACAACAGCTGCTGAATCTTACGAATTGTTTTGCTTTGAAAATCATTAAGCTTTTGAACAAAACTGATGCAGTACCTTTGCTCAACATGTTCAGTCATCTTGAGAGTATCGGCAATCGGAGGAACACGTTCTGTAGAACCTCACCTAGCGACCGACTGGCAGTGACAAATGCGCATGGAAAGCGGTGATAAAATTCACACATGCGCATGAAGGTGTCTTCCTTCAATGTGTAAGGTGGCGCCGCCCTATTGTCTCTATTTCGCACGGAAAAATAATAGTCGAATACTTTTTAGCCAGACCTCGTATACTGAATTTTCATAGACTTTTGACTTTTTAATCGTTATTCCATTTTAATGGAATCCATTATTCTTGACTATATAATAAAATGTTCTAATAGGATTTTTTCAACAACTGTACTGATACATGCACTCCCACAATGACATTCTGGTCATCATTGAGACACTTGTTGGACTATTTTTTTGCTTTAAGCATGACTAAAAATTGTGTTGTACTTATTTCGAATTAATACTTACCAATAATTAGCAAATAATTGTTTTTTCCTTCTGACGATAAGTGTAAATTCTTTGAAAATCCATAGAAGAAGGGATATTCTCATATTTTATTTTATTCCTTGGTTAAACATCTCATGCTTATAATAAACTTGCAAAGTATGTAACTTTACATTTGTTTCATTATTTTAACATTTTATCTCTCTCTCTCTCTCTCTTTATATATATATATATATATATATATATATATATGTATGCATATGTATATGCATATATCTATCCATATAATCAGTATGTCGAACGCGTACCAGTTTAATCGCCTCTCAGAGCTGAAGCGTTCATTGACAGACAATGGCACCGAAGGACAGCCATCAGCGTCAATAAAGAATGCAATTATTTACCGTGTGTCTCAAAGTGATTATTGGAATTAAATTAAAAGCATAAACAAGAATCTAGATTGAAGGTAAGTATTAAGTGGCGAGACGTGCGAACAAGGTGACCACATAAATAACAAGTAAACAGAGTCATCATTAGAAGCAGCAGCAACACATTAAAATGAACCATCGATTGAACGCATCGTAAGTTTTATCAATTCTATTCAAAGTTCGTTTAAACACCCACAAAGACGACAAGCCTGAAACGATCCCTATGTGAAAGAGTAATGCTATCTAACCATAACGACTTTCTTTCTGGTGATATTATCTATTTTTACTCAAGATAAATTAAAATAACGCTTAAGTGCATTTCGTTTTTACTCTAGTTAACCCTTATCAACGCATACTGTCACTGAGACGTAAGGATCTACCATGAATTAGGAGCTATATTTAATTAGGGGTATTCTAAATGAGGAGTTGTGCAACAAGGTATGTGTTCACATTACATTTACATTTTCGCATGTCGGTACAGTCGGGAAAACAGAGAGCAAGGAGGGAATTCAAAAAGCAAGCAAGCGATTGGAACAAATACATTGAAGACATTGCCAAGGCTGCAGCAAAGAAGGTGTGCTCCCTCTACCGTGCTAGTAAAATCCTCGCACCTGACATTATCCTGTATCTCTACAAATCCACTATCCGCCAATGCATGGAGTATTGTTGCCACATCAGGGCTGGTGCATCATCTACTACTCTCTCCCTCGTTGACAAGGTCCAAAAAAGAGTCGCCAACCTAATAGGTCCCTCACTGTTAACAAAGATACAGACCCTGTCTCATCGCCGCAATGTAGCACCCTTGTGCTTGTTTTACAAATACTTCAATGGATTATGCTCCTATGAACTGGCTACTCTGGTGCCCCCTCGACGTAAATTCACTAGACCAACTCGACAATCAGCTAAATCCAATCCATTCACTGTGGAGGCCCCCAGATGCCGGAGAGCCTTCTACTTCAATAGCTTCTTTCCTCGTGCTGCTGAGCTCTAGAACTCCCTCCCTGCCCCCTGTTTCCTCGACAGTACCGACATGCAGAGGTTTAAACAGACATATCGCTGCACAGATCCCAACTTAGAATGACACCCTTAACCTACTCCCTAATTCTCAGTAGCCCCTTACGTCTACAGTGGCGTCCTGCCTTGTTTTGGAGTGAAATATCATTAAAAAAAGAGTAAAAAAGTTTCTAGTATATGGGAATCTCTACAATGAAGAGGTGGGACTTTTATTGCTTGCTGGGTTACTCGAGATTACTTACGTTGACATGGTACAAGTATAGTAGGTTCGTCACAACACATTCCGTAGTACTTATCATAATACATATATATATATATATATATATATATATATATATATATTTAAATATATGACTTCTTAAAAATGTTCAGAAGTAGAATTAAAAATTAAATTTTATAAACGAATGAAATTATATTCATTTAACCATTATTTTAGTGGCCAACGTTGTGAATTAAAGACTTATAATCGAGCAAACAATTCAGGATACTACGTATCCAAATATGTGATGTAATATTTTCATAGCTTGCTCGTTTAAAAACATTTTTATAAATTAATCTGGTGTTGAACTACAAAGGAGAAACCTATGCATTAGCCTACAATAATGTACTTAACAAAATGACCGAACTTGTATCAACGTTTATGCGTATATTTTTCTGTAGTTTAGCACTAGATGAATTCACATTAAAACACGAGCAATGTATAGCAATATTGTACCACATTCATACACGTGGATCGCCTTGAATCGTTCTTTTCAAATAATTGGTGTAAAAATTTAAAATAAACACTGGTTACAGCTGAAGCAATATCTAATGATTGCTGTACATAGGCATGTAACCCGTGAAATGAATTTTTACGGGGGATTCCAATCCCTCTTTCCCCTATTTGGCATGAAACTAAATAAAATTAAATCCTAGAAGCTGTATTCTAACATTAACAATGTTAATTAGTTTAGGAGTGAATCCTATGCATAGAATTAAATACACATATAACCATAAAAAACTTTATATAAATAGAGATAGCTGGAGGAAAAGTGCTATTTCAAAATTATACGTTACACCCTAACTGTCGAGCATAGCCTCTTAAATAAACTTTGTGATCTAACCTAAAAATACTATTTAAAAATTATACGTTACACACCAACCTACAAAATCTATAATAGTATGATAAACAATGGACAATCGACAAGTCCCGCGCTATCAAATCACAACGATGTTGTTTGCACGGCAACTGATAAGGCTGAACTATTGACCAAGTTTTTGCTTTAAACTCCACTTTGAACCAAGCAAACAACCTCCTCCCCAAATTCCCATTGCGGATTGAAGCTACACTTGAGAACTTGGTAATCACCTCATCTCAGGTCAAAGTCATCATAAAAAACTTTGACACCTCCAAAGTATGTGGTCTAGATCTTATATCAGTAATAGTAATAAAGAAATGCTCTGCTAAGCTGGCCCCTGTCCTCTCCAAACTATACAACAAATGCCTTGCTGAATCTTGTTTCCCTGATAGTTGGAAAATTGCCTCTGTGGTAACAGTCTTCAAGAATTCTGGAGATAGAACTGATCCTCTAAACTACCGTCCAATCAGTCTACTACCGATCTTTGCTAACATCTTTGAATCATTAATCAATCTAGCGATAGTCCGGCACCTAGCTAATGTTAAACTTCTTTCTGGTAATCGATACGGATTTAGACAAGAACGATCTACTGCAGATATCCTAACGGTCATCGCTGAACGCATATATCATACACTGGACGAGGGAAGTGAAGCTAGGGCGATAGCGTTTGATATATCCAAGGCCTTTGATAAGGTCTGGCATGAAGAGCTTCTCCTAAAACTGCACTCATATGGTATTACTGGACAAATATTTAATATAGTTAAATTCTCTCTAACAAAAAGAAAGATCCAGTTGTCCTCCATGATCGTTCATCTAAGCAACATGACATGAATGCTGGTGTACTCAAAGGATCCATCCTAGGACCTCTACTGTTCCTGATTTTCATAAATGACCTTCCTGATGTAATTGAGACTGAGATAGGAATATTTGCTTACGACACCACGCTCTACTCTCGTCATGTTGGGGAAAAATGACGCGCACATATCTGAGGTAATGGCTGAATCCTTAGAAAACAACCTCCAGTCTGTAGCGGATTGGGGTCAAATATGGACGTTAACTTTTAATGCCGCAAAGACAAAGCTACTATCCTTTACTAACAACAAGAAACCTATTCAACCATCGATTGTCATGGCAAATAACCATTACCTGAGTGTTCATAATTCAAACTCATTGGCCTAAACTTCACAGATAACATAAATCTGAATAAATACATTGAAGATATTGCTAGGACTGCTGCAAAAAATATTGGGATCCCTCTACCGTGCTAGTTAGCTTCTCACACCTGACATTATCCTATATATCTACAAAGCCACTATCCGCCCATGCATGGAGTATTGTTGCCACATATGGGCTGGTGCATCATCCATTAGACTCTCCATCTTAGACTAGGTCCAAAACAGTGTCGCCAACTTAATAGGTCCCTCACTGTCAACCAAGCACCAGCCACTATCCCACCGCCGCAATGTTGCTTCCTTGTGCCTGTTTTACAAGTACTTCAATAGACTGTGTTCTAATGAACTTTCTGCTCTGGTGCCCCCAGACGCAAATTCATTATACCAACCCGACAATCTGCCAAATCCCATCCATTTACTGTGGAGGTCCCCAGATGCCGAAGAGCTTTGTATTCCAAAAGCTTCTTTCCTCGTGCTGCTGAATTCTGGATTCCCTTCCTGCTCCCTGCTTACTGTTTTCTTGACGGTACTTAGATTGAAAACTAATATAAACAAACATCTCGCTGCACAGCTCCCAATTTAGATTGACCCCCCCTAAAAATAACTAAAAAAAACTCACACTCTTTTTCTCAGTAGCCCTTACGTCTAAAGTGGTTGTCTGTCTTGTTTGGGATGAACTATTTAAAAAAAAAAGAAAAAAACCCTCGGACATAATCTCTTAAAAAAACCTGGTGATCAAACCTAAAAATGCTGTTTAAAACTTATACGGTACGCCCTAACCGGCGAGCATAGCCTCTTAAAAAACGTCATGATCGAACCTACAATGTTATTTTTAACTTATACGTTATACTCTAATTCTCGGGCATAGCCTCTTAAAAAACTTTGTGATCAAACATAAAAATGCTATTTAAAACTGATGTGTTACACCCTAACCGTCAGTAGATCCCCTTAAAAAACTTTGTGATCAAACATAAAAATGCTATTTAAAACTGATGTGTTACACCCTAACCGTCAGTAGATCCCCTTAAAAAACTTTGTGATCAAACATAAAAATGCTATTTAAAACTGATGTGTTACACCCTAACCGTCAGTAGATCCGCTTAAAAAACTTTGTGATCAAACATAAACATACTATTTCAAACGTATACGTTACATTCTAACTGTCGGGCATAGCCACTTAAAAAAACTTCGTGAGCAAACTTAAGAATACTATTTAAAACTTATACGTTACACCCGAACCGTCGAGCAGATCCTCTTTAAAACTTCGTGATCAAACCTAAACATGCTATTTAAAAGTATACGTTAGACCCTAACTGTCGGGCATAGCCTGTGTAAATACTTTGTGATCAAACCTAAAAATGCTATTTAAAACTTATACGTTACACCCTAACCGTCGGACATAGCCTCTAAAAAAACTTCGTGATCAAACCTAAAAATGCTATTTAAAACTTATACGTTACACCCTAACCGTCGGACATAGCCTCTAAAAAAACTTCGTGATCAAACCTAAAAATGCCATTTCAAAATTAAACCTTACAGCCCGACGGCGGACATAGCTTTTAAAAAAAGTTTCGTGGGCGCACCTTAAAATGCTATTTTTAAATTAAACTTTGCCGGTCAACGAACAGACATTCTCTCATAAATAGAATCGTAGAGCCATCTAAAATACTATTTAAAATTTAAGCGTGGCAGACAAGTGACATTTCTACTTTTTAAATGAGAAGGTAACGGACGCAATCTCTTATAGATATGCTTGTGCGCATAAACATATAGAATTAAAGGTGTGGTAGGTGATGGCAGTAGTTGTAGTCGTAGAATTACTAATTCCCGTAGTGTGGGGGTTGGAAAGACGCACACAGGTGCTAACTAAACATAAGCCACTAACCAGTGGATGCCCGGATGGAAAAAGGATTCCATCTGATGACGCTTACCCTGGTGGGTCGAGTATGCATGTAATGGGACTCTTTTCTGAAATATCGCTAGAACCTGTGACCGGGGGCGAGGTGGAACCATCTAAAAAGGATAAGTTTGAAGCGGTCACTGAGACAATGAAACCAATGGTTAGGACCCGACAAACCAAGAAATGAACTGTGAACTCGGAAACATATTTTAACAGGATCGTGGGTGTGAAATGTTAGGGTGTTTGATGCCCACCTTGATTAAGAAACGGATAATCGTTGCATTTTTAGTCGTTGCATTGCTTTACTATCATCCCTCTGAAAAAAAATAAAGGACTAAGACAATGTGTTTGTACCTGAGAGACTGAAGATATTCTGTATTAGAATTTTTTGTTTTAGCGATTTTGACCGTTTGTTTTCCTTTATTCTTCAGGGATCGTGGGCTGAGAGGTGAGGACGTGCGCCAGCGACCAAGGCTGAACGTACTCCCGAGTTGGATGAGCAAGGCTTACGTCCAACCCTCAGACAGAGAAAATTAGTTACGACGAGGGAGACCGATGAAGCGACACCACATGGAGGAGGCGTGTTTCTGTGCGGACGGCGCCATGTGGCCCCGACTTGCTACATGCACGATGACAAATTGTGTTTTTGAGAAGAATTGAAGCGTAATTCTTAGCATGGATTTGAAACTAGAAAGATATTGACTGCCCACACTCATATAAACTTTTAACAATTCAAATAGCTCGAGATTAGATAACTATTAACAATCTCTAAAGATAATAATTGTGTAAGCTCGCTGAGGCTAGATATAAATCCCGTCCAACCCGGGGAATTTATTCTGAATACCCACCAACATTATTGCATATGTGATTCTGTTCATTCCGTTTATTTGTAATTATATATTTTTATTTGTATATATAAGAGTAGTCGTGTAATCTTTTTCTTTTTACCCTTGCTGTGGTCAATTAATTTTCCTCCCCAGTCGCCACCCACCTTCTGAACCGATACAAAACCATGACTTTGGATCACAACAAACAATGTGGCAAAACCAGGACCGATTAACGAAGACGCTTCCACTATCTGACAGCATGTCAAACTCGGCTGGTGGCACATCAACGGTAACGGGGAGTGAGAAGAGGTAGCCTGCTAGTGGTACCTATAGAAGTCACATACACACATACACCTACAAAGAGAAAGGAGAAGGTTCTAACTGTCTCATAATGCCAATGTTAAAGGAAGTGTGGATTAGTGAGCCTCTTTTCCCACGCTGTATCGCCAAGCTGTAACTATTCATCTTTCACTGCAGCTGTGGCATAAACTAGTAAGAAATTTGCTCTCCAGTTTTTATATTCAGCTTGTCGTTTCTTTTACTTATTAGTGCCATAACAATAAACGCCGTCCTTCTAAATCAGTGTTTATGTTCCTTGTATCTATAGATTAAGTGCACGTCTCATGACGATATATAGGCCACAAAACGACAGTTTATTTAAAACGTACACTGAACGCAGGCAACGGACGATTTCCTTTACAAAAAGAAAAGACAAAAATCAAATTCAGAACAACGAGTTGGTGAGTTGACATTTATGAACCAAGAATATTACAAATTCAATATATGTAAACGCACATCTCCTTTGCATTGCCCGGCTAGCAAATTCGTAGAATTCAATATTTTATTGGTAATAACACCTCTAAGCAATGAAACCCGCTTCGTCATCAGTGATAATATAATTATTATAACAGGTTTATTGAAGGTTTCAATTTGTGCAAAATCAGTCCCTCTCGTCTGACAGACTCTAACGTAACTGATCCAGTGAAAGGTAATATCCCGGTAGCAGATTATTACACATTCCCAACACCATAAATTATTATATTTCGGATATTTTTTAGATGAGAATTGATGATTTTTATTTGTTGGATCATTCGGACTTCTATTCTCATCTTGCTTGTTTTATTTACAACGTTTCAGCCGATGTAATATCCAACTATCTTTAGATGCATTTTTGTCGAACTTGGAACCCTTCTAGCAGAACTTGGGAATGTTTGTGTCAACAAATGGAAACAATCTACAATCGTGAATGAGATATAGTTTCAGTTCAAAATTATGCGTAGGTTTCTGCGTTCGACTAGAATATTTTCAAGTTCAAAAAAATGCACCCGACGAAGGTCGAGAGTTTAATCGGCCGAAACATTGCGAATATAACAAACCAGATGAAATAGTAGTCTGAACAATAAAAAAATGCAAATTATTAATTTGCATCTAAAAAAAGCTTCGAAACACTAAACAAAAATGTTTCAAACACGAATATTTTCTAATGCTTCATAATTAACGGTTTGCCAACATTGAGGTGACGGAGAGTTATTTTATGAAGACATATGTCTGTTCACAATGGCTGCCATTTACATTCCTGACGAGTTATTGCTTTTATAATACAAACATTACACCATTCCATTTTCATTTAATCTACTTTTACAACGTTCAATAACCTGGGCATAGAATAGATAACTAAGGAATACCTGAACCTCATTATACGATGATTTTAAATTTGAAAATGATTTGAGATCAGTTCGAGTTTTATGGAATTGCCCATTTATGTAATACATGAGCTTTATTGCTTTATTGCTTTATTGCTTCCTACGTACACGCAACAGTAAAGGTAGGTTTTACACACAAAAGTGCGGATTTTAACGAATAAAATTATATTGATCTGAATTTTACTTTACTTATCCTTAAGGGCTAAATTGTTTTATGAATTATTTTGCACGGTGTTCTGAAACAGGTGTAAAATTTGTGCAAGGTGTTGTAGTCCAATACCTAGAACTCGGGCCATTTTACAAGTCATTAATCATTAATAGTTTAACAAAACTATACGTTACATATTTCAGAATCGTACTGCGGTTTAATTCAGATGGACTGACTTTTAAAATTTAAAAAATGTCTATACCCCAAGAGTGATCGTCGCCGAACTGAAATGAAATCATCCCTGACAATTCCCCTTGGGCTATAGACATTTTAAAAAGTGTAAAAAGTCAGCTCATCTGGATAGCACTACGGTACGATTCTGGAATATGTAACGTATAATTTATTTGTATTTAGCTCACACTCCTCTGCGATTGAGCACTTTATGGATTTGTTTTCGATATAAATTAACCCACACATTATATATATATATATATATATATATATATATATATATATATATATATATATATATCAAGGGAGGCGCGATAGCGCTCTATCCCTTAATAGACTTCAAAAACGACCTATGCTAGAAATCTCATTTCTTTGATCAGTCATAACTAAAAAAACCAATAAACCAAATTAGTTAAAACTTTGCACAAAATGTTTATTTGATAGGTTCTATAAGTGTCTAGAATTTCAGCATCATTAGTCAAGGCAACCCAGAGATCCAGAAAGGTCAGAAGTGATTTTGTGTTATCCGTGTGTACGTACGCACGTGTGTGCCACCCTGTATCTCATCAACTATTTGATGGATTCAGCTAATTTTGGGCAGAGATAGAGGTTCTAGGGTGTAGTTGATGGCATTTTAATTTCAGTTTACCATACACCTTAGTTTTCCAGAAAATGAAAAAAATCCTTAAAAATTACCATTGTCTTGAGGCATAGCCTTTACAAAAGTAGTGACATTCCATGATAAATGCCAGTATACTGAAATCATATGCCCCTAATAGGGTTAAGATAAACATTTATATACACTAAATGTACAAAAGCAAGGAAATTCCCAAATGTTTACACTGTTATTGTCATTAAGTGTATGACTACATATCAACTAAACCATTTCATTATCACATCACTACAGTATAAATATCTATGCATGAGTGGATGACGTGAGGTGCGCTGAAAAAAATTCTTACAAGTAAAATACATAGCCCTGTTGTGCTCGCATACCCTTAATGACAATACAAGTGTAAAAAGATTGGGAATTTCCTTGCTTTTGTACATTTATTGTATATGAATTTTCATCTTAACCCTATTAATGGCATATGATTTCAGTATACTGGCATTTATCATGGAATATATATATATATATATATATATATATATATATATATATATATATATATATATATATATATGTGTGTGTGTGTGTGTGTGTAAAGGAGTCAGGCTACCAGCATTTGTGAAAAGTCTTTTCAACATTTATTTATTATTTTGTTATTTTATCATTTTGTAATTTTATATAACGTGTTTCAAGCTGTGGTCCGCTATTATCAGATATGTAAATCCATTTGAAGAAATGTCTTTCGATTTAAAAGAGTGTTGTTTCATTTGAGGAAATGTGTTATTGTTTGACGTTTTTGCGCATGTATGTGTTTGCGGGTGTGGCTGTACTTGTTTTGATATTTTTATATCTTTTATTTTTATTTTTTATTTTTTATTTTTTTTTTCTGCTTCTCTTGGTCAAAATCATGTGTGTTAATAAACACGTGTTATTTATTTTATTTTTATTTTTATTTTTTCAAAATATTTTATATTTGAACCCACAGATGAAGTGGCATATATTTATAAAAAAAGAAAGAAAAGAAAACATATTTTTTTATTATTTGGAGGAGGTAAGGGTAATAACCAAGAGCGCTGTTCAATTAATTTTTTTCTAATATTATTTAATATCTTTTTAAATATATACTATTGTTATCTTATTTTATTCTTATAATATTTACTTCTTTGCTTTTCTGAAAAAAAAATAATAAATATTTTTTTATTTTTCAAATTTATTTTTATGATTAACGGCTAAATATGTTTTGATTTATACCCTGGTCAGATTGTGTGTAGCACGAAGTAAATCTAATGGACGGAACTAATTTTTCAATTCTTGTTTAATTTATGTTTAATATTATCATATTCACTTAATCTGAAACTATTTAATTCTGTTATGATTTAAGTAAAATGTTATTAAAATTCAGAGTTTTATTCACTAACGATTTTTTTTATAATTTAAATTTAATATAATTTTGTTTCTTGCAAAATAGTAATGAATTATCTCCCGTAACAATACAAATATAACACTAAATTTTAAATCTCCAATATATAATTTCTTTTAAAGGATTTTCAACACTTATTTTAAACTTTTAAAACTTTTTCTTTACTTTTGGATATATCTCATTCAATTGTAGAAGGGTTAATCTATATAGTTACATTTGTATTCTATTCTATTTTTATATTATTACATTTTTATATTTTTTTATAACTTATATATTTATTAATATATTTGTTGCTTCATTTATTTTCTCATAATTATTATTTTTTTTATAAATGTATAAATATATATTAAAATTTTATGTTTTATTTATTTATTTTTTAAGATTATTATTTTCTATTTTTTTATTAATAGAGTTTATTTGCGGGTACTTTTAATATTTTGTAGAGGAAGAAGATGAAATGTGTATCTACACATAGGTGTGTTATTCAATCTATAAATAATCGATGCATCTGTCTGTCTGTCTGAAGCCGAAACTCCATAAGAGTAATATTACTATTTACTTAGTCTGCCATCTTCTATATATACTACTACAAATACCGCCGTAAACACTATGCGCATTTCTCAATTTACATAATTAATTGCTTTTAAACTTCTAATAAATTAGTATTCGCAAATATGCACACATGATTGTTTTCTTCAGATTTCTACACGCATTTTCACTATTTTGCTCGCTAATAATCTTACTTATAACTTATAATCATTTCTTTTATTATATATATTTATTTATATACATATATATATATATATATATATATATATATATATATATATTTATATATATATATATATATGAAATGGGTTACGCAGTTAATCTACCTACTGCGAAACTGATTGAACAGTCAGCGTTACTCCATTGAATTGGTTACCTCCCTCTGATTATTCAGTATGGACGCAAGACGGGCGCATTATTTCAAATGTAAACAAAACGCTGGCATTTACGGTGTTACTTTTACTCTGATTTGTTTTTATTTAAACGTTCTGAGTTTGTTTATTTTCTTAATCTTATTAGCCATTATGTTTTAAAACAAAAATTTATTGAATCGAATTGTTTAATTAAAATAATAGATGATTTAAAAATTACTATTAAAAAACACACACCCACGCACATTATAATGAATTTAGTTTAGGTAAACTTTTTTTTCCGAGAGTATTTAAAAAACTATTCGTGTTTACTGTATTTTATTTTTGAATACTTTTATTTTAGGTACATCTTCTTTTCCGATTTGAAAAACTTCCAATATTATCATTTTTTCACGACCTAAACTGTGTTTATGATTTCAATTTAACCTTATACGCTGTAAAGCTTTTATTTACAAACTGTTTTTATTATTCCGTGTTTTATTTATTAAAATAAAAAAATGTATTTTTTTCTTTTCTGTCAACAAAAACATAAACACATTGTACTGGTAAACTATATAACTGATTTACGAATCAAATTGTTTAATTTAAAAAAAGGTCACTTAACAAAAACACACACATTGTAATGAATTTCATTTAGGTAACCTTTCTTACCGAGAGCATTTACATAACTAATCGTGTTCACTGTATTCGATTTTTTGGTGCTTTTTCATTGTAGGGCCCGCGCTAACTTTGACCCCGTCGTTAGGGTAAGGGTCAGGGGCCAGGGTCAAAGTGGTAGTTAGGGTTAGGGTTTAGAGTTAGGGTTAGAGTCATGATCAAAGTTAGCGCGGGTCCTACAGTATAAGAGTACTAATTTTTTATTGTTTTATTTTAGGGTCACCTTTTCTTGCGATTTGAAAAAAGATTTTTAAATTGTTGATTTTAACAAATTTATTGAATCAAATTGTTTAATTAAAATAATAATTGCTTTTAAAATTACTATTTAAAAAAACACACACACATTCTGATGAATTTAATTTAGGTAAACCTTTCCTCTAGAGCATTCACATAACTAATTGTGTTCGCTGTATTTGATTTTTTTACTGTTTTATTTTAGGTACACCTTTTCTCTGATTTGAAAAACTTCCAATATTATCATTTTTTAACGACCTTAATTGTGTCTAGGATTTCGGCTTCACCTTTTACGACGTAATGCTTTCATTTACAAACTGTTTTTATTATCAATGTCTAACCACCCATGAAATATGACTGGGGCTCCATCGGTTTACGGGTGAGCGTTCATTTCTGACGCGTCAGCCTAGCAAAAATATGCTCCCTCCGGTCGCATATTTTTGCTAGTTAATATAAGAATGTTAATCTTTATTTATTTTATTGTATTTATATACTTATTACATCATTTATCTATCTTAACAGCAATGCCGTAATATTGCATATAACAATGAATGTGAATGTGGCATGCAATATAAATATATAACACCTCATCAATGGAGTCAAATATACAGGGAGTAATTGTAAATCCATGTACTAAGTGTATTGCTTTACTGATGATTCTTTAATCTATATATTTTAAACTGATTCAAGTTTATTTAGAATTGTGTTAATGCGATGTGTGTGGGCTGAGGTTAAATACGAGATATACTATACTATATATTATATTATAAATGCGGAACTAAGTTAAGGCCTATTATTAAGTTAAGGTTGTAATCTAGAGATGAATAGAGCTTCTTTAATTCGAAGATTTCCAATGTCCCTCTCTGTGGACAAGATGTTAACTTTGATAAGTTAGTTAGTGTTTTTGCATGTGTTTAGGTGTTTGAAGAATAATGATGCTTGTGTCTGTGTATGTTCTTTAATCCTCATGGTACTACCTATGTAAATTTGTTAGTGCATTCTAATCTGTACACCGTATATATGCGGTGACAAATGATGGTGCATTCTAATCTGTACACCGTATATATGCGGTGACAAATGTCCGTAGTATTTATTGGACAGTTTGCTAAGCTACACTGTGTTGGGTTATATTGGTGTTTGCGTGTAGCTAGCTGCTTCCTTTGTGATGGACCCGAATGGGCAAGCTGTATGTTCAAGCCCTATCTTCGAATAGCTTTGCGATTGCTGTTGTGATAATATTAAACACAAATTAAACAAGAATTGAAGAATTAGTTCCGTCTATTATATTTACTGCGTGCTACGCCAGGGTAGAAATCAAAACATATTTAGCCGTTAATCATGAAAATAAATTTGAAAAACTTAAAACAAAATTTTTTTTTTTCAGAAAAGCAGAGAAGTAAATATTGTAAGAATAAAATAAGATGATAATAGTATATATTCAAAAAATATTAAATAATATTAGAAAAAAAATTAATCGAACATCGCTCTTGGCTGTTATCCCTACCTACCCCTCCAAATAAAAATATATATGTTGTTATTTCTTTTTTTTAAAATAAATATATAGCACTTCATCGGTGGGTTCAAATATAAAATATCAAGAAAAAATCAAAATAAAATAAATAAGTAATTAAAATAATTAAAACAAAACAATCAGTTATAGTTTTCGTTTTATTACATTTGCTGCGGTAATTAATATTTACTGCGTTATAAGTAATATTGCCATCTACACGTTTTTTAAGATTTGAAACACTTACCATTTGACAAAGAGGTCTTCCTCGAAATATATTCTGGTACACGGTCACACACATTACATCACAGTGTTGAAGTATGGCCTAATCTAGTAAGATTTGGTATATAGGAAAACAAATATTTAAAAGGTTTTGAAAAATATATAAATCAAAATTACTTGTTTTTGTCTTACTTCTCAACGTCGACATATTTCCATTTATTGCATTGTGATAGCCTTCTAATACTTCTCTATATACGTGTTACACACAATGCTTTAAGCAAACTAGCTCTCTTTATCACACACACACATATATATATATATATATATATATATATAGCCTGGCCAGTACTAAATGGGTGACCATTTAGGAATATCAGGTGCTGTATGTGTGCTCTCTGCTTATCTCGGCATTGTTTCCAGTCGTCTTGTACTACTACTTGCCATTGGAATCAAGCAATGCCGACTCAGTAGGGCGGTTGTCGGAGAATGGGCAACCCTTGCAATTACAAATTCACGCGCGGGAGAGTCCATACCATATATATATATATATATATATATATATATATATATATATATACTAGAATCAATTTTACGTTTTCTTACGAAAATTAAATCAAGATATAATATAACCCCTATGACTAGAGTGTGTTCTTTTTCTAATGTTGACCATATCCATTACATGATGTTGACATAGGAAAATGTCTGAAATCAAAGGCTGAAGCTTAAGGCAGCTTTATATGAAATTGAAATTTGCTGCATTGTTGTCTAATTACTGATAGATAAAATTCAATACAGATCTTATATTTTTGCATGGAAGGTTGTCATTATATTACGCCCTTTAAAATCCGTCTAAAGTATATCAAATAAACTGATATTTGAGAAATATTTATTACCTATAGTTAAAATTTCACAAATATTTTCTTTTTATTCTGTTTGCATGAATCTAAATTAAACAAAATATATCCTATATGTAAACCCCTTGCTCATAACAGCTGTGTTCCAAAATTTATGATCATCGGATAATTTATTTTCGAGTCTATCACATACATACAAATGTATAAACATATACACATACCTAACTTGACACACAGGCGCACAGAAATACACGCGCACAAATATATATATATATATATATATATATATATATATATATATATATATATATATATATATAAATATTAATTATTTATTACCTACATAAATCGATGTTTTATGCTTACGCAATCTTCAGTGCAGGAAGTTAATTTCAACGGTCGGCGTGCGCGAACTTCGATCACAAATCGTCGCTGATTCTCAGTCAAAAGCGTTTTCCGTTGACCATCACAAATTAGCTTGGAATTAAGGGTGTGTTTAACTTTGTAAATGTAAAGTCGGCAGGTATTTTACAACGAGCAGCGCATTATGATATACAACAACAAACTCTGTTGGAACTCGCAATGAATCTAATAGTACTGCTTGTTATTAAATTCACTCAGAGTGCTCAGCGTTAGTAAAAGGGGCTTTTAATAATATTTATCAATAAATATTAATTATTTATTACCTACATACATCGATGTTTCATGCTTACGTAATCTTCAGTGCGGGAGGTTAATTTCCGATGGTCGGAATATAAAATATATGTGTGTGTATGTATTTTCTAAATGAATACTCCAAATTCTCCGACTCGAAGCTCAATGAATGTTCACTATAACAACATAGCATAAATAAAGAGAGAATATTACGCTAAATTCTAATGACCAACTTTCTATTAAAAAAATATTGAATACCGTTCGAATAAAAAACGTGATTTTTCGAATCGTAGTCAGACGCCATCTTAAGATCTCTGTTTTCTGCTCTATTATGTTACTGAACGCGATCTTCGGACTTCTAAAGATTTGCATATATGAAAAATCTCAGACATATATGTCCATTCCTGCATGCTTATGTATATACAAAACGAACCGTAAATGTAAACGGATCTAGTGAATATTGAAAAATGAATAAAATCTTTGTCATTGGAATTTAGCGTAGCAATGTTTATATATATATATATATATATATATATATATATATATATATATATATATATATATATATATATAGGCAAACATTATTAAATAACCCGGAGTGTTTTTGCTTGATGAGACTTTTTAATTTATTTTTAAATTTTCGAATGGTCCATTTAGTGCTTCGGTCAAATTGCTGTATGTAAGTTCCATATGTTTATTTTCCATTTTTTTTCCTTTTTTGCAAGTACTTTCAATTTGATTCGTCAAATCATCTTCAGGGGGTTTTAATTTTTGTTTCTTAAAAAATATGTCTTTACTGTTGATTTTTTTAAATAATGTTATCCTAAATGAAAATATGCTTCCTGAATACACACAATATATATATATATATATATATATATATATATGAATGAATGATTAATCTGCGTTGTAGAAGACCACTAAATGTTACAGTATAGTAAAAACTAAGGGGTACATTTCATGGCGACATTTATTGACAATGGGTGAGTTATGTCCTTTTTGCTTGTCTCACCCCCACTTCAAACACAGCCCATAACACTCCATTTTATGCCTACAAATTAAGAAAAAATCTCTTTATTTTTAAATCCATGCGTACATTTGTTATCAAGGGTGGGAGACTGACCCTTTTACTCCCTCAAAATAAATTATAGATAACTTATTAAACTCCTATGTTCGCTGATGTAAGTAATTCTCATTTGTATTTCATGTCCCTTAAAATCACTCAGACGGTCTTGGAATTGTGGAATTCTTTCCTAAGTGGTGTCTGATTGTTTTGCTTTAAATTTCTTGCAAATTTAAAGATATTGGAAACGTGAGAAAATGCTGTGCCACAAGAAAGCCACCAAAATATCTCTACACTATGATTGGAACATCCCGAGTAACCGTCTGATTACAAATATGTCATTGGTTTTGTGAAGAGATCTACAATTGAAATCTGATACAGGAACGAACACAAAAATCTTAGCTATAAATATAAGCTGAGCTTATCGAGTTCAGTTCTGTCGTTAATTATATCGCCTACTACTATTAACGAAATACAAAGTTCTTAAATAAAGTTCTTAAATAAAGTTTACCAACCGAACGAAAATGGCCGTATCTTAACGACCGAAATATCTCGGCAGAACTTTACAACATGAGTTTTTGAGTTTATTTTTGTTAGTTGTTGAATCGCTTATTCTTTATTCCATTTTTATTTTTACATATTGTCTGAAACATTGTTTTTTTTCTCACAAAGTTCTTTGTAAATCAACAAATGACGCACTGTAGTAGTTGACAAAGTTTATATAAAAATCATTGAGATATTACTTGCTAATAACGTCTAATAATGGTCTAGTAGTTAGAATCCCTGATCATCATCTGGATCACTAACGAAAGTGCTGAAACATTCTGTTTGTGAATCTATCTATCCTCTCTTTCTCTCTCTCTCTCTCTCTCTCTCTCTCTCTCTCTCTCTCTCTCTCTATATATATATATATATATATATATATATATATATATATATATATATATAAGGTTAATACAACAAAAGATATAAGAGGCAACTAATATCTTCAATAAGTGGACATCCGGATAAGAATAAAGCTCAATATACTGGATAGAGCATTAATAGCAATAGATAAAGTGTTCACTATCATCTACTACATCGACAGTAAATGAACTTCCAGCCTGGATAACTTTTTTTCGCTTTTTTCGCTCTTGGACAATCATTCACCATTTGTATTATTCTTTAATCAACACCTTGGATGTCTTGCCTGGAGCTATTTTAGACTTGTTGACTTGGATGAATTGTATAGTTTCACTAAATAGTATGTTTGGGCCGATATATTTGATGTTGTATATACATTTATGTATTTTTCTATATATATGTTTCTATATATTTTTCAAAGTTTAATTTTTATTACCTGCAGTAATATCATTGCGGTAATGGTCCTCTGACGAGAAGATTTTCTTTGAAAACTCATGAGTTAAGGACTTTAAAGAACTTTGCCTGAACTTTAAATTGTAATAACATTTGATTCGTACCTAATTTTATTATTTCACTTAATTTATTGCTATATATATATATATATATATATATATATATATATATATATATATAGATGTGTGTGTCCACAAAGATCTTGCAAAACGCGCATGCATATATATATATATATATATATATATATATGCATGCGCGTTTTGCAAGATCTTTGTGGACACACACATCTATATATATATATATATATATATATATATATATATATATATATATATATAAAGTCTCTCAATCACACTTAGCCAAATTATAGCATCCATGTTAAACAAATGTTGATCTAAGTAGGCAATTATCCACATTTTAAGACAAGCGTGTGCGATTTGCAAGTGATAAATGCGAAATTGATGACAAACACTGTTTCTCCCGGGCGGTTGAATAAGGAGGGCGAGAAAGAGGAGAAACCCTGTATCTTTTATACTGTTATTCACTCTTTCTTTCTTCTTGTGAATGCATCGTATCTCACCCCCTACCTTTTGCAGGACTCCGTGTTGTCGAGTCGCCCTTCTTTGTCGTTGCGAACACAAGAAAGAACCAAAAGAATTACAAAATAGCATAGCCATGTAGAATGCTATAAATGCATATTCTTCGAGTTCCGCTAATGTTTTCAACGCTGTGTATTTTATTTCAGATGATCGTATCGTCAATACGCTGTTATACTGTGTGTTTCCGAATGTTTGACACATTTTCAGGAAGTCAATAGCTAACGAAACTACGTAACACATTATTCTTATATACATTTTTTCGGTGCTAAACTATCTGCGGACAAGGTGTACGTCTGAAAACGTCGACACATGCATCTTAAATATTACCATATTTCCGCACCTTTTTCTACTTTTTAATATCTTTTCTTTCGCCTACCCTACTTGTAAACCATATCAAGTATTAAAGCAGTGACTACGCTAACCCGATTCTGCAAATGAATCGAAATTATATCTGGCGTTGAGGACCATCTTTGAGACCTTTTAGGGTGTAGAATAAACATCGAGTTATCATTACTTCCAGGTTCATTATGAACTAGAAAGTGTCTGACAGGTACTACCACTCCATGGGTTAAATAGAATGTATTTTTGGTATGATATGAAACTGCTCCCGGTAGTACGGCCACACTTTAGAAGCATTTGTAAATGTTAGGTAATCGCTTAATTATCATTAATCGTAGACCCACGGATTAGTAGTATCTGTCAAGGACCGATATATTGGTCACATATAATCTATCGTCTGTTGTCTATGTATATGCAAAACTAGATGTCTTTGTGTTATGATCTTGACACGTGAATTAATAAAAGTATTTTACATAAAGTATGGGTCCAATTCTGTGGCCATAACTTCCATCAAATACTGCCAAGATGCTTAGTCGTAACATTATTTATTCTAGTTGGCTTAGTCTATTATTCCAGAAGTTTTGTACGTATAATTAAAATGCTTGAAAGTTTATTTCGAATATTCAATTGTCACGAAGTAAATCCGAATTTTCCTCAAGTATTGAGCAAATACAATTAGTCGTTTGTTTAAGAATAACCATTCTGGTTGTGTAAGATGTAAAAAAATGATCTCTATAATAGAATATAGTCGTTTTTACCATTCGCCTTCCTAATAGCAAAATAATCAAACTCTTCATCTGCTAATCTGTCCCACACTTCAATTAGCTAAAGCACTCATTTAATTATGCATTAATTTCTTTTTTCTATTTTATTATATTTTCACCGGCTTACCGGACTCTCCAAAACAAACCTTCCAAAGAGAAGGTTGCATCAACTTTTATCCGCTGTTATTTATTTACTATTATCGTCACCAAAATCACCGTGTGATAATTTTCCATTCAATAAAAAGTAAACAAGCACTGGTATTTCCAAAATATTTAACAAACGATTCACAATGGCATATCTGAAACACAACAGCTGTTCGATAAAACTTTCGATTTCTGTGGCGGTAACATTTTTTAATTATTTTTTTAATTAGAATTAATTCGTTTTTTGCTATTGTATTATGGGAATCGCTCCAGAAAAGACACAACATAACTTGATGTAAGGAGCTAACAAGAACGAAGTAATCATATCGCAAAGACAGGAGATGCCTATTGGTCTTAGTCTTGAAAAGGCCGAGACTATAGGGAGGAGAAAAATAGTCCGCAGGAAGAGAGTTCCACAAGCCTGCAGTTCTTGGAAAGAAGTTACTGGAATATGAAACTGTATTATAATGAAGTATCAAAACAACGAATTGATGGAGACCACTAGACCAACGAGTTAACCGAGCTGTATCAAAAGAAGCAGGAAATATATCACATCATTCTGAAGAACACATGCTGTATGAGTATTCATAGAAAAAACTTAGATAAGCAAAATCACGTCTGTAAGAAAGGGTGCAGAGAAGAAGAATTCATCTGAATTGATATTCTGATATTTACTCATTTGAAAAATTACATCACTCTTTTATCTTTTCGACGCACTACGCCATAGATCGTTATACCTTACCGCGGAATAAAGAACTTTCGGTTGAATGTCAGATATACGGACGTTTAATCGTAGTTAGCACAACAATTCGTCTTCCGCGAACATTCTTCAAAATGATTTTATAACTTTCCATTACACATTCCTTTTTTGCTCATTGCTTCAGTCAAGAAGGATTTCTCTTTCCGTGATCGAGAACAGAACAGATTACGTATAATCTAAGAACAGATTACATATATTTCTATTAACACAAATAGTTCACAGTTATTTTTTACGTCAACTACATTAACGTCCTCACTAAACTAGGAAATAACATTGTCGTCATATATTACATTTGGAGTTTAACGTTTTTCATTGAGTTGCACAAATATTTTATTTAAGAAAATAATTTGATTATTTATACCAGCTTTTTATCGGAGGGGGGGGTTGACACTTTTTTCTTTTTTGCAAGCTTCTATATTCGATAGTGCATTATTATATTGTTTACTATTTAGTATGTTTATTTAACTCCTGCAGAAAGTTTGATGCCAAAAAAGGCAAACTTATCTCTGCATGAATGCTATTTTATGAACAAATTTGATCCAACAAATTAGTATTACCGACAGAAATTTGTTTAATGCAATACATTTGGGAAAGTCATCGAATTTATGACCTATTTGCGTTAACACAATTTGCAAGCTATTATTTCTGGATAACTGCTATTGTAATCAGGTAAATTACTTACAGTGAAACGGCGGCCTCACTTTATTATATGGATGAGTTGTTTTAACGCAAATAGGTCACACATTGATATGAATGTGTTTGATGAATACCACAAGTTCGTTTGCTTTAAAAAATTATCTTGGTAATACTAATTTGTTTAATGACATTTGTGGATAAAATTGCATTCATTCAGAGGTTGTTTTTCTGTAACACAGACTTAGGCTTAGGTTGTTTACAAAAGTTAAATAATTCTTTCTATTTTAAGAAATGCGTGGATCGGGCCATGCTAGTTAATAATACAACTGATGTGAGGAATAAGTCACGTCCAGTATGTATTTAGAATATATCCCTGACGTATTAATTATTCTTAGAATAGGCCATTTTGTCTGAACACACTTTACTTCTTCTAAAACATCCACTATTGAGATCAGCCTGGAACGAGGATCTTCTGTATATTATATAAATAAACAAATAAACAGTGGTGACAACATTTATTAGCGAAGCAAGAAATAGGCAGCAACTCATGTTGTCTAATTGCAGCAAATGGTAATCTATATGAATATATGTTTGCCATCATTAGAACCATTTGGGGGTTATCGATATAGCTAAACCAGCAAGAGACATGTCTGGGTGTGAATAAAAAATATTGAGGATTATTAACAGTAGTATTAACAATATTTTATCAGAATGTATCTTATAGAGAAAAGGGACAGACAATGATGCTCTATTAAGATATAAACTAGAATTTTTGTCTAGACATCAAATATGTTGAATGTTGATACTAAAACATTGAAACCGTATGAATACCCACATTTCGACCACTTATAGGTTAAAGGGGACAACTATTCTTCTTCTCACGACTCGTTTAAGAAATGTTCAAGAAATATGGTTTTCTAGCAAAACGTTATGTTACAGGCAAGGAGTTTGAAACTCAATCACTTTATCCTCATATTATAATAGAAATTAAAGAAACTTTCAATGCTTCAAACTAAAGCTGAAACATCTGCAGAAACCAGTTGATTCTAATGATTGAATTGTTCTTTTCTAATATAGACTATTACCAAATAATGTATGAACAGAGAAACACAGACATTATATATATATATATATATATATATATATATATATATATATATATAGGATGTCTATGTGTTTCTCTGTTTATACATTATTTGGTAATAGTGAAAAGAATAATTCAATCATTAGAATCAACTGGTTTCTGCAGATGTTTCAGCTTTAGTTTGAAGCATTGAAAGTTTCTTTAATTTCTATTAAATATATATATATATATATATATATATATATATATATGTTTTTTTTTGTTTATTATCTGTGTACGTATACGTTTCGTCTTTTTTAATCTGGACTAATAGGGATATAACTATTCACTACTGGTCGCGTGATTCGAGTATTTTACAATTCCAATCCCGATACCTAGAACCATTCGGCCACCGCTGGATATCTAAATAAACAGTGATAATTTTAATACTTATTTCGGCGGCTTGACGTCATCAGAGTGTTCAACTTAATGAATGATGCATTCATAGCTAGCGACGTCATGCTGTGTTAATACTACTCTTACAGTGTCCATCTATATGTATATATATATAGATATAGATGGATAAAGGAATTTTCCTCGTAAATTTTACTTGGGAGTATTTAGCAAAAACAACGCAGATGTTTTTCTTATATAAATATTTATTTAAAATCAACTTAGTTTCAACGATATAACGTCTTCTTCAAACAGAGAAAGAGTGTTTCCCCGTTACTTTTCTATCCTCGTAGCATGGTGTCATTAAAAAATAAAGTCAGTATAATCTTCAACTGTGATTTTGTTTTAAATGTTCTAATCAGAAGGATAGCGCTGGCTAGTGTGAAATTAATTAGAGATTTTTACTCGATGTAAGCGTTGTGTAAATTTGATTTGGAATTAGTAAGTTTTATCAGCCAAAATAACGCAGATATTTTTGAAATTCTACGTATTTATTTAATGGATATAATAATCTTAAATTATTTAATTGAATTAAGTCTATGAATTAATGTTTTTTTTACATTAAAAATAAATTTTAACGAAAAAAGTATATACTTTTATTAGATATAATTAGATAAAAGTTTAAAAGGGGGACAATTTACCCCTAATTAAATATTTGAAGATTACTTGCTTCAGTTTTTTTTAATTGAAGTTTTTTTTTCATTTTGAATTAATATTTTGTAATACGAAATTTAGTCGTATTTTTTTTGTAATTCTTACATTTTCTTTTTCTTCTTTTTTTTTGCTTTCGTGTTGTTTTTTCTGTTTATTTACTTTTGTATTTTACTATTATTTTTCTTCTCTAGTTCTACTCGGTGTTTTGTGATCTACTTTAAAATGTTATCTGTAAAAATATACGTATTGTTAATAGCTCTATAATTATTAAAATATGGCGCACATCTATGAACGTGAACAGTAACTTACTTCCAAATGAACCTGCATATATAAGTGCTTTCATTATGTGAGTTTTAATCATTTTCATTTTTGGTGCTTTGGACACGATTTTGGCTTTTCATTTTCCCAGATTATTCAAGATATATAATTCTCTATTTTGTTTGTTCGAGAGATGAGGAAACAAACCGTAATTAATTTGATCTGTTTAAGAATAAATAAAAAATAGTCACTATAATCTAATTTTCTACTTTGTATTTGTCAACTCCGGAGTCAAAATTAATATTTATTATAGTTAAAGATTGATATTTTGACTATAAATAATACATACATGCATGCATACATACATACATACATACATACATACATACAATAAATATAATTAGAATAAATGTTATATCACTTTAGGATAATAATGTAATTAGATAGATAAGCACCAATGTTAAGGTTCTAATATGAGATCTAACAGAATAAAACACTAGCAGTATATTGAATTGATAAAAACATATACATTATAATATTGAACTATAATTTAAAATTAGATAAAGGATAAAGAACAAAAAATTGCATATCATATTATCTTAAATTGGAATTAAAAACTATTACGACCTTGACAGTGGTCTTTATTCACATAGGAAATATATGTGAACATTTTAAAAATAAATAAACAATCGTAGTAAATGGAAAATGATACGTAACAGTTGCTATTTTCCTTATAAGATAAAATATAGTGAATTTAATGTATATATAAGAAAATAGTATTGAATAAGAAATTGCATAAATATAATACCTTAATAACATTTTAAAAGGCTTCAAAGAATATCCAATTCAATTACATACGGCGATAAAAAAATATGCAATGAAAGGAGTCGGTGCTAAATATGATATCTACTTTTATTAATTATAGAAAAAGTGTTTATAATTAAAAATAAAAATATTTTCTAAAAATATTTTAAATACTATGAATAATCTTCAAAATATTGTAGATGTACTTAAGTATTAATGGGCTACAAAATAGATAAGTCTGTGAACTTCCGGCAGCAACACAGAGCGAAGATCACAGACAGGGAAAAACGAGGCAAATACACAGAACTAGTCAGAGCACTGAAAGGGATATAAAGCATGAAGAACGTTAGTATAATACCAATAATTGTAAGAGCACTAAGAACAATCCCCCAAAACTGTAGTAAAAGACTGGGAGAAATTGGAATCAAAGAGACCATCGAAAACATACAAATGGCGGCAATGATCAAAACAGCTGCAATCTTAAGGACAATCCTTGAATGCGGAAACCAACCCGCATAAGCTACGAAGTGTAACCAATCACAAAGGAATTAACAATAGGGAGAAAACAAAACCACACGAAGAACACCACAACACGAACCAAGGAACATAAACTGCAAGAAAAATCACTTCATAATCTTCCCCCTCCTAATAAATTACACCGGTCAAAGCTAACACCACACACAAATGAACCAAAGAACAGAAATTACAAGAAACGCCATAAGCTCTCCCCCTTCCCTCCCGGTCTACCCCCCCCCAAAAAAGCAAATGTTAAAAAATGGTGCCGGCCTAGGCTGACACTAGACGAAATATTTGTAGAGGGTCGAGGAGGATAAGAAGACAAAGGAGAGACAGCACAAACCAGATTTCCACTGGAAGAGTGCGAGGAATGTTGGAACATTGGGGAGACTTATTGCCACCCAAATCCAAGAGAAGAGCAATGGTCCTTATCAGCGAGAAATAAATGGTAAACGGTTATTTTGTTGGATAGCCCCTTAAAAGGGGAGATTTGTTATATAACGCTAGTGAATTAATTCTTCTCGTAACCGAAAACAATAAGAAAGTTTACGGAAACATTATGAAGCATTTTCAATCTTTTTTTAACACTTTCCGTAAGGCACTTCTATGGGCATTTTCAACAGGAACTTTCAATACACATTTCCTTAGGGCGATTTTAAGACTTTAAACTGTCAACCTATTACACAATAATTCTCGTTAAAACAACTGTTCTTTAAAGACTTCAAATTACCGATTTTTAACATAGTTCTCTTTTAAATTCTTTTCCTGTTTAACATCGTTTATTGACCATTTTACCGTAAACATTGTATCTCATTAAGACACGTTATAGATATTAAACATTTTAAACATAGTTCATTAAACCTTGTATCTCATTTAAACACTTTTATGGCACTTTTAAACATTGTTCGTTAGACATATCAAATTCATTATTGTTCACTGTTTCTTCCGATTTTTTAGTTCTTTCAGTTTTACAGATTAGGACCCCAAAATGTTATGCACAAAGAATGTTACCTTACAGATTTCTGCATCCGCTGGTCGTGGGTTTGCTGGCACACTCATCTTCATCGCTGGCTTGTCATCGCAGTGGTGTACCTGTTTTGTGGGCAGATTCTGTTTTCATGCACGGAGACAAAAACATTCGAAGACGAGACTTTTTGAGAGATATTTCTATTGGTTTATTTCACACTTCAGTCGGAGAAATTTCAATTCGTCGGTTCGTTCATTTAAACTCTTTCTTTCTTTTTTACTGCTTTTGGGATGTGACGGGATACAATCGGCTATATTCTTCTACATCTTAGTCCATATCTGACGATGTCACCCAGACTACGCATTGCAGAGCTCAGTTTATTGAGTCTGCACATTGCGCGCCTCCAAGGTGAACTGTCTGAAAGCTAATTTATCACCAGGGATCTGTGACGTCAGTGCCTTTTAACCTTTCAACGAAGGTCATAACAGAACTCAACGTCGCTTTTGTGTCTAACCTTTTTGATCCGAGCGTTTCCTCTTGACCAGTCTGTTATGATTCCCAGAATGACTAACTATGAGACATGTGTGTTTGTCCCAAATGACATATGCACTTAATTTGTACTGAATCATATTTCTTTCACCCAGTTCATAATTCATACTAGCTACTTTACCTGTTTTCAAAATACAAGACCCGTCCTAATGTAACAATTTGCGGTGGTTATCGAAAAGAGGTGAATAATACTGGAAATCTGGGGAGGCTTGTTGTCACTCAGACTCCATGAAATACCACTGGTTGTTGTCGGTGAGCAATCACTGACGATGATCTGTGTGAGAACTCCTAGTGAGTACAAATAAATTATTATTATTATTATTTGTACTCACTAGGAGTTCTCACACAGATCATCGTCAGTGATTGCTCGCCGACAACAACCAGTGGTATTTCCTGGAGTCTGAGTGACAACAAGTCTCCCCAGATTTCCAGTATTCTTCACCTCTTTTCGATAACGATGCGGTATCCCAACATCCGCTTACCATTGATTTCTCGCTGGTGAGGACAATTGGTCTTCTCTTGGATTTGGGTTGCAATAAGCCTCCCCAAAGCCCCAGCATTCTCTGCACTTTTCAAGTGTAGGTCTTGTTTGTGCTGTCCCTCCTCAGTCTTCTCATCCTCCTCGACCCTCTACAAATATTTTCCCTGGTGTCAGCCTAGGCCGGCACCAGTTAAAAAAATAATAAAAATAAAAAAAACAAAGATAAATGAATCAATAAGTAAATAAATAAAAAAAAATGTTTTTTAATTAAAAGTTTATTTTTTTCCTTTCTTTCCTTTCAATTCCTTAACTTTTTCCTTTTCTCTTTCCTTATTTAAAAGAAAAACATTTTTTTAAATTCTTTTAAATTAATTTTTTTTGGGGGGGGGGGGATAGGGAAGGAGCTTATAGCATTTCTTGTAATTTCCGTTTCTTTGGTTCATTTTGTGTAGTGATAGCTGAAGCCGGTGTAATTTATTAGGGGCGGGGTAATTATGAAGTGCGGTTTCTTGCAGTTTCTGTTCCTGTCTCTTGTTGTGGTGTTCTTCGTGTGGTTTTGTTTTCTCCGTTGTAAATTCCTTGTGATTGGTTAGTCTTTGTAGTTTATGCGTGTTAGTTTTCGCATTCGAGAATTTTCCTTAAGATTGCAGCTGTTTTGATCATTGCCGTCCTTTGTATGGTTTCGATAGTCCCTTTGATTCCAATTTCTCCCAGTTTTTCCTCCAGATTGTTTGATATTGTTCCTAATGCTCTTACGATTATTGGTATTATACTAACTTTCTTTATGCTCCATATTCCTCTCAGATCTCTGGCTAGTTCTGTGTATTTACTTCGTTTTTCCGTGTCTTTGATCTTCACTCTGTCGGCTGCTGGAACAGCGAAGTCTACGATTTTACAAGATTTTTCCTTTTTGTCTATTATAATAACATCATGTCTCCTTGCTTGTATGAGTTTATCTGTTTTATTGTGTTTTTCGTTTTCCAGTATTGTTTCTGGTTTATGTTTGTACCATTTGTCTGCATATTCGAAATTCAATTGTTTGCACAGTTCCCAGTGTATTCTTTCCCAACACAGTCATGTCTGTTCTTGCATTCTTTTTGAGCTAGTTTGCTACATTCACTTATTATATGATTTATTGTTTCGTCTCTTTGTCCACACAGTCTGCATTTATTGTTTTCCTGGGTTTTATCTATTTTAGCTTTAATGTAGTTTGTCCTAATCGCATTGTTCTGTGCAGCCATCAGTAAAGATTCCGTTTCTCTGTTCAAGTTTCCTTTTCTTAGCCATGCCCAGCTATTCGCGTTGGTTTCTTCTCTTGTGAGTCTTATGAAGCGTCCATGTAGTTGTTTTTCTTCCCATTTTTCTTTTCTTGTGTGTTTGTGTCCGGTTTCGATGCTTCCTGCGTTGTTCGTTGGGACGGTATCTCTTACTGCAGTGATCAGCCTTTCTGTGTTCTGGTTTATGTATTTCTCCGGCTCTTTTTTAGTGTCGTCCACACAGTCTTCTATACTTACCAGTTCTCTTCCCTCATCGTTTCTCTTCACGTAGAGTCTGTCTGTATCGTCTTTTTGATGTAGTGCATTGTGCATAGTCATTAATTTTCTAGTCCTCTGGTCAAGGTGCCTGAGTTCTTCTTTAGTCCAGCTTATGAATAGTCCAGAATATCTTATTAGTGATACTGCCCTGGTATTTATTCCTTTGATTAGGTTTCTGCTATATAATTTTGTTTCTAAGAGATTTCTTGTTCTTCTCAGATATTCTTTTCCAATCTTCTCTTTCATTTCTGTTGATTTGATTGTGTTTGCTTCCAAGATCCCCAAATATTTATAACTGTCTTGTTCATTTAGCGCCCTCATCTGCTCTTGGTTGGGCAGTTCCATGCCCTCAGTCGTCTCCAACTTTTCTTTTTTTAATCTTTAGCAATGCACACTTTTCCATTCCGAATTCCATTTGAATGTCCTGATTGGAGATTCTGGTCGTATTTAGCAGCTTTTCCAGTTCCTTTTTGCTTTTTGCAAATAGCTTCAGGTCGTCCATGTACATGAGATGGTTTATTCGTTGTTCTCTGCATGTGAACTTGTATCCGGCATCACATTTCCTTGGTATGTAGTTGAGAGGAATCATAGATATGATAAACAGTAGTGGTGATAGGGAGTCTCCTTGGAAAATGCCTCTCTGTATTTTTATTTCGGTCAAGTATTGTCCACCAGCTGTCAGTTCTAATCTCCATGTTTCCACTACTTTCTTGATGAGATTAATAATCCTGTCGGGTATCTTGTACATTTTTAAACATTTAATTATCCATGCTTGAGGAATTCTGTCATACGCTTTCTTGTAGTAAATCCATACCATAGATATGTTCTTTTTCTTGCTTTTAACTTCTTTCAGGATCTTTTGATCTATGTATCACAGATAATGCGTCCCTCTTTTTTTTTTCTGGCATCCTTTTTGTTCCTCGGGAAGTAGTCCACGATAGTTCAGGGAATGGTAAATTTGCTCTCTAAGTTGTGCCGTTAGGATTTTCCACATTATCGGTAAACAGGTTATTGTTCTGTAATTGCTTGGGTCGTTCTTTTCTTTGCGTCTTTTTGTATGAGTGTTGTCCTTCCTTTGGTCATCCACTCTGGTACGTCTGTTTTATATGATACATCATCTTAGTTTCTGTGCTAGCCTTTCATGTAGGGTCGTGAATTTTTTGAACCAGTACGCATGTATTCCATCGTGACCTGGTGCTTTCTAGTTTGCCATTTTCTTTAGTGTTGTCTTAATAGTTTCTTCATTAATTTCTGTTTCCGTTCCTTCTTCAATTTCTATAAGTTTATCTTTCATGTCTTTCAGCCATTTAGCATTTTTGTTGTAATTTTCAACTATTTCCCATACCTTGCTCCAGAAATGTTTTGTTTGTGTCGGGTCGGGTTGTTCTGTTGTTGTTCTAGCTCCGTTTACATTTTTGTAAAACTGGCTTTCATTGTTTTCAAAGGTCCTGTTCTGTTTGTACTGTTCCGATTTGTATCTGTATCGTCTCAATCTTCCTTCTTTTGCTGCTATCTTTTGTTTTAGTTCTTCATGTTTCTTATTTAGTCTTTCCTTGCGATTCGGATTTCTGCTCGTTCATCGTTTACTGTTCTCCTTCATCCAATTTACTGTTTTAGCTTCCTTTTGAAGTGTGGTGATCTGGGTTTCCAGTCTGATCTCCCATCCAGATTTCGTCTGTCCATTCTTTTGGTCAGTCTTCTTTTCCCTTTTTAGTTTCATATTTATTGATTTTGCCGCCGCATATATCAAGTTGTTTAGATCTGTGATAGTGTCCGTTGGGATGTACGTGAGTACTCTGTTTACTTTCTCTGTTTCAACTTTTAACTTCTTCCAGTCTTCGTTCCTTAGGGATGGAAGTTTTGTTTTGTTCTCGGACATTAAGCGTTTGATCTTTTCCACTTCTCTTGCTTCTTCCTCAAATAGTTCTATAGTTTCGTCGTCTTCGCCTTCTTCAGTTTCTGTGTTTATGTTTTCCCGTCTTCTTCCTGGAAGTTTTCGTCAAGTGGTGTGTCTTGATCTGTCACGCCATTTATCTTTTGTTTAATTTCCGTTAATTCCATCTCCGAGAACCACCCTCTCTTGAGTATTATTATTATTATTATTATTATCATTATTATTATTATTATTATTATTATTATTATTATTATTATTATTATTATTATTATTATTATTATTATTATTATTATTATTATTATTATTATTAGTGGCACTTAATTTTCCCACCGTAGGTTTAACTACGTTTCACGGGCAGAATTGGGTGTTTAGCTTTGGTTAGTAACTCTCCTAAAAATTATATCGCAATAAAAATACTAGGGCAGGATAACCTTACACAATCAATTCCTTGTATTATCTCGATTTTTTGTTTGGAAACGAATGGAACTTCCCACGTCGTCGTCCAGCGACACTCTCAAACCACTAACACTAAAACTAAAACATATTGGACCCAGGCGTTAAATAGAATTGTGATGAAATGTTATTTGAAGTTTGATCCCCCGAAGAGGCGATATTAACAACGAATGCACCGTAGCTGAAATAAGCTAGGCCTGTTTAAATTAACAGAACAAAAAACTTGCAGGACAAGCCCGTGTGCTTAGCATAAATAAATGGCTATCTGCTACTGAAATTGTAGAACTAAGAATGGAAATTTAGAAGGAAGACTTAGTATAGCCTGTGGAGATCAATCACGTTTATTTAGTTAAAAAAAAGTCTCGGGTAGAAGCAACAACTAACTCTAGAAATGAAACTATTGCAACTAATATAAATCAGGCTGTTTCCACGGATGCAATCGTAAAATGTATGATAAAAAATGGGATGGACGTTAAAGATCTTGACTTTTTAAAATTATTAGACGAGAAGCAATTTCGAACAGCCGCCTTTTTAAGCCGCAAAACATGGACAATGCATAAGATTTATGGGGCTTTTGAAAAGAAAGGAGATGCACATCGATTGTATTTACTTAGGAAGAAAGGTAGTTGAGGTTTACTTAGTGTTGAAGATGTCGTGAATATGAAAGAAGGTTGTCTATATAAATATATTTCTAAAATTTATTAGATTCTTTTTCATGACGTTAAAAGAGAGGGAATACTAAAAACATGGAGTGAAAAAGAATAAAAGATTGCAAGAGAAGGTTAAAAGTATTTGTAAAGAAACTATACAGTGTATTCTTTTAAAAATACTGCATTTAAGGATGATGACAGTTGGAATTGGTTCGTCAGGGGTTATCTCAAAAGATCTACGGAGAGAACCTTAATGGCAACCTTGGAAACAAGCAATTCGAACTAGATCCATAAAACATTGCATTGACAAAACTGCAGAATCACAGACGTGCAGATTGTGTAATTAAAGGAAGCGACCTTAATGCATATTGTATCTGAATGACTTCTGCTAGCACAGCATCAATATAAAAAATGGAGACACGACAAAGTCGCTCAGATACTATAGTGGAATATATGCAAACTTTATTTGACCACAATGAGCATAAGTCAGACGTGGTACAGGAGAATGACAATGTCAAACTTCTTTGGGCCATGCGCATACAAACTGATAAGGTTTTTGAACATTTCAAACATGACTTAATCTTTCTAAACAAAAATAAAGAACTTGCTTAATCTCTGATATAGTTAGCCCCTTCGATATCAGAGTGCAAGAGAAAGAACATGAACAATATCAAGATCTAAAATGGTAATTAGTTAGACTATGGGAATGTAAAAAAAGTCCATGTGATTCCCGTTGTAATTGGAACGTTACATAACATAAGTGGATGAAACAGATAGACGATACAATGGTTTTTTTTTTCAATTCAGTAAAAGTCTTGCCTGTTAGGAACGGCGAAAGTGTTAAAGGACAGATTGAATGTCTAAAGTGAAGGGAAGTGACGTGACGTTAACAAATCCAATTAAAAAACATCCAAAAGTTGAGACTACTATGAAATAATAATAATGATAATAATAATGATAATAATAATAATAATTAGAATGATAATAATAATGATAATAATAATAATGATAATAATAATGATAATTATTATTATTATTATTATTAGTAGTAGTAGTAGTAGTAGTAGTAGTAGTAGTAGTAGCAGCAGTAGTAGTAGTATCTCTACACACTCGGAGTTATTACACAATTCATCGTCAGTGATTGCTCACCAACAACAACCGGTAGTGTTCTCTGGAGTCTGAGTGACAACAAGCCACTTATCAATATTTTGAGCCGTGAGAAAGGAAACTTATATTTCTTGCAGTTTCTGTTTCTTGGTTCGTGCGGTATATTTTCCCCGTGGTTTTGCTTTCTTCCTATTGTAACTTCCATGTGACTGGTTACTTTCTGTAGTTTATGCGAGTTGGTTTCCGCATTTGATGGTTTTCCTTAAGGTTGCAGCTGTTTTGATCATTGCCGTCTTTAGTATTGTCTAAGTTATCCTTTTGCTACCAATTTCTTTTAGTCTTTTCTCCAAGTATTTTCAGACTGTTCCTATTGCTCCTACGACTTTTGGTATTATATTGATTTTCTGGCATGTTCTGTGTATTTACTTCGTTTTTTCGTCCCCTTCATCTTAACTTTGTGTCTACAAGAATAGAAAAGTTAACGATTTGCAGGATCTTTCCTTCTTGTTGAGTATTATGACACCCGGTCTTTTGCTTGTATGAGTTTATCTGTTTGTACATCCATATCCCAGAGGATTTTGTGTTTTTCGTTTCCCAGTATTGTCTCTGGTCTATGTGTGTACACTTTTGTCTGCGTATTTGAAATATAACATCGTTTGCACAGTTCGCAGTGTTCTGCTTTCCCTATACACAAAACCACGGGAAAAACTCCACATGCACCCAAAAAGCAGAAACTGCATGAATAATTCTATAAATCCGCCACCCCCAATTAAATTATAACTTTATAAGCTCCCCTCCCCCAATAAATTACACCGGCCTTAGTTAGACCACACAAACATGAACCAATGAACAGAAATTGCAAGAAACACCATAGCTTTTCCCCTTCTTTCCCCTTTTCCCTTCTCCCCCCCCCCCAAAAAAATTAAAGTGAAATATTTTTGAAAATTAACACATCGTGAAATTTAAATGAAAAAAATCATTTATTATTGGCGTCAATCTGCGCATCACATCGACCGGACTCTACTTAGCATAACATCTTTTAGAACTTGACGTGCTCTTCTACCTTTACCGTGATTCGACCCCTCGGGATTTATACCATCAAAATGAGAAAGAAGAAGAGAAAAAAACTATATAAGACAGTCTCGCCTGACAAAGTTGTTCTACAACGAAAGCTTGCAAAAAATTAAATAAATGATTTTTTCATTTAAATTGCACGATGTGTTGATTTTTAAGACATTTCACTTAAATACATTGTCATGCGTGTTTCAAAGATGTTATCAATTTCCTTACTTAAATAAAATAAATATGGTGCCGGCCTAAATATTTGTAGAGGGGCGAGGATAATGAGAGGATCGAGGAGAGACAGCACAAACCAGACCTCCACTGGAAGAGTGCGGAGAATGATGGGATCTTAGTGAGGCTTATTGCCACCCAAATCCCAGAGAAGGTCAATGGTCCTTACCAAAGAGAAATCAATGGTAAGTAGCTGTTGCGATACCGCAAGGTTATTTGCGGTAGATATCGAAAAGAGATGATGAATACTGGAACTCTGGGGAGACTTGTTGTCACTCAGACTCCAGGAAATACCACTGGTTGTTGACGGTGAGCAATCACTGACGATGCCGTGTGTGATAACTCCTAGCGAGTACGAATAATAATAATAATAATAATAATAATAATAATAATAATAATAATAATAATAATAAGAAGAAGAAGAAGAAGAAGAAGAAGAAGAAGAAGAAGAAGAAAAAGAAGAAGAAGAAGAAGAAGAAAAGTAAGATGAAGATGCAGATGAAGATAAACATCGAGAACGGAGATCACTATTCTGACCTCTCAGAGAGTACTGGAATACTGATGAGGCCTATTTCACTCAAATTCTAAAGAAAGCAAACAGAAGTTTACGGCGAGAAATTAATAGTAAACAGCTGTTGCAAGAATGCCAATATATTTTCAACTCTTATCGAAAGAAGCAGAGTACTGGAAATCTAAGATCACAGCCGTAACTGTAAGCGATCAGTGGTAATTCCTTAACCTTGTTTTTTTGTTGCTAGGAGGAAAGTGTAGTATCTGTTCTGATTCTACACTTCACCTTTTCTGTCACCGTCAGTAAAGGAAACACCATTCTAGACTGAAGTAATTTTTATTTTTGTCCCAATCTATAGCTCTCTTTTTTGGAGGAGTTAGAATTTCCTTACATTAAATAAATGTCGAACTCTTCCCTTGTGGGGAGGCAAATAAATAGGGACTCGTGACAGCTTTTATAATAGCAAAAATTAAAAAAATAGAAACGCTCAATTGCAACTTCTCTTAATGCCCTTAAAATTACGCATTCATACTTTTGCAGGTAAAAGAGTGGCATATATGCGCGCGCATATGCATTCAGTTTACTGCGCATGCGTACTTATACTAAAAAAGAAAAGAAAAAGGAAACTGTTGGACCGCCATGTCAGCACGTCATGCTCAGATCCTGGTTTGATCAAGTAGTGCCGGTTATGAAGATAAATGAGCGATGCTATCATTAATTCATGTCTATTTCCTTGCGCTGAACAACGTACATCCTAAATAGATAGATCACTCCGCAAAAGAAGAAGAAAAATAAAACCGAAACGAACCAAAGGAGAAGTATGAAAAAGAACAAGAGGAAAGTGAAATTAAAAAAGAAAAATTTAAAAATGGAGCGATGAAAACAGAAGCAAAAATACTATTACTACAACCACCGCTATTGCTGCTACTGCTACTTCTCTCTACTTTAATAATACGCGTTATTTCTCTGTTCAAATATCTATATGTATTAATATTTTTTTATATATAGTCTTACAGGACATCAAGTCAAAACGACATAATACCGTCGGTTTTAAGTCAGCGAGTGTTCAAATTTTGCCGACTATCCTCAGAAACAGGACTTTCCAACTATGATTGAGGATAGTCAGCAGAAATTGAACATTCGCTGACTTGACACCGTTGGTATCATGTTTTGACTTGATCTTCTGCAACACTATACATAAATAAATATCACGCTCTTATTTTAAGTGTAAATTTTCTAAATTTTAATTTTGTATTTCTATCTATAAATCTGACCAAAGTATAGGTATGATTATAAATTATTTTGCGTTTAATTCTAAGAGATGTAATTCAGTATATATTCAAGCAAACACCAGCTTCAACAGCTGGCTCAAGGATTAGTATTTTTTTGTAAAGTAAAAATGACAACAGTTTTTTTTCTAAGTGAATTTAATTATTAAAAGTTATCGGTTTGTCGCTATTTATTTACCTCCCCACAGGTGCAGAGAAACACAAAAGGTCAATTTTTAATGTGGAGAAAATTCAGCTCCCAAAAAGGGTCAGTTTGGATAGGAACTAAATTTTAAATTGCCTGATAGAGGACAGAATAAACTAAGTGTAGCATCGGATATACACTTTGTTCGTAATCCAAATCGGTGTGTCGGGAATCATAATTTGTAAAGGAAACGAAAGTTTAATTTTATATTCTTACGAAATATATGTTTTTGTGTAAGTCGAGTACTTCTTAAATTTAAATATGCATGTGTAACGTGTAGTGGAATATATGTTTGTTTATGTTGCTATGTATATCGATGTTTGACAAGCGGACTCATATGGAACACCAGCGGCAGCTAGCTTGAAGTATCAGTATTTTATGTTAACAACTGTTTTGTTTCCGAAATGATTTAACAAAAATAAAACGTGTAGATAAATTGGGAATCCAGAGAAAGTGTGTCGCCGTTTTCGTTGATAGAACCATACTAGATATAATATAACTTTTCATCTAAAGCAATAATGATAATCTTGTTATAATGGAGATTTGGTGTTTGTATGCCAATTCTCAGAGGATATAAGGTCATATTCATAAAGTACAAAGAGGATGACCTGACGTTGCTCGGGATTGAATGAGGATCACTACTATGTATTTTTCACGACGCTCATAACACCATATTACTTTCTTCGTTTTTTTTCATTAGAAGCATCTACTTAGACGATTCATAAGTGCTCACTAAGGAGAGACGCACGAAAACATATGGCCATTGATACGAAAAGGGATCTTGAACAAACAAACCGTATCGCTACTAGCAGCCGCTCAAAACAACGCGATCGGAACGAACTACATAAAAGCCAAGATAAATAACGCATAGAAAACCAGTAAATGTAGACTGCCTACAAAAAGACAAAAGGGTGAAATACATCATAGGTGAATGCAGTAAGCTCAACCAAGTCGAAATGCAAAAAAACAGACATAGAGGTAGTCCGATAAATAAATAGATTTTGAGCATCCAGACTAATTTTTCAAGCATCAATCGGAGCCTGTATTAAAAAAATGAAAGAATACAATTGACTGAGACATGGGAATACAAACAGCAAATTTATAAATACAAAGGACTTGTAAAATGAGCCGCTTACACACATGATTGGACGCATCTGAATACCTATTTACTCGTTTTCGCCTCATCTTACTAATTTCATTAAATCTGCAGATTTAGCGGAAAAAAGGCTAGTTCAAACTGAAGCGTGTGCGACCGACATACGAAACTTCTTTTAGAGGTGCGTAGACGCATCTAAAAACGAATGTAAGAAAATGGGAAAATGTAGTATGTATAAATGACTAAAAAAAGAAAGAACATTTTAAAATTGAAACACTGAATGTAAAAATGAAGGAAAGAAAGTTAAAAAAATTAAAAACGATATGAAAACGTAAAAAAAAGAATGTCTGAATAAATAAATAAATCAACTCGAAAAATTTACAACAAAAATGAAAGATTTAAGAAAAAGAGTCTATGAATAAAAACAAAAGAAAATCTAAAATAATAATAATAAGTTTCTTTAATAATCAAGAAGGACTGATATTAAAATAAAGTACTGTCCTTTTTGTTGGAGAAAAACAAGAAAAGGAATGAAAATAAACCGACAAAAAACAAATTGGTTCTAATAATGTTACTAATTATATTAATGGCATCGACGCTGATGATGTCGGTAAAATGTGGCTGAAATGGAGATAAAAAAAGATGCTTAATAAACGTATGCTGCTGCTGATGTTGTTGAAAAGAAGGAAACAAATGATACCCCCCCCCGCCTCATTTTGTAGAATCTTTAACTTTTTTTCTCTTTCACACTGCGCAGGCGCAGACGGTGAGCCAAATCTGCTTCCGCCTGCTGTCTTCGTTATTATTGTTAGGGTTTATTGGATTGCAAACCGCAATTATTGACAATGTTTGCCGGTAATTTGTTAGCTGTTGAAATAAGAAGGGCTTAACGGGGCGCGCAGGGTAACGGGATAAGATGAAATATAATGCAGGATCAATAAAAACAAAAGTAAAAAACAAGCTATTAAAAAAAACATAGATGGAAGTTATAAGTAAAAAAGCGAATAAAAGTTAAAGATAGTAAAACGTACAGGGGTAAGAGTATAATATTGTAGAGTAAAGTAAGAAAATAAGAAATGTTTAAAGCCGCATCGATTCAATCAATGCGTTTATTGATGTAAATGCTATTTCAAATTTAAACGTGACACAATGACGAACAAGCGAATATCAGGATCCCTTTTTATAAAAACTAGAATTTTGGGCTCTAAGGCCCAAATTCTAATATATAAAATTACATTAAATTGTTTTTAACGCCAATGCGTAGTTAAAGGAAAATAAAGTGGTTTGGATTACTAAAATAATGTCTAACGCTATTGATAACATTTTCCAGATTCATTTATTATTCTTATTATCGATTATGTTTGAATTCATGTTTTGAAACATGACTTAAATCATAAATTTATGACGTCACACCAAAGCTTTAATTATTTTGTTGATGTAATGTTTTAATCTCTATTTATAAGAAATAGCCCAGTTGGAAGAACGTCATACTGAACATCTCAAGGTTTCGGTTTTAGTTTCTGTTCATGGCATCCGTTTATTTGTTGACACTTAATTATTTACTATTACTGCAATACTTTCTATCTCTAAAAGTAGTTAACATATTTCGAAAGGAGACAAATTCTGCAATGTATTTATTACGTTTAACACATTGTGAAGTTTGAATAAGTAGAGAAGGAAATAATTAAAACTTTAAAACTAAAAGATTAATGGATGAATTAATAAAAAATGAATAAATATTTAAACTTAAAAATATAATAGAGGAATAAATAAAGAAGATTTAAATGAAAAAGAAAACTCAAAATAATATTTCCTGTCGTGACAGAGTAAAAAGAATCGACTTTGAAACTTAGTGAGGACTGATCTCTTCTCTCCCTTACATCACCTTTCTCACAAAAGAACTGTTGCTAGTCTTTCTCCACTCTATTGTTATTTTATGGTTGCTTTCCAACTGAACTCTAATCTCTGATCACCACTCCCGTAAAACATTCGCAAAAACCCGTCTGACTACAACCAATGTAAATATGCTTTCTTTCTTCCTCTGCGTACATAAAACCAAACGGAACTCCCATCAACAAAATCTATTGCCAAGCACTTCGTATTTGTGGAATATGATACCACGGGGATGCTTCCCAACCGACACCAACATGGTCGTTTTCAAGTATAATATAAACAAATTCTTGTTGAGCCGTCTACTTAAATAATCAATTCTATCCATCGTTTTCAATTCTATTCAAGTGTTGTTCATTGATAACTTAACATTAACCATTATCCTCGAGTTGCTTTTGGGCTTTAATATTAGGTGACTCACTAGTAAAAAAAAAGACAAAAAGAGAAGAAAACTTTAACATTTTAACCAATAATGTAAGAGCGAAAAGAAGAAAAAAAGAAAAAAAAGAAAAAAGAATAAAAAGGAACTATGTAGATAAAAAGGTAAACACTTTTCTACTTTAATTCACCTAAACAAGGCATGTTTCCACTGCCACTGAGAGGCTAGGAGTTACTGTCAATTAGGGCCCATACCTACAGACTAATCACCAGTGGAGAGTTTTGCCGCAATATGTTTTCTCACATTACATTTAAATTACTGATGTTGGTACAGTAAGGGAAACAGGAAGCAGGGAGAAAATTCCAAAGTTAGCACTCTATTTAGGTATCTACGTCGGGGGGAGACCAGTGCATCAAGTTCGTAGGAACACATTCTATTAAAGTCTTCTAAGACAAGCACAGAGATGCAACATTGCGACGATGTGACAGGGGCTGGAGCTTGGTAGACAATGTGGAATCTATGAGTTTAAAGACTCTTTTATTCGACCCTGTCTAAGAAGGAAAGGCTTGTGGTTGATGCACCAGCCCAGATGTGATAACAATACTCCATGCATGGGCGAATGGATCATTGATAGAGATATAGGATACTGGCAGATGTGAGAAGTTTTCTAGCACGGTAGAGGGAGCTCACTTTTCTTGCAGCAGCCTTGGCAATGTCTTCCATATATTTACTCGAATTCAAGATACCTTTGAATGTTAGGCCGAGTAGTCTGAATGATGAACACTCAGGTAAGATGGTATTAGCCATGGTAATCGGTGGTTGAACACGTTTCTTATGATTGCTAGAAAAAAGGAGCTTTGTCTGAGTAGCATTAAATGTTACCAACCATTTACGTCAACTACAGATCATTTTCTGAGGATTCACCCATTACCTTGGATGTATGTGTGTGTTTGTTTTACCCAACTGTTGAGAATACAGTGTAGTGTCATCAGCAAATATACCCATCTCGGACACAATTGCATAAGGGAGGTTGTTTATGAAAATCAGGAAAAATAACGATATTATGGTCGACTAGTTGCGTACATCTGCAATTATGTAATGTTGTTTAGCTTTACGGTCATCGAGGACAGCCAGGATATCTGATTATATTAAAAGCTTACAAGAGTAGACATTTATATCTTTTTATAGCCAGCTGTCGGATATTTGTAAGCGTGTTTTACAATCAACTCTATGCTTGCTATTTAATGCCGAAACCCAATATATATTGTAAATAATTAGCTGCATACTATTAATTAAACACACGCTGTCAATGTATTTGACGATATTTCTGAAATGACGCAGTATTGTTAGTTATATTATCTAATTATTCCGGTAAATATATCATTTTAGAATTACTAAAAAGTTAGTCAATGCAACAAAATGCATATGTAGATAGCCGAGCAGGACAAAGGTCGAAACTTTATGCAAATGACAACGACCAAAATGTGAAGAAGAGTTCAAAAACATTAAGTGCTGATAAGTTTCCTGCAAAGAAGGTAGGCTCCCTCTATCAGGCTAGAAAACTTTTCACACCTTCAGTATACTATATCTCTATCAAGCCACCGTTCGCCCATGTATGAAATATTGTTACCTTATCTGGACTTGTGCACTAACTTTTTGGACAAGGTGCATACAGTTTTAACCTAATAGGTCTCGCACTGTCTACCAAAGTCAAGCTCTGTCCAATCGCCTCAATGTTTCATCCCTGTACTTGTTTTATAAGTACTTCAATGGAATGTGCTCTGATGAACTTACTGGACTTGTACACCCTCAACGTAAATACTCCCGACAAACCTGACAAGCAGCAAATTTCCACCCCTTCACTGTAGAGATCCTCAGACGCCGGAAATTTTTACTCTAATAGCTGTTTTCCTCAAAATCGCTTGCCTTTGGAATCCCTTCCTGTTCCCTGTTTTCCCGACTGTAAAAACATGCAGAAAATTGAATGTAATGTGAAAAAATATAGTTCTGCACAACTCCCTACTTAAGACGTCCACTATAAATTTGGCTTGTAATTCACAGTGATAATATCCCTTGTTTGTGGTGATGCAAAGTAAACATAAACAAATAATAAAAGTTGCCTTTTCGAACAGTTATTAATCGTCAATGAGCACACTATATTCCATAGAATGTAACGGTATCCATTATCCAGATAACGCACCCATGTCATCGGAATCTAATTTAAAAAGGGCCATTAAGCGTAACAGACCAGCGAAAAAGCTCTTCTAACAAGTACGACAGAGTAACAAGAATGCAATTTCAAACATAAGCATCTATTACGGACTAGCAAACCAATCCTCTTATTTATATACTTGGACGACATCTGTTGAACACGTTGCCATAAGATTGCTTCCCCGAGCCTACAACATGATCATTATCAAATCTGATGACAACAAACACCAATACGTCTCCATAAGTCATCACATTTTATTCATTGATTATTTTCAATCCTGCCAAAATATTTAACTGTCACTGTTTCCATGTTATTTATTCTCATCCTCGAGTGACTTTTAGCCTTGATGAATGATGACACATTATTAAGTATTTAGTGATTAAAATGACGTTTCAAACTGAAAAATAACCTACCAACGAACAAAGTTGCTCATATAAACGCATACTGAATGTAGAGGAAAATAAACAAAGGCAGAAGAAAATGGATAATAGAATAAAAGTAAATAAAAACAAGAAAAGAAAGAAAGAAAGAAGAAATTAAATAAAGGAAAAAAATAAAATAAAGACATAATTAAAGAAGAGAAAAAAACAATAGACTTAAATAAGATAGAAAAGAAAGGAAGAAAATAAAAGAAGAGAATGGACGATAGAATTTAAAAAAGAAAAAAGAAAGAAAAGAAGTAAACACAAAGTAAGAAAGAAAGAAAAAGAAGCAATAAAAATAAATATGAATAGAATAAACGAAGAGAATGAACACTAGAATTAAAGAAGAGAGATTAAGAAAATAAAGAAAGCAAAGAGAGAGCGGAGCAAACAATAAGAAAGAAAGGAAAGAAATAAGCAAACAAAAAAATAAGAAAGAAAGACAGAATAAAAGAATAAAATCAACAATAAGATTGAAGAAGAGATAACGAAATAAAAAGCAAAAGAAAGGAACGTATCAAACCACAAAGTAAAGAAAGAAAAAAGAAAGAAAGAATAAAAATAACTTTAAAAAAAAATGACGAAATCATCTAACGGTGTCGTGTTGTGTTACTCATGTTTTTTTTCGCACTAATTTCTATTGAATCCCGGCGCACTAATTATTGCCGCGGATGAATTGTTGGGTGTCAATAATGAAGTAAATCATGATTTACTAGGAACGCATTTCCTGTCCAATTGGATTGCTGCGCTGAGCTGGTTCGATGTCGACGTCGTTGTCTTTTAGATCTTATTTCCTTCCCGCATCTCGGTTTCTCTAGATTGTCCCGACCAAACCACACCATGATCCCTTGATGGCGTTATCTTTATCATTTTAAATCCCTCATATCCAGCCGCATGCCCACTGTCTGGTAACTAGTTCCTCTTTCATAATCCGTGTTATCTGCGTCTGCAAACAGATGTTACAAAAGCATGACACATGCATATACATGCACCGCCCGCTGATCAAAAAATATTTAAAAATAAAAAAAATATCCACATGGAAGGTGTATTTTTTAAAACAGAAATTACAATGACCAGAACATTAAGGCACATATATATATATATATATATATATATATATATATATATATATATATATATATATATATATATATATATATATATATATATATATATAGCGAGAGAGAGAGAGAGAGAGAGAGAGAGGGGGGGAGAGAGTTAGTATACATCTTTATTTATACAAAGATTTTGGCTATATATTCGCAGATATGTTTCAGCTCCGGGTGGGCATCAGCAGAGCTTCTTCCGATCAAGTTTTTAATATAAAGTCGAATAGGACGTTCTCCGCTTATTATTCATACTAAAATCTTTGTCTCAAGAAGCTCAGCTGATATCCAGCTGGATCTGAAACATGTTTGCAAATATGTAGCCAAAATGTTTTTATAAAGAAAAATGCATACTATTATTCGTCTTATGATCTTCTTCAGGTCAATTTTCACCAATCACAACAATTCCTAAGGATTATCACTTATCTAGTTCACAGCAACATCCGATGCAATTCTTTGCTAATAGATTTGACTCATCCTAGGCTACCTTTTATTTTAAACAATTGAAAATGGTTTCATATGAAAATTAGTGACACTAAATTTCTTCTTTTATCGTTTAAGTTAATTTTCCGATATCAAGGGCTCCAACATGGGGCTAGCACATTACTTTTTTATGGGTGTTTTATTTGCATTCGAGGGCTCTTTCAAGATTGGTATTATGCATTTCATAGCTACTATTTGTATTTAACAAGAGCTTAATTTACAAGCTGTTGATTAGAGGTGGGTGTTATTTTCAGATTTTGTTTGTTCGCGCAATTCATATACATACTGACGGACTAGACGGGTATACACCATTTGTTTCGATCAAGTAAGTTGTGCTTATCAGCATTTTATATTAGAAGTATAAAACACATATTACTTTATATTACACCCCCCACACACACACACACATATATATATATATATATATATATATATATATATTGAAATTTGTGTAATTTGGCAGCATACCTTCTTTTATACATGTTTGGTTAAACAGCAGCGCTAGCTGCTGTTTAACTATACACACACACACACACACACATATATATATATATATATGTATAGTATATGTATGTGCATTTATATGTATATGTGTATAAAACATAATGAATAAACCAATAATAAATAAAATAAATAAACCATGAATAAACAAATAACAATTTAAATGTTTAAATAGAGAAAAATAAGAAAAGAAAGGAGAAAAAATAGCTAATCTAAAGAATTAGCTATTCGTACCGATCTAATGCAGATATGAGTTGAATTAAATAGAAACACAAAATAATACTATAACTGTTACTGATAACATATTACAACATTAATTATAACAATGTCAACACACACACACACACACACACACATATATATATATATATATATATATATATATATATATATATATATATATAGTGTGTGTGTATTTAGGCAACATATTTTCATTTAAGCACACATTAAATTACACTGAGTGTTTTTGCTTGATGATACTTTTTTATTTATTCAATTTTCCGAATTGTTTATTTAGTGTTTCGGTCAAATCACTGTATGTAAGTTCCATGTGTTTCTTGTTCCATTTTCTTTCTTTTTTTAAAGTACTTTCGATTTGATTCGTCAAATCATCTTCAGGCGGTGTTAACTTTGGTTTCTTAAAAAATATGTCTTCACTGTTAAGTTTTGTTATTATTATAATCGCCAGTAATGTACAACATAAAATGAGCATCTAGAATATTGAGATGTTACATGAGAGCGTGATTACGTTCTAAGAGCGTCCAAGATTAAAGTTTTATTGCTTCATCGTTAATAATTTTATCACGTTCTGAGCGCGTTCAAGATTCAAACGTATAATTGCTTGATGGCTAAAAATTTGGTAACGTTTATTACTATGCTAGACACTTTTAAATAGTATGATTAGTTTCGTAATTCACATTATTGATTGTATATTCGACCAAACGTTACCAAATTCTTAGCCATTAAGCAATTATACGTTTGAATCGTGAACGCGCTCAGAACGTAATAAAATTATTGATGGTGAAGCAATCAAACGTTTTAATCTTGCACGCTCTTAGAACGTAATCATCCTCTCATGTATCATCTCAATATTATAGACACTCATTTTAAGTTGTAAACTACTGGCCATTATAATAATTTAAAAAAACTCTACAGTAAATACATATTTTTTAAGCACACAAAATTAATATCGCCTGAACATGATTTGATGAATCAAATCGAAAGTACTCACCAAAAAAGGAAAGAAAATGGAACAAAAATCACATGGAACTTACATACAGTAATTTGACCGAAACACTAAATGGACCATTCGGAAAATTGAAAAAATAAATAAAAGTCTTATCAAGCTAAAACACTCAGTGTTATTTAATAATGTTTGCATATATATATATATATATATATATATATATATATATATATATATATATATATATATATATTTAGATTTTTCACTTATAAAATAGATAATTCAGTGAAGACCGGGGTTGTTCCAATAAAAACAAGCTCGATGATACTCGATTACAGAGTACAGAGCATTTATATGTGATTTTATGAAGGCTTACCAAAGCATTCCTTTCAGGACACCAATGATCACCATTAAAGATATTTTTTCTTACAAATATTATTTATTCAAATTAAATGTTTTTTCCTACACGTGTTTCACTACTAAGCAGTTACTTGCTTGGCATATCATCAGGGAAATTAAATGTCTGGAATACTGGTTTCAACTGCCGACAATACACAATGTGGCGTTGCAATAGTTGAAGTCACTTAAGAAGAGAAGAGGAAAAAAAATAAAAATAAAAGTTAAAATTAAAAAACAAGGAAGAATAACGATAAAAAAAGAAAGTCCTAGAAGAAGTCTTAGAAAAGTAGCTCGTGCATTATTTCTTCCACCAAGTCAACAAGCAAATAATCGGTCTCAAATACATTTAAAAAAAAACCCAAAAACGGAACAATGTGCGATAATACACTTTCACGTCGACCGGCACAATGATGAATAAATCCCCTCCCCACAAAAAAAAACAAAAGAACTAAATCATTCAAGTACCGCTCACAAGTTACCATTCCAATCCAATAATAGTATGGGAATTCTAAATCCAACTTCTCACAAAGAAAAACCGACATAAATGTTCGTCCGGGTTCGAAGAGCCTTATTTCAATGGCTGATTTCTTACCCTTCGAAACAAACACACGACGAGTTGAACGTCAATCTCGCAGAAAACACCTCTATATTAAGAAAAAATCTTGATTAGTAGATAGAAACTATTTATTCAAAATACTGTTTCTAAAAAAAAAAATTATTATTAAACCTATTCTTTATAGAAATTAATTATCTAGTGTCTGGGACGTCATTTTACATTTTGGGAAAATATCCTTCATTTAATTAACTGCCGAATTATTATCGTGTTGTTGTTTAACGGAGCGAAAAAAGCCTATCCCGCAGAATTCGTTTTTAAAAGATTATTCATATATCAAAAATAAAATGTTCTTATAAAAAAGTTTTCTACAAAAATCTAGTTATTATTTTAAATAATTTAAAATATTTCCTTAACGGCTGTGTCTGTTTGCAACTCTCTGTGGAGAATATTATTCTATATTCCATAAATAAATATTACTACGGAATATCGTTATCAGAAATCTATTTATCACTCTAACTCGTTAAATGACAGGAGACTTTGTTATTACTAATTTAAAATCCCGTACAAAATACTTTTTATAAAAATCCAATTGTTTCTATTTTTAGAAATAGAAACAATTGGATTTTTATAAAAAGTATTTTGTACGAGTTAGAGTGATATTTTCCCGTAAAGTTGGCAAAAAATAACCCCGTCCATTAAAAAAGTTTTTTTTCAAAATAGAAAATAGATTTCTGATAACGATATTCCGTAGTAATATTTATTTATGGAATATAGAATAATATTCTCCACAGAGAGTTGCAAACAGACACAGCCTTAAAGGAAATATTTTAAATTATTTAAAATAATAACTAAATTTTTGTAGAAAACTTTTTTATAAGAACATTTTATTTTTGATATATGAATAATCTTTTAAAAACGAATTCTGCGGGATAGGCTTTTTTCGCTCCGTTAAACAACAAAACGATAATAATTCGGCAGTTAATTAAATGAAGGATATTTTCCCAAAATGTAAAATGACGTCCCAGACACTAGATAATTAATTTCTATAAAGAATAGGTTAAATAATAATTTTTTTTTAGAAACAGTATTTTGAATAAATAGTTTCTATCTACTAATTAAGATTTTTTCTTAATATAGAGGTGTTTTCTGCGAGATTGACGTTCAACTCGTCGTGTGTTTGTTTCGAAGGGTAAGAAATCAGCCATTGAAATAAGGCTCTTCGAACCCGGACGAATATTTATGTTGATTTTTCTTTGTGAGAAGTTGGATTTAGAATTCCCATACTATCATTGGATTGGAATGGTAACTTGTGAGCGGTAACTTGAATGATTTAGTTCTTTTGTTTTTTTTGTGGGGAGGGGATTTATTCATCATTGTGCCGGCCGACGTGAAAGTGTATTATCGCACAATGTTCCGGTTTTTGTATTTTTAATGTATTTGGGACCGAGTATTTGTTTGTTGGCTTGGTGGAAGAAATAATGCACGAGCTACTTTTCTAAGACTTTTTCTAGAACTTTCTTTTTTTATCGTTGTTCTTCCTTGTTTTTTAATTTTAACTTTTATTTTTATTTTTTTTCCTCTTCTCTTCTTAAGTGACCTCAACTATTGCAACGCCACATTGTGTATTGTCGGCAGTTGAAACCAGTATTCCAGACATTTAATTTCCCTGATGATATGCCAAGCAAGTAACTGCTTGGTAGTGAAACACGTGTAGGAAAAAACATTTAATTTGAATAAATAATATTTGTAAGAAAAAATATCTTTAATGGTGATCATTGGTGTCCTGAAAGGAATGCTTTGGTAAGCCTTCATAAAATCACACACACACACACACATATATATATATATATATATATATATATATATATATATATATATATATATATATATATATATATATGGAGACTGACAATCTATTTTTTGCGGGTTTAATTTACTATTCGTACGTTCTAATGTAACAATCTCCTATTAACTTTCGATTTTAGGGCAAAATACATTTGAACGGAGGCGTGCACATATTTTTCCTTCTCTTTCTGAAGATAAGGTATACATCGAAAATTCAAAGAACTCAACAACACGAATACCATTCTTATTCGACACACAACGTTTGTAACTAACATTAATTATCGAAAATTATTGAAACCTTTCAATATTGCCCTTTGTTTTATGTACCTCGCCTCGTATACACGGGTTTTCTACCAAACTTCATTATCATAGCCTTCAAACACAACTTCTTACACATTACTTTCTTACAGATTTACAAAGACGAATTGTATTCAAGATATATTTAAACAAAAATAGTATTTATTTAAAAAAATACAATAAATAAGCAGTTAAATTTCTTTGATAATAGAAAATGCGCGCCAAATTGACCAGCCGGAAATTAGCAATTATGAAAATGTCATTGTTTTTTTAAATTTGAAAACTGTAAAAAATCTATAAACTTTATTTGAGACATTTATATAATGGATTTTTATATCCCGGTATTTTAAAAAAGAAATCTAGATTGTTTTTTTACCACATCAAAATATTCGACCAAATAGTTGTTTTTCGTCAATCTTCAGGAAGGTTGTTTGAGATGTATTATTAATTGGATTATGTTCGCTCTCCTGGCAGCTATTTCTTGCAAATTTGATTCAATCCTTGCATTTGGGTCCTATAAAGTGTTTATCATTATTCTACCCACTATGGGGTTTCACGCGATTATGAGAGTCCAGAACATCTTGCCGAGGATAATGCTAGAATGTTAATTATATTTACTCCCTTCAGTTCTCTAGTTAGTTCTATGTATTTACTTAGTTTTCTGCTTCCATCAGTTTAGGGAAAGGGAAATCTTCCATTTGCCTAGTTTTACTTACCTTCTTGATTATTATCATGTCGTGTATTTTTGCTTGGATGAGTTTGTGTTCCGTCTGGGTGTCTATACATTGTTATCGATGTAATAACAACTCAAAAATGAAGGAAGGATGAAGTAGAACCTTGAACAAATTTATTTAACAAAAACACGGATTAAATTGAAATGTAGAAAACCGCTGAACGCGAAAGTGTTTGTCTGATCGTGAGCGCCGTTCTGTTTACTTTTCAACTGTCATGGCAGACGACTTATTTTATTCAAAAGCGATAACTCTTTCTTTTGATTCAATAGAAATAACTCAATTCTGTTTTGTTAGGTTGCCCTAACATCTCCCCGTTTATTTCTTTAACTGTACCGAGTGCACTTAGGATTCACTTGGAGGTGCTTTACTCGAGTACGACTACGCGTTGGCTAACTCTGTGAGGTCTTTCATAATTCCCATTTATATGTGTCTGATTTGGAGGTTGTGGAGATGGCAATTCGAATGTGTCCATTAACAGATGGAACGAAATGTTTGTTCTGTTGTCAACTAAGTTGTTCCCAGTGTATCTGGGACGTAACTGGATTTTGTACCGTGCCCAGAATTGACTCCCGACTTTAACATCATACAGGAATTGCCCATTTATTTTGCGGATGATGTTCGGTACCACGTTAGACTTACCAAGTCTGTAATTCCGAGAAAACACTGGTGTACCAACTAAAATGTTTTAGTTTTGTTAGGGTTTGGTTGTTGCCTTTGTCGCTGGGCCGTAAAGCGTCCATTGTGGTACGGAGTTTTCGTCCCATCAGTGCCTGTGAAGACAGACTATTCTTCGCAGCATCATTTGGTGCAATTCGATATAAAAAGAGGAAAGCATGTAGTATCTCCTTTGTTGTCCCCCTTACTTTAAGTAGTTTCCGTTTGAATGTGTCTACAAACCTTTCGGATGTCCATTAGATTGAGGATGACAGGGTGGCGACCGGATGTGTGTTATGCAACTCCATTTGCAGAATTGTTGGAATGACTCAGACGTGAATTGTTATCCGTTGTCTGAGACTAAAGCTTCGGGCAAGTAAATAGTCGCCTTAGTACTGCTACCGTACCGAGTGCCAGTCTGTTGCATTGAAAGCATTTCTGGCCATTTGTAATGGGCATCCACTACCACCAGAAAACTACAGCAATTGATAGGCCAAGTAAAGTTTACATGTATTCTGGACCATGGTTGCTCTGGATATGTCTATCGAGAATCAACAATCTGAGATGGATTCTTATGCGCTTTCATACACTGGATACAACGTTTGACAGTACCCTCAATGTCGGTGTCTATGTTAGGCCGACATACCTCACTGTGTGCTAGTGATTGCATTCGATTAATGCCTGGATTCCCTGAATGTAGTTGTTTAAGGACTGCTTGCCCGAGCTTAATGGGAACAGCAACACGATCTGCAAACATCAAACAACCATCAATGACAGAAAACGGGACACTGCGGCGTTTGAACTGTTAGAGGTCTCCCGTGAGGTAAGGAGGCCATGAATGTTAGAGAAATCTGCATACTTTTTGTATCATTGGATCTAGTTGGGTTTCGCGCTTGTCATTGTAATTGCTCGAATACAATCTGTGAGCGTGCGTTGAAAATCGTCCTCGATGCTGATGGCAGCGAACAGTGTCGTTGTCTGGAACTAATTGTGCATAAATGAGTTGTGACAAAGCATCAGATGTAACGAATTCTGTTGTCCGGCGATACTGTATATCGAAATCGTACACCGGTAGTATGATTGGCCACCGCTGTAATCGGCTGACTGAATATACTGGAAAACCTTTTTTAGCCAAATATTAAAAGTAGTGGCTTGTGGTCTGTAAGAAATGTAAAGTGACGCCCGAACAACATCTTATGGAATTTATTCACAGCAAAAATCAGTGGCAGTGCTTCTTTTTCCACTTGACTGTAATTGTGTTCAGCAGGTTTCACGGATCTGGTTGCATGCATGATAGCTTTCTCAGTTCTATCTTCGAATATATTCGAGATCACTGCAAGATCCAATGATAGAAATTTCTCCAACATTCATGACCTCGTAACCTCACGAGAGACCTCCAACAGTTAGAAAACTGCTGAACGCGAGATGCTTAGTCTGATCGTGAGAGTTGTTCTATTTCATGGCAAACTACGTCTTTTATTCAAGGGCAATAACTCTTTCTTTTTATTCAAGGGAAATAACTCGATTCTGGTTTAGTAGGTTTCTCTAAGGGTTTGTTTCTACTTCAATGTACCAGCGTATTTTATACTTTTCGGTTTCCAATACTGCCCTGGTTTAATAATGGGGGCCACGTATTTAGCGGGTCTTAAAGGTCATGGTCAAGGTCAAGTCCAATGGAAGTTATGCAAACTACATGATTTCCGGGCGGAACCAACTTTCCTCCTCCTAGCTGGCGAGATTTCAACGAGAAATGCCGCGTTTACGTACCCATGGGAACACCGAGTGAGAAGTTGGCCGGGTGTAGCAAGACAGGCTCTCTGTCGATCTCTCTATCTCTCCCCTCTCCCGCTTAAGTGTACGGGGTCAACCTGTATTCTGTTTGTGTTCTTTTAAATAAATCCTGTTAAAACCTGAATATTAGTGTCCACAACGTTTTAATCAACAGACGAAAATTAAGCTGGGTTTCACAGAATTGACGACGATAAGATCAACTCGTGTGCGTCAAAGATTTTATGCGCCCATCAATGAGGCGTAATATAACAACTCTGGTTTTTTGTTTATACTATTTGTGTTTATATTATATGTATGTCCAAAGTGTAGTCGTTTGCACAGTTATTCGTAGCTTACATTCCCAACCCGATCATGTCTGTTTTTATGTTTCTATTTTGCTAGCTTACTACATTCGGTTATGATGCGGTTAACTGTTTCGTCTTTTTGATCACAATGTTTACATTTACTATTTACTTGTGCCTTGTCAAGATTATATTTTATTTATTCTATTTTAATCGCCTTATTTTGTGCGTATTTCAGAAGCGATTCTGTTTCTCTTTTCAAGCATCCTTTTCGTAGCCACGTTCATGTTTGCTTGTGTGCAATTTCCATGCCCGTTCTTATAAATAGTCTATGTAGTTTCTTATGTTCATATTTGTCTTTCCTCACGTATTTGGCTGATCTTTCGTAGCTGCTATCAGTATTGTTAATATTAGCGTTCTTTTTAGCGGCGCTAATCGGCCGCTGTGCATTTTGGTGTATGTATTTCTCAAATCATTTGATTGCATCGACTGCACACATTTTAATACTTATAATTATTTTTCCATCTTTTTCATTTTAGCATAGAGGTCGTTTGTATTGTCTTTCGGATGCAGTGCATTGTCCATAGTTATAAGTTCCCTGTTTTTTTAATCAGAATTGTTTAGTTCTACTTTTGTGCAGTTTATAAAGTACCCAGAGTATCTTACCGAGGATATCGCCTAAGTGTTAATAACTCTTATTAGGTTTCTACTATATAATTTAATTTCTTTTTCGTCTGATGTATTTCCTTTTATTATCTTTTTCCTCTCTGTTGATTTAATGGTCTCTACTTTTCCAATGCCGAGTTATTCATAATTAACGTGCTAGTTCATTAATCTTTTTACTTATCGATTAAGTAGCTGTAGATCTTCAGTTATGTTACATTTTCCTTACTTCATTGTATGTTGTGCGCATTTTCTATCCTAAATTCTATTTTCATATCATAATTAAAATGCACAGTTTTCAGTTCTGTTTGTTTTTTCTCTCGCAATTTCAGATCAGTCATTTATTTTCTTTTGTAAACATAAATGTTTAACTTGTGCTACATCTCTTGTTCCGTACTAAAAATATACTAAAAAGATCATCAGAACACTAAACAAAACATGTGCATTTGTTAATCTATTAATCCGCATACGATAACCATTAGGAAAGATCAAGAGATAGACAGACCAAACTTTGCACTCGCTGCTACAAAGAAAGAGAGAAACAGATCTTTAATGATTAAAATCCACCATAACGTTAAGAGCTTTACGTTTTTTTCTCTCTCAATCGTTTTCTAAAACAATGTTTTCCCTCATATCTCATTCGATTTTCTTAGTTTTAATTTATCATTCTGACGTTTCCTCTTAGAGGGTCAGACGATAAGGCCTTATGGAAAATTTTAGCAATTTTAATTTTTTTCCACCGCCCGTTTGATTAATATATATATATATACATATATATATATATATATATATATATATATATACATATATATATATACATGTATATATACATACATACATATATATATATATATACATATATATACATATATATATATATATATGTATGTATGTATTATGTATGTATATATGTATATATATATATATATATATATATATATATATATATATTTATATATATATATATCGACTAGTATTTTATTTGTGTCCGTTTATAGGTACATATATATCTTAATTTGTGTTAACTGAAGGTGGATATGGCCGCGTGGACATGGCGACTGCCTGTATATTCTCGGTTGAGTCTATTAACCGGGTTCGCGCCTCCCAACCGTCCTACACCGATGAGAGCAATAAGTTTAAAACGCTAGTGTCTGTTGGTGTTAATAATTTTATATATATATATATATATATATATACTTTATTTGGGATTAAATAATATTATATGATATATAATTATTACACTCACAGGTTTTTTTCTTTGGTCCAGTTAGTTATCAGAGATCAATAGGCCTATTCCAGGGGTCAAAATTAATTTTTGAGTTAAATTTATACATATAGATTGAAAGTGTCCCTTTTTATGGCTAATATTCCTACTTCGCTTCATCTTGGTTTTCCAGGATTGTGTCTAGATTCTAGTGCCATTGTTAGTGTGACTTGACTAATACTGATTTTACAATGGGGATCAGTGTTGTTTATGTTTTTTTTTGTCCGCAATTGTGTATCTAAAACAGTTTAATTTGTTCGGCTTCAATATTTATTTTATCATATCTGATAATAATCGTTGCTGTCCATTTAGTAATAGACCGAATGATAACATTTATTTTAAAAATAATAATTCCATATTTGCAGACAGCAGGAAGACTGATTGACTGATTGGCATTGTTCGCGTTGTAGGCTTCTATCGGATAGTTAGACAGAACTACCCACAGTAATTAACTAGATTTTACATATATATATATTAAGAAGAGAGAATAGTTAAAGAAAGAAAAACAATAGAAAGAATAAATTAAGTAAATCCGAATGTTGTGATTATTTAATTTTTTTCTGAAATGCCAATACAAACGGTAAAATATGATTACCCAATTCTTTTGCGGCTGTGTAATTGTGTGTGTATGAATACATGTATCTGTTGATTGCGGTAGGTGTGTATGTGTGTGAGTGAATTGTCTGTATTGTATGTATATATGTCTGCGCCTGTGTGTGTAGTTCATTTTTTGTTAATTGTGAATATACTGCGTTATGGGCATATCAAATATAATCACCAATGTCTTTCGTTAAGCTCACAGATTTTCTTTAAATTGAAATCAGCGAGAGTTATTAAAACAAGACTATCCTGAAAATTTGAGTTCAGAAAATATGCCATTTTGAAATTTTGCGTTAAACATGATTCGCGGGAAAAGCGCGACATTACGAAATTACTTTTTCTTCCAGAAAATTCTATCCAGGCATGCTAGATGAATACATATTTGTCCAGGAAAGTATTTGATGAAATTAATTTAAAAAGACATCAGAACAACCTAGAACTCAACTATTTCCAACCCATGAAAATTGACATGAGAAATATCTCGACAAACAATTGTATTACATTATAGGTAACTAAAAATGTATTTTCAATGTGTTCCTTATACCACAATTATGAATGGAACCGTAAATAAAGGCTTATTCTCTCAGCGTTGGCTCACAATTAACAATTGGAAGTAGGAATCTTTTCAGATCATTTGTATATGGACCCTATACTTAGTTTCTAGAACACATCATCATTATCGTCATACTATTCGATTTGACATCTGTTTTATATGCTGAGATGTGTTGGGCGGCTTTTACAAATTGACTTCCAAACTAACCTATCTTTTGCCAGGTCATTATTTATCCCTCTTTCTTTCCATTCTTTTTCAATGTTTTTCCTATGAGATTATCAGATCTGAGCCTGTTATTAAGTCTCACATCATTCATCCATTATATCATTCTCATATCCTTTCTCTCCATGCAACACATGTCCTCAACCGCCACTGGCCGGGTTTCACCTTCACAAATCATCAAAATGCGAACTCTTATCTTTGTCAACGGCGGAAAGGCCTTTCCGGTTAGTAATAGCAGAAGTTTACTGAACTTACTCAATTCACTCCTAACTCTTGCAATCACAACAACACCAGCTCCTTCCTGTGCTCCAATGCTATAACCAAGGTTACAAAACTGGTAGACAACTTCAATACCCCATGCCATCAAAATATACTTTCTCCACATCTGAGTCTTTAACCGTCTTCATTGTCTTACATTTATTGCACACTAACCAGTTATCATCTCTCAACCTATGCAATTCTACTGCACGCAACTCCAATAACAATGGCTTATTAAGTAATTTAGAATGAATAGATGACTAAGGTGACACTTTTGTAATACCTTAGTCATCTATGAGATTCTATTCCAGAAAATAGTCACAAAATACCAAACAGTACAACAATAGAAAAACAAAATGAATCTGACAAGAAATATTCACATTTAGAAACATAATACACACACCTAAAGATTGGTCACATGATCTTCGCTTGGGAATCAGGTTTAGCAAATGCAACTATTATTTTGTTGTCATCTGCATGACTTATTCTATATATTTTCCACTATTTGTGGTAAATAGACGGATGTGGCAAACACTGTATTTCACAACCATTTAAAGTTCTTTTGCGGTTCATGGGAATACATAAAGTCAACTTTTACACAAGCCTACTCCTTACCAATATGAGTAACAATACCAGCCTACCAAAAGAATTGATATTTATCTACTTCCCACAGCGGTAAAATGTGACACAAGGTCGGGAAAGTGGGATTTGATAAGCCAGCACCCGAGAAGGTGAGCACTCTGACCATTTAAAAATAGCCTGGACAGCCCCGTTGGCATTCCCCGGTAGGGGTGCCTCAGGCAGTAAGCAATAAACTTACTCCTCCACAAAGGGGGGAGGCAAAGCCTGGGAGTGTGGACCTCCTAGAACTGCACAGGACCAGTCTTGTGCAGTATCTATTGGAACAGATACTACACTTTGATTTTGGCCAAAACGCCAAGAAAAGAATTATATACATAGGTAACATAACAGGACGGCCCAATATCACCGATATTAACCATAGCAGAAACTGTTTTCACTGGAGAGTTCATATATAATTTGTGAATATGAAAGTGGAAATAATAATGGCTGTTTCTTGTTCCTGTAATAATGTTACTATTTTGTTATCCATTTTCTTTCTCTCTGAATGCATATTCATACAATAGGACCTAATTTCCACCTGGCATAAGTCAAGTATCGATTTGTAATTAAGAATTTGATTGTTCAATGGTCCCTGTTAACTTCGTTTTGCTGCGTTATGTTGTACTACATCACCTATATTATCACAATCCGATTCACCGAAGCTTTTGGCAAAGATTTCAACATCAATCACGGAATTGGTTTGTAGACGCAGGAATTCAAACCCTTATTTAAATTTTAGCACTGCCTTACCTACCATCAGAAAAGAGTATACTTTTTGTTGCATGTAATGTGTCTTTTTTATTTTAATAATCTCCTAATATCTTCTGAGAGTAATACACAAAGTGTCGTCATGAGTATTATCATCTGAATGATAAAACCAAAGTCATGTTGTAAGTGTCCATCATCGTGCATGTAATACACCACTAGTTGATGTAACGCACTCTTTACTCCAATGATAGCTTTAGATTTTGTCCTGTATCAATAAATGGTAATTCTTTGCAAAACCTTTAAACACAAGCACCTCATTTACTTCCAGTGATTCCCCTTTCGACTTTAGGTATTTTGCTTGGCACTTGTCCAAATAAGAATGTTGTATGGCAGAGTTTATTGTTTGAATTACGAGATCTTTATACTCTTTCTGTGCGGTTGTCAGTATTGTCAATGGTGCACTAGTTAAACTATTTATCTTGATAAAAAAACCGCGCGGTTAGGGTGACAACTTTTCATTTTTTTCTGGATTTTGGCATAGAATTATTTGCATGCTATTCCGTTCGTTGTTTGAAGACGGGTGTCTGCAGTGACGTGTTTCCGGTTGAATGCCAAAAACTTTCCGTCTTCTTTAAAGTAGGTTATTTTAGAAAATTATAGTGTTTTCTTATGTGTATGTATGTCTTTATTTTCTTGCCCACCCAAATCATATTTTAATGTGGCGCAAATCCAGAAGCCCCAAAATGGGTAATTTTGTTTAGTTAATGAATGAGGCTAAAGAGATTACTGCATCTTAACATTCAAATTTGGAGAAGTAATTATTTTACATAAATAAATTTATTTTCTTGTTCATTCAAAACTTAAAGTTCTTTTGGTCGGAACCTTGGAATGTTCATGTACGCAAAATAACTTTTTAAATTTTTTCTAATGACGTTTTTGTGTAAAAATAAAAATAATTTAATGTATGTTTTATATGTATCACGAACGTCTTCGATTCTTTCGTCGATTCATTTTCAAATAACAAAAGCAAATTAACAAAAAAGCTGGAGAAAAGAAGAGAATTTAAAAAATAGACGAGAACCGCGCACGTGAATGACAATTTTGCATTATTTAAGGAAAGACGTTAACAATTTAAATTCAGCAACGCTAGAATTAGCGTCAACATAAATATGTACTTCGTTAAGCATTTTAAAATGTTACTGGTTTCATACGTAATGTTATTTATTGTAGGTTGCTGGGTTTTAATAAATATAACTTTGAGTAGTTTTAATTTGTTTTTAATTGGTTTCGGACTGCATTATTTTTTTTATTATAAACTATTTAAAAAAAATCTTAAATTCCAACATCTACAAAAAACATAACTGCCCTCCCGACGAATTTTAGTTAATAACACGAAAATAATACATTCAGAAACCAATTTGAAAAAAATACCCGAACCTAAAATTAATATCATTACGTATGAAATCAGTAGCAACATTTTAAAATACTTTACGTGATGCAATTTTATCTTGTAACACTACTCCATGGACTCCTCAGAAACCAAAAGGTTCTCCTTCAGTAAAATAAAATAGCGAGGCAGCAAACAAAAGATAAAAAACAAACAACTTACATTGATTAAATTGTCTCTCGAGATATGACATAAAAATCGCTACCAAGAAAATGCAGTATTTTTATTAAAAAAAAAAATGATACACGATTAAAGATCCGAGATTTCCATACCAATGTCGCATGTTCTCTTGCGAACGAAACGGTCCGTAAAACATTACCGGCGTTTTTGTTTTGAAAATATTATCAGTAAAATAAATAACATCTTGGCCACTAGGATGTAGCCTGATATAGTCTATTGATATATGTTGCCATATGTTAACAATCATCGAGCTTTTACGTTAAGAACATTGGTCTAGAAAGTATAAAGTAAATTCAAGCACATATTTTTCCCACATACTGCTAAATCACATTTTTAAGTGCCTAATATTTGATTGCATATTATACTATACGGTAATATTTCGATTGGACATTGGTACATGAGGTGTAAGGAGGTATAGAAACTCTTGCTTGTTGTGATAGGCAATCACACCTGTGCTGTTTTCTTCAGTCAATGTCTGACTAAGAGAAGGGACATATGGAGAATATTATTATCTGACAAAATGGTCAATGCCTACTCGAAATATCACTGTATAGTATCATATATATATATATATATATATATATGTGTGTGTGTGTGTGTGTGTGTGTGTGTGTGTATAATATACGTACATGCCTATTTACTTACTTATTTTTCTATCTATGTATCAACGGCTTTATATTTCAGCGTGCTCACATGTTCTCCGAGAGTAGAGCGTGTGTTCATGTGTGTCTTTGCGTGTCTCTGTTGTTTTTGTCTCCTTTGTACAGTCCATTACTTTATCAGGCAATTAATTCGGTTCAGTTCTCTGACATTTTTTGTAGACATCTCTACCGCGGCGGGTAGGCGTTTCAGTTAGAGGGGCAGAGGTTCTGGGGTTAGATTGGAAGGACGTGGACGATCACCTCCGCCATATTGCTAATACCCACGTCTCCCCCTAGTTACTTCCGGCTTTTTTTCCATTTCCCATACGCTAGCTCATCAGTCACCCAATAGATAGCTCCCTGGTCACCTCATTAGGCTGATGACGAACAGATCCCTGGTACAAAGTTTTATATCGATTAGGAACTCCTAAGGCATGAAATCGATATACGATGACGATAATGAAGTGGCTCAATGGATATAAGTGCTTAGTATTATCAGTTCTAAGATATTGATACATTGACAATCTTCAGGAGAGTTTAGGTTTACTTTCGGCAGCCTCGTAACTCTCGCTTCCCTTATGTTGTCCTTTAGTCCTCACATTCCATGAGCAATGTTTCTGACAAAGGGGGAACGAATCGATATTTGCTGGGTCGGAATCTATCTACATAACACTTATCGTTGGCTAGTTTTTGAATTTGAAGTAGTATTTTTTTAGCTTCTTACATCAAGTTTCTTGATGCTTTGTCCGGAGCAATTTTCATGAAAAGAAGTGACAGTCTTCTGAAGGTTGAAGGTTCAATATCTAGTAAAGGCGATATGAAAAATAGAATTACGAATCACTTCAGACTTCTTCACGGTCATGACTGGCGAAACGAAAGCAAGCTTCTCTCGTCAATTAAATAACGGTTTTTTTTCGAAACTTCGTACACGTTCCCGAGTTCGACAAGACAAAGCCGAAGACGGCCCGAGGTTACATCGAGCTAAAAAAAAGTAACAAACTACATTGGCCACATAAAAACGACACTATCATAAGCAAATGACCAGGTCATTTTGAACTGGTGTTAGTGAAGAGAAGGGGAAATGGACGCAGACTCATAACTTGAAATGCTGCGTTTGAGTTCTGTCGAATCCGTAGCACCTTTTTCACTAGAGATGCTTGCAACCTTTATCTGGTCTATCGTATGAGTTCCTGATTCGGTTCTTCTGCAGTTTACGGACTGCGCTATTGTCGGCACTTTCCGGCAGGTTTCGTACACTGCCAGAAGGTTCCGGACGAAAACGTCGTGTTTTTTGGTGAAAACGCTGGCCAATGTTAAAACGCTAGCAATCAGTAATAATTAAGGGTAACCCATTTAAATAAAACATGTTGTTTTTGTTAGGAAGAAAATACAATAGAAAATTATAGAAAATATGTAATTTTATAAGAAACTTTAAAAAATAAGGAAAGTTCTAATCGAAAGAAAAACACTCATTATATGGTAAGTTTCATGAATAAATACTTATTTTTTTCGAATAAAACATAGTGCAACAACTGATAGAAAAAACAAGTTGTTTTTGTATATTTTTTCCTGGTATATTTTTCTCAACCTTACGACTAGATTAAAGTTAGGTTAGGTTTAAGTAGTTTCCCTGTTAGGGATAGGGTGTTATTTGTTAGGATCAGGTTAGGCTTATAGTATTTTTCGGTTAGGATTAAGGTGTTTAGTAAGCAGATTTCTTTTAGAATTAGGGTGTTTTTTTCTGTTAGCGTTTGTTTAGGGTAATAGTGTTTTGTTCGAATATTTTCTGAGAACTTAAGCGCAGACGACATAGGAGGGTCAAAGGGAGTTGAAGGAAGCTGTGAACCTCCATGAATACTTGTCATTCAAATTATTTTTTTCTTTTCAGTTTTTATGTATGTGCACACGTTCGGAAACTCTTCTTTTCGGCTAACGGTATCTTTTTTGATAAAAGTCAATAATTGCTGCAGAAAACTGAAGCGTCTGTCCCAACTCGATTAGATTAGTGCTGACTTTAACCAATTAAACAAAAATATTGGCTGTTCACAGTCAACTAGCTCTCCAAGATGTTACTTATGGACCATCAGTTTACTCCTCTATCTCAATTCGCGTGGCCTTCAATCTGACGTCTGCTTGACTGAGCAAGCATGGGGGAGTGAAACTAAACTAATCAACAGATAAAAAAAAAATTAGAGATAACTAGATATATATATATATTAATGAAAAGTCGCTACGGAGAACTTACGATTAGTATATATTAATTATTATACCGTACACATAATCTAAATAATTAAATATAACTTAAACTCACAATGTTTTAGATCGTCGTCAGATAATTGTGATCATACGGATTAAATATATATTATACAATATTAATAAATATCTTGAAATCATAAAAGTCTTAGTTGATCCATTACTACCTATTTTATCTAGGTGTTAGCTCGTAATGGACTAGTGTTTTGTGGTTTAAATGTTTTAACACATTCTGAATAAGAGTTGTTCGAGAGTCAGCTGGCCATCACCTATATTTAACCAACACGAACTATTTTAAATCTTCACTTTTAACCTTTCTCTATTTATTTAGGCCCGGTTCCTCTGGTGATTTTTTCCAATTCGAGATTCTTAATTTTCACTTTTTATTTTCATTTCTATCTTTATTCAGTCTTTAAAAAGATGATGTAGCATCGAAACGTTGATTGATTGACGTAAGCCTGTAATATTGTTTTTATATGTATATATATATATATATATATATATATATATATATATATATATATATATATATAAAAGCATATATATATACTTATAAGCATATATATATATAAGCATATATATATTTTATATATATATATATATACACACTATGAGGATACCCGTCATATGACGGATGTAAGCAATAAAAATAGCAATAGTTTTAAGTTTGAATGTTTTATCTCTTTGGGAGAAGGGGTATGGTACTATTTCGCCCGCCCAAAGAGGTGAGTTTACAAAATAATGAAATAATGTGCCCACAGTATTCACCCTGTTGAGTAGAATAATATTCCATCATTCATAATAATAAGTTGTAAAGTTTAGGTATTTCCAACGCACACACATATTCTTGACGCCCACGTGTGCGCATTTATGTTTTTAAAACTATATGAAAACTGTATATAACTAAAAATTTTAAAAAGGGTATTTCTTTATTCTATTACGGTTTTTAGTATCTAACTGATTTTAAAAGTTTTTTGGATGGGTGCAAAAAAAATAACATGCTCCGGTTGCTCATCGTGTTGCCGAGCATATATATCCAAAAAACTATATTAATTGCTTTATTAGCTTAGGAGTTGATGCTGTAAACGATATATATATATATATATATATATATATATATATATATATATATATATATATATATATATATATATATATGCGCATACCTATCTTTATCTATATGCACTCCTCTAAATGTTTAAACTAAAAACAAAAAAATAATGTGCCCATATTACTCACCGTGTTGCCGAGAATCTATATCCCCAAATCTACAATGATCCGTTCATTATTTTAATATATATATATATATATATATATATATATATATATATATATATATATATATATATATATATATATATATATATGATCTGTATATAATTATGACACTAAAACCAAAATGAAAATAAATTAATGGAAAAGAACATAATCATAAAAATCCTTCCTTTTTTTCTCTCTTCTTTTTACCTTTGTAGCAATTCGAATGTCGACGCCAGCAAACGGGCCGACCAATTTGCAAACAAATGAACGCGTATTGACAAGTCACGGCTGGTTGATCCAACGGATGGCAAACTGAAGCTGCGAAAGGAATGGACCTGAAGTTAGATAGGGGTCAGAAAGCGGTAGAGAGAGAGAGAGCGAGAGAGCGACAGAGAGAGAGAGAGAGAGGTGGAAGAGATAGCATGGCCTAGAGAAAAGTGCAAAGGCGTGCGCTAGAAATATATAGAGAGAACGCGAGCAAGAGCGGGGGAGAGGTGCAGGCAAGCGTAGAAAACACGAAAGCACAATTAAAATAAGTCTGTGATGACGGCCATAGATGTTTATGGCTCCGTCCAAGCAGCTGGTCGTTTTTTTTTGTGTCGATGTCTCTCTTTCTATGAACCCCTGCTGAGTGATCCTTTTTTTGCCTTGCACTGCATAGGGTCCTTATTGTTGGCGCATGATTTAAGACGACGCCCGGCTCTGTCCTTATGAAAACAGGGTTTAGTTCGGCATCGAAATCCACCGGGAATACATTTGACCTATGTAGGCTTCGGAAAATAAAAGAGGAGTCCAATCTGGTTGAACGACAAATACAACGAAAACAAATTGTAAAGGTTATGAAATATTTGCGTTTTTTATTCTCTATTTGTATCTACTTTTCATAGTAGAGATTATTGTTTTGCGAGTATTATTTTCAGAATGAAAACCAATTAATCCGTCCTAGAAAGAATACGATAGAATTAAAAGGATTTTCTTAATCCATTTATTTAAAACACCAGAAATTAAGTATGACTGGTCTTCTTCTGTCTTAGGCAACAATAAATAAAAAGGTTGGGTGACAAATTAAGCTTTATACGGAAGCAAAAGTGGCTCAATCACTATCTGTATTCATCCAGACTGCAGTGTGCTTAAGTTAAATTATGAGGGAAAATCGAAGCTTATAGAGGTGAATGATATATTTTAAAAAGGTAAGAATTATGAACAATTTTTGTTTAATTTTAAATCGATAGGATAGTTTTTATGAAGGAGGGAGGCAGAGAGAAAGAGGATGTGTTGATTTATTCTAAGGAAATATAGAGAGAAATTACAACAAATTGATCCCTCCTAAAAATGACACGACGTCCATTAATATAAAAAGCGCAATTCCCTTTGATACTTTAAATTAAGATCGGCTGGCTTCCTATTGTCCCCAGAGACAGCAAGTACCATCTGAAATGGTGTCTGTATGATGTGGAATCTATAGTGAAGCAAAAATTCGCACTCTCTTCCGAATCGGCATTGATTAAATCATTCGACGAGTAGAACTCCAAAACATCAAGAAGTAATGCTAGGGTCTGCGGGATTTCTTTCTGCTAGACTAGTTATACAAGCAAATATTGAGAGGTTCAGACTACCCTACTATTTCACATAGAGCAATGGGATGAGAGACATATTAATATTGTTCCTAATTATATTAAAGTAAATTCAATTTTCAAACATGGCATCTGATGTTCCCAAATGGTCACCACTCTAACTACAAACCAAACTCAACGTTGCTTAATGTCAGTAATCTGACGAAAACCGGTGTTTCAACGTGATGTATCCGTTGAAAATTACGATTTCAACAGAAAATGTGACTATTTTAAATCGTACAAGAGATATGTATCTTACCCCAACATATAAACAATTAAATCCGTACCATATATATGTATATTAAAACAGCATATAGGTATTTTCAACCGTACTATAGTTATGTATATTAAAACATCATATAGTTATTAAAACCGTACTATATATATATATATATATATATATATATATATATATATATATATGTGTGTGTTACCACAAATTCTGGCTATTTAAAACAGTACCATAGATATGTATATTACATCAGTATATACCTATTTTAAACTGTACAATAAATATGTATATCAACACAGCATATTGCCATTTAAATCGTACCATAGATATGTATATTACCACAACATATACCTATTTTATACCATACCCTATATATGTATATTACTGTAGCACATAGATATTTAAAACCGTGCTATAAATAGGAATATTACCACATCATATAGATATTTTAAACCGTGCCATAGATATGTATATTACCATAGTATATTGCTATTTTAAGCCTACCATAACATATATATATATATATATATATATATATATATATATATATATATATATATATATATATATATATATATATATATATATAGTACACGTATTGTATTAGTTTCTGTATTTGTAAATCCGTTGAAATTCGAGTGTTTATAAAACGTACTAAAGAACAAGTAGATCTGTTCTTTAGTATACATGTTTATTTATACAAACATTATTAGTTACATATGTGCATACATGTTTCGGTTATACTCTTCACAGAGAGTCAACCTCTTCAGACCAAAGAAGACAAGGAAGTGAGATGAATTTGGAAAACTTTCCCATCAAGTAAATCTTTTTTGGGAGTGAGATACCTTTATCATTTTCATTGGTCAAGCTAAGTCTCGGATTACATTCTTTACTTGTTAACTCTTTCAATTAGTTTCTATTTTGTTTTTTATCCTTTTTCACACTTGTATCCTATTTCACACTATGGTTTACCAAAAAATAATAGATTACTTCGCGGCCTTTAGAAATGTGAAAATAATTTAGGAGAATTTAGACAGTCGAATATAAAGTCATTTAAACGGTTTGTAAACTTCTCAGCAAGTCCTGATATATGGCAAGATTGAAAGTTTTGGAAGCTAATTATGCCCAACGATTTTATAAATAGAGATTCAAACAAAAGTAAGTCTAATTTTATAACAAATCAACTGAATAGAACCTTCCTTGAATGCTAATAAAAAAGAACATTTATTTACTACTAGTATATGCTTCTTAGATTGGGAGACGAATAATTTACGGTTTTCTTTGATTTTACATAAAAGCAAAATTAAAATCAACGAAAACCGTGAAATATTTGTCTTCTAACATGTGCACTCATGCAGCGGAGGAAAATTAAAAATAACGCCAATTTTTCAAAGCCAAGATTACACATACTAACACAAGAAAAAACCTTTATATATAAATTATATCCAGCATTGAACAGATCGTAACTCAAACTACACACCATACGGACCGCATTTCTATCAACTTTTCTCTACCATCTATCTAACCATGCACATGTGTGTGTGCACATATATATGTGTGTGTGCCTGTTTGCGTGTTTGTGTGTATGTGTATCGCTCACACATGTACAAGATTCAGAACTAACCGCACGCGCAGGCACACACACATGCGCTGGCACAACAGCCAATTTGGCGACAAGGCAATACAAAATAATGAATTTCAAAACAAAATCCAAGCGCTCAAGAAACGGAGATGGCGGATAAAATAAAGGTCAAAATAACACGTACTTAATAAACACACATGACTTTGACCAAGAGAAGCAGAAAAAATAAATAAATAAAAAAATAAAAATAAAAGATATGAAAATATCAAAACACGTACACACACACACCCGCAAACCCACACATGCGCAAAAACGCCAAACAATAACACATTTCCTCAAATGAAACAACACTCTTTCAAATCGAAAGACATTTCTTCAAATGGATTCACATATCTGATGATAGCGGACCATCGCTTGAAACGCGTTGTATAAAATTATGAAATGATAAAATAACAAAATAATAAATAAATGTTGAAAAAAAACTTTTACAAATGTTGGTAGCCTTACTCCATTATATATATACTTTTGTCTCGATGTAACTGCACTAATACTGCATTACCCTCTTTTCTCTCTCTCTTTATCTCTCTCTCTCTCTCTCTCCCTTTATATATATATATATATATATATATATATATATATATATATATATAATGATATTCTGCTGGGAAGCCATGAAATTAAATACTGTCTTGTTTTTAAATTCCCGAAACAGTTTTTCATGGTAAACAACGGATGATCCCTTAAAATAGTGTTAGAAATAAACTAATATAATAACTGCAAAAAATAAATTGACTTACATGAGTGATTTTCCACTGGAAGACTTGGGACTATACGTTTTTTTTAAAAAAAATTTTTTTAATATAGTTTTAATGGTTGAGAAACTTCCGAGACTATATATATATATATATATATATATATATATATATATATATATATATATATATATATATATATATATATGGGAGTATGAATTACCTACTAGACACTATTATCGAGTGTCTTTAGTCTCTTTGTACTAGAGTTTGTCACTATCACCTGACATGAGTATACTTCTCCCCAGCATTTATTTATTATAAACTGTTTCAAAAGATAGTTATGCAAATTAGGAAAAGAAATGCTTGTGTTTTAGCCTTAGCTTGTTTCTATATATACAGTATATTAAAAGACTATTATTCATTATAGATTTTAACTAGTGTAATCCATTTTTTTTTACATGGTTCACCCCAAACAAGGCAGGCCGCCACTGTAGTCGTAAGGGGCTACTGAGAAAAAGAAAAGGGGAGACGGTTGGGGGGGAGGGTCAGCCTAAATTTGGATCTGCGCAGCGAGATGTTTGTTTACATTAGTTTTAAATTTTTGCATGTCAGTACTGTCGGGGAAACAGGGGACAGGAAGAGAGTTCCAGATGCTAGCAGCGCGAGGAAAGAAGCTATTCGAGTAGAAGGCTCTCCGGCATCTGGGGACCTCCAAAGTGAATGAATGAGATTTACTTGATTGCCGAATTAATGGTAATATAGTGTTGGAGTGTATATGTATGTTTATATATATGAGTGTGTATGTGTTTATATATGTATATATATGTGGATATGTATGTATATATATATATATATATATATATATATATGTGTGTATGTATTTGTATATCTTCATATTGAGTGTATATATGTGTGTTTACTGTTTTATATCTAGAATTTCGTGTATATATGATTATGTTCACGAGGCAGGGGTACAGAATTTACAATGTTTTGAGGCAGGGATTAAAAAACAGTGCTTGACCAATTAGTCTATTGAAAGCTATGCTAATTTATTTGCCACATGAAGATTTACATAATACAAAGTTTATAGAAAGTTTTAACATGAATATTTAATAGTTAATAGTTTATTATAAAATGTCATCCTTCGTTCTCATTAACTGCCTTAGCACGCTTCCTGAAACTTGCAAAAGTGTTCTCCAAATACTCAGGAGATAACTTCTCCCATTCTTCAATATAATATAATATTTAAGAATGACAGGATTTCTGTGTGACGTTCTAAACCGTTCACAATAGCATAACCCAGTGGTTTAGATTTTGGATATATCGGCCATAAACATGATTCTAGAAAATTGCTAAATTGGATTTGCAGAAATCTTGTATTATACTAACTGCAACGGCTGAAACACAATCCTGTGTCCATACATAATTACAATCTGGGTAATGTGCTTTAAGCCATATCAATACCTGTTATTTTGGAGTCTTGTAGTAAGTATTAATATTGATCTTTTCATCAGCTTTGTAGAATTCTATAGGAATGTTCTTTCAACAACCTTAAAAGCCATAACTTGAACATAACTTTTTGTTCGGAATTCACCCTGAACACTCGCTGTCGATTTTGCAATAAATTTGTCATTTCTGCATTTCAGAACAGCATCGAGAGACGCTATCTTTTCATCTTACAAGATGTTTTCTTGAACGATATACTAATTTTATTTCACCTTTTTAATCTCTTTTCCTTCATAGCGTTGTCAACAAATGTTTTGGTGTTCTTGTGTAAGATTTAAACTTCAAATCATATTTTACTGCATTGATAATGGTCTTTTTGTCTACCTCAAGTTTAATTGCTATTCTTACATGTATTTGGTTTGTTCTTTTAGGATTTTCGATTTAAGATTTCTCTATTTTCAGACTCCCTCGTAATAGTTTTGCTCATAGTAATTCTATTATTTACCTTATAAACAGTCTTTATGAACACTCAGATTTTCTTGAAATCTTCTTGGGTGTAACGTGTGCTATCAGCAAATCACACATTTTTTGGCATTTGCTTTCCTACTAACTCATATAAGCAAAAGTAAGGATAATAGTGTTACATATGATTTTGACATCAATATCTACTAGGTTTAATAATATTTGACTGCGTTCCTGAGAAAAAATAAACTTAACGTTCATTGTAAATTTTGCTTCCATTCTCTGTATATGTACGTATAAGTACATATATATATATATATCTATATCTATCTATCTATATATATATATATATATATATATATATATATATATATATATATATATATATATATATATGTGAAGAGTTCGGACGCAAAACGCGATAAATCCAATTCGTTTAAATTGAGATCTTTAACAATAAAATCACGAATATATTAAATCTAGACTTCGAATGAAAGCTGATTTTAATTGAAATCAAAAATAAATTATTTCGATATCATATTATGTAACACATTGTTTTGGGGTGTCGTCGAGTGTTGAACTGCAACACTTTTTGTAGAGACAGTTTCGTGATTTTGAAAATAGCGTACATTTTGCATTCGAACTCTTCATATATATATATAATATATATATATATATATATGTGTGTGTGTATTTGGCTTATATGTATAGGTATAAAATATATGCGTTTATATGCCTATGAATATGTATATACTTTTATGTGTGTTCATAAGATTCTACATGTACGTATATCCATGCATGCATATATATGCATAGTTCTGTATATATATATATATATATATATATATATATATATATATATATATATAGTAAGCAATGAAAATATATATGGCAATCAAACTACACAGAGGCTCCCGTGTTTCATCCCCGGGGGAATCGTCAGGCTAAATGCATTTAGCCTGACGATTCCCCCCCCCCGGGGATGAAACACGGGAGCCTCTGTGTAGCTTGATTGCCATATATATTTTCATTGCTTACTACCTAGCTCTACTTACGTATCGAGCACTGTTGAAGTAAATGCTGAAAACTGACACATAAAAAATTATATCTCCTTATAATATTTTATGTGGATACATGAAGTACTAATATATATATATATATATATATATATATATATATATATATGTATGTGTATTTATATATATACATACATATATATATATATATATATATATATATATATATATGCATATATACACATATACACACATATGCATATATATACATACATAGACATACATACATGTATACACTCATTAACACAAATACACATATATACATATTAATCTATGCAGACTTGGGTTAAAGCGCTAGCTTGCAGATTCTAGGCTGATTCTGTTACTGGGTTCGTGTCCTTTGACCGTCTGAAATTATTACTTCCTACACCGATGATCACAAAACGTAAATTTATTTAATAAATATTGTTAAAAAGCCACTTTGAGAAATCTAAGTTGAGCACTGTTCGGGGACTTATAAAGAGACTCTTACTTAGCTATACTCAAGGTTCTGACAAGGTCGTTGAACCCCCACGATTGTCTACTCTCTGTTACCCGCGACTCTAAAGGCACAAATAGAACTTAATTTGTTTTTATAGGGTAATTTCCCGTTGCCTGTAGTTAGAGCGTAGTCTACGCTTATTCCATTACTGGGTATGTCCCATCCGACGGTGTTCAATTATAACTTCATACATTGATGATAGCTAAAGCTTTAAACGCCGGCATCTGTAGGTAAAAATAATTTAATATTTATTTAATATATATATATATATATATATATATATATATATATATATATATATATATATATATATATATGTTGTTTATATATGTCGTATAGAGTAAAGTGCACAATACGTCATGAAAATGAAATACCGTGATAGGCAAAAAATGTAATAAAATGACAAACGGAAAACAGATTTAAGAACGAGAGATTTGACCGGTTTCGTTCGTATCAACGAAGTCTTCAGGAAAAATAAAGATTTGTAAACATGTTATTTTTATAGATGCACTAACATAGGTAAAAAGAAGCAAAGTGCACAGCGTAATGTGATTGGCCCATACGATAAATTTTAACAAGTGTAAGATATATTTTTGCGCGAGTAGGCGACATTTTTTTATCGTTCTTTTTTTCGCGCCTACGAGCTAGTATTGGGATTTGTATGGCAATGTGAAAACGAAAGACCAATGAGGACGCCAGAGAGGAGGGAAGGAGAGAGAGTGGAAAAAGGAAGACCGTTTTTGCCAGCATAAGAACTATAGTTGGAAGGTATATATATATATATATATATATATATATATATATATATATATATATATATATATATACATGCATATAACTATATACGTAAATATCCATAAATATACATGCACACACTCTAACCACATTTCCCACGAAAGCAAACTAGAAAGGATGGACTTGTGAACCTTACAATATTTATTTAATAGTACTCAATAACAAATAGAGCTGAACATGTACATACATACACACAGCACACATACACGTATACATGTAAGCATGAAACTGCTTATGTAAAAATACCTCGACAAGTAAATTAACCTCGTAAACGACCAATAAGTATTTGATGTCATCAGGCTAAGATATAACGTGACACAAAGCTTTATCGTCTATTTAATTATACCAACAACTATGCAGTATGTATAGGCTGTGAGTAACTCTCTGCAGGCCCTCCTGTCAATAGATGTTTCTCTAAGACGAGCGTGTTATTTTTTCCTTGACTTTCTGTAAGATGTGGTGCTAAAGGCGCTGATGAAGAACGTTTTGGAGTAGCTTTTGTTGATTTTTTTTTAAATTAAAAAAATAAAATGAAGTATTTCCAGAATGTTTTTGAAACGACCGTACGCTATAATAGACTTGTTTTTCTAATTCTTTGAACAATTGGAATCTTATAATTCATTAAATCTTCTTATATATATATATATATATATATATATATATATATATATATATATATATATGGGAAATGAAAAAGGAAAAAACAAAAAAGATGTTTTTTTTATATATTCATAAACGTTTCGTCTTTATTTGTAAGACTTACTCAGGATGATAATTAAAAAAAAATGTCATGCAAGTACGTGAAAATATTGGGTTGACATGATGGGTTGATGAGAACAAGTAGTAGCAATTACTGGGTGCGCAGACCCGAGGTCCGGGCTTAGTGAAGTCAGTAGCATGGAATTAAATAAATGAGGATGGTTCTGAGTAGAAAAAGTGGAGGGGTGGGGGTGAACGGACATAATGTGGATGGCTGTTAGTGAAAAAGTGGAGGGGTAGGGGAAAGAGGAGGGGGGAGACTCTGTGATTTTGGTGTGTTGGTATGTCATAGTTTTAGAAAAGATTTTAAAAAATGAAGGCGGTTTGAAATTGGGAATGGTAGGTGGGTAAGAGAAGTAGTCGGAAAGGTGAAATGTATGAGGGGGCGGGGAGCGGGGTGATTTTGTTGTGGGTAGGTGTGAAATTTTTGGTGAGTAGTAGGTTTTGACCAGCTGGTATATCAAGAATGTGTGGAATGAGTAAGTTAGGTTTTGATTCCTGGTGAATAAAAATGTGTGGGAGGGGTTGTGTGAGTGTGTATGCGGAGACTGGTATGTGAGTATAACAGAAAATGAAGAGAAAAAATATTGAGGTTAGCCATGATCCAGGTTTAATTTTTGTTCAGTGAGGATAATTTTTCTTATTAAGGGGGATAGGTTATAAAAGCCATTTCGTTGTCTGATGGTGTTGGAGTGCGGTTTCTAGCAGTCTTCGCCGAGCTTTGTTGTGGATGTATTTGATGATGTTTGCTTGTTCAAATTTGAAAGCATGACCGTGTTCCAATGCATGGGAGAAAAGTGCACTGAGAGAGTTATTGTTTTTTATGTACCTTTTGTGTTCACTCAATCTTTTCTTCAATTCACGTTGTGTTTCTCCCACGTTAATTTGATGGCAGTTGTTGCATGGGACAGTGTATAAGACGGCATGGGATGTGTTTTTTTTTTTAAGTGTCTTGATGTGTTTAATGTTTGTTTTATGGATTGTGATGTGGTTTGTATTGTTGGTTAAGTGTGTTGCATATGGACGTGTTATTGGAATGCGTGGGTAAGAGAAGGGGTATGTCTATGAGAGAGGTGTTTGGTGTTTTATTTTGTTGTGTCTTGTTTTTGGAAAATATTTGGAAGGCTTTCTTCTTGGCATTTAATATAAAATGTGTGGGGTATTGCAGTGTTTTTAAGGAATTAATGATGTATTTTATTTCTTCATCTATGTATTGGGAACTACAGATTCTAAGAGCGCGTAGGAAGAAGCCTATAATCATACCTGTTTTTATCTTGCTATTGTGGTGAGAGTAGAAGTGTATGTAGTCATTTTTGTGAGTGTTTGGCGGTGTACCTGGAATTCTAGTTTGTTGTTGGACTTAATTATCAAAGTGTCTAGAATGGTATCGAGCTGTTTATTTCAGTCTCATGTGTGAATTTTATGGAGGGTTCTACTGTGTTGAGTTTGTATTTGAGGTTATTGATTTGTATATCAAAAGGGAGGAAAATTAGAATATCATGAATGTATCTAAAGTATTCGATGTTAGGAGGGGAGTCTAAATTTAAATGGGCCGGATTCTAAGAATTCTAAGAAGAGGCAGGCTAATACACCGCTTAGGGGTTGCCCATGGAGAGTCCAAATTTTTGTTTGTAGAATTCTTTATTCTTCCTCTCTCATATATATATATATATATATATATATATATATATATATGTGTGTGTGTGTGTGTGTGTATGTTTATATATGTGTGTGAGTGTCTGCATTATACGGCTTATATTATTTCTCATGAAAGGGGCTATAATTAAGTATCTTTAATAATACATATTTTATTATTATTATCCACATACTTATACGTGTCATCCTTCCAGTATCTTTAATGTGGATATATTAGTTCAAACGGGTCGGACAATTCGAACTCCGGGACATGGGTCACCTTTAACTCAATTCCGAGTGCACTAACAAATTAGGCCAATTCCGACCGTTACACGGGAAGTAGAGAAATAAACCATATTTATGTCAGATCAGGCGAACAGTTTTAACAGTGTTCAAAAAGTCAAGTATAAATGAACTTTCATTATATATATATATATATATATATATATATATATATATATATATATATATGTAACTATGTGTGTATATATATTATGTGTAGGTATATTTATGTATATATGTGTATATGAATAAAAATGATGATCTGCCGTAATGGGAAGTAAAAGAAGAAAGCTTAAATCTATGTTATTTATGTATTCATCAACGTTTCGTCTTTATTGTAGACTTCCCCAGGATGACAAAAATGCAGAGAAAATGATACAGTCATAAATTTTTATTTGCCTGAAAATGTTCGAGTTTCTGCAAGGCTGTGGATTAAATAGGCAAAAATGAAAAACAAAAGGCGATTTAGATTTACTCGTTATCAGCAGCAGTTTACACAGTTCAAGAGAAAAGAGGAAAATAGAGTGGCAGCTGGCAGTTATTAATTTTTATTTCTATTTTTAGCTAAGGGAAAGTGTCTGGGTCAATTGTGTCAACACCATCATAATTTCTATTAATATAATCTATTTAGCCAATATGGCGGTTACTTGTGCTTTCTTGTCCTTAATTCATATTTATTATGTATTTTTATGTAGAATTTACTTTTTAATTGATGTTTATTACTAAGGAAGACTTGTCTTGCAATTTGGTTTTTGCTTTTAGTGGAATTTCAGAACTATTTTGGACATGTACATTGAATATATTTGTTTTGTACTGGGCTTACGATATTCTTATTTGTTCCAAGGGGATCAGTATTTTAAATTTTATGATTCATTGTATTACTTAAAATAAATGTCGTTGTGAAACAGCTGTTAACAATCATAATATATTGGTGTATGTTCTTGATTTGGGACTTGATCTAGAACAAATGTTTCGTATCGCGTAATCTCTCTTAATATATATATTAAGCTCTATTCCACTGAATATGATATTTGCAAGTTGTTCACTGATCTTTCATTGAAGATACACTATAGGATTTAAATAAAGGATTTATATATATATATATATATATATATATATATATGTATGTGTGTGTGTGTGTGTTTCTGGAAAAGTAAATCTATATATAATAACGCGCATATATATATATATGTATATATATAGAAAGAGAGAGAGTGAGAGAGAGAAAGAGTGAGAGGAAACAGAACAGTGTTGGCATAGATAGATGGATTACAGATTGAAATATATATTCATATAGAATGACAGATGGATTTGAAAAGCACAAGTAAGGAAGATAAATCTAAGTAAGCTAGTATTCGTAGTAGATACATAGATACGACAAGCTATAATATGCATAAATATATGGACATGAGCATGGTATGATAAATAGATAGATAGATAGAAATATATATATATATATATATATATATATATATATATATATATATATATATAGATAGATAGATAGATAGATAGATAGATTGATAGATAGAAGGAGTGAGAAGGTAAAAGAGGACACTGATAGTACGGAAACATGAAAGATGGCGAGATCTCTTTCCCTAACGAATTTGACAGAAAACGACGAAGCAAATGTAAGCCGATTATAATCCGCCAACAGCAAGTGTTCCATTAGCAAAAGCGTCCATTAATGCAAGAAGAACACTAAAAAGTAGGATGGCGGTTTGGTTAAACCTCTAGAACTCAGTCATCAAGGTTTCGATTCAAGTATTGAGATTAATTAGCAACTAGCGGGACCCGTGGATATTCAACGGCGGCTGCTTATCTCATACAATTATTTTGTTCAAACGGCCAAATAGTACGAATTGTGGATGATAGTTTCATTTTATTTGCAAAGTACGAATAACATATTTTAAAATTGTTTTTAATGAAGTTACTTGTAATCGTTTTTTTTCTTATAATGATGTTGAACTTAATAAAATCAAAATTTGTTGAATTTGTGGAGCGTTATTCTATTGTTGTTTTACACATTTTTTTTATACATCTTTAGTAAATAGCAATAACTTTCTCATCTATTTTTTTATTAATTATATATACTGGATAATTCAGTTGCTATTTTGCTGTTTTCACACACATGCACACACACACACATATATAGGTATATATATATGAAGAAGAATGGAAAGGAATTAGAGAAGCAAAAGCCAAATCAAAATTCAATTCAAATGCTCAGAGCAAGGTATATTCCGCAAAAAATCAATTTATTCAAGTTAAATTTTCCTTAAGCCAGGTATATATATATATATATATATATATATATATATATATATATATATATGTATGTATACTCTCTCTATATAATATTAATTACTGGAAGTCAACACAATAGATTAAGTTGTCGCCCAATAGTGTACGACTAGAGTTCTTAATTTAACATCATGTAAATCTCAGTTATTCAGATAAACAGTCCATATTTCGTTTGAAAACTAATTATTGACAAACAATTGTTTTTGTCATTTCAAGAATATATATTGTTATGATATGCAAAATATCACTGATATTAATTAGTGTATAAACTTTCACAGTCAAACTGAAAAAACTAAAATTATTTATTTCATACATATTTGCTTTTCACACCGTTTTCTCTCTTTCTCCCCTTCAATATATATATATATATATATATATATATATATATATATATATATATATATATATATATATATATATTTATATATATATATATATATATATTCGTAAACTTTTTAATTAAAAAATAATTATTAAATAGGGAGGTGGTGTCTGATCAACACTGCTGGGATACCATGATAAAGAAATACTGTTTTTTTTTTGAAATCCCGAAACAGTTTTCATAGTAAACAACTGACGATTTACACACATTCATTGCAGATTAAGTAGAAATACTTTTTCATTTGCATTTTCATCAAAGTGAAGCCACAACATTGATTAGTTCCTCGCGCGGGAAAAATGTGTATTTTTCATTCATGAGGCTTTCAAGTGTTCAAGGCATTTCAGTGCTGGAAGTGAAACACGCTGGCTTTCAACGTGCCTAATACTCAGAAGTCCACCGAGACGTCCAACTTCTCTGGCATCTTCCCGAGATCTCTTTCTCTTCTCCAAGTATTGCTTTAAATAACTAAGTTAAACTACTTGATGTAGTTGAACTCTCTGCCATGAAAATTAAATTTATCAATATTCTACGTGTTCTGTAACTTAAAAAAACTACTATTTCCCCCTCATGTGTTCTTCACCTCGTTTCTAATCTACTATTTCACCCTCACGTGTTCTACACCTCATTTCTAATCTACTATTTCACCCTCACGTGTTTTACACCTCGTTTCTAATCTACTATTTTCTTATAATACGTTCTGCACTCATTTGTGGATCTATCTTAACACATTTTCTTTTACTCTACTATTTTATCACCAGGTGTTCTGCACCTGTTTTTTAATCTCCTATTTCATCAGCACTTGTTCTTAACAAAATCTAAAATCTACTATTTTATCAGCACGTGTTCTTCGCCTGTTTCTTAATCTACTATTTAATGACTACATGTTCTATAACTTATTTTAATTGACTTTTTAATTACCACGCGTAACGTTTATTCTAAAAGAACGAAGGATCTAATCGATTATTTAAAAATAACTTTAACACAGGAACCTTTTTAAAGTTGTTTTGTAAATAATCGCATTTAGATTCTTGATTTTTTAAATTAATTTATTTTTATCTTATTTAAATAAGAGAACTTTCCGACTGATTATTTCTCTTTATACTCACATGTTATCTGTTTATTTTACCATTTTCCATTTACTCTTTTATTCCAAATGTTATCTATTGTATTATTTGGCTAATTCAGACTACTGTCTTAATATCGGATGTTAATTTTCGAACGTTTCGATCGATGTAACTTCAGACGTTCTGCAGGTGCGTCTTGTCGAAGTCAGGAAACCTTTTTGTCGAACGCGGGAATCTGTACACATTTTTTGACAAAACATTTTATTTAATCCACGGGGGTAACTTGTATGTCAGCTATGACCGAGTAAAAGTGTTGTTTAATAATTCCTAATTGTATTTTTTGTATCGCCCGTAATGAGGATTAAACATTCAACCCCCAGAAGACTGTCACTTAGAGTTTATTATTAGTTAGTACTTTTATCTATTGCGCCATGGTTCTTCCTACTAGAGGTCGGCAGAAATTTTACCGAGTTCGACACGACGCACCTCAAGAAGGTCAGAGGTTACACCTGTCGCAACGTTGTGAGAATAACATCCAAAATGAGAACAGTAGTTCGAATGATACAAATAATCCAAATTATAAATCTTCATCTCAACACTTCTGAAAACGAGCACGTGTTTGTCTTCTGCCATACTGATAATTGCAAATTTGTCATGAAACACATGTCCATATGAGTTTATTTTGAAAATAATAGTTATTTAGCAATGATTATATATATATATATATATATATATATATATATATATATATATATATATATATATATGTATATATACACACGCATATATATATATGTATATATACACACGCATATATATACATACATATATATATACACATATATATATACACACGAATATATATATACATATATATATATATATATATATATATATGTGTGTGTGTGTGTGTGTGTGTGTGTGTGTGTATTATTATTGTCTATTCATTTCGAGTTATAAAACATCAATTTCTTTTATATTCTTCGTTTTTATCAATTCGGAAACTAAATAAAATATACTCATCGTTTATATATTTTTAAAACTAATATGGCTCAGTTGATTTAAACTTAATAGTTCTTTTAACTTTATTCATGGGTGGTTAGGTTTTATTGAACATTTCAACTCTATTATGGCTGCACAATGTTACGTCATACATTTCGAACATTAAAAATAGGCCGTATTATTTTGGCGTTTCTTTTTGCAAATACTATTTTTTATCATTTTTGCGGTAAGAAAAAAATAAAAATGAAATTTGTATATATTACATTTTTTTTCATTATCATTTTGAAAATATAAATTAAGCAATTGTTTGTTTTTTTATTTTGTTTTTCAAATATTAATTAACATATAATTAAATCAAATAGCGTTTTTTTTATAAATGTAATTGAAATATATTACAAATTTACACATTAATTAAGCAACTTAATACTAACCTTAAATCCTTTATAGAAAAATTTAGAAAATAAAGCTCTATGTCTGATATGATCCCTTCAGAATTAGAATGCATGATTAATTACCACGTGGATATCAAACAAAGAAAATAAAAATATCCGCCCAAATCAAACAGGGCGAGTTTTAAAGACGCATAATATTTGCCCTTAAACTTGTTGAAATGCGTGACGTAGTATTTGGCAGCCAGAACAAAGTTGAAACGTTCAAGATAACTTGTTTTTCATTATATTATCGACACGATTTTTCCGTACCTTATATTAGCACTATTTATTTTCTAAAAGTATTTTAGATTGTAAGTTCATTGCGAAATCATTTAATGAATAATCTTTAGATTAATAAGATTATGAAGCAACTTCACATGTGTGTGTAATTCTTGCGCTTACTTATCTTTAATAATTACACATTGATTTATTATTATATTTATTTACTATTAATTGAATATTATTTGAAATCAACAACTCAATAGCGTAAAAGAGACCGAAATGTTAAAAGACATACAAAACATAATTTAATTGCAAAATTAAATCTACCACAACGGTTTTCGATATCTTTGTAAATGTTACGTTTTTACTTAACAGTATGGCGGCCTGAATGTAAGTCCGCTGTATGACCGATGTTCGGGGGTATTTTCTTCTCTAATAGTCTTCTTAAATGTTATTTTTGCATCTTTTCCTTGCTGTCTTTTATATTCCTACTTTTTGGTAGTAATAAAACCAAGGTCTCTGATGAGCAACTTGTAACAACAAAAGAGTGTTTATAAGTTGCAAAACGGTCGTAAAAACCATAAAACTACAAGCATTCACAAAAATGAGAAAAAATATAATTGTAGACTGACGTTTTATCTTAGTCATTAAAATTCAACTAATCCCTCTCTCTTTCTCTCTCTCTCTCTCTCTCTCTATATATATATATATATATATATATATATATATATATATATACTTACCAGACGTCTGTGTCGTGCGCTCATTAGTTTAGTTTATACTCCGTTTGCCCTCAATAGGGTAACATTGGGAACGCCGACTTTTATAACTTCTCTACTTGGTGTTTCCAGAAAAAGACTTATCCCTTCCTCAGTGTCATGTGATTTTGCTGACTTCAGTTTCATTGAAGTCAGGCTTGACTCCTAGGCCTCACTTAAATATTTTCAATAAAATAGCGGCTTTCGTTATGCAATAAATAACTCAGATATTTTAATATTTTGTTAATGTTAAAAAAAAATGAGCCTGCAGAAATTTTAGAGGAATTTGGCGAAATTTAAAACTCTCGAATACAAAGTCTTTCTGGCTTTTTAATTCTGAGCAAATCCTCATGTATTAAAAAATTGGAAGTTTTGATTGATTGAAATTATGAATAGAGAATTAACAAATTACAGTAACAAAATAATTTAATTTAAAAAAAAGTTGGTTCAATTAGAAATTTAATGACCAAGCAATGCTGTAATAATTACAGTAAACTTAAAAAAAAACTATTCAAAAGTAATTTTGTCATGTAATTTACACAGTTATGAAAGAGCGAAAACGATTAAAGTGAAAAGACTCGCGAGCTACGCTGCGTAGGTATACTGGTTATATATAAGTGACTATACCGGAATAAATTTGTACCAAGTCTAAAATTTATAGTAACTCGTTTTTTTGGTTTAACATTTTTCGTTAATATTTCTAAACTAAAAAATCTATAATTTAAATAAGACAAATGTGTGATGGAAACATATACATACTTTTACCTATTTTAAAGAGTGTCTACTTATTTCCGGGAGATGTTATATTAACTTTGAGTTCACATGAATAAGTCAATAATGAGGTGTTATATCAATATTGTTTTTGTTACTAAATGAAGTACATTTGGAAAGAGAAATGTGGATATTTTTCCGAGGAACTTTGGATGAAATGTAAAAATAAGATTAAGAGTTGAATGCCTTATCGCTTCAAATCAAAGAAAATGCGTTTACAGATAACTGTCAGCTTTTCATGTCAAAGCCTCGCTTAAGTGTAAGTGTCACGACCCTTTTCTGAATGCTCAGCCGACGCGTCGGAGATTGAAGGGCATCCTAGTTCGGAACAGCAGAGGGGGTGTCTTCAGGGTATATTTCCACGTGAGAAAAACTAATTCCTGATATATGAAACCTTAAAAGAGACGATAAAAGCCGTACAGATTGCAAATGCTTTTAAATATGACTGCTACTTTCTTCGACATTCTTCAGCTTGTTGGTTTAACAATGGACTTTCATTATAATTTGAAGTTCTGGTGTTTTTATAGTTCATCTATTTTGCTTATCTTTTATTTATGTTTACTTAGATGTTAATCTGATATCATTTAAAATGCGGTTATTGTTAAATACTATATAATAATACGCCATTTAATGTTGGTACGTACGTTATAAACCATTTTTCTAAGAGATATGATCGACTAACTGTCGAAGATGCAATGCAAAAATAGTATGTTTTTAAAAAGTGAAACTAGAACTGAAATACACTTTCTTGCCCTCTAGACTACGATCAAACTGGGACATTTCTTCTGTGCGATAATAATACAATAATATCGTGGAGGTTGCATTCACGCCGGATGTCCATAGAAAGGAAATATGTCTAAAAATTCTGCAAGGATTTTGCAGAGAGACACCCTATAATTAAATACATTTAGCCTGAGTAATTATATAAGTAGGTTTCAGTTTCAACAAATGTGGTAGAAAAATATCGTCTGGTCTTCCTTCACATTGAAATCTATAGAATGGGAATATTTTTAAGCAGGAAAACAATATCCAACACATGAAGGATACAACTGTGAAATTTCCAGGGATCTCGTTAGTACTTTTATAATTTATTTATAATTATGAATCGTTGAGCATTTATTCTTTCAACTACTATTCTAAGATTAACTATATAAAAGTCTTCACGTACTATTTCTTACTCTAATTATTATTATTATTATTATGTAAACTATAAAGAAACCTCTCAGAGACTATATAATATATTTATTTACATCATCATTTATCTAGCAAAAATATAAACGACCAGTGGTCGAATATATTTTGCAAGCATATCACTACCCACCCCTAAATAGGAGGAAGTAATCCTTGTGAGGATAGTATCATGATCACAGAACATATATTACACTAATCCAACAAAAGGGAGAAAATATATCCATGGGAGGATAGTATCTGATGAATGAACAAATACCATACTGTCTTCCTCAAAGTAGGATGTAATGCCTTGGAGGTTGGGATTATGACAACAGAACATATACTACACTACCTCATCCCTAAAGTAAAACATTAGAAGAAAGAGATTACCGTGAGAACAGAACAGATACTACACTATCCTCTTCAATTGAGCATTGCAAGATAATACATTAGTTTGTACATAGTATAGTAATCTAAATGGAGCATTAAAACATCATACACTAGTATAACTAATACTAGTAATAGTATAGCTACAGCTTCAGACAGACATATACCAGATCGTTATAAGTAATTGGTGGCAACTGTAGATAACTCTCTCTTTTATATTTTATCGTTTATTTGAAGCATTAATATAATAGTGACTATATAAAATATCACACAGACTATATACTATCTCATTGCAATCAGTAATCAAATATAATCTATATAAAAACTCCCAGATACTATATAACATTTTTATTTGAATAATTAATCCAATGTCAAGTATATAAAAACTCTCATTTTTATATTATATCTATCATGTGAATCATTATTCCGATATCAACTATATAAAACATCACAGAGACAATATTATATCTCTTACTTTAATCAGTAATTCAATTACAAATGATCTAATATACTATATAAAGTGTCAGTACAAACTAAGCTCCCTTAAATATATCATGAGACCCACCACAAATATGCTCTTGTAAATTTATTATTTTACTATTATGTCTTAATTCATCCAATTGATCCATACACTGATTTACAGTAGAACTATTTTACCTGGTTAGGCAATTTCTTCAAAAATATATTACTCTGCCAAAAATACTTTCTAATTATCTTGTAAATTATTGCCAATAATAAAATGTTAACTGAAATGTTTACGGTACAATTTAACCATACCTATTTTAAAAAACTGCTTTTTATTTTTATTCAACCTAAACTAGGCATATTGCCACTGAGACGTGAGAGAATCCTGTGATTAGGGGCCAGATTTATAGGCGGAGTCCTAAGAGGGGAGTTGTGCAGAAAGATGTATGTTCACGTTACATTTATATTTCTGCATATTTGTACGGTCGAGAAAACAGGGTGTGGGAAGGTATTTTCAAACGTAAGCGTCCCAAGGAAAAAGGGTTTTATAATATAATTTTTTTCAGCATCTAGAGACCTCTACAGTAAAAGGTGGGATGTTGCTAGTGATCGAGTTATCTAGGTGTATTTATGTTGAGACGGGACAAATGCAGTAAGTTCGCCGGGATACATTACGTGCAAGTACTTGTAAAACAAGCACAAGGATGCAAAATTACGCGACTGGAACTTGGTATACAGCGGGGGGGGGGGGCCTATTAGCTTAAAATTATTAATGCACTCTGTTGAAGAGGGGAAGACTAGTGGTTAGAACACTATTTCAGATATAGCAACAATACTCCATATATGGGCAAATAGTGGCTTTAGAGAAATATAGCATATTGGTAGGCGTTAGGAGTTTTCTCGCCCGGTAAAGTAAAACTTACACTATTTGCAGCAGACTTGGCAGTATCTTCTATTAGGCAAGGTTCTTTCAGTCATGGCAATCGGTTGTTAAAAAGGTTTCTTATAATTGTAAAAAAGAAAGAAGCATTGGATGTAATTGGTAGCATTTAATATAATTATCCAATTTTGCCCGTGTCCTAACACAAACTGGGTATTGTTTTCTAAGGGATTAAGCCATTGTCTTGGATATGTGTGTGTGTTCGATGTCCCCGCATGTCGTGAACAGAGCGTGCAATCATGAGCAAATCTAACCATCACAGAATCGATTGCAATTGGACTTTGTTATAATTTCTAGAAGTTCAAGTTATATAATATAATATTATTAACAAGCTATACCTCAACCTGACGTTGCCCGCGAGTCTTTTAAATCTAACTTTAGTTTTTCTTTGTTATCTATGCCGTTACGGTCTTAACAAATTATTAAAAGAAAGACGTTGACAGTTAACTTTCATTCTTATGGCATCATTTGGTCATGAAATTATTAAAAGAAAGACGTTGACGATTAACTTAAATTATTATGGCATCGTTTGGTCATGAAATTATTAAAAGAAAGACGTTGATAGTTAACTTTAATTATTATGGTATCGTTTGGTCATGAAATTATTAAAAGAAAGACGTTGACAGTTAACTTTAATTATAATGGTATCGTTTACTCATGAAATTATTAAAAGAAAGACGTTGACAGTTAACTTTAATTATTATGGCATCGTTTGCTCATGAAATTATTAAAAGAAAGACGTTGACAGTTAACTTTCATTCTTATGGCATCATTTGGTCATGAAATTATTAAAAGAAAGACGTTGACGATTAACTTAAATTATTATGGCATCGTTTTGTCATGAAATTATTAAAAGAAACACGTTGAAACTTAACTTTAATAATTATAGCATCGTTTGCTCATGAAATTATTAAAAGAAAGATGTTGACAGTTAACTTTAATTATTATGGCATCGTTTGCTCATGAAATTATTAAAAGAAAGACGTTGACAGTTAACTGTAATTATTATGGCATCGTTTGGTCATGAAATTATTAAAAGAAAAACGTTGACAGTTAACCTAAATTATTATGGCATCGTTTGCTCATGAAATTATTAAAAGAAAGACGTTGACAGTTAACTTTAATTATTATGGCATCGTTTGCTCATGAAATTATTAAAAGAAAGATGTTGACAGTTAACTTTAATTATTAAGGCAACGTTTGGTCATGATATTATTAAGAGAAAGACGTTGACAGTACACTTTAATTATTATGGCATCGTTTGCTCATGAAATTATTAAAAGAAAGACGTTGACAGTTAACTTTAATTATTATGGCATTGTTGTCTCATGAAATTATTAAAAGAAAGACGTTGACAGTTAACTTTAATTATTATGGCATCGTTTGGTCATGTAATTATTAAAAGAAAGACGTGAACAGTTTACTTTAATTATTATGGCATCGTTTGCTCATGAAATTATTAAAAGAAAGACGTTGACAGTTAACTTTAATTATTATGGCATCGTTTGGTCATGAAATTATTAAGAGAAAAACGTTGACAGTTAACTTTAATTATTATGGCATCGTTTGCTCATGAAATTATTGAAAGAAAAACGTTGACAGTTTACTTTAATTATAATGGTATCGTTTGCTCATGAAAATATTAAAAGAAAGATGTTGACAGTTAACTTTAATTATTATGGCATCGTTTGCTCATGAAATTATTAAAAGAAAGACGTTGACAGTTAACTTTAATTATTATGGCATCGTTTGCTCATGAAATTATTAAAAGAAAAACGTTGACAGTTAACTTTAATTATTATGGCATCGTTTGCTCATGAAATTATTAAAGGAAAGACGTTGACAGTTAACTGTAATTATTATGGCATCGTTGTCTCATGAAATTATTAAAAGAAAGACGTTGACAGTTAACTTTAATTATTATTGCATCGTTTGCTCATGAAATTATTAAAATAAAGATGTTGACAGTTAACTTTAATTATTATGGCATCGTTGGCTCATGAAATTATTAAAAGAAAAATGTTGACAGTTAACTTTAATTATTATGGCATCGTTTGGTCATGAAATTATTAAGATAAAGATGTTGACAGTTAACTTTAATTATTATTGCATCGTTTGCTCATGAAATTATTAAAAGAAAGATGTTGACAGTTAACTTTAATTATTATGGCATCGTTTGCTCATGAAATTATTATAAGAAAAATGTTGACAGTTAACTTTAATTATTATGGCATCGTTTGGTCATGAAATTATTAAGAGAAAGACGTTGACAGTAAACTTTAATTATTATGGCATCGTTTGCTCATGCAATTATTAAATGAAAGACGTTGACAGTTAACTTTAATTATTATGGCATCGTTTGCTCATGAAATTATTAAAAGAAAGACGTTGACAGTTTACTTTAATTATTATGGCATCGTTTGCTCATGAAATTATTAAAAGAAAGACGTTGACAGTTAGCTTTATAATTAAAGTTAACTGTCAACGTCTTTCTTTTAATAGTTTCATGAGCAAACGATGCCATAATGATATCGTTTGCTCATGAAATTATTAAGAGAAAAACGTTAACAGTTAACTGTAATTATTATGGCATCGTTTGGTCATGAAATTATTAAAAGAAAGACGTTGACAGTTAACTTTAATTATTATTATATCGTTTGCTCATGAAATTATTAAAATAAAGACGTTGACAGTTAACTTTAATTATTATTGCATCGTTTGCTCATGAAATTATTAAAAGAAAGACGTTGACAGTTAACTTTAATTATTATGGCATCGTTTGCTCATGAAATTATTAAAAGAAAGACGTTGACAGTTAACTTTAATTATTATGGTATCGTTTGCACATGAAATTATTAAAAGAAAGACGTTGACAGTTAACTTAAATTATTATGGCATCGTTTGCTCATGAAATTATTAAAAGAAAGACGTTGACAGTTAACTTTAATTATTATGGCATCGTTTGCTCATGAAATTATTAAAAGAAAGACGTTGACAGTTAACTGTAATTATTATGGCATCGTTTGCTCATGACATTATTAAAAGAAAGACGTTGACAGTTAACTTTAATTATTATGGCATCGTTTGCTCATGACATTATTAAAAGAAAGACGTTGACAGTTAACTTTAATTATTATGGCATCGTTTGCTCATGAAATTATTAAAAGAAAGACGTTGACAGTTAACTTTGATTATTATTGTATCGTTTGCACATGAAATTATTAAAAGAAAGACGTTGACAGTTAACTTAAATTATTATGGCATCGTTTGCTCATGACATTATTAAGAGAAAAACGTTGACAGTTAACTTTAATTATTATGGCATCGTTTGCTCATGAAATTATTAAAAGAAAGACGTTGACAGTTAACTTTGATTATTATTGTATCGTTTGCACATGAAATTATTAAAAGAAAGACGTTGACAGTTAACTTAAATTATTATGCATTGTTTGCTCATGAAATTATTAAAAGAAAGATGCTGACAGTTAACTTTAATTATAATGGTATCGTTTGCTCATGAAATTATTAAAAGAAAGACGTTGACAGTTGACTGTAATTATTATGGCATCGTTTGGTCATGAAATTATTAAGAGAAAGACGTTGACAGTTAACTTTAATTATTATGGCATCGTTTGGTCATGAAATTATTAAGAGAAAAACGTTGACAGTTAACTTTAATTATTATTGCATCGTTTGCTCATGAAATTATTAAAAGAAAGATGTTGACAGTTAACTTTTATTATCATGGTATCGTTTGGTCATGAAATTATTTAAAGAAAGACGTTGACAGAAAAGTTTAATTATTATGGCATCGTTTGCTCATGAAATTATTTAAAGAAAGATGTTTACAGTTAACTTTAATTATTATGGCATCGTTTGCTCATGAAATTATTTAAAGAAAGATGTTTACAGTTAACTTTAATTATTATGGCATCGTTTGCTCATGAAATTATTAAATCAAACAAACTGCTCGAAAACTATAACTAATCTTGTTATGGTAAAGTTTTTTAATATCTATTTATACAATTATTGGATGCAGAACATTCAATCATTTTATGCATAAAGATGTGCTAAAAGATCTTGAAGCTAGAACTTAGTATATATTCGACAGTTCGAATATGTAAAATTATTTTTTTAAGTTCAAAGGGTCATGAAGTAATTAGTTTTTTTTTCTTTAAACTAGTAAGAAATAAACTGCCCCCATAAGAAATCAGACATTGCTCATTCTAATGATCATTTTAAATCCTCTCATTATATTCCTTACCCTACATCATACAACTCAATCAACCTTCCCTCTTTATTTTAACGGACGATGTAATTTTTTTGACGTCATTCAGGGTGTCCGGTAACAAACAAACAAACAAGCAAACAAGACTTTTATACGATACTTCCAGTGGTTTAGAATGTTTGCCTAGATAAAATAGAAACACACCTAAAGAAAGCCCCATAAAGGATCTTTTTCCAACCTCTCTCTCTTTTTCACTCTCTTTCTCTGTCTATTTCATGACTCTACCAATTGTGCACGGATATATTCTGCTTCTCTGTTCCAATAGACGACATCATTTTTTAGTGACGTCATTCGCTGTGCACAGTTATACCCTCTGTTTTAGTTGATGACATAATAACAGTTTTTTCTGACGTTAGTTTGTGAGCAGGGCGACAGTTTAGTAGTATATAGATTGTTTAGATAAAAGAAAAACAAATACGTGTGTTGATTTTTATATCATTTTAAATCCTTTTAATATGAAATTCGAAACATCATTTGATTCTTCGTAAAAATGTACTTGAGGACAATTGCGTTTGCTCTTTGTATTAGGCTTTATGTTCGATTTCATCCCCGGACAGAAAGAGAAAGAAATAGATAGAAAGATAGAGATATAAAGATAGATAAATAGATAGATAGATAGATAGATAGATAGATAGATAGATAGATAGACAGATACTTTTACGATATAAGTGTTTAGAGTCTCTAAGTAACCCTAACTAACATTAACCGTAACTTTAACTTACTAACCCTAACCCTAACTAACAAACCCTAAACCTAAAAGTAAATAATAAATTCTAAGCCTAACTCACTTACCCTAAACCTCACCTTTACTCTGACTCAAAAATCTCGGTAAATCCCACATTGGAAGAGCACGGAGAGAATTGTGTACATACATCTCGCATACAGTATATATGTTCCCACTATACACATTCTAAATATCACGTAAATTAATGAGAAACTAAAAATACTTTAAACATTTACTTAAATATATTTCATGTAATCATCTCCTTCTGCACTGTTAGTAAAATAGAGCAGTGAGTTACGGATGAATTAAACCTTTAGTAAACGGAAGTTGGCGAAACAATGATACTTCCGGAAGAAGGGAGATATTTTTTCGTCTAACAACTTAAACAGGCGGGCGCAAGACGTAATCGCTCCCCTAAAGAGCCCCAGTTATGGGGGGGGGATCGCGCACGATGTAGCTAGGTGTAACGAAAGAAGCTATCTGTTTTTCTAACCATCTCTCTGTCTATCTATTTCTTTCTCAAAAGGGTGGCCCTTACTTGTAAAAGTCCAGAGATCCCTACTTTCGGTTTGGGAATGCTCCAAGTTGTCTCTATTAATAACACTATTATAAGTAATAAACATCGGCGTATGAGTGATTATATCCACACCACGGACAACCGAAACTGCTACACAGTGGATATATGCTGAAGCAATGGGTAAGTCACCACCAAACCTCACAGAGCTACTGTTCATCAGGGACAAATTTTTAGGAGGCATCCTAAGTAGGGAGTTGTACAACAGTTGTTCACATTATATTTACATTTTTACATATTCGCACAATCAGCGAAACAGGGAGCATGTAGAGAATTCCAAAGGCAAGCGTTTAGAGGTAAGAAGGAACTAGAATAGGAAGTTTTACATCATCTGGGGATCTTTCCAGTGAATGGGTGAGTCTTTCCGGCTTGTTGGGTGTGAAAGGGGTATGTACGTTTAGGCGATACAAGTGTAGCAAATTCGACGGAGAACATTCTGTTGAAGTACTTGTAAAACTTGCACAGAGATGCAACAAGATGGGACATGACTAGAGATTAGTAGACAGTGTTAGACCTACTAGTTAGGGATTCTTTTTTACACCGTGTCCAAGGAGAGACTAGTGGATCTTGCACCAGCACAGATATGGCAAAAATACTCCATGCAATAGCTTTAATGAGATATAATATACTGGCAGGTATGAGAAGTTTCCTAGTTCGATAACGGGCTCCAATCCTCTTTGCAGAAGACTTGGCAATATCATATATCTCTACAAAACAGCCATTCACTTATGCATTGAGTATTGTTGCTGGTGCATCTACCACTAGTCTTTCCCTATTAGACAGGGTCAAAAAAGCGTCTCGAATCTAACAGGTCCCACACTGTCATAAGCTAAAACCTCTGCCCCATCGCCGCAATGCTGCATCTCTGTGCTTGTTTTACAAGTACTTTAATAGGATGTGGCTCGACGAACTCGTAGGACTGGTGCCTTCTCTACGTAAATACCCCAACTAACCCAATAAACAGCAAAATTTCACTTTTCTCTGTATAGGTTCCCAGATGTGGGAAAGGTTTCTACTCTAAGGGTTTTTCCCCTTAAACTGCTAGACCTTGGAATTAACATGCATAAACTTAACTGTAATGCGAACAAACATCTCGCTGCACAACTCCCCACGTAGAATGCACCTATAAATCGTGCCCGTAATTCACAGTAGCCCCTTACGTCTCAGTGACAATGTGTCTTGTTTGGAGGGAATAAGAGTAAACAAATAAAATCTTTTATGGATTTATTCTAATTACTGTTTCCTGTGAATGTTAGGCTGGGTAGTTTGAACGTTAAATTTTCGGGCAGGGTGCTATCATCCATTACTCTCAGGTCCATTCTTACCCAATGTCTTAGTACTTTGCCGGATTCCATCTATGAGTAAAATTAAATCTCTCATTTACAGTATTTATTTACGAAAACGATATGTCAACAAAACGAATTAATTTGCAATCCATTTATATATGCAGCATATATTTATAGCATGAATAACTATTTAGAACATTTACATTATTTCAACTATTTGAGCTACTATTCTTGGTTGTTATTTTTACAATGATGGGACACGTGACGCAACAGATAAAGGCGTTAGTTTACAATCAGTTGTAAGTTATAGTCTTCTGGGAGTTGAAGGTTTAATATTCACTGAAGGCGATAATATCTAAGAATAACCTGATAAATGATTATCACGTCTACTCAGTCATGGGTGACAAAACGCGAGCAATATCTCCTCGTATATTAAATAAACAGCTCAGCTCGAAATTTCGTCTAGGTTCCCGAGTTCGACTATAAGCTTCCCAACTTCTAGAAGATGAACCTGAAGAAGGTGGGAGGTTGCATGGACCGATATGTTTTGAGAATATCATTCAAGATGAAAATAGCAGTTCGAACATTCGAAATAATACAAATTATCCATCCTTATTTGAGTAAGTTAGAAACATAAAATGAAAACAAATCTGAAAATATTAAGACTTTGAATAATAAGAATTTTTATCCAGTGTGACTGACTTCAGCATGATATAATCCGATAAGGGTTGACATTTTATTTACCTCCCCAGGAGGTTAGGCACAAGGCCAGGTTTATCTTACTCCCACAAGTAAGATGTGACCCAAGCTCGGGTCGGGAAAGTGGGACTTGAAAAGCCAGCGCCCGAGAAGGTGAGCACTCTGGCCATTAAAAATTGCCTGGGCAGCCCCGTCGGCATTCCCCGGTAGGGGCGCCTCAGGCAGTAAGCAATAAACTTACTCCTCCCCAAAGAGGGGAGGCAAAGCCTGGGAGGGTGAACCTCCTAGAACTGCACAGGACAGACCCATAGACCGGCGTAAATCAAGCCCCGAAGGCCAAGACGATACCAATTTATGGCGCGTATCAATCAATGATAAGGGTTGACATGCAGTAAAACAAAACAACCCAACTGAAACAACCATCAATCACAACTCTGCATTTTCCAAACTTCCACAGACGCAATATATAACTCGTTATTGAATGCTTATAAATGTCGAAATATTTGAAACAAAAAAAAGCAAATATTTGTGATGTTATTTTCTTTCTTTTGTTGTTGTTCTTTACTTTTCCATTTTTATACGCGAATTTTGGGAATATTTCCTTCCAAAACCGGAAACGGCGTCTTTGTCATTTCTGTGATTAATGGTCGCCATCCATAATTAATTAATTAATGAACCTTCCAATAGGAATTAAATTTAACATTCGAGAAAATAAACGAATTCTTTAAAGCATGTCACTGCCCCGAAAATATGAGTTAAAGTTCTTGCTTTCTTTCTTTTTTTCTTATTTTCTTCCATACATCTCGTTCTTACCGTCAATCTCTCTCTCTCTCTCTCTCTCTCTCTCTCTCTCTCTCTCTCTCTCTCTCTTTATGCGGCCACTGTTTCTTCTGTTCTTTCTTTCTTTCTGTTTTTTGTTCTTCCAAACTTTTTCGTTCTTCCCGCCTTTTTTCTCTTTCTTCCTTTCTTCAAGCAGCCACTCTTTTATTATTAGTTTTTTTTCTTTCTTGTCTTGTGCTCGTTATTTTTATCATCATATTTTATCTTTTGTTTCTTTTTCTTTCTTTCTTCGTTTCTTCTTCCATTAAAACTCTCTTTTCTTTTCACCTTTCTTTATTCCAACCGTCTTTCACTACTCATAGTCTCCCTTTAATGTATTCTTCCATTTTCTTTCTTTACATTTTCTTTGTCTTTTCCAATTGTTTAGATGCGACCACGCACCTCTACAAGAGAGTCTGTCCATCGGTCGGCCTGGCCGTTAGTTTGTCACAGTTAAGTTACTTCTTTACAATGGTTTCTCGTCTGTGGAACACATAACTGCGGGACTGCTTCTCTGCGTATTAACTTGACCGTCTCAAATCTGATGTTAACAAATTATTGTCATGGACCGCCCCATAAGCAATAGTAAGCACTTCACACCATTGATCAAGTTAGTACTTCCATAGTGTTCATTGTCTTTCGGCTGGCAATCATTTCCGTTTCATTAACACTAATGCTCGAGAGACTTCTGGCATTGATGAGTGGTGACACCAATAGTAAAAAGAAATGACATTAGTTATTATTATGCTGTCGTTTGAAATAGAATTTTCATCGCTAAACGGGCACATTTAATGGACGCATCTTTTTTTTTGTTAGATGCGCCCATTTCGTTATGAGGTTAGTTTGACCGATTAGTCTTACTTTAATCAGAAGTTTTAATACGTCCACAAAACATTAAACGAGAATGTCTCTCTTACCGCCTAATTGCTGTCTTATTTTCTTTAACTGATAACCTCAAATTGTTGCCATTTATAACACGCTGTCACGTTGAGTTAATCAACATTGATCCTGGTCACTACTTAGAGGGATGACTATTTGGGGATAGTTGGTATGCTAAGCTTAGATGTAGAAGTGGCTATGACATCACTTTCTCGAATACCCTTGTGACAGATATAAATCTATTTCTCCACTAGCTACGGATTAAATAGTCGGGTAGATTCACAAGCCTGGAACTGGTAAAATAGTTGGGTAGACTGGGTTTCGACTCGTTGGTAGAGCGACTAATTTAGTGTAAGGAAACACAACGAAAAAAATAAACTTTTACGAATATTGCTTCCGAATATCTTAACGGTTCTGCTTGCCACTGGACTTAAGCAATACCGTGTCAGAATTGCGGTTGAAGATCATGCAACATTTGTTTCACTATAAGTTCCCCAATTGCGCAGGCAGCATTTCAGAGGGTATCCGTTGTTTCTCGAAAAATAAAGAGGAAAGCATAACCACAAATTATTCATCTTTTCATTTACTCCACCCCTCTGGCTCTCTTTCGCTCTTACTCTCCCTCTCTCTTTACGTCTTCTTGTTTTGTTTCATGATTTCTTCCTCTCTGATATCCCTTCATTAGATGCTGCCTTTTTACGTCCCTCTTGTCGTCATTAATGCCCCTTTCTGACAAGTTCAGAACAACTCATCAGCCGTCTAACAAGAGACAAAGATCAAGTTGATGTGTGACTCGACCATCCTACAGCAAGATTAAAAGATATAACCAAAACACTTTCGCAAACCTTGTAGTTTCTATTTTTATTTTACAAAATAAAGATGCTCTACTTACATATCTTGTAAAAAGTGTTTAGCGAATAATTGTTTATATCCTTCAGTCATATCGGTTTTATATGGCCGTATACTAACATTCTTAAACTAATTAGCAAATATTGATAGGCGTGCAGACAATAAGATAGCTTCCTGGTTTGAGGGTATACATAACTACCTGTATCTATCACGTGTAGCCCGGGATTGATTAATGTCATTTTATATATTAAAATAACGTGTAAATTACGAAGAGATTTAAAAAAAAACACTCAACATCTAAGAGAGATAACAGATTTTTCCTTAAAGTTGAAATAGAAATTAAAATTATATCAACTGAAATAATCTTCGTTTTCGGAAAAGTTATCTTCGAAAAGGAAATTGAGCATATTATTCTTTTTTACTATGAAGAAAATCACTCAAGAATAAAAAAGAAGAAGCTCGTTGGTCAGAATAAAAGAAATCGCCAGATACATTGCTGTTTTGGTTTAACATGGAAAAACGACAAGATAACTTTATATATTAGACAAGCAGAACGCTGCGAAAATTCCACAGTACCTTACCTATCGTCTTTTTTATTCTTAACGTAAAATACTTATGTTTCAGAATGTTTGAGTTCGACAAGATCTACCTGAAGATGCTCGGAGATTAAATCGGCCGAAATGATGTGGGAATATCATCCAATATCAAAATAATTCAAATAATAGAAAGTAATTTTGTACTCGTTAGTTATATATTTTTTAAATAAGTAACACAAATGTTTTAACGCTGTACATTATTGTAAAATTGTAATCTTTTAAAAACAATGTTTTCTTACCATGAAATAATTGAGAGCTGAATATTCTTGTAATAAATAAAACTAATGCCACTTTCAAGTGAGCAGCAGCGACAAATTATATTCATTGCGTTTTATTCGATTTTGGAACAATATAAGTAAAGTCTAGATATTTGGCAGCCGGTCACATCTTTAGCGATAGGACGAATTCATTATTTTAACTGGCATGCGTGTTATCATGTTGATAATGTTTATTTATAATTTTCGATGTGTCTGAGATTTTTCCTATTTTTTGTGTTCCTTTCGTCCTCTTATCTTTCTTCTTTTCTCCTTTTTTCACCATTCCTTTTTTCTACTTGGACTAATATGATTTTTGTTAATTAAAAGAAATCATATATTTCTAATGAAGTCTTCTGATATAATGACAAAGTTAAAAATCTACTTGATTTTACTGTATTTTTCATCTATCCATTTTCACCACGCACACACACTCAAATATATACAGAAGAGTTTGAATTATTTACTGGACACTATGCTCGAGTGCCCTCAGTCTCTCCGAACAAACATTTCTCAGGACAACTTGACATGAGAATACCTCCCCCTACAAGTAAACCTTGATTAAATATTAAAAATAACATGATATTCGAAAACCGAATATAATCCCCTCAACACGGCTATACACTGGCTCATGAAGAGAATAGTACACTTTCTTCTAGTGACATTACCTCTGGATACTTCACAAGACTAGATGACTTCTTGCCATGGAATCCGGTAAGACTGAGAGACCAGAATGAAGATATACTATAACATATTTAAGTGGTCAATTGGGGAGAGAAAAAATAGTGTTTCGCACTTCTTTACTAACTCAACGTTTGAGAGGTAAAAGAAACATTTCGTTGAACACGCGGATATCTATGTATCTCATATAGAGATGAAGTGTTAGCCACATGAAGGGGGCTTTGATTTCAGAGACTTTATACCTTTTCTGTCTTTAATTGGAAAGTTGAGACTTTGTGTTTTCTTCCTTGGTATTTCTTTATATATGAGTATATTCTGCAACCAATTACTATTTTACGTTTACCTAATTATGATACTTTTGTTCTCAAAAATAGAATTATATTTTCGAGTTATATCTTTACTTCTAGAAACATCCCTATTTACTCTCTTATCGTTTTTACTACTTCGAAAGATTTTTCACTGGTGTTGTCTTTTACAACTGAAATATGATGTTATTTCTCAAGAGACTCATGTATGTGATGTTATAAAACCCGCTTACGATAAACGTTTTGGAATCATCAAACATAATGAATAAACATATTTTCAAAAAGTCTTGGAAACGATCGTACGTCTGATAATAGTTGGTTTTGAATTCTTTGATCAATGCTCAGATTATATTGATCTCAAGTAACTTATATATATATATATAAATATATATATATATATATATATATATATGTATACATGTATATATATACATATATATATACATATATATATATATATATATATTAGATTATACGTGACCTATTGTGTAACAAGCAATACAACTATTTGTTTTATGTTGATTTCATTCTAAAATTTAGCAACTGTCAGATATATGTTATTACATTCCCCCCTGAATAACTAAAGGCAAGTTATGTTAAATTCCCTCTTACTTCACGTTGTTACCCGGGTTTTGTCTTCGCCGGCTGGTGTATCTTGTTTTCCGAACAATAACGAAGGGACGCTGGTCTTGTTTAAACAATTTTAATGTACATAACACGAAAGCTAGAGTTGGGACTTTGTACAAGAGAGAAAAGAAAAGAAATTACTGGGATAGATTTATTTCAAGTCATTTTGGATTCGCTGCAACCCCCCCCCCCTTCCGACCATTTCTACTGGCAGCAGAGCAGCTGCTTCTCACATCTACCTTGGCCGCCAGTCAGGAACAAAAGAGAGCAAAAAAGCCTCCCACTGATATGACGTCACTTCCGATGTAAGCTGTTACTCCTATCTCTTTTGAGGTAGTCCTCTTACTGTCTGCGCCCCCACAAGCATACAGTCATACGTTTATAGTATCCTTTTGGATAATATAGAAGTAAAGCGATCTATTACTTTGATATCTCATTCACAGCGAGTACGAACACACTATGTAAATTAGCTTGGAGTGACAGTGTCACTCTCTAAATTCTTACAAAGAAATGAAGAAATATTAGAGTATCAGAGAGTGTTTGTATAAAAATAATGAAGGGGAGCAAGAGAAATGCATGGATGACTAAGATAGAGATGTATGATTTTTTTCAGTTAATAATGAATGACAACTAATTAAAACTGTTGAAGCAGAATTATTTTATTAAAATATAACCTAATACTAAAAGTATATTTATATTATACTTTTAATAAAATGTTGTTTCTTTAAAGTGTTTTCCTATATATTTAAATTTGATCACACAAAATATATGCAAAAAATAACCTTAGTTCCAATTAGCCTTACTTTTGAAAATACTTTAAGTTACCCATCTGTTACTAACTTTCCATTTTTCACTTTGACCCTTTCTCAATGGTGTCTGTCCGATCCTCTGCTCTTCTTCCATCCGTTGTCAATTACTATGGCGTTCGTCTTTTTCTCCTATTCCATTCAACCCCCTACTTATATGTCTGTTTTTAACCAACAATCGAAGATTACAAGGAAAAGAAAGAATGTTAATATTGGAATAGTGTATTATTAAAATAAAAACCTGACAGTAATATAAACGGTATCTGTAGTTGTAGAAAAGAAGTGAGAAATGTATATGTGGTGGCACATATTTTAGAAAAGATTTTGAAAGGTTATTTGGAGAATTTAGAAACCAAGAAATGTTATTTTTTATCATATACCAATTAAATAATTTATAAATCTCTTTATCGACTTTCGGTGTTTAAATACCCTTTGCGAAGGGTACATTTTCTGTTAGTATTAATCACAAGAGGGTGTAACCTTGTTAAACGGGTCAATATACAGATTGCCCCCAAATAAACGCAACATGTTTTTGGTGCATTTGTTCTAGGTTGGGTCTAATATAAAACATACATAATATTGGACAGGATCCAAGCATGGGAAAGTGTCGAATTTCAATTATAACTTTTTTTGGTTTACAAGTCGTTTTCCATATATATGTGAAGCACTAACTCGATCAGTTTTAATAATAAATCAATACATCTTTGATTTTTACCCAAGTTTTCAGGGTCAATCTTTAACATGGAAGGGTTACCAGTGATGCTAAATAAACCCTTCTACAATATCAATGGGTACCCCTACACCCATTACCCTTGTATATACTGATACACTTACGTTACAGTGCTTTTTCAAAACTTTTAACTCATCATCATCTTCCACTGGATAATTTTTCATATTGTCACAATTTCCATCTTGGCAATATCTACCTGTACTTGTACATTCTTATCCATGCCTACTGCACGTACACCTTAGGTTATTGAACCCTTTTAAACTGTCGCAATGAATTACCTGAATAACGCTTCTGGGGAAGGGCTTTTTCCGTACTAAGTAGAACAAGTTTGCTTACTTCCATCTTCCACCCCTACTCAGATGGCACCATTTTATCAGTATATCTCATCCACTCCATAATCTGGTAGTAAGTCTGCAAAGAATGACATTTATAGGAAAATAGCGTTGGTGGGAGTTGTTCTGACGTGACGAACGTCTTGCAGATCATATTGTATCAAATAGATGCCAAGGAGTGTTTCTCTATCCGCATTGAACAATGCCATGATTGCCTTACAGCCATTGTTTTCCATAACATCCTGGATTTGCTTTGTTTTTCTTTTGAACAGTCTGTCATTGTCTTTTCTTTTTTGACGATTCGTTGGTACCCCTAACATATTTCTATTCCAAATACCCCGGACACCGAATCGTAAATGCATGTAGGAACAACAGACTATTACAAACTGCTTCGCCAAGCACCTGCTTGAGAACCTACATATTGCAGATGTAAGATTTCGCTTTGTCAGATCAAAAATAAAATGCAGTACATTTAGAAACATATGCACGGAACAGCAAAAGAAGGTTCGTGTCTTCTCCAATGAGGGTAGTTGATGTGAAAGCAGACATATTGAAAGCTGACTTTGGAATCTCAACTTCGGCATCTCTTTCAGCTTGAATAACGTCACCGCCTTTCTGCCGCATTCGTTCCATGATTGTCTGGATCAGCGCTGTTTTTACCTAGCAAATTTTGTTACCTCGGTAATATTTATCTTTCTTGCATTCAGCTTTCGACTTCGCCGCTGATGAGTACAGTCCTTTATACTTGGTCCAACGTCATAACCATAAAACACGACAGTTGCTCTCCCATTGTGTTCAACAGTAAATGAGGCATAATTATTTGCAATCGAGATGTAGGTACTCTTCTTCTTCCATTTCAAACGATGAAAATGAGATCCTCCGTCTAGTACATTGTGCTCTGTGACTGGAACGGTTTGTGTCACAGCACTGTTTAATTTTGTTTCAACATGATTTCTAAGAGCTGCTATCAGCTGTGGTTTGTCTGCTTGACGTAAGATGCGCTTTCCTTCAAACAAAGACATCGGGTAGAGACAGAGTTTGTAAGACATGAGATCATCCAGTGTTAGATCACACATCTGTGAGACCACGAGAAAACTCTGGAATAAAAATACTGGGTCAATCCTACGATCTGCAGAAACTTTGACATTCTTGCTCAATGCTAAAGTCTTTGCTTTCAAACTCTGTTTGGCCAAGTAGGAGAAAACCGAGTGTCTATCCATCTTCTGTACAATATCTTTTCCGATTTGGGAAAAGTCATGAACATTGACATCCTCGTTAGCAGTAATCCCTGTGATAATATTGCATGCCAATTAATCATCTAAAACGGCTTAAAGCTGTCTAGTTGCTCTGCAACTTTCCAGAGGTCTGTCTCATCTTTTCCAACCCGAGAGGCAGACAACTAATTATGTTGTTCGCCTGTAGTGTAACTTCGTGCGGTAAGTTTTTGCATGGCAAGGTTATAAGCGAGTGACAGAGTGGACGGCATGGCCCATACTATTCTCTGGTGCTCGGACATCCCACTACCCCGTGTGAGCCCACCATAACTTTTAAGTGAAGGCATTAGTGTTTGCTCGATGACAAGATCGGTGCCAAGACATGCCCAGTATTGGCTACTGCGTTCGATTACGTGAAACCCAAACAGGAACTTTTGATGTACTGCAAGTTGTCGTCTTTCAAGTAATACGTTTTCTAGAGATATAGACGAGCTCATATCAGATAATTTGGATGACTAGTTGCTGCGAATATTGAAAGACAAGCGAAGACGACACTAAAACGCAGTTCCCAAGACTCCATTCGATCAGCTGCAACAAGTGCCCTAGGAATTCCTAGTATGTGCTGAAAATTTATCAATAGATTGCTAGTTTTGAAGGTCCTTACCTGTTCATCCCTTATCAGATTTAGACTGTTTTAAATCCTACAGATGGAATCTGATTCCAACAATGACTTCAATTCACATTCACCAACCTCCATCGACATGTACAGCCGCTCAAGTTCCTCTACTTGACCCTGAAAAAAAGGTTCATCCATCTAAGATTTTGGCAACAATCTGACGTGTGAGACACTGATCCACAAGCAGGTGGCCACGAAATGCTTGTTGCCCTGCCTTTCCGCTTATCATGTGTACGACGGCATTTTCACTATATACTGTCTCCATGATCTTCTGAGTCTACTTCCATCCAGCAAGGTCCTATATATTCGCACTCCTTATGCATTAGGTGCATCATGCCTTGCCACCTGGGAGTAGTCTGGTTGAAGTGAAATAAAGCTTTGATGAGTTCCGCTGCGGTTTTGAGAATTGCTCGTTTTTGTGCTTCCTTATCATCTGTCGTAGGTAAATTGTAGTATTCACGAAGAATGTCACAGGTTTTTCCCTAAATGCGACAATGAGTGCGAAACCACAACGGCCTTTGGTCACAAATAAAGAGTTTCCATATCGACTTATCAGATTTTCCTTAAAGTACTGATTTCCATATGCCGTTGATTTACTACCTCGTAAGTATTCTCTCATTTAAGCGATAAGATCTTATATCGTTATCTGTTCCTTATCGTTTTCCTCCAAGAAAACACACATCCTTTCGAATGCTTTATCGTGATCCCTGTCTTTTGGTCTTTTACTTTTTCGTCGTTTGGTTAATTCAAGTGACGTGAACTGTCTTCGAATGGTTCGCATTGTATGGAAGTTGACGCTACATGACTGGTGATACACACAGTCTGCAGCATAGCGATCAGCAACAACATCTCCGATCCGACTTTGAACAGCAGTCGCCCAATTACCCCCTCTTCTTTTGCAATGAACCAGAAGAGTTTGAGCAAATGCATGTCTTCACATAGCAAATCTTACTCTCACTTTTTCGTTTATAATCTTTTTTCGTAGTATTAGTTCCACAGAAAGAAGCAATGCGTTTTACTGTCATATCGTCCTAGAAGAAACACGAGAGCCTCTTTTTACTGACCGAGTAGAATCATCATTCTTTTAGGCTAAAGCAATGTTTTTTTATGTTTATGTGAACACTAGTTCCGGCGTTAACATTAAATTTGACAATTCTTTCGATAATTGCACGGTTGACACCTGCAGCAACCTTTCCCCGAAGCACCACGGTCTTATCACAGTCTAAATCCTGTTCGCATAAAGGTCAAGTCTCTTTACTGGCAGCTGAACTTATGTTTGACCCTGAAAATATACGAAAATATACGTATATTAGTATATAGAGCTAGTGAATTGTTTGTGAGAGTAGTTTTTGATGGGGTAAAACGTGGTCACTTTCGGCGGTTCAGTTCTTTTCGCAGGAATCCTCTTCCTTATAAAACAATTTCATTTATATACGAAGGTAAGGGGCCCGATTAATTGAACAAAGTCATAATTAACAATTGGTACCCATATAAAAATAGTCACCCATATGCCTGTTTGTGAACCTGGGTTTAGGGATACGGGTACCAATGTAGATTTAATGAGGGGCTTAGGGGTCGGGTACCCCATATATATTGTTTAAGAGTTTATTTGGCATCACTGGTAACCCTTTTTATGTGAGAAATTGACCCTGAAAACAAGTAAAAAAAAGGATTTATTGATTTATCATGAAAACTGTCCGAGTTTGTGTTTCACATGTAAATGGAAATGACTTGCAAACCAAAACAAGTTATATTCTGAATTTGAAACCTTCCCATAGTCCGATCTTGTCCATTTTTTTGTAGGTTGTACACTAAACCCAGTCTAACACAAAACCACCTTAAAACAAAATGTTGCAATATTTTTTAGGTAGGGGTACTCTGGCAGTATGTTGACCCATCTACGTTCATATAGCAAATTGCCGTCCGCTTTTGTTGACCCTCTTTGAAAATCAAGTCCGAAGTGTTAGACGCGTGGTGGGCGCTAACTTTCGTTGGAGACCAAAACCAAGAGTATTTTTAATAATATCGAAAAAGCAAACTTACGGACTATAGCATGAACGTTTAAGACCGGGAGAGTTTGGTTTCGAAGCAATAGTGTAAAAAGAAGCACCTCTACGATGGCTCTGGGAGATTTGAAGACTACAGTATTGCGGATACGGTACCTGTCGAACATTACATATATATCTCATCTTGTATATGTGTATGTTGCTTGTGGCAACCTGTTTGTTTAGGGTTGGCTTACTCAGTCACATGCGATTCATATGGCAGCATATAATGGTGTTATATACAACTGTTATATAGTGAAGTACAGTACGGCAAACGTCTTAGGCAACATCCGAAAATGCGTTATAAGGATGTAGTAAATGACAACGTGTGAGCCTATTAGCATGAATGGGAAGAAGCGTGTCTATCATGGCAGAGCAAATTGTAATATATTAAGGAGCGGTAATGTCACTCCAATTCCATAGAACACTATTGGTCATTGTCAGCAATATATCTCTGACACTTGGTAAGCACGGATATATACATTTTCAAAAGAATAGAAAACTCTGAATTTCGTGTGTTTATTAAGCATTTCTTTCTGATGGGAGAAATAGTGTTCAAACAAAGTAATGACTTGAGAATCGTTATTCAGACTCTGTTCCGTAGGACAAAAACGTCGAAGATGAAGTGTATTGATTTTAAATGTTGTTGTATAGACACAAATCACGCTGAACGCTCACGTCAACCAAATTCGACAGTTGTCCCGGAAAACATCAAAAAAGTTTCGGCCGATCTAAAATAAAAGTTTTGTTAGATAGCAGAACATTTCAAGATATCAGAAGGCACTGTAATCTATAATTATGCAATGAGAAAGCTGTGCTGAAGGCAGGTGCCGCGTTTGCTAACAGTTTATAAAAACAGAACGTCGACAATTTAGAGCGTTGTTTGCAAAATGTTTCAACGCAATGAAAAATAGTTTTGTTTTAATATGTGACAATGGATACAACATGAATTCACTACTAAACTCCAGATTCAAATAAACACCAGCGGGCAAGATTTTGATCTCGAGATTTTGGGGTATATAATGTATTTGATTCAACGATGAGAAAAGAAAAACTATCAATGGCGAATATTACATAACATTATTGGTGCGTTTGAAGGCATAAACCACTAACAACGGCCACAAATTAAGAAATAAATGTCCTTTTACGAAGACACTGCAGCGTGTCACAAGTCGATCGCAACGATAAAACACTGCAGGAATTGCACTTCAAATTGCTTCCTCAGTCACTCTATTCTTCGAGTCTGGCTCCACAGCCTACTGTCTGTTTGCAGACATAATAATGCTCGAGATAAAATGATTTGTCTCTAATAAAGAAACTGAGGCGAATTCTGAGACCTACAAAAAAGGTGCCGCATTGTCAGAGACGCGTTAGAGCAAGTGTATAACAATATTAAGATACAATGTTGATAAATAAAACCGAATTTCGTCTGAAAGCTATTGTTTTATTTGTTAGACCCGTTACTTATGTAGTGATGTGTTATACCATAACATTATCTACATTAATCAACAAAAGATTTTTTTTCAACAAGAAAAAGCTAATCTATGTTCGCCTAAATTTATTATTAAATACGTCATAATTTTTAGTATTGAAGTGGAAGTCCAAATGTATTTCCAGCTTAAAATAACTGAAATTTTGTTATGACTGACAAATATGTAAAAATTGTTTGATAAAGAAAGAGATTACAATAGACCATGTGTATTTTCATGTCTAGGAAATTACGACATAGTATTGATAACCAGTAGAAGAAATAGTCAGTTGGTTTCGTAGTGTTGTTGTTACCTCTCGGCTTTGTCGCGTGTGCTTGAAAAGCAGTATAAATATTCTCCTCCAGAACGTTTAATATTAAAAAAATGGTAACGAAACATGAGTAAGAAACCTGCAAATATAAGTTATTATTAAAGATCATTATTTTGTTGAATATGTGAAAAAATCGGAATATCAAAAATAAGGGATATATTTGTATGCTAAATATTGTTAGTTCGTTTTTGTTAATTATTTACTGTAAATGATTCTGTTTTGTTTTAGTGGAAGAGGCAATAACGAAGTTTCTTTGTGTATAAAGTATGTACATAGATGAAAAATAACCTTACCATGAAGGAGGAGGATTGACAAATTCAGGTGGTGCCTGACACCGAAGTTAAACGAGTTATAAACGAGAAATTGTTACTATTATTATGTATTTGTAAAAAAATAGCTAGTAATGTGGTACTGTAAAATGTATGAACATTTTTATATGAAAGCTGACTAGGTGAGTAATGAAAAATACACACATTTTTATCAGTTTCCTAGTCTTAATACGTATTTTATGATAGAAGATAACGAGAAATACAGTTTGAGTGCAAAGAAAAGATATGAAGGAAGAAAAAGAAAAAAAACTAAGTCAGAATCAAATATAGATTTGTCTAATGCATTGCTATATGGGTCTCACTTAGAAAATCCGACCGACTTCATTTTATATATCTCTATTTAAATAAAGTGTGTGTATATGTTTATACATTTGTATGTGCAGTATTCACTTCTAAAATAATCAATCATTATGATTTTTTAACACAGCTGCTAGGCAGTATGGGTTCCTTTAATTTTAATGTAGTTTTATATAATTTGGTTAAAAGAGTTGTACACTGTTCATGAGATTTCAGATACCTCTGATTTTTGTAAAATTTTAACAATCGATTGTAGACATCAATTCATAAATATATGATATTATATTTTAAAGAGATTTTAAGAGGTATAATATGGGCGCTACCTCCTATTTGAAAATTGAGATTTGCACAGAATCTGATTCGTAGCCATTTGACTAGATCAGAATTTAAATAAAGATTCTAGACTCTAGGATAAGTAACATCTATATATTAATACGATAGCGTGTGTGTTCGTGTGTCACGCTTCCGGCAAAAGCTTGCGCATGCGTGGCGCACCTAGATTTTGAAAAACATTCAACTCGCCTAATTTTCGAAACTTTTCAAGTATTTCCCTTTGGCGCAACGATTAGCGACGTAGTACTTTTGACTTCGGCCTGACTGGTTTATAGTTCGATCCCAACCAACCTCTAAGATTTTTTTCTACATTTCGGAGCAAGGGGAAGAGAGGTAGGGAAGCGACGACCGGGAAGACACATATTAATACAATAGCGTGTGTGATTTTGTGTGTCATGCTTACATCAAAAGCAACGAGCTTCCGAATCTTTGTATGCTACTCATGAATTGGCTTGGCTTTTTTGCTAATATCAAAGTGTAGTATCTGTTCCGATGGATACTGCACTCCATAGACTTGTATTGTCTTGGCCTTCGAGGCTTGATTTACGCCGGTCTATGGGTCTGTCCTGTGCAGTTCTAGGAGGTCCACCCTCTCAGGCTTCACCTCCCCCCTTTGGGGAGAGTAAGTTTATTGCTTACTGCCTGGGGCGCCGCTACCGGGGAATGCCAACGGGGCTGTCCAGGCACTTTTTAATGGCCAGAGTGCTCACCTTCTCGAGCGCTGGCTTTTCAAACCCCACTTTCCCGACCCGACCTCGGGTCACATCTTACTTGTGGGAGTAAGATAAAACTAGCCTTGTGCCTAACTTCTGGAGAGGAGTAAATAAATATTCATGAATTGGAGCCAAATTTAATTTAATCGAAAACATTTACAAAGTAAGGTTTAGTCGTCGAAATATTACCTTCACTAGAAATATTGTATATAAAGAAGTTTTGTAAATTGTTTCATGTATTGTTCATTTTTTTATAAATAAATATACAAGTCCAAATCTTATCATATTTTATTCAAACATGTATAAGTTAGGAACAAGATAATTAGTATTAAAAACATCATTTCGTGTAATTTACACGGGTCTCGCTAGTTATACCTTAATTTTAAACTTCGTGAATAGACATAAAAGTAGTGCAAAACTGCTCTCTTCGGGAATTAATTTTACCCCTCCTGAGACGGATATTCGAGTTAGACATGAATTATGGTCACGTTCTCGCGTTTGCACATTGTTATGCATTGACTATTTTCCACGAAAATCAAAGATTAGCTGAAAATCGTGGGCTATGAGACGATGTTTTTATTATAATTTGTTGTTCATGTTGTTGATTTTTTCGGGAAAATAAGTTTCGTCATATTTTGTAAAAAGGACCGATTGTAAAATTCTTTGAAGCTTATCAGAGCCCCTTGATACTTGATCCCATCCTTTGTTTTGACCATTTTTTTTAAATTTTTGACTGTCATCAGATGTATATGTTGCATCATTTCTATCCTTCCAGAATTTCTGCTTTTTAAAAAAAATTATTGTAAATATTTCTATTGCAATTGTCTCATATTGAGATTGATAAAATAATCAAGGCTGACGACGAAAGTAATTAAACTGTCAAGTTTTTTCACTGTGAAAAGTGATAATAAATTTGATTTTATGAAACACGTGTACACATAGATAACATAGTTAAATGTTGAAATTTTTATAGCATAATTATAAAATATGAATTGTGTGCATACTGAATAAGTACATAGATATATCTTTTAACATTTGGTATGTTTATATATTTGTATGTAAAGGATTTACTCCTAAACTAATTAACAGCTCATTCTGATGTTTAAAAACACAGCTGCTAGACGTAAGTTGCCTTAATGTTTGTATATTTAGTTCAATTTAGTTTCATGCAAAGTGGGTAAAATGATGGTTTAAGCATTTTGTGAAAATTAATCTAATTCGTTTGTTGGTTAAATTTTTACGATTGGTATTAGAATCAAGCAATAAATACCCCCCCAACTTTCATTTATTTTTTAGTATTAAAAAGGGTTTTAGGAGGAATATTTCAGATTTGCATTGAATTTGAGCCATAGTCATTAGACATCAATTAAGCAATATTCACTTAATTGAAATTTATTCTTAAGACTCCTTAAGAAAAAATATGTAAGGGATTTTGATCAAAATAAGAATTCCAGCAATAAGGTTTATCTCATTACATCTTGATTTTAAACTTCGTGAGGAGGCATAAAACTGTGGCAATCATTTTGCTCGGGGAATTATATATATATATATATATATATATATATATATATATATATATATATATGTATATACGCACACACTCACACACGCAGACACCCACCAACACATATATATATATATATATATATATATATATATATATTATTTTTTTAATTAATTTTCCAACGAATGTTAAGTGTGCAATATCTTGGATTTAGTTAGTTTCTCTGGGAATTTAAACTGCATTTTACTTTTTTCTTTTTTTAAATCACTCAAAGCTTCTTTAGACTCTATATTGGGTATTTAGATCTGTATGGCTAGGTTTCCTTCCTCTTATCTAATTACCTTTCTGGTACCTAAGTTACTTAAGCTTTATTTTTTATTCATTTATTTTTTAATGCAACTTTAATTCCTACATAATTTTATTGCTAGCTACCATATTGCAGAATGTTTCTTGGGTGTAGTGTTTAGATATTATTATTATTATTATTATTATTATTATTATTATTATTATTATTATTATTATTATTATTTTATTTTATTTATTTTATTTTTTTTTTAAATATATGTTAAGTCTGCAATATCTTGGATTTAGTTAGTTTCTCTGGGAATTTAAACTGCATTTTACTTTTGTTGTTGTTTAAAATGATTCAAAGCTTCTTTAGACTATATATATTAGAGCAATTACAAAGATAATACGAGTTTTATCGTTCATGAGTAAAATATACAAGAGGGAAACAAAAAGTGCCAGTTGACCGGTTTCGCCGAAACTAAACGAGAACTGTATTGTTAGATTTTAAAAGTGGACAATGTAAAAAAAAAACAGGAATATTATATATTAAAAACTAATAAGATGTGTCTTAGAGACTAATCACACTCAACCCTAATACACACCCCTTCTGTTTAGAGACGTACGTGGATAGTCTCCAAGATTTTAAGATGGAAAATTGAGTCAGGACAACTCAAGATGGTAAATCAGTAAATGCTGAACTTCGTTGCGCACGACGGATTTTTAAGCGAATGGTCGGTTATATAAGACCCGTATGCATTTATTAGAACGTATGTTGACCGGAAAGTTCCATTCCTAATTTTTAAGAGATGTGTTGCTGTACTCTGTTGTCCAACTTTAACGTCGTCTACCGATGTAGTCGGCACTGAAACTAAATTAAAAATTATAAATCACATTACTTTTGTGGAGGATAGAACTTCTTTTCATGAGGACATAAGCAACGGTTTTGTACAGAACACAACACGTACGTTCAATGCAATATACCAATTTCTTTCTACTCCTGTATTTTTTAATCATGAAAGATAAAATTTGTCTTCTCTTCGTAATTGCTCTAATGAAATTCTGTACTCCAAAGGAAATCATGAAATTATATATATATATATATATATATATATATATATATATATATATATATATATATGGAAAGGGTATTTAGACATATTTTTTAAGCCATTGTTTCGTAATAGTATTATTTTTTTTTTGAAAAAACCATAACAATGGTGGTGTAAAATAAATAAAAAAATTTTTAATTTTAGTTTTCGAGAATATACTTCTCATTTTCAAAGAGTGTTTTTCTTAATACTATTAGGAAACAATGGTTTAAAAAATATGTCTAAATACCCTTTCCTATTCAAACCGGCGTCACCTCACTTACAGACATAACGAGATTTTCTGACCAAAAAAGCCATTTCCATCGGATGATGAAAAAAAAGAAGTAAAGAAAAACACCCTTTGAAAATGAGAAGTATATTCTCAAAAGCTAAGATTAAAATAAATATTATTTATTCTACACCACTATTGTTATGGTATTTAAAAAAATAATAATACTATTACGAAACAATGGTTTAAAAAATATGTCTAAATACCCTTTTTTATTCAAACCGGCGTCATCTCACATACAGACATAACGAGATTTTCTGACCAAAATGTCTATTTCTATCGGACGATTTAAAAAAACAAAGAAAAGAAAAACACTCTTTAAAAATGAGAAGTATATTCTCGAAAGCAAAGATTAAAATGAATTTTATTTATTGTACACCACCATTGTTATAGTTGTTTCAAAAAAATATATAATACTATTACGAAACAATGGTTTAAAAAATATGTCTAAATACCCTTTCCTATTCAAACCGGCGTCACCTCACCGACAGACATAACGAGATTTTCTGACCAAACAGTTAATTTCCATCGGACAATAAAAAAAGAGAAGAAAAGAAAAACACTGTTTGAAAATGAGAAGTATATTCTCGAAAGCTAAGATTAAAATGAATTTTATTTATTTTACACCACCATTGTTATGTTTCTTTCAAAAAAAAATATAATATATATATATATATATATATATATATATATATATATGTTTATATATGCGTGTGTGTGTGTTTGCTTATTATCTTGAGAAACGATGGATACTGCTGTAACTGTGCCTACGTGGGGGTATATAGCGAATCATGTGTTGCACAATCCTAAACCACACCCTTCATGAATTTACATTGTTTGAGTCTAGTGGAAACGATGAGCAGAGAAAACTTTTATTTATTCTTCACCAGTTAAATAACAAAAGATTAAGACTCTACTATAATCTATTGCTTACTCAATATCTTGAGTGAGGATATATAGATTCATGGGTATTAGTGAAAGCGATCTAGGATAATTGACGATAATCGAACCCAGCCATCTTAGCCCAAAGATTACGTTTGTAACCATTACCACACCACTGCATTAATATATATATATATATATATATATATATATATATATATATATATATATATATATATATATATATATATAAAGATAGAAGAAATAAGAGTGATAAACAAGTACGAATGTCCAGATTAATTTCAAACTTCGATTGTTCAATGCAAGGTCCATTCTGTAATAAACTAATGTTCATAATTCTTTCCTTAAGCCAAGGCTTTTCAAAGATCGAAATATTATCATCAGAGGAGATATGCAGATAGATAAGTTGGCTGTGGAAAAGCCAAAGTTCAAACATTTGAAAAAATACAATTAAAAATGGAGTGAAAAGAGTTTTTGTAAAAAAGTATATGGTTAGTCCAGATGGTAATTGTCCGTTGAAAGAATGTCCAATGAAAAATAGATTTTGTAGAAATACGAAAAGAATATTTTCGTAGAGGCAGTATGGAGAAGGTGTTCAAAATGAAGTAAATCCAATGGTGGAATGTTGAGCTCAAAAACGTAGATGGAGCGCACTTAAATGGAATTGAAATGAGAGGTCTGGCCATTTAAAAAGAACTTCCAGGGCCATTGCAGTAGAAATAAATGACGTTGGGGTGGGATATTTCAGCTATAATGTGATATGGATTTTAAGTTGGGAAGCCATATATATATATATATATATATATATATATATATATATATATGTGTGTGTGTGTGTGTGTGTGTGTTATACGTGTGTTAACCATATGCTTACCTCTATTATACGTATTCTTATAATGTATGGTATCTAAATTTTCTTTCAATCTGTTCAGTAATCCTAATTCACTCGATTTCTAGTCTACCCTTGAAGTGGATTCTTACAAGATCCGATCGTTTCAAAGGGTTTTCACGGCATTTTATGCTAAATGAAAAAGAAATGGCGGCAAACGATGCACATGATGAAAAAAAAATAAAACGATTTCTATTCGCAGAGCACACCTGCCCTATCCCTCCTTCTCGCGGTTTGGGACGAGGACACTAGAATGCTCCGTTGTTCGTATCAAGGCTATACAACAACAACAATAACGGGTGTGACGTGCCGCGACGCCATTGCGGTCGGATACAGAGAAATCGAATACTTAAACATGCACATATACCAGGCCATTATTAAACAAATTCTCCCCACTTATCAATAGTGTTTTCCGGCTTTTTCTTTTTCAAGCAAGCATTTTTTTCTTTTGCCTTTGTCTTTGCAATATAATAACTTACACACACACACAGACACACACGCATACACACACACACACACACATATATATATATATATATATATATATATATATATATATATATATATATATATATATAGAGAGAGAGAGAGAGAGAGAGAGAGAGAGAGAGAGATGGTAGTTTGCTTGAAGTCTTGCTAGGAATAGTAGTAATATGTATTTAAAAGGCTGTGGCCAATGCAAATTCCGGGTAAGATGTAAGCTGGAAGGAACAAAAATAATAAATCGAATGCGAAATGTGACTTACTATTTATTTTTTCTTAAAATCATACATAACAACAAAGGTGGTGTTAGCTGTTTGTGTGATGTCCGGATGATTATAAAAATCATTTATTTAATATTTCGGGAAAAAGAAACTTCCCTTTGTCAAAAATAATAAACACCGGAGGAAAACTCCGTCTGTGAAGAGAATATGCCAAAAAAACATGTGTTAGAGAGGGTGCGGTGTCTACGTGTTTTGACACCTGTTTCTTAAAACTCCCTTTCTTCCAAAAACCATAATCAACCTACTCCACTAACCCACCAAAATAAGTCACCTCATAACTTGGCATTATTATGTGATCTAAACACATATAAGATGTATACAAATAACATACAAATATAAAAAAATAAATAAAATAATAATAATAATAATAATGATAATAATAAATAAATAAATAAATAAATATAGACATACATTTAATAAATAAAAAATAAATTAAAAAAGTAATTGAATAACATATTAATAAAACACTAAAAAAAGGAATATAAAAAATAAAAAATTAAGAATATATAAATAAATAAACAAACAATAATACGTATATATTCATGTATATGTATATGTGTATATATACGTATATATGTAGATATATATATATGTATGTATATATATATATATATATATATATATATATATATATATATATATATATACCGACAGAATATATAAATTAATTTGCATTAATGACCCGAATAACAGAGTTTTTCCCCTACATCGTCTTCACAACCGAATTTAATACTATAGTAAATTACATATTACATTAATTCGATAAACAAATTTGATGAAACTCACAATTAATAATACTTCTTGAATATATGATAATCAATAAATTTAATAAAATCTTGAATATTTAAAATGAGAGATTAATTACTTTACTTTATATTAAAATTCTTAAAATACGAAAAAAATAAAATACGAAAATAAAACACACTGAAAACAAAAAGTAAGTAAATAATTGAAATATAAATAAATTAAATATATATATATATATATCTATATGTATGTATATATATATATATATATATATATATATATATATATATATATTATTTAAACTAACAGTTAATCGATCACCATACAATACCTATCATTTATCTAATATTACACACATATTTTTGAACACCACATTCATATACATAACATTAATTAAAAACTTATTAATTTATATTCTCTGCGAGACTGGTTTGCTTCTACGTTGTCTTCTGTCTTCTGGCTCCTGGCATCCATTTCGCCATATTCTCTGCACATACGGAGTTTTCCTCTGGTGTGTATTACTTTTCACAAAGGAAAGTTTATTTTCCCGGAATATTAAATAAATGAATTTTATAATCATGCGGACTCACACAAACAGCTAACACCAAACTTGCTGTTATGTAAGATTTTAAGAAAAAATAAAGAGTAAGTCACATTTCGTATTCGATTTATTATTTTTGTTCCTTCCAGCTTACATCTTACCTGGAATTTGATTGCCCACAGCCTTTTAAATACATATTACTATATATATATATATAGTCATCCACATACACATGTTTCGTCTTTCTAAGATTTATAAGTGCGGCTAGACAGCTAGCGCGCCAATACTGAGATCTGAACGCCGGACTTTAATCACTACCCCTCCCTGAGAAAACTGGCCTGCTGATAAATACAAAACATATACATCGTTATAAACGACTGATGTATTATTTATTTACTTTATTTACAACGTTGTTCCCAGAGAGGATTCGATTATTTTTTACGGAAGAATCTTTCTTTACGCTTAAATAAAGATCGTCATTTACCTCAAACGAGTGCTCTAAAGATATATATATATATAGTAAGTTATGAAATTACATTTATAGCAATAAAGCTATACAGAGGCTCCCGTGTTTAATCCCCAGGTGGAAATCGTCAGACTATATATATATATATATATATATATATATATATATATATATATATATATATATATATATTGTTGAAGATGATTTGACGAATCAAACCGAAAGTACTCGCGAAAAAGGAAAGAAAATAGAAAAGAAAGCCACATAACTTATATACTTCAATTTGACCGTAACACTAAATGGACCATGCGGAGAATTAAAAATAAAAGTCTTATCAAGCAAAAACACTCCGTGTTATTTAAAATTATGTTTTCCTATATATATATATATATACAAATCCGATGCTATGAGTTAAAATAGAAAGCGTGGGCTTTCTTTTTACAAATACATCTATGTATATTTTGTATATATATACTTCATGCATATATACATATTTTTTCATTTTCACCAAATTTTATTTTATTTCGTTATTTTTGTTAATTTTTTACTTTTTTATTATTAATTATTTTTATTTTTAATTTTTGTTATCTTTATATATGTATATGTATATACGTATTTGTTTATGTTCCCCCCGACATTACTTTACATTTATTATACCCTGTTAACTATTTACCATATATATTCCATCAAATTACAGGTCTTCACGTATTTTGCCACGGTTTTCCGTTTTTCCATTTTAACTTATATATATATATATATATATATATATATATATATATATATATATATATATATATATTACTAAATAGAATGCAAATGAATAAAATATTTATTATGTTGCAATAATCATTGCAAAATAATAAATATTTTTTTAATTTAAAAATTCTTTTTATGATCTCCTTGTGATACTGCTAAACTTATAGTTATTAGACTAAACTTTTCGTTAAATATATATATATATATATATATTTATTTATATATATGTAAATGCATATATATATATATATATATATATATATATATATATATGAGAGAGAGCGAGAAAGAAAAATATGGAGAAAGAGAGAGAGAGAGAGAAGAAAGAAATATATGAAGAAATAGAGAGAGAGAGAGAGAGAGAGAGAGAGAGAGAGAGAGAGAGAGAAAGAACGAAATATATGGAGAGAGAGAGAACGAAAGATATGGAGAAAGAGAGAGAGAGAGAATGTCTACTCAGCGAAGTCCCGTAGTATCTTTCAACTTAATAAACAAATCCGAGTTGTCGCTGCTCAAATGACGTTGGAGTTGTACGCTAAAATATGCTGCTCAATCTCTAAAACATTAGCAAAGTTCATTGCGCTTCACGGAGAGCACATGTAGCTTTTACAAACATTACGCTTCATGTTGCAGAAAAACTGGAGTGTACCTTTTGTTAGTTTCTATATTGCACTTGCAAAAAATTATATAGTTATTTATGGCATACCCTTTATATATATATACATATATATATATATTATATATATATATATATATATATATATATATATATATATATATATATATATATATATATATATATATATATATGAAGTGCGTGTGATTTGTACGTGAAAGCATACCAGAGAAACGAGTGAATTATATTCGAAAGAACGCTGTCAATTATGGCCTTTCCATTCAGTCATTATTCAAAATAAAAAGATATCTATTTAGTGAGAATAACATTTTAATTCTTCTTGTATCACTGGTAGCATAGGAGTACCTGCATCTGATTAAAGTTGTAGAACAAGACTGAGAACCAGAAATATTCATTGTTCTTTCCAAATCGATCTTTATTAGTAGAATTAGATTAGCCCGAAGTGCTTGACTGCCAATACGTGACTCACCCTTCTTCGTAAGTACCTGTGACACAGTCCAATGATCTGTTGTCAATCGATCCGGATCCGATGTCAAGGGATTTAGCAGGACTGTCGCTAATTACAAACAAACCCTCCAAGATTGTCAATTGCTACATCCATTAAGGCGGTTGTGGTAACATTCGTAATGTTTTTATATATAAATATTAAGTTTATATCCTCGGTCAAAGCAAGAAAAAACTTTACTTGACTAAGGTAGTTTAGTGGTAACTAGATTGATACCCGTCCTTGGATAGGTAAAATTCTCCGAACAGAAAAGTTTAGCAGCAGTTTTATGCCCCCCCCCCCGTATGCAGATTAAAATCAAGATATAACGAAACTAAATCCTATGTCTAGAATACTTATTTGAATTTTGATGCAAATTTATTAAAATTTTGATTCTAGAAAATGTCTAATATTTAAAGTTTAAACTTGATGACTATTTACGTGAAATTAAAATTCCGAGGCTATTGTATTATGTGTGTCTAATAACTCTATCTAATATGATATATTTCAATGTATAAATGGGGAGCTCGTGCCTATATTATTCTCCCTAGAACCCTTTTAAAATACTCCAAATGAACTACAATTTCAAACATAGTTATGAATTGTAAAAATTTCACAGAAATGGAAGGGATTCGGATTCAACCGAAGGGCTCCCACCTATTTCCCCACTCATTTCATAAAACTAAATTAAAGTAAATATACCCACAACGCCTAGAAGCTATATTCCAAGTATTCATAATCTTCGGTGAATTTGTTTAGTTGCTAATCATGTATATTAAAATAGCTAAACATAGACACATACCTAATTTTTTATCGCTAGAAATTGTGACCAGCCATGAACGCTCATGTGGTATTTAGTAATGGCGACATTAAGCTCGACTTTGTGTCACATCCAGCCCTCCTGGGGAGACAAATAAATTACAAACACTTTTTTGATTTTGATGTTATTATGATTACGCCCCCCCTCCCGAATAAACCACTGCACAATGATGAAGGACATGTCATCCATCCGGAGGTATCACTATTTGTTCCCAAACCATCATAAAAAGATGGTTTCAGCAGGCCTCTTTGATTATATACGTTTCCCCTTATATTAAAAATGTCCTTTGAGACAATTATCTAGAGTCGCGTGTAACAGTAACATCATATTAAATAAGCAAACAGAAAGCGAAAACAATAAACAAAAACTTTATTGCTCATGTATTCTAAACTTCAACTTTTTGGAAAATCGATATGCTTAAATTTGAAACTTTTATTTTCTTTATAAAATATATATCATTTATTGGGGTAATACTGTAGTAAGCAATCTATCTTTCAATACTTGATCTAGAACATTCAAGCCTTATTATTACTTTTCCTCCTACTGCAAGATGTAGCACAAGACCGGAAGGTGGGGAAAATAAGCTAGAGAACAAGAGGTCGTACATTCTGCCCGCTTAAAAATTATCTGCGTCAGGCAGTTCGCTATAAACTGACTCCTTCACAAAGCGAAAAGGCAATGCTTGGGAGGGTGGACTTCATAGAGCCAAGTTTAAAGCTTTATTAGTGGCATTAAGAGAGCTGGTGATGCCCTAGTAATGACCGGGGCCAACTACCTGATTATATTTACTGAAGACTTAAGTATAAGTCATAATACTGAGAAATATTATGAGAAAGGGAGATAATTTGAATATGATTCAACGTCTCCTTAATTTTTATGCCCGGAGTTACCGCCCGTCGTCTCTTCCCGTCTGCACGTCACTGAGCCCTGCCCATAACTGTTCACTGTAAAATTAGGTATAATTGCCCCCTTTCTCTTAACAAAATAGAAACTTTCGTAATGAATTCAAATTAAGGATACTTCTTTATTTAATTAAAACTTTATTAACTCTTTTGTTTTTCGATCCTGGTGGTACCAGATCAGGTTGCTCGAAGATATCACCTTCTAGACTTAAAATGCAACAGACATTGATGTTTTATTTTTTTTTATTTGCAAATTTTAATCAAAACCAAAACAAAAACAATTTCCTTCCTTTCCCTCCTTCTTTCCCCTCTCCCTCACTTCCCTCCTTTCACGCAACCAAACACTTTGAATAAATACGTGAACATATAAATAACTTGAAGCATAACAACTTTAACCAGAATGACAGGTTTCATCATTAACTACCTCGAGGAGGGTTGATATGCCGTAAAACAGTATAAACAAACAACCATCGTTCTTCTATGATTTTAGTTAAATGTTTTATTACAACAGTTAAATGCTTAGTTATTACGTGAACATTAATACAAAGTTTACCAATGTAACATTTTATGTATTATTTGAATTATTCCGACTACTATTCTCATCTTCAATGTTATTTTCACAACGTTTCGGCCGATGTAATATTCGACCTTCTTCAGCTGCATCTCGTAACTTTGAAATCTTTATTTCGAATTCCGGAATCTACTAGATTTCGAATGAAACCTTTTATTTTATCCACAGGGGTAGCTTGCTCTCGTCCCGTCAGCCATGAACGGGTACAAGTGTTAAGTACTTCGTAATTGTATTCTTAGTATCGTCTGTACCGAGTATTGAACCGTAGATTAAATAAGGAGTTCCGTTGTACAGATTCCCGAGTTCAAGATAAAGATTCCCGAGTTCGACAAGATGCACCTGAAGAAGGTTGATGGTTACATCAGCCGAAATGGTGTGAGAATAATATCCAAAATGATAAATATAGTCCGAATAATCCAAATGATACAAAGAATCAATCCTCATCACAAACATTCCAAAACATAATGCAACATCTTTTAAATTGGGTTCGAATGGATTACATCCCTTAAATTTAGCACATGCTTATTGGCAATGTTATCGTCTTTCTAATTAAAGTAGTATACAGTGGTTGATTAAATGCTGGATATTTCATTCAAATTGAACAATTTTCTGATTTTATCAGGATTATTTAATTTAATCTACTACTGAGGCCCTCGTATCACAGGTTGGAGAGATGCGCATCAAGCACCGACACTGGTACAGTCTAATGTAATGTGGCTAATCGATCCGGTTCCGCTATCAATTGATTAAAGAGACTTCCAAAAACTATAAACAAAACCTTATATTTTTTTATGAAATATTCGCGGTTTCATCGATCCATATTTATGTATTTTTTCTCCTTTTTTCTATTTCTTCTCCTTCTTCTTCTTTGTTTTTATTAATTTTATTTTTTGATTCTTTCATCATCGCGTACACCCTATACATACATACATATATATATATATATATATGATGGATTCTCCCGTCGATATTTCGACGTATGAGTGCCCCACCAGGGGCTGCCCACGCATGAATTTAAAATTACAAGGGTTGCGCAATCGCGGACAACCGCTCTCCTGAGTCGACATTGCTCGATTCCAATGGCAAGTATAGTACAAGACGACTGGAACCAATGCCGAGATAAGCAGAGAGCACATACATCACCTGGTATTCCCAAATGGTCACCCATTTAGTACTGGCCAGGCTCAACGCCGCTTATATAAATTAAATATATATATATATATATATATATATATATATATATATATAGTAGCGAACTTTGGTTTTCTATAAAGTAACATGGATGAAAGATCCTGAATTGGCAAATACATTTTGGTCGTTCTTCTGTGCACGAAACGGTATAAATAAAAATTGGTGACTGCAATTTGGCGTAATATTCTTTATTTCTTATATATATATATATATATATATATATATATATATATATATATGAAACTAACTACTAAAGTAAAGCAAACAAATATGTTAGCTGCAGCAGTAGTAAACATCAAAACTGTTCGAAATATACAAATATATAAATATAAAAATTACAATAAGTAAAAATTTAGTAACTGCGTTTATAATGAACGTCATAGTGTTTTGGGTTTTTTTTTTTCGTTTCACTCTCAATTGCTCTATTTATTATCTTTTCTTATTCATTTGTAATGATATCTCCAATGTGAATATATCTTTTTCTCTTGACTTTTGCATATTTGACTAAGGTATAAATAATATACTGCAACGTGGTATGAAATGAATAAAGCATTTTCTCAAATAGAAGTAGTTATTTTGTTATTATTATGCGATAACGCGGCGACCTGTGAACCGGTTAGTTAACGTTAGTACACTGTACATTAGTGTAGATATGCAGTGTTTTTGACCGATAACAAAAGCAAATAGAAAAAAAAAACACATCTGAAAAATTAGATAATAGATATACCCTCTGCTTTTTATTTAAGTAAAAATAGAATAATTGATCAATATTCGTAATTGTAGCTAAGTTGGATTGTTTACGTTTTTGGCCGTTAAATATCGGAGAAAATTCAGGTCCGCTCTACCAGGGAAAACAAGCTTGATAGTACTCCTTTATCACTGTTTGTCCTTCCGGTACATATTCGTCATGCACAATTCCACGGATATCAAAGGAGACAGTAAGCATCACCATTACTTTGCTTGGCACATGTCGCACTTTTTTTGGCCTTGCAGACTCGGGATGCTTCCATTGCGACGACTGTTTCTGGGTCGTACCCATAACTCATCTCCAGTTATCACGGTGTTCAGAAACCCAGGATTAGTGTTGGCGGTTTCCAGAAGGTCCTGTGCAACTTAAAAACGGAGCTACTCTTGTACTTGCGACAACAACTTGGGCACAAATTTCGCAGCCAATCTGTGCATGTTCAAATCATTACGGAAAATTGCATGTGCGAAATTTTTACTCACTCCGACCTCTTGGACGATCTCCCACATGGTTGAACGACGATCTTTCATCGCACAATTTCGTACCACACTCTTGAACTCCGAGCAGTTTGGGACCAGCCAGAACGCTGGTCACTCTCCACTGATCTGCAGCCATATTTGAATCAGTTGAACCACACCCATCGAATCTTATCAAAACACCTGTTTAATCTTACGAATTGTTTTGCTTTGAGAATCACCAAGCTTTTAATTTAACTCTCATATGTGTTTATTATTTTTTGATATGTCTTACCTCAATTAGTTAATTCGTTTTATCAGCAATATTTAACTCTCATATTTGTTTATTATTTGTTGATATGTCTTACCTCAACTTGTTGTTTCGTTTATATTCAGTAATATTTCACTCTCATATGTGTTTATTATTTTTTGGTATGTCTTACCTCAATTAGTTTTTTTAGTTTTTACAGTAATATTAAACTCTCATATTTGTTTATTATTTTTGGGTATGTCTTACCTCAATTAGTTGTTTCGTTTTATCAGCAATATTTAACTCTCATATGTGTTTATTATTTTTTGATGTCTTACTTCAATTAGTTGTTTCGTTTATTTTCAGTAATATTAAACTCTCATATGTGTTTATTATTTTTTGATATGTCTTACCCCAATTAGTTGTTTCGTTTATCAGTAATATTTAACTCTCATATGTGTTGATTATTTGTTGATATGTCTTACCTCAATTAGTTTTTTCGTTTTCATATTAAAATTTAATTCTCATATTTGTTTATTATTTTTTGGTATGTCTTACCTCAATTAGTTGTTTCGTTTTTACAGTAAGATTTAACTCTAATATTTGTTTATTATTTTTTTATGTCTTACCTCAATTAGTTGTTTTGTTTTTACAATAAGATTAAACTCCCGTATTTGTTTATCATTTGTTGTATCTCTTACCTCAATTAGTTGTTTCGTATTTCAGTAAGATTTAACTCTCATATTTGTTTATTATTTTTTGGTATGTCTTACCTCAATTAGTTGTTTCGTTTTTACAGTAATATTTAACTCTCATATGTGTTTATAATATTTTGGTATGTCTTACCTCACTTAGTTGTTTCGTTTTTTCATTAAGATTTACCTCTAATATTTGTTATTATTTTTTTGTATGTCTCACCTCAATTAGTTGTTTACTTTTTACAGTAAGATTTAACTTAAAATTTTTTTCATTATTTTTTGGTATGTCTTACCTCAATTAGTTGTTTCGTTTTTACAGTAAGATTTTAATCGTGCGTAACAACAGTAGGAAATTAATTATTAATGATGAAAAAAATACTTACTTCTTTTGCTAGAAACGTCGGATAGCCGTGCTATAAATACATGCAAATTAAATCGTAATATATTTTCGCTGTCTTCTTCTTTTATCGATACATTTAATAAAATATCCCTCGACAAAACGCATGTTTTATTAGAGCTTTTCAGTTTAAACATTGTTTTAATATTTGAAGTTTTATTGTCAAAGCTCTATTTTTCTGTTTACCGAATATTAAGCTTGTCACAACTCATGATTGGAAACGATTCCTTAAGTTAGCTCCAAGCGGTATTTTCTTGTACATATACGATTATAATTATGATTATAATTATATAAATTCGTTTTATATTATTAGCTTTTTCTTAATAACCCCACTCTCTCTCTCTCTCTCTCTCTCTCTCTCTATCTCTCTCTCTCTATATATATATATATATATAGTGTGTGTGTGTGTGAGAGAGAGAGAGAGAGAGAGAGAGAGAGAGAGAGAGAGAGAGAGAGAGAGAGAGAGAGAATGAATAGTTATTATAAATAAATAAATCAAAAGATTTATAACATTACTTTTTACAGTTCCAGGAATTCAATGTCAACAATGATCTGTAATACAATCGTTTCAGAGACGATTATGAATCATATTTAATTTAATTATTTCATATATATATATATATATATATATATATATATATATATATATATATATTAGTGGAGTCTGATCAACTCTGCTCGGAAGCCATGAGATAAAATACCGTTTTGTTTTTAAATTCCCGAAACAGTTTTTCATTGTTAACAACTGATGATCACTCTCAAAATTTTAAGACTAGCGTAAATTCTTGGAAGCAAACTTACATAATGACTACAAAAAATAAATTGACTTACAAGAGAAGTCATTTTTCTGCCGAACGACTTGGAACTAAAATGTTTATTTTAATTTTGTGTGTTTCTTTTTCCATATAGTTTTAATGGTTGAAAAACTTCCGAGGCAATATATATATATATATATATATATATATATATATATATATATATATATATATATGCGTGTGTGTGTGTCCCACTATGTGTTTTCTTCAGCGCATTATACTTAAGACACCAACATAATATTGAGTTAAAACACTCAACATCCTTTACATACATTAAAAAAATCTTTAACAAAACACATGAAATATATATTAAGTTAGTACCACAATTAGTTAATATTAATACTTCTACTATTAGTGGTATTACAACTACTACTACTACTGCTACTAATAATAATAATAACAAGCCGCGCGTGCGTGGTCCCCCTCTGTATGTGACTCGATGTGGCGAGTGTAAAATGCAATAAATATGGGCAATTTGGGGCATATTTGACCCCCAGTTTGACCCCCTGGGGGCGCGAACCAGAATTTTTCTGAGGTCAAGGAGGCTCATTTTATATCCAGAACAATTGCCACTACATTTTGGCCAACTTTCAGAAAAATTGAATACATGGATCAAACGTTATGTGAGAAAAGCGTCATTTTTTGCCATTTTATGGGCTTTTGACCTCCTGGGGGCGCGAACCAGATTTTTTCCAAGGTCAGCGATACTAATTTCCTATTAGGCACAATTGCCTCGACATTCTGGCCAAGTTTCAGAGAAATTGAATGGATGGATGAAAAGTTATGGGGCAAAAAATGTCATTTTTTGCCATTTCGGGGCCTTTTGATCCCTGGGGGGCTTGTTAGATTTTTTTTCAAAAATCTGAGAATGTCACTTTTTAACCTGACCAAAGTTACAACTTCATGCAAAATTTCAGAGAAAAATCCGGAGAAAAATTTGGACGGACGGACGGACGGACGGACGGACGGACAGACGGACGGACGGACCGAAATGCCTCAAAACATAGGTTCCCCGATTTTATAAATCGGGGGACAAATAATAATCTTAATAACGATAATTGTCTGTGTCTATGTGTGTGAATTTATTTGAGTGTGGATACGTTGCTAAATCGATATATATATATATATATATATATATATATATATATATATATATATATATACTTAGACAAATCAGCTATATTTCTTTCTTCTTAACCTATTTTCATCGTTTTTTATATAGTTTTCTTCATCATTAGAATTGCCTCCTTTCCTATACTCATTATTGCACCAGTACTGCTTATTCTATTCCGACCCAACTAGCCGTCGCCGCTCTTGGAGCCCCCAAAAAATAACAAACACAAAAAAAAAACAATAACGAAAACAATCAGAGAAACCAATTAGGCTGATTGGACGGTTAAAACGCACCTGTCCGTCGTGATCATCACTTGTGTCGAAAGTGTGTTGCCACAGATTGCAGCGGCCAGGTAGGAGATGACCATTTGTCATCAGGTCCTGTTTCTATTCTTGCCAATACTAACCTCATTGCCCCAACCGCACCCGACCAGACGTTGCCCACAGTCCAATTTGTGTTTCTTTCTATCTTTCCTAATGGCCGTACGCGACTGGCGGTGGGATGAAGGACGTTCATATGAGTCATTTATTTGTAATCAGGAATATTTAAAAACCTTGTTTACAAGTGTTTACCTCGAAAGAACATTGTGAGTCGCAATATTCATACGTCCCATGTTTATATGTATTTGTGCCAGTCCCTGTGGTCTCTATCTTTCTCTCCTCTTCCTTTCTCTCTCTTTCATATATATATATATATATATATATATATATATATATATATATATATATATATATATATATATATATATATAATCAAAACATCCGGCAAAACTAACTCCATGCATTTTAGCCTGATGATCCCCCCCCGACGATCAAACGCGGGAGCCTCTGTGTAGCTTAACTGCCATAAATATATTTTCATAACTTACTACCTAACTTTACTTACGTATCGAGCACTGTTGAGGTAAATACTGAAAACTTATACATAAAAATATTATATCTCTTTATAAATTGTTATGTGGATACATGAAATAATATATATATATATATATATATATATATATAAAGAATCTCGGTGCACTAACCCACACTGATGAGTATGCCTCAGAAACCACTGGCACCAGTACGGATAACTACTCTGCTCATAATTGTATAATACTATATATATATATATATATATATATATATATATATACGTAAAAAAAATGTGACTCGTTGAGTCACTATTTGAGATCTGGTAAAATTGTTTTTTTTAAGTTTGCGACTAATTTTAATATTCCATTTTTGCTTCTAATGGCTATTGCAATCTGATTATTTTTCTTTCTATATCACCCTGTTAATACACCGAGAGAAAGAGAGAGAGAGAGGGACAAGTATGTTTGAGGGAGACGTAGTCCAGCTTGATTGATTCCATATAAAATAAGAGTGAAGAAAGAAATAACATCTGATGAGTGTTATACAAAGAAAATTAGTAAAGATAGATGACTTAGTGAGTTAATTGCAAATTGCTGTTTATTAGAACTATTAAAATATAAGTTTATTTTAAAATAATTCGATTCTCTATTAGTTATTATATACTTTTATATGTATTTTCTTTCGTCATTACGTTGTACCGCTAATAAGTACAGAGATAAAAGGAGAGAGACTAAACGAGAGAGAGAGAGAGGGGAGCTAGAGAGAAGTTGAATATTTTTGCATGTATTTTGTGTGAAGAAAATATATAGGAGAAAAACCTTAGAAAAATAAACGTTCATTAAATCAGATTTAATATGTTTACTTGCGCGACCCAGAAAAAATGCCATGGCTGCTTTCTCCATCTATCTCTGTATTCCACTTTTAAAAATAACATTTCCCTTGAGATAAATAATACCTCTCAGGGAACAGTATGTCTCTTTCATAAGAACATTATGTCTCGTTCCTCTTGCGTAAAAAATAATTGTCATTTTCAGCTATATATTTTTTTTAATACATAAAACTAATATGACTCTTTTGTCTTCCTGTCTGTAAAATTATAACAATTTCAGTGTTTTTAAATCCGTAAATATTCTCTTTCTACTCATCGTAATAATAAGCTTCAACTAATTAAATAAAACGAATCTAATTTTTAGATGCATTAAATTAAAAAGCAAGCGATCCTGGGAAATAGACAATGTAGTTGTTTCTTTTCCGATTTTTCCTCGCCCTGTTTTCTGTTCACTATTCTTTATTTTGTTTGTCGTGATGCTGCTTTTAGGGGCGTTAATCAGACTCTCTGTATTGTGTGCTATGTATCTCTCTTGTTTTTTTTAATTACGTTGTGCATCAATCTTAAATACTTATGAGTTCTCTGTCACTTGTTATCATTTTTATATAGAAGAAGGTCAAAATTTAATTTCCGTAGTTTTTTTGTAAATAGTCACTATTTTCCTGTTTTTTTGTGTAAGACCATATATCGATCGCCGACTATCACCAACTCCAACGTTCATGTCGTGTCGTCTCGTATTGGTGATCACCGAGAGCGCGTACGCTGGTTTACATGTACACAAAACAAAAGCAAGGCAGACTCACAAAAAAACATAAACTCAGATACATTATGTATAAGCCCGTTGTGATCTGTGTGTGTGTGTGTGTGTGTGATACAGTCTCAGAAATGGACTCCAACACTCTAGCTTCAGCATCTTTGTGATACTTCAGTGTATCACCTAGGATTCAATTGAGATAATGTGTCTGTCAAGGCATCATTTTCGTTCGCTCGCCAGCTACTAGCATCGTCTGTTCAATCTCTCCCGAACTTTCTCTACTCGGGTCTATCCCAATCTGTAATCTCCCTCGAACAATTTGTACTGCTAAATATATTAACTTACGACAGGAAATCCTATGTGTTCGGTATTCCTTCGCAGTCACCCTACGCTGATCACCGGAAATGACTAATTGCGCTTTTTTCTCAGCTGCTCTCAGCTGTTCACTCATCTTATTTCCGGTCGCCGTTTCTTTTTTGGTGAATCATTTCCTCACATTCTCCAGGGTCTTGGCTCGGAAAGGATGGTAGTCAGTAGTATCAAATTTGATCCAAGTTCCTGATGTCTTTTTCATCCGGTTTATGATGGGTCCTGGATATCTTACAATAGTAATGCAAATGAGTTCATTCTTTTTATTAGTTCCCTGCTAAATATTTTAGTCTAAAAGAGTTTTCTCATTCTTCTAAGATTATTATTTTTTACTCAGTAGAATCTTTCACACGAATCATTATCTGCAATGAAGCTAGTAAAAGCAGATGGTGTTCCTTGGACTCTAGATGACAACAAGTCTTTTCACTTTTCCAGTACTCTCCGCTTTTTTGATAACCGTTGCAAGTCATTTTGCGTTCACACAACAGGCGTTTACAATTGAATGTCTGCTGATAACGGACGTTGGCGTTCTGTGGAATTTGAGCCCCGTGGATATTCCAGTATTATCCGTGCCATTATAGTAGATTTCTGTATAGTGCTTTCTCTCATCGGTCCTTCTCTCCTACCAAACCATTCATGAAAAGTTTTCCTAGTATCAAACGATATTTGTTCCGCTGTGTTATTTTTGTAGAGTGTCAGATTATAGGATATGTTTCTATTTTTACCCTGGGACTTATTTCGGGTTTGGTTATTACTTTCTTTCTATATTTCTGGTTGTGGTTATACAGCGATATTCTATTTCAACTTGGTTATGTGGGTTGGTTTCCGCACTCGTGGATTTAAAAACAATATTTTGATTGTTGCGATCAAGCTGTGATTTGCATGTTATCAATATTTCTTCCAATTTCTTCTAGTTATTTTACTATTTTTTTCGAATTGTTCCTAGTGTTCTTTCAATTATTGGCATAGCAATATGTTTCATGAAGCTCCACATTCCCTTGCGTCCTCTAGCAAGTACAATTGCTTAAAGTTTTTACTTCGTTGAACATCACTCGATGATCTGCTGGGACATAGAAGTTTACTATTTGTCATATCTCTTCATGCTTGTTGAAAGTTATCACATCTAGTCTTTTAGCTTGGATGCGTTTGTTCGTTTTCATGATTATTATTATCAAATCACGAGGAGTACTCACACAGGTCATCACCAGTCATTTCTAACTGATAACAACCGGCGGTCTTTCTTAGAGTTCGAGTGACAACAAGTCTCTCCAGATTTCAAATATTCTCCAACTTTTTTCGATATCCATTTAAAATGATTTTACGTTATCGAAAACTCCGTTTACCATTAATTTATCGCCGGCAAAGATCATTGATCTTCTCTGGGATTTGGGTGGCAATAAGCCTCCTAAGGTCCCAGTACTCTTCGCACCTATCTAGTTGATGTTTTATGAGTGCTCTCCCACCTCGGTCTTTTCAATCTTTCTGACCCTTCATGATTATTTTGTGTGGCAGCAGCGTTAGCTGATGCTATCAAATTCTGTTCTCCTTTTATTTTTTGAGAGGTGCGTGGTTTACGAAATTTGTTGCAGTATCAGTTCCCTCAGATGCACGTTGTGTTCCTACCATGATTTTCTTTTATTTCAGTTGCAACTTCCATGTGACTGGTTAGTGCTTGTAGTTTATTGAGGTTGGTTATTATTCTTAGTATTATTTCATAGTAGTCTAAACTTTTGGGTGTTTTTGTTGGATTTTTTTTTGTTTTAAATCAAGTCAATTCCCTTGACTTTAGACAAGCTATACCTTAAGACTTTCGCCGTCCTTAACAGTCAAGCCTTTTCCAGAATTGGAAGAAAAAAATTGTCTCGTCAATCTGTTTAAGCCATTTATGGTGGCTTTTCGTTATGGTTCCAAGCGTTCTGATTACAATAGGAGTCGCCTTGACTTCTTAACTTTTCCATAGTATAACTAATTTACATTTTAGGTCTTGATATTTTTTTCGTGTTTTTTCTCCTGCACTCTGATATGAAAGTGACAGGCTATATCAATGATTAAGCAAGTTCCTTTGTTTTTGTTTCGAAAGATTGAATCGGGTTTGGAATGTTCAAGAACCTTTTCTCTTTGTATCCGCATGTCACAAAGAAGTTTGACATTGTTGTTCTTCTGCACCACTTCTGGTTTATGCTCATACCACATATCTTTGTAGTCCCATTCATCAAATTTTCATATATTCCAGTGTAAGACCTGAGCGACTTTGTCGTGTCTCAATCTCTTATACTGATTTTGTGCTAGCATAGGACATTCAGATAAAATATGCGTTAAGGCGTCTTCCCTTTTATTACACAATCGACATATCGGTGATTGCGCAATGTAATATTTGATGGGCCTAGTGCGAGTGGCTTGTTCCTGTGCTGTCAGTGATTTCAGTAGATCTTTTTTGATCACCCCTGAACAACAACAGCTGTCATCATTTCTAAATGCAGTATTCTTAAAGAATATACTGTTAGTTTATTTCAAAATAATATTAAGCCTCTCTATTGCAACTTTTGATTCTTTTTCACGCCAGTTCTAAGTATTTCCTCTCTTTTCACTTCACGAAGAAGAATCTCATTACTTGCGGTAATACATGTATATAGACAACCTTATTCTATATTTACAGCATCTTCAACACTACGTAGACCTCAACCACCTTTCTTTCTAGGTAGATACAATCAATTTGCATCTTTTTTCTTTGCAAAAGCTCCATACATTGTAAGCATTTTTGGTGGTTAGGTATACACACATTTTAGTTCGGCTACACCCCAGTCTAATATACCGGCAGTATATAAAATGATAGCTACTCTTCTGGCATTGATAGCATAGATTGTATTTCGGCTGTTAAGGTGTGATTTAAGAATAAAACTTAAGAACCATACTTACTCTTCTGTCGTACTCAGCTGTGACCGGGTTTTTCATTTCCTTGTTTTTAATCTGATCTGCCCCAAGTATTCTCAAGTATTTATAGACCCTCTCACTGTCTACATTCGTTATCAGATATGTTGTTAGGAGTTCAAGGACATCTGGGTAGACAGGTTTACTTACTTACAAGAATGGTAGATTAAGTGATGCTAAATTCCATTCGTATGTCGTCACTAAATAATTTAAACGTATTCATAAAAGTATCAAGTTGATTTTCATTCTTTCCCAAAACTTGAAGGTCATTCATGAATAGTTAGTGGCTGAGTGTAGGAAGTCCGTTCCCAAGTACATAGCTTGCCTTCATATTACATAAAATAAGTGTAATTAGGATCAAACTAATGACAACAAGCAAATCCCTCTCCTGAGTTTTACCTTACCTAATACAACACCTCCCGAAGTTAAATTGTTTTTCCAATTCTTCATTTTATTCTTTTTAACTGTTTGAATGTTGGGGAGTATTTCGAAAATCTCGAAGCATTTGTGTATCCAGGAATGAGGCATCATGTCAAATGCTTTCTTATAATCTACCCTACCCATGACAAGGTTAGTAGTTCTTCGTTTGCATTTTCTCAGGATTATTTTCTCGATCAGAAGCTGATATTTAGTGCCATGTGTTTTTTAAGCAACCCTTCTGTTCCCCAGTCAGCAAATTGTTTTTGTCCAAATAGTCATCAATACTTTAAGACACTAATCTAGTAAAAAATTTCCACATAACTGAGAGGCAAGTGATTGGGCTAACGTTTGTCACTTCACCCACTTTTGTTTATCTTCATGATTAAGACTGTAATGCCCTTTGCCAGCCGTTCAGGGAAGCTACATGTCGTCTAACATCCATTTATAATTTCTGCTAGCAGTGGGTGAAGAGCTGTGATGTTTTAAAACCATTCTGCATCATATTGATGATGTACTTCCTTTTCCCAAATGCCTTTTCAGAAAGCACGAGATTGGTCAACATCAAGTATAACGACATTTTCGCTTTCAATTCCTTCTAGTTGTTCAAAAAGGAGTGTAGGGTTGTTCTCAAACAGTCTGTTTTGCCGATACTGCTTAATTATGTCGCTGTAACGTTTAACTTTAGCAGTCTTAGCTATTTCACGCTGTTTACGTTTTTTTCAATTACACACTTGGAACCTGTTCGATGTATGTCGAACTTACGGATTAGTCTTTCACAAGCGCTCTTTCTTAAGTTGTTTTACTTCTTTTATACGTTTTTCTATTCGTAGTAGATTTGACACAATATTAGCAGCAGCTCTAATAACTTTATTAAAGTGACCAAGAGTATTTACTAATAAAACTGACAAGACTTAATTCACTATAATGGTGAAAGTTTTAAGACAGTTTCCATTGACAACTGTTAGGTTCGGCGGCTGTTCTAAATTGCCATGTCTTAGCTTCTCATTTAACAATCTGAAAATATCAATATCTTATTCTGTCATGTTCTATCATGTGTTTTACGATTACATCTGTGGAAACAGCCTGATTACCATCAGTTACAATATTTTTGCTTTCACAGTTTGTTGTTGTTTCTACCCTAGACTTCTCTTTATCTACATCTAGTGTATTTATTTCCACAAGCTCGTCTATGTCTTCTCTCTCAATTATTTTTTTAGTTCTTCAGTTTAAATAGTAGATCACTTTCTATTAGTTTAATCACCCTGTCTTGCCCCGTAATCTTTGTTTAATAATTCAAACAAGCCTAGCTCATTCCAGCTTCGGTGCATTCGCTGTCTGTATCGTCTCTTAGGAGGATCAATCTTCAAATAACATTTCATCACATTTCTGTTTAAGGCTTTTGTCCAATTAGTTCTAGTTTCTATTGTTAGTGTTTCGAAGGTTTCACTGTATGACGGCTTAGGAAACCTTGCTCATTCCCTGCCGGACGTGGGATCAGTACTTAACATTCCAGACTCCCCTACGTCGTTTTCAGTTTAATAATTTTGAATACTCATATTGGAATAATATAATGAATGGTTTGTGTGAGGTTTTCCTTCCCTTGTATTTGTATTGAGATACAATCTTTAGAAGAGTTTCTAACTAAAGCTAAATACCCAATCCTGGCCATGAAATGTAGTTAAACCCCGCCGGATGTACCCATGGTATTTACAAATGCCGTTGTATTCTATCCGGTATTTGCTATCCTTAGAAATTCCTCGTTCGTTATGGCTTACCTGATATTCTTTACCCTTATGCCAGTTGACCTGTGCCTTGGATTATTGTTATTATTACCACTATCATTATAAGTATCACCATTATTATCATTATTGCTACTACAGCCATTTTTATCATTTGTGTTTATATTATCAACATGATAGCATAAACAATAGCATTCTACACGGCTTTTCAGCAATCGGTTGTAATTATTTTTGTACTGGTCATCGAGTTTTTATTAACCCAGAGAGAGAGAGAGAGAGAGAGAGAGAGAGAGAGAGAGAGAGAGAGAGAGAGAGAGAGGACATTTTGTTAAATATTTTTAGTAATGCTGTCAATTGTTGTGGTAATCCAATTTCTTTCAAGTAACTGTCCAACTTTTTTTTAAAATTTAATTTTCGAAGCTATACTTCTTCATCAGAATTACAATAAAAATCATTAAATACTTTTTCTCACTTCATTTTTCGGGGGGGGGGTGTAATAAGCCGATAGAACGCCGTGCAATACAACTTAGTTCTACTAACTTTTTATTATTTACTCACTAGGAGTTATCACACTGGTCATCGTCAGTGGTCACCCACTGCCGACAACCTGTGGTATTACCTGGAGTCTGAGTGACAACAAGTCTCCTCAGGCCTCCAGTATGCTCCACCTCTTTTCGTTCATCACCGCTGATGACCTTGCGGTAATCGCAACAGCCACCTACCAACAATTTCCCGCTGATAAGGGCCATTGGTCCCCTCTGGGGCCCGAGTGGCAACAAGCCTTCCCAAGGTCCCAGAGCTGTCCGCGCTCTTCCAGTGGAGGTCTGGTTTTGCGCTTTCCCTCCTCAACCCTCTGTCCATAATTTTCGTGGCGTCAGCCTATGCTTGCGCCTCTCTCGTGCGGTTGTATTTTCCCCGGTTCTGTTGTTTTGTGCTTCCATGTGTTTGTTCTCCATTCGTTGCTTATGTGAGTTGGTTTCCGCATTCGAGGACATTTCTCAGGATTGTAGCTGTTTTGATCATTACTGTCCTTTGTATGGTCTCAGTTATCCCTTTGATTCCTATTTCTCCTAGTCTTTTCTCCATGTTTTTGGGGACTGTTCCTAGTGCTCCTATGATTATTGGTGTTATACTGACTTTCTTCATGTTCCATATTTTATTATTATTATTATTATTATTAATTATTATTAATTATTATTATTATTATTATTATTATTATTATTATTATTATTATTATTATTATTATTATTATTATTATTATTATTCCTCCTGTATTTCCTATTTCTTTTTTATTATCTCATTTCGTTTGTCAGCTTGTGTTATCGCCATTCCATCGATTAGTACGCTGTCTGACCGTTTGACACTCGTCTATTGACTACTCAGTAGCCAAATTACTCGCGTCTCCCTTGAAATTACCCGCGAATGGCTTACCTTCTGTATCACGTCTTCACGTCTTCCATTTATGCCGAGTTCATGTGACAACTCATATATATATATATATATATATATATATATATATATATATATATATATATATAGATAATTATGAAAACTCAGAGATAATGTTTTACTGACTGCAAGCCGCTACAAATATCCGTCAGACAATGGCATCGCTAGATTAGTCGGTTGACATATTCTAGACTAAAAATGTTTTGATTAAAATTGCTTTGATTACTTTCGAAAATTACGCTTGGGCATAATAACTAAATAGTTATACGAGGCATTTCATTCGCAAATAAATACAGGACCTTTTTATATGAATGAGTCACCACTGACCAAGACCAAAATCCACTCGAGGATAAGATAAAATAACACTTTTGAGATGAGCGGCATATTTTGATTGCTTGGTTTTTTCTACTGACGACGTCGATTGTCTAGGGTTTATTGTTGATTCTTTTACTTGACGAATGGGGGAAAAGCGTTGACACAAGATGCATCTCATATAAGTGACTTGCCGTTTTAAAGGGAAACACCGTTAACTTGTTCAATGATCGACAGGCAGTCAGCGATGTCCATGACCCGTTGGACGATATCATTGATAGCACTGTGTCTAGGGAATCTGCCGGCGCTCGTTCTTCATAAAAGGGTGTGGAGTCCATATATTTATTAATTAACAAAAAATGGACGATTATGTTAAAGTAAAGAAGTTACGTTTGAAAGCTCTCCATTCTCCTTGTGTTAAGGCCAATTGATGGGACTTGAATTCCGATCGGATCTATAGCGTTTACATTAGAATTTTATTGGGAAAAGTATGAACCGACAATATCCTTTCAGTTAGGGATATAATAGCAACTTGCTTTTACTAATTGTATTCAATGGACGTTGTTACACTAAGAGTTTGCTTAGATATTCTTTTATTAATTTGCGTACCCACTTCATAGTGTCTCTTTAATAGGACTAGATTTTCAAACTTTGCCTTCGTGGGGAGACAGATAAATAATATTAACATGTATTGAACTGGCCGTGTCTTGCTGAAAATAATTTCTTAACTTGATATGAAAATATGAAATAACTAAGCAGACGTTATTGATTATATAGTAACATTGGTTTTATTTGGCATTTTTTACGGCATATCAACGCTTTAGTTTTTTTATTATTATGAAACACTAACTATTGCAAACAATTAATTAAGATGGTCAGATAAATAAAAGTTCCTATTATAAAACCTGATTTTAAGGAAATCCCAAGTTATTAAACAGATTTGACCGCATTTGAAATAAGCACATAATTGAGATTTCTGTGTATGTATGAGTTTCGCCTTATTTACAATGTACATGGCAGCAAAGTGGCTGACAATGGTAATCACGTTTACCTGACCATAATCTCTTAGACTATTGGTTGTGGGGCCTCATTCAAAATATCTTGCCCTTGCGCTATTACGCTCGTTACGAAGTAAGGGAAATTATAATTCTTGTGGTTACATTTGCTTTATTGACTGCCTAGATCGCTCAATTCTTTTACCAAGAGCTATGCTATATGCTAAGTGGCAACAATTTATTCTATTACTTGAGAGCTCAACCCAGAGAAGGAAGCAAATGTAGTCGTCCGGCTCTTCAACGTCGTGTGTATTTCAATATTAAATTCGAAATCCGGCCGTTTGGTAACAAAACGTTTTAAACCACACTAAATTGCTGTGCTACTGCGACACATCTGTCTTTGGATGAACTAATCTCTCTCTCTCTCTCTCTCTCTCTATATATATATATATATATATATATATATATATATATATATATATATATAGTAGTAGTAGTATGAAAATATATGTACGGCAAATAAGCTACACAGAAGCGTTCAGGTTTAGTCTGATGATTTCCTGCGAGAATAAAAAATGGACGCATTTGTCTAGCTAACTTGCCATGGATATAGTTTCATACTACTAAGCTCTACACGTGTATTGAGCACTGTTGAAGAAAATAGTAAAAATATATACACAATATATTGTATCATCTTATAATATTATATGTGAATAGTAATTTATATATATATATATATATATATATATATATATATATAGAGAGAGAGAGAGAGAGAGAGAGAAAGATATAATATATATATATATATGTATATATATATATATATATATATATATATATATATATATATATATATACCTTTTTTATTTTTTCAATTTTTCTGGTGTTTTTTTGTATTAAAAAAAAAAAAAAATAAATGCCCCATAGGTTTCACGACCGTTTTCGATCACTCGTCGAATCATCATCAGGCGTCAAAAGCAAATGAACAAACAAGCTGGAGAAAGAGATACTTTTTAAAAAGACGGCGGGGAAACGCGCCGAGGACGTTTTTCTCATTTTTCTAGGAAGTCGTTGACTATTTAAATTGACCAACGCTTAATGGCATCACAGAACAAAATCGCATTACGTTAAGCATTTGCTTTTGACTCCTGAGGATGATCGACTCAAAATTGAAAACGTTCGGGGAATCAATAGAACATTTATTCATTTGTTTGACTTTAATACAAGAAAGACCATCAGGAAAATTGAGAAAATAAAAAAGGTGTAATTAAACAGACGAATTCTGTTATATTTAACAATATTTGCATAAATGAGAACATCCTCCCTAAATACACACACAATATATATATATATGTATATATATATATATATATATATATATATATATATATATATATATTAGAAAGAGAAAGAGAGAGAGAGAGAGGGATCCATGAGTGATAAAGACAGCAAGACAGAGATCGACAGAGAGCAAGAAAAAAGAGAGACGTAGATAGATAGATGGATAAGTAAGTAGATAGATATATAGATAGATAGATAGATAGATAGATAGATAGATAGATAGATAGATAGATAGATAGATAATTGTCTTTTTTCCTTATTTTGAATATAAATTTTATTAACGATAGACAGATGTTCATATAAGATAAACACAGATCAGAAGGCGTTTATCAATAAATCTCTGCAGACAATTAGCTGTCCGGTTTGGCTTGACATCAATTAGATTATTGCGTTTTTAGACTACCCAAAACAGAAATGAATATAAACTTATTGAACACAGACTGATATTATTTATACCTGATTGTCAGTTCTTGAATAAAAAGTTCTGCTTTGTCTTCATATAATACTAAGTAATACTTTCGTAGCTCCAATAATGGTGGGTCTCCAAATGCTTAAACTGTTTAAAAAGATAAAACACTAAAAATAAATAATAAATACAAAATTTAACAAGAACAGCTAGTCTTAAGATGAACTCATTCAATCTGCGCGTTTAGTGGTGTAAATATTGTTTTCAAATTGATGCGGGACAGACTAAAAGAAAATTATATTCTTTACTAAACGTGACATAAGACTATTCGGACATTTTATAGAGATACTTGTATGCATGTTCTTACAGAAAAAAATAACTTTGTTGGATTTTAAAAGCTGTACCTAAATAATAAATACGATTTAAATACAAGCTGACAAATAAAATTTAGATTCTCTGTCATGCAATTTTTATTGTTGCTTATATCATGTTATTTGTAATACAAAGAAACTTACTTCGCTTCAATGTAATAAATAAAAATACTTTTTTTCCGGCCCGGACGACTAGTAACATAGAAACCGTTTTAAATAACCACATGAAAATAAATAGCAACTTTATTCTGTAATAAAAAAACCCAACAATATCACCATTGCTTGCTTTATTTACGCAAATAAATAACCAATTACATGAATTCTGATTAAATATTACACTTTTTAGTTCTTGCAATTACTTTTTCTCTTTTATCACAGTTTTATATGAGCTAATAAATTAAATATTATTCACTCATTATCTTCTTAAAATGGAGATAGTTTCACATACTCAAAGAAAATATTACGTACTTTATAAATACGCTTTCTGTGGGGCGATTTTGTTCACCAACTATTAACGCTACGGAAACTCATTGTGCTTCGAAGATGTCAGCAAGATGGCGACCAATACCGAACAGCGGCACGTGCAGAGTTCAGAAGAAAAGCATTGAGACGATCATGAAACATATTCACATTTATTATCAACAGCTCTGTGCATAGAATTCACGAGAAAGCCATTAAAACATGTTCACATTTCTTTTTATATTCAATTGAAACAAATATATTTGCAATTGAATGTTGGATAACCTATTAATAACACTGGAACTAATGATGTTGTTTGTTTTTTTACTAAGAGGCAAATACCCTTTTCGGGTTAAAGTTGTGTATCATTTGCCTGCTGGAAATTCTGATAACACATATTGCATTCAATAGAGACCGACATAATTATACTTTTTAACTCGTAATGTCTATTATATAGACACAATACAAAAAGTGAAAAGGAAACGTATGTAGGCAATGGCACATTATAATTAACAATAAAAAAGGGGTGAATAAACCCATTTACAACAGATAACTTATACCAAACGCAAGAAGAATTGATTTTCTATCTACAGGCATAGCTTTTAACTTTTGGAATGTTTAAAAAAGTGTTTTTAATTTAAGAATTTATATCGCAACCTAGGAAATTCCATTGCCGGGATTCCAGATAGTTGTGTTTCTTGATTTGATGTGAAATTTCCATCTTGTATGTGTTTTAAAAAATACAACTAATCACTGTCAGTCGAAAATTGAATTTTCAACAGATCTGTATATTTTTAACTTACTGAAACTGCTTTTAAGCTGTTCGTTATTTCAAAAGACTCATCACTATACCGAACCATGTTGCTTCTACAAGCCTCCGAGGCTACGATACAAATTCTGACATAAGAAGTACTTACAAGTTTTCCAAAACTGAGAAAACTATGCAGATCGATAGCAGATAATATTTTGCCTTTGATAAAAGTTATGTGTTGTACATTTCTTTATTTTCACCCCTTTTTGTTGTTAAATATAATGCACCATTGCCGGCATGTCTAATATACTAAATATTTTTTTTAAAAAGAATTATCTAGAATTCTTAATTTCTAATTTAACTACTTTATTTCATGCATCTATGCAACAGCTTTGTGCAATACGTTTTCTACAAAAATATATTAGACATAAGTGTAATCTATACACTATTAAAACGTCATGGTGATTTGGAGCCTGTCTGTTTGCACGCAAATAGAAGCATGTGATCGGTTTACAAAAAAGAAATATGTAGATTAGACATTACTAATGCAGCAGTATTTACTTTGTCAACACCCGGGATCGAATTTCACTTAAGTCTAAAATAAAAAAAAAAACTGAATACGTGTTTTATAAATGTAATGCAATTAACTTAACATAATAAAATAAATACAAGATTACATTCATTTAATTAAGTGATCTTTTTTTAATAATCCGTAAAAAGGTAGATTAAAATCTTATTCGGTATTAGTTAAAAGAGAATTGTTTTTGCTTTAAAAATATTTCCCCAATAAAAACAATATATTCATCATAGTTACTTATTCTCTTATGGAAATACGAAGTAGGGTATTTTTCCACTAAGTTTTACAAGCGGTAGAAGCTTGGCAAAGGTGAAAATGGACATACCAAGGTACTGTACGAACACCGCTCAAACATGAGGTATACACTAGTATAATATATTGTATGTAAATAGTCGAATAATTAATTGGCCAAATTATGATTTTATAGCAACGTTGAACAAAGCAATAAATTCGGCGACTTGGATTATCTGGAGCCGCTATGAAACGAATGTACTGATAAGTGGCAATAAAGTCAGTGCATCGTTGAAGATCGGCATTGATTCATCAACATTATTTCAGGACCAATGTTATATTTTTAGCCTCTTTTCAGCCACGAAAGACAATGGATACCCCAATTGCAGTGCTTGCACGGAATTCATAGAATAAAATAAGTGTTACGCAATCCTCAAACGCAAAACAGGCATTGAAGGCGTTCAGTGGCAACAGGAAGTCCAAATCGATTTGAAACAATTCTGGGTTTAGCAAAGAGAAAGACTGGTATTGTTTCAGAATTTCCATTCCCATAATCTAGTTGCATGACCAACACATGACAATCTACCCTACTATTTAATTTAGAGCTGGAAGGTGAATATACCGATTGGTACCTTTCCTCGGGGTATTAGTGAAAATGATGCACTAGCTCCGATAAAACTAGAATTTGAACATCGAACCCACAGTTCAGGCTCTGTAACCACTATATCAACCACTATATCACCTCACTTCATTACTGTTATATGCATACACAACATTAACTTTTACATTGATTCAAAATATTAAATAATTGCTTCCGGAGGGACAATTATATTTGCTAGTTGTATAAATATTATCAAAAGATTTGTGTATATATTTCATTAGAAAACTATTAAAACCATTAAACATAAGTGTAATGACTTTTATATTAATCATAAAACTATTAGTTATTTTCGTCGGAAGAGCGGATACATTTGCTGTGAAGGTATTAAGTTTATTCTTGATCTGACTGTGTACCTGCTCACCTGATGTTTCATGCCAAGAAGGGCGAGCGTCTTTTCTTGTTCGTGTTATTTTTCGGGGTTGAACGTTCTGCATAATTTACCGGCTAGAAATTCGGGTAGGAAAGTAGAAAATTAGCAAAACTGGCGAAAATTTGACGAGAGGAGAGCAAAAATGAATTAAAGAAGCTCCGGCAAGAACAAGGAACTTCACGTGAGATAAGAAAAGTTTGGAACTGATAAGAGGAAAAGCAAGAAAAACAAGAATAAGAAAAATGGGGAAAAAACAACAAATGAAACTAGAAAAACAAACGAAGTGAATAACAATGACGACAAATACTAAAAAAAAATGGCGGCCGAGTGTGTATCTTTACTTTCACTTTCAAAAAATCGTAAGATTACTTTGAAAATTCCGCTCCAAAAATGTATTTATCGACCCACCCACAATCGCATACAGTTATACACACGTCCCTGCATACTTACTGCCATTGAGTTCTTCTGTAATGTTCTGGATATTTTGAAGGATGGAAATAAAATGGATATATTCATACTAGCAGGACCCCATTGAATTATACGGTTATTGTATGCATCTATCTGTATAATTTACTCGAATGGCGTTGTGTAATAGTTACAGGCGCAGGCTGTGGGCTTAGCATGCCGGGTTTGACTTCTATCCTGGCTACTGCATACATTTTACTACATACCCTCTCTAATCATAAATTAACTAATAGGGTAGACTCGACTCGAAAGTCTTTATTGTGGAACCTGTTTATGAAAAGAAAAACACTTCTAAATAAGAGCAGAATTTCTGTGCTTATCTCGGTATAGTTTCTAGTCGTCTCGAACGTGTACTTGTCACTTGAGTAAAACAATGTCGGTTTAGGTGAGATGCGGTTGTGATTGCGATACCCTTGCTTCAATTTAAACTGTCCGTGCCAACAGCCTAACAGGGCGTTGCATAGTCTCGCAAGACTGAATGAAGGCCATTTTTATCATGTTAACAATAATATTCCTGTTTAAATAAATACAGACCTCTATTTACCTGTCTCATCACGAGGGAAAAGTTAGACAAAAGTAAGGTTTTAATGTGAGGAAAATCCAGCTTCCCAAAAGGGGCGCTCTAGATAGAGACACAAATAAAATTGTCTGGAAGGATTTCTCTTTCACTGATCGAAGACAGAAAAGCTGATGTGTATTATCAGAACATAGACTGCACTTGGCTCTTAGCCAACAGATCAAAGTGATTGTCTGCATTCATAATATTAAGAATAAATCGTCTTTCCTTCTTCCGTGAAAATAACTGCCAGTTTCAGCTTAATATTATTTAATTAAATAGAATCAATAATTTATTTACTAGCGGGACATTGTGCATTTGTTTTCCCAATTAAAAAACAAATTAGCATGAGGTACTGAAGGTTGCCAACATCAATGAGTAAAAGTGATGCTATAGAAAGGACGGGATTCGAACTTCGCACACGTAGATCGCCAGTTCATGTCATTAATCATTTTACCATAGCACCTTGTAATTAATCGGTAAAGTTTACTATTTATCCTAATATATTTCTTTAAATAATACAAGTGTTTATAGTTTATAATATACAGAAACATGTATCGTTCCTTTTTCGTACAAATAATTGCCATTGTAAGCTAAAATTTAAATAAATAAAACGAATATGTCATTTCTTTTTTATTTGACTTTACAACGCCATTAAATTTTCCATTACTTTTTCTTTATTTCATCTTTGGCATTGCGACGCATTCATAAAATAAATGGGCGTAGATAATGATTACTTACGAACAATCATCTCAATATTATCGTGGCGTTAGTTATTAACATTTTCGACCAAGTCTGTGTAGATAAAAGATTTTGAAACATCAGTTAGAGATCTTCCCTGATTCAAATTCTTATAACGTTGAGAGACTTTCCCTTTTTTGTTTTTCTCTCAATTCGCTTCTCAAACTGAAACAATTTCCCACTTATTTCACATCCAATGTTCTTAGTTTTTAAATTAATATTCTGACGTTTCCTCTTAGAGGGTCAGACGATTAGGCTTAAGAACACTTTTACAATTTTCTTTTTGTTCCACGTTTCATTGATTAAATATAATGTTTTCTCAGATATTTATCTTACCTTTTTTACTAGAAATCTACTTTAATCACTGCCTTCCCGCACGTTAGTCGCTGTCTGTCGGTCGCTGAATGAGGGGCTACACAACGTGTTCGTCGGATTACCGATGGTCTCAAGATGACTGAACGTATTGAGCAAAGTTACTGCATCACATGTTGTGAAAAGCTTGCTAATTCTCACAGCAAAATAATTCGTAACATTTAGCAGGTGTGTGGGGAAGATGTAATGAGTGTAACACAAATTAAGGAGTGGTTCAAATATAAAAAAGTTACACCACTTTGCTCTCGCCCGTGGGTATCGTTGTAGGCCACTCACGCACAGGTGTTTGATCTCCTGGTCACAGCGCCTAGTATAACAGATACTCCACTCTGTTCCCCGTCACTGAGCCTGTCATAAACATGTACCCCGCTCGTCGTCTGTTTATCTGTGTTCACGCTTCTGGTTCTCTACACAGAGATCTTTCCAGACCGTGAACACTCTTTGGCCGGTGATCGTTGTAGTGGCAATGCAAAAAAAAGATGTCGGTCGAATCTTCTCTAGGTCGGAATGATGATGATAGCTTCGTTGATTCTGTGAGGGCAAGGTTATTCAAGCAGAACAAATCGACAATAGGAATAATGGTAAACAACTCGGCGATTACTTTTTGTATGAAATAATTATTAACAAAATAAAACAATTGTTTTTAAACTTGAATTAAAACTCTATCTGTTGATAAAATGTCCTTTGTGTTAAACTATTTCGTCGTCTCTCTCTCTCTCTCTCTCTCTCTCTCTCTCTCTGTGAATCCATTTACGTCGCAAGTTCTTAATTAAGTCATAAGTTGAACTAGCTTGTCTACTTAAAACGATGGGGAGAATACTATGGCCAACGCCATAGAATCGAAAGGCCGTTCGCGCGACCTTCTCGCTTGGCGGCCGCTCAGATCTGACTAACTTCTTTACCTGCCTCTGGAGAACTGATTCTCATCGGGGTGGGTGGTGTGCGCGATACTGGCCTACTCTCTTTCTCTCTCCCATCCCTTTTTCTGTGTCCCTCTTCCTTTCTCATTGGGTCTTTCTTCATCTCTCGGAGTTGTTTGGGGTTTGCTGGTACGCGCCTCTCCAAGTGACACATATAATTTGGATGGTCTCTTTTAGATTTATCGCTATTACAAATCACTTATTCGCTTTCTTTGTCTTTATCAAAAGGGTTCTCGATCTCCCAAGAGCTGACCTGTTATTAGCCTATGGGTGATTAAGGGATCATGACCAAATTCCGAGGCGGTATCTGGTAAGCGACTCCTAGTGTAGGGATAATTGCAAATGACAACTAACACGCTTTTTCCAGACATTTTGACACGACTTCCAGAGGATCGCCCAGCGCCGACAATATGTACTAGTTCTTAGATCTCCATCTTGTTTCTACGTAGGGTGTAGCATCATCGCCAAGATGCATACTAGTGCACCTCCAGGGTGCATGGTCCTCGTTGGTCCTAATCGATGTGTCATACAACCGATTAAAAAATGACCGCATATCAGCGGCGAGAGACTAGCGTTCTGGCTAGCCTCAAACTGCTCGACGTGCAGCTTTTGTTGAAGGGGTGAGACATTTGGTGATGGAAGATCGTCGTTCAACTGTGCGGGAGATCGCTTAAGAGGTCGGAGTGAGTAAAGATGCTGCACATGCAATTTTGTGTGATGATTTGAACATGCACAGAGTGGCTTCGACATTTGTGGCAAAGTTGTTGTCGCAGGAACAAAAGGACCTCCGTTTTCAAGTAGCACAGGACCTTTTGGAAACAACCAACACTGATCCTGGGTTTCTGAAGACCGTAATAAATGGAAATAAGTCATGGGTGTACGGGTACAAAAAGACAGTCGTCTTAATAGAAGCATCGTGAGTCTCCAAAGCCAAATAAAGCGAGACAGGTGCGAAGAAAAAAAAGTGATTCTGACGTTCTTCTTTGATATCCGTGGAATTGTGCATCATGAAGACGCACCAGAATGACAAACAGTGGCAAAGGTGTACTATGAAGATGTTCTCCGGTGTCTCTGTTACGCAGTTCGACGCAAATGACCAGACATGTGTACGGCAAAAAACTGGAAACTGCATCACGACAACACCCCCACACATTCATCCGAATTGATCCAAGATTTCTTGGCCAAATATGAAATTTCAGTCGTTCCTCAACCTCTCTTCTCTCCCGACATGGCTCCTTGCGACTCCTGGTTGTTTCGAAAATTGCCAACGCCACTTGAAAGGTCCTAATTTTGAGACTAGAGAAGAAATAATGCGGAATACGACGGCGGAGATTAACACATTTCCAATAGATGACTTCCAGAGCTGTTTC